>CM051272.1:34655081-35280081 GCA_027921565.1 Artemia sinica
ACAATTGCTATTTCCTTTATCCACCTAATTTGTTTCTGAAAGTTTGATTTCAAAATTGTACTAATCCCGTTTTTACTGAAACCTAATAGTTAAAAAAAATACCCCTACACACAGTCTTAATTAGCAATTGATTAAACACAAAAGTTTTGCAGAGGGAAGTAGAGAGCAGTTGAATGTCTGTAGAAAAGATTCAAATAAACCAACACGTGATATTTCTCTAAATTTGTAAAATTCTTAAAAAATATATTAGCGCTTTAGTGAAAACACAAAATCGGTACAAAAAGACGGGGTTAAGAGAAGAAAGACTCTTAACCAGCCTTTAGAAAATAAAAGACTAAGTTTCAAGGCTCTCAATAGACTTTTATCATACTGGAAATAAATAAATTTTAGAATAGAATTCTAATTATCTTAAAACCTTGAGTAAACTCAGTTTTCAGTAAAGCGCTAGTTCTTCAAAATTCTACAAATATAGCAGAATATTACGAGTCGGTTTATTTGAAACAATTTTTCAGATATATGTTGCATAAAATTCGGGCCAATTGTCCATTTGAAGTTTCAACTTGCTCTTAACTTTCATCAGGATAACTTATTTTTTCTTTAAATTACTTTTAGTTGGTTTTTAGGTTTTCAGAATATAACCCCTAAACCTTACAAAGATCCTTGTGTCAAGGTGATGAAACTTAAGAACTCACATAAATTTTTATTAAACAGGGCATTCAACATAGATTTTACTTTGCTCTTAAACTTTCCCAAAAAAAATCTACAATTTCCATGTGGTCTAGGGTGTATATTCTCCTCTCTATCTTTGAGGAGTTGAAGATAAAAAAGATTTAATTGTTTATAAAACATTTTCTTATATAAATATATAGAGATTTTAGAAAACTGAAGGACGTTAAAAGAATTTTAGATATGTAGTTAATATAATTTAGACAAATTCATGATACTACTAATGCAGTTTTTCTACTGAAATGCCTTGAAGAATTATGAACGTCTAATAAGAAGGTATAATTTAGTTATTTTTGCTCTTCTTTTACTCCAACATTTTAGGACAACTCAGCTCGTTTGGCAAAAAAAAAAAAAAAAAAAAAAAACAAAGGGAAACTGGAAGTGAGCAAAAAAAGCCAAGGCTTGGTAACTACGAGACCCATTCAATAAGTAACTAGACAAACCGCTGTAGCCCGAAACCTAGTTCTTTAATGAATATTATAATTTCAGTTTTTAAAGCTGCCCAGTATTTCTGAAGATTGCCGAACCAGCAACAATCGGAATTGCAGTAATATGCTCAAAAAAGGTTAGTCTTACTTCAATACCAATCTTGCCCAAATATGGCACTGCTAACCCATTAAACACTTCAAAAATAGTGCTGGAAACCCTACCACATCCTCTTACAACCCTAATCTTGTCCCATTGGACTTTGCTTCTCTTTAAACCTCTTATAGAGGTTCTAAGCGGGAAACATTTTCGGTTCAATGAAGAAATTGGATGCAAGGGACAAAAATGGTTTCAAGATTAACCCGAAAGAACTCTATGCCGAAGGCATTCAAAAATTAGAAACCCGATGGGACAAGTGCATAAATGTTGCTGGGGATTATGTATAAAATTAGCCTAAGTTCTGTGTCGATGAAATTAACCGTTTACTTGAATTCCAATGAATATAAAAAAACTATCTTATTTTATCTTTGCACTTCAAATTCAATTCAAATTTTCACCCTAAATTTCAGGCTCTAAATTTAAAATTTTCAGGCTCTTGTTTGAATTACTATATATTTCTATTCGTAATAGACTTTTATTATTAGGATTAACCAAAACTAAGGAGATGTGAAGTGGAGACCATTGATAAAATTGCCCAGGATGTAGAAGATACAGCTAGATGGCATAATAGTAAAATATTGTACTGGTATGTTAATAAACTGACAGGGAGCAGTCAATCTGGACTTGTCCCTACTGACAAGTCTAGAAAATAAAAGAAAAGCCTCCAAAACCACTTTCAGTTACAGGTATCTTCAATAGAATTAGAGAAGCATATCGTTCATGTCAACCCCACTCACAGAACGATTTTACTAAGCGATACAATGGGAGTGGAAAACAACTGTGCGTCGTTTTTGTTTTGAGTCCTACCTTTTAAAATTGTCAGTAGGAAAAAAATATGAATGATGATGCGATGTAAATTACTCTGCTGTCATATAATTTCCCTGTCATACAATCCCATCATCTATTCATCTCTACAGTCAAAATTTCCCGCCTCGTTTTCATACGCTGGTGGTCGCTTTCTCGGGTACAACCTTTCACTCCATTTGGTCGAATCGTCCCAACTGGAAGGAATCCCAAGAGCAGAAACTTTTGAACCTATGGCAGACCTGGGTAGAAACTGTCAAAAAAACTTGAAGCTCTGATGACGAGGTACACCTTTGGCAAGACGTAAGACGGACATCGGCTCCTTGGCCTAATTTAGTATTTTCCACTATACGTTTTCCGGTGTACACTTAAAGACAGTATGTGATTCCACTTGATCCAACTCGGCTAAATACTTAAATCCTTGTAAATGTGGCTTGGAGGCTTTGAATAGATTAGGATGGAGGAGGAGCGCGCGTAGCTGTGTTGACTTCAGGCGGCTTGGTGAGTTGTTAGTAGTAGTAGTAAATTGTACTCAAGTAGTAAAGTAGTAAAGTGTACTCAATCACTAAAGCCCATCTTTGGGCCTACCTTTTTGTATTTTCAAGCAATATCCCTATATATGTTGTTCTCCCTGTTTATTCTCACTAACAGGTATTTTTATCCCTAATGCTACCACCTCTCTGCTCCTCTGCAAAAAATTATAAAACTTCTTACCAAGAAAGGCATACGAATTCACCCTTTCACTCGAAACAGAATACTATCGGAACCCCTAAAGCATAGTAGGTACCCCCTGCTAAGGCTTTTTTGAAAGTATTATTAATACGGCATACGGTACCACTGCCGACGAGATTCAATTATGATGCCAATTGTCATTACTGGCCGGGAATGGATTAAGAAGATATTGCCATTTGACCCAGCTAGTCATTGGGCATTTTAAATCAAGAATTATTTGTTAAAATAAGAGAAATAACTACAGCACCAAGCTAGGCGAAAAACAAAGAAAAAAGTACAAGAATCAGTAAACTCCATTCTCTGGAAAAGAAATCGCAAAAAAAAAAAAAAAACGACAAAATTACCCCCCCCCTTGGTTTTGAAAAATACATTTGCCCCTCCCCCACTACATTTTTCGTGAATTGGTACCCTGAAAGACGAGCTGTTTTTCAGGATTTTCATTATAAACTGAATTATAAATCTTTGAATGATTACAATAAAATAATTTTCTACAAAATTATTTTATTTTTGCTAATTTATTTTGATTTTATTATATTTTACTAGTCAAAATGAGAGCCTAGGCACATTTACGTCTTATATAAATGTATAGATTGTCAGTGTATGGCAAAATACAAGGTATAAGTTGAACAAATTTTCATTACGGTTGAAATTTAAATCTAGAAATGGATGACTTACGGTTAGTCTTGTATAGACCTTCACATTCTAAATCTTCAAAGAACACTTCAGCAAGACCTTCTTGAATTGGTTGAAAATTGAAATAGGGCTCAGTTAAAACTACCTTTTGGTTAGCAAAATCAAAGTTCAGCTCTTCTTTACCATAAATGTAGTCCCATATAGTTTTCTGAATGTCCCAATTAACCAGATATCCCTGGAAAGAATTTATCCCTTCAATTTAATTTAAGGATACAAATCCTATTTTAGGATCAAAGTATTCGTTCAGCTTGAAATGACCGTAAAATACCAAAAAAGTCAAATAAAATGAATGACAAGTCATGGAGCAAAAATGTCATGAAAGCAAAAACCTGTTCCTGAGAAAAACAGAAATTAAAGCCACATAATAGATTCCTGAATATCAGATATTTTGAGACTGAGATAAGAATATTTTCTAGAAGGGTGAGGGGCTTTGACTCTTTAATGTGTTTACTTTTTATGCTCACATTTCTATAAAAATAAAGAAGGAGGAAATTTAAAGGCAATGAATTGAAGAAGAAGACTTACTGAATATTTAAATTATATGTAACAGCTGTCGTCGGCGAAACAAAAATGTAGAACAAGCATAAAATTTAACCTACAATGAAAAAATGGAGATATTAAAAATAAAATTCTTGTTTTTTTGGCAGCTATCCATGTGAGCTATTTCTCTAAAAGGGAGCATGGTCTTTATAATTGTTTACTCAAATTTGTCGAATCTTTCTCAAATAGGGAGGATTTCTTATGGTAGAATTTTGCCTTTCCCTGTTTGTAGGCATGAGTTAACCTAAAGGTGGACTCAGGTCTAATCCTTAGGACGATGGTCTTTCAAAGCAGAGGAATTAAGGGGATCAAAACACATAAGCAAATGTTTTGGGCCATTTCATTCAATTTTTCTGGAGTGTAATCTCACTTCAGAAAAACTAAAATTTTTAGTGATTGACCACTAAAAAGTGATCAATCTCACTTGTTGCTCAACCCGAAGACCCTATAGTGAGACAGAGGGTGGTCAAAGCTATAAATAAAAGTGACCTCACTAATTTTAAATTGGTCTTGCTTGTTAGATATTATGGTGCTTTAATTAAAAAGAAAATCTCTAAAAAATAAAATGTAACCATATAAACCAATAGTTTCTGAGATAAAGGTAAGTTCTGTCCTGAAATTTTTATGGAAATGGGCGAGTTGCCAACAAAAATGGACAATTTTAAGCTTAATAATAAAAAAATAATTATCTAACACTCCTTATCATCAGGCAAAAATGTGTTACGGCTGGCCAAACTAGTATAATTTTTGCAGAATTCTCATTGGATAGAATCTTTGGAACTAAAGTTAAGAACTGAGCCATTGACTGGTTTTGATGTTTAAAAGGACACAAACATATGATTGCTAGTATGAACTGATACCGGCTATTGAAACAAGCTGAATGTTGGTGCTAGAAAAATATCTCATTGTGAAAAAAGCATTCAGTAGTTCTGAACTGTCTCTAAGTTATGTATAACTTTGTTATGCATATCAATTCACTCTTTAATAATTCGAAACTGAGTAAAAAGCTAATAGAACTCGTATACTAAGCATTAAGGCATATATATGTAAAAAAGAATTGACAGAGTTTTATTTCATTCAGAGACAAACATTTATCATGATGATATTAATCGCATTTGAATTTCTTAGTGATTCAATATTATGTTATTGTGCTGCATTAAGAATGTACCTTGCTGTATTTTGTTTATTACATACAAAAAAGGGAGAAAAAATTAGAGAAATTAGAACCTGCATTATAAAACAGATTTTTATTTTTCTTGTTCAGCAATAATTTTTTTTTCCAACCTTTTGCAAGAGATTAGATTGGGAAATTACTTTTTTTTTTAATTCCAATTTAAAGCTTGGAAGAACTACCTCAAAGTTCTACTTGTCAAAATGGCAAAATGAGTTATTAAAAGAATTATTACTTAGAACTCGAACATAAAAAGGAAATACAAATCTAGGTAAAATTACTTAGAATTATTGATGTTTCAAAGTCGGAGCAATTAATACAGAACACACTTGAACACAATTATCATCTAATAGAAGAATCGGCAATAGGGCTAGACATGAATGTTCTCATGAATTTGGTTAAATTGTGTAACAAATATTCCATGCACTTTCAGTTACAAGAATCTTATTACCAACAAATAAAAGACCTTCCTTTTGGAGCCGTACTATCAGGCCTACTTGCAAATATTTACGTCAAAAATCTTGAAAATTGGTTGCTTAATTCGTATTTTCTTGAGCATGTGTTTTGGGAATACATCATGAATGATGTAATTTCAGTTTGGAATTATCATGAAAATGAAAGGCTTTCTAGACCATCTAAATACTTACGATAGACACCTGCAATTCACTTTAGAGACAGAAGAAGATAGAAAATACCTTTTTTAGATGTGCTGATTATGCGTAGTGTAAATAAGCTTGATTTTACAGTTTGCAGAAAACTAACACAGAATAATAAATAACTTCAGTTCAAGTCTAGCCATCCTCCATAAGTTAAAAGAGCGTGCTAATATATATTGTAGATCAAGTACTTAATATTTCTTCAAAGCCTTATATTAAAAAAGAATTGGATTTTATTAAAGACATATTTTTTTGCAACGGTTACCCTATTTCTCTCTTTAATGCCGTTATTGCTCAAAGATTAAATCACATTCTCTTAAATCCCTAAGTCCCATGCCTGAAGATGATTTGAATAAACCCACAAACACGATTTACCTACCTTATATTCAAGAAATTACTTCAAAACGGAAAAAAATCTGTTTAAAAAATAGTTTGTCTTCAAAAGTAATTTAAGTGTAATGAATCTTCAGACAAGTTTACATCTATGGAAAAATCACTTTTTCAATCAATTACCTTCTGGAAAGGAAGCATATAGAATAAGCCAGAAGCATCTCTACATTCATCAAGCTGGTTTGACACAAACAATCTTCTTTTTTCACTTTTTGCTTTTGTTATGGCATTCAAATATACCCTGAAATAAAGGTGAATAATAATATCTCAAGTATAAGAGGTCTTTATATTTCTTGGTTGATCCAGTTCAGTGACATTAACCAGTTCAGTGCCAATGACCAGTTCAGTGCCACTAAGTGGTCTGGTTTCTATTATTCCTTCTTTCCCAGGGCATCACAACTGATCATTTAATCATTCACATATAATTTAATATCACTAAATGCAATTAAAAAAAAAAAATTAAAATTAAAATCCACTTCACAAAACCTACCCTAAAGTAAACAATTTTAGTTTGAAAATCTTGAAAAAAGGAACTAAAAAAGAGTTAGAAATTAATTTGTATGGGTGTGGTGAATAAGATTGAGGTCAATGAAGCAATTCACAAATGGCAGCATTGTGTAAAAAGAAAAAATTATAGCTCAGAGTTCTGCCATGTATCATTTGAGACTTACAGGAGATTGCTAGAAATGGTTGTTCATACTGAAGTTTCTGCAGAAGAGAATAAGCTCACAGTTCAAACCTATTCCAATAGCAGCTGAGAGATACTTTTTAAGGTTTGATATATTTAAAAACTGACTTTGGCCAGGCATCCAATATTACACAATGAAAGTGATAGCACTATGATGCTACAGTCTTCATTTTTCTTTGGGCCATCTAAGACTGGACAACTACTTGCATATAAACTCAACAAATCCTAGTCAATCTTTATCCAGCCAACACAGTTTTTAGCTAATGGTTGTTATTTATATGAATATATAGAGAAGATAAAGGGGAAAAGCCTCCAAGATAGACAAAACAAAGTATATTTTACCTAAATTTCACTTAAGCTATAAAATAGGCCTACCATATATTGTTATACCTTACCATAACAAGGCTAGTTGAGGAATTGGTACACTTAAATAGCTTTAAGCACTTTTTGGGGCTTTCTCTGGTTGTATCCGTAAATTTCCAAATTATCTCAATTTTTGTCAGCACCATAAAATATGAGGCAAACCAACAATAGGCATAATGCTTATTTAGGAATTATTAAATGCTACTCCTAATGAGGGATGTGGTTCAAATCCAAACAGAGTGTTTAATGTAAGACAGTAGTTCTGCTGGTGTCAACACTTCCTTGGGATACAGAAAGAAAAAATTCCTAAAATAACTAAACTCGCTCTAAAGGGGATAAGAGAGAAACCTGGAGAGATACATGAAGGGTTGCCCCCCTCCTAAATACCTTGCTCTTCATGCTAAAGTTTTTCAGCACATTTAAAATTCTTTTAATTCTAATTAAATTGCCCTTGTGTTTCAGGAGTCGTTCTTAAGAAATTGGGACACACAGTCAAACTTTAGCATAAAGAGCAAGGTATTGAGAAAGGAGGCATCCCCTTCATATATGGAATAATTTCCGTTTCTGTCGAATTTTAATGTTGCTCCTTACTTTCAGTTGGAAAAACTTCTTTTTTTAAATTTAATTTCTGATTGTTTTTTAAATAATTCTAGTAAATATCTTCATAAAAAATTCCCGCCGTCATAAGAAACTCCTCTGTGGAAAGTACCTCCCACGTAAAAAAAAACTCCTCCACCATAAAATTCCCTTTGGACAATTTCATCAAATCTGAAAAATATTATGTGTATACAGTGGCTAAATTTTGTACTTTACAATCCTTTCTCCAGGGGCTGTGATGAGTCATAGATAGATAGATTATCCCCAAAGGAGTATTCATTGAACCTTTCAACTATGCTGAACAAAATGGCTAGCTTAAAATTTTGGTTGGACAACTTTGAAGAAAAAAGGAGTGTGGGAGAGGGCTAGCTGCGAGGGGTTAACAACTGGGCATTTTGAGGGACACCTGGAGGCATGAGGCACGGAGGCACGCCGGAGGCATGCCGGAGGCATTAAAAATGGACAGGGAAGGAAACTTATAAAATATTCCAAAGGGCGCAATATGTAAATATATATAGCCTGCCTGTTATTCGGTATCTATCGAATATTTCAGCACCTTCAAAAGCGATCTTTTAAAACTAGGAAAAAATCATTTACGGGTTTATTTGGCAAGGAAAAGAACCCCCAAGACTGAAAACAACTGATATGTACCTAAAGAGAAGAACGGAGGACTGCAAGTTGTTGATATCCATGCAAAAACTAGGTAACCCTACGATGGCACTGATGGTGTCACTTTTTCCTATTACACATGCAGCGTTGCCACCAGCTCAAAAATAAAATTCCGATTTTTCTTTTAAAAAAAAATCCGAAATTTCAAAAAAAAAATCCCGGAACACGGTTTTTTAAGTTATACAACATAGGGCTGCGCGGCGATGACGTAAAAAGCAAGGTGCGAAATTCAAAGTACCGTGAAACGTGGTTTCTAGTTGTAATTAACAACTGATTGTCAATATTCCTAGTATTATTTCGACGTGAAAACGTTCTGGTGGATTAGTAGGATCTACAACAAATATTTTAGGCCAAAACAATTCGCCAAAGTTCCGAAAAAACGTGTCTACGCATCCACGTTTCATCGTTATTTGAATTTCCCGCCCAAGAATTGACGTCACGCTTTGCAGCCCTATTCAATATGGCTTGGCCAGCGGTAAAAGTTGCCTTTTATCACGTCTTCACACATCCCTTTCCCTTTTATCATACCTGCTTTTCTGTTTAGTGGCTGTGCCAAGACGCACCCTTGGATCTCGGATTCTTAATTGTACTAAAAAAAAAAGGAATCTGCTGCTTTGACACGAAAGAATCCGGAAGAAACACAGATCCCTTCTTCCCGAATGTACTTAGAATCCAACTTTTTTTGGTATTAAACCCAGGCCTTTGGGTATTTGAAGAGAAAACTGTAAAGCAACAGTCACAAAAACTGTTACTACCGAGTTATTAGTAAAAAGCGCTAAGTAAAGCAACCAACTAAAAAAATAACTAGTTTCTCAGGTATTTATTGGTACGTTTCAGTAATCATCTCGATAATCACAGCTCAAATGACAACCCTAAAGAAACTGGACAAATGAGCTTCAGTAAATCAAACTAAGCTCGGTTAGCACAAGTATAAACACTAAGTCTTCTACTACTAAGTCTTCTACTGAGCATAAACAAGTTTTCCGACGGTATTCATCGCTTCCGCTGCCCTAGATCTCGGAATACATTCGAGACTCATAAAATTATATCAAGAACTCAAGCAAATGGGGGACTAGGGGCACACGCACTTGAGCTGGAAGGACCAGCCCTGCCGTGGGTGGCCTCCTCGTCCGTAGGAGACATGGTTCAAGATTCTGTTCAGTTCTGTGCCCTCATGCACGTCGGTATTAAGGTTATTTTTGGTTTTTTGTTGATGGGTTGGTTGTATTTCGTTTTTTTTGTTGATTCAGGTCGGTTGTAAAAAGGGCTGAAAAAAAAAGAAAAAAAAGAAGGAAAAAAGTGCCACCGCAAGAATGGGTTTCTTGTGGACGGAGGACGCCCAGTCTACGGGAGAGCAAATAGTTTTTTTATTGTGTTCAAAAAATTTAAAGTTGTAAAGTATGCCTTTTGGAAGACCACCTTTAAAATTCGAATTCGTATTAGTGAAAATTGAAGGATATGAATTTTTAAGAAATTGAAGTAAAAAATGCCACCGGAAAAGCGTCTCGTAGAGGGGGAAGGACACCCTGGAACGGGGGGAGCGATAGATATTTGGCAAGAAAAAAGTTAAATGGCAGTGTGCCTTCATGTCCACTAATACATTGACTGGTATATAATATTTTTTTTTTTAAGTTTAGGTGATATGATAATGTATAAAGTTGTAAGATTTATATGTTTTTTGTATTAAAATATCACCAAGTGGAGAGGAGGAGGGGAGGGAAAAAAAATAACCTCTGAAAAATGTTAAACAAAATTCCTTCTGTTGACACACAGAACATGGCGATGGTAGTGGTTATGGTCTTGAGGTCAGTTTTTGGGTTTAGGTGCCATTTTTAACATGATGATTGCGATGCTGACGAGACATCAAAAAATTGGAACCCTTTCTTCTGGATAAATGAATTCAGCTTTGTGAAGACGTCTGAGTCAAAGCCAAAGACAATGTTGGGGCCGATTTCCATAGAAACGGGTTCTGCTAAATGCATGATATACAGGCTGGAGTCACAGTAACCCTGGTCTACCAATGCAGCAGTTAATGTGAGATCAGCATTCAGCCCGAACCACTGGCACAGAATTCCTATGTCGTCAGGGAACGGCATCACCATATTCTGCATGTCAACAGAGTGGCATCTTCGCCCAGACAAGTAGCCAAACTGTATGACCCGCCCAACTAATACTCTCTTTCCCCTGCCAACCGGTCTGTAAACGCACCATTCACCAATATGCAATTCTGATTTCACACCGACCTCTGCATTGGTTTGTGGTGACTCACGTAGTCCTACTCGTCGGCCCTGGACCATCACCTGTTTTAATCAGTCACTACTCAGCTTCTCAGAGCTTTCCCTCAGAAGCCACAACAGCGTGGATTTTTTTATTGGTGTTATGGAGCCATCAGAAGTCTTGACAAGACAAAACCTAGAATTCTTCATGTTCGTCACAGGCTCACTAACCCAATTTTTCTCAACTTGGTGTTTCACACAGTGAGCAATCACTGGCAAATCTTCAAAGATGCCGTCACTTTCCGAGCCCGATTCAGTGTCAGTCTTGGAAGCCTTTTCCTGCTTATTGGACAGAGTATTTTCCTCTGAGTCATCGTCTGAGTCACTGTCGTGAAGTACAGAAAGACGAACATTCGGTACTTGGTGACCAAAAGCAGAAAGTACGTCGTCGGGTATCAAGGCTTTCATTATTCGCTGGCTTTCATTACGAGCTCGCCCTAGCTCGAGCTTGATTTCATCGTCCCCAGGCAAAGAAAAATCGGAACTGACAGACACAACACCAATGGATCTAACTCGCTTGGCCTTGGGCAAGGACAACTGTTCATTAGAATATTGAGCTTCAAAATCCGTTATACTTTCATATCGACGAATTCGATGTAGAAGTTGGAGGAATGAAAAGTTTATTACAGTACTGTAAGTGCTGGTTTGAGACCGCATCTTCCTAAAAAAATCTTCACACAGTTGGCTATTCATTTCTGAGAGTTTGAAAAGACGTTCGAGCCCAAGCCGTTTGAATTGACGAATGAGAAGCACTAGGGAATGCATATTTATCTCTAGGCAATGGTAAAGGTCTGTGGTAATAAAATTCTCGTTCAAAGCATAATGTCCACTTTTTAGGACCCAGGATCTCCAATGTCGAACGCAGTAAACAACACAACCAAGTAAAGATAACCTCTCAAGAGGAGAAAGTTTGCCGTCGTAAAAAACGCGCCGTACGCTTTCCATAAGACAAAGATAAAACTATTTTCCTTCGCTTCCAGGAACACGCTGTTTCAGGTGTGCCGGAGGCACGAAGGAAGGGACACCTGCCACAGTCAGTTATTAGCCCCTGGCTAGCTGTCCTCAATTTTTTGGGCAACTTAAAAAGGGCACAAGAGCTTTGGACTTCCAGTCACATGAATCCACTCCCAATCTTTTAAAATCATTGATTCAGTACAATCACCCCTGGGAAAATCAAACAAACAAACAAAATAAAATAAACATGCATCCATGATATTTTTTCTTGCAAAAATGCAAAATTCCCCATTTTTGCATAAAGAAGCTTGAAACATCCACGGTAGGGTTCTCTGATATGCTGAATCAGATGGTTTGATTTTCATTAAGATTCCTTGACTTTTAGGGGGTTTGTTTTCCCCCCTTTCTCGAAAATCAGGCAAATTTTCCCAGGCTTGTAGCTTTTGGTGGGTAACACTAAACGTGATGAATCTTATTTATTTGGAACAGCAGAATAAAAGTTAATTTTTTTTGTGTATCTATTGGTATCAAATTCCATTTTTTAGAGTTTTGGTTACTATAGTGCCATGGTGCTCCTTACTTACAGTTTACTACCACAAACTGTTTGACAAATATTCTGAAAAGGATTTGGGAGGTGGCCAGGGCATCATCTTCACAGTGGAATGAATGAGTGCTTACCTCATGCAACTAAATGCTCCAACAGGCTAGTAGTAGCAGTAATAGGCCGTAATAGTAGCAATAGAGACACTCGTAATGATAGGGAAACGTTAGTTCATTTCTGAGGATTTGCCATGTGAGGGCAAAATAAATTAATTGTTGTAAAGACTTGGTAGATTTATTTTTCCTAACATGAGGTAATAGCCCCCTAAATAAAAGCCTAACATCTCAACAAAGTACATCTAAGATTTTCCTTACTCAAAAAATCAGTTAATCCAATAAATTTGATTTAATAATCTTCATGGCTTTGGTGCAATGATGAGGGTTTAAAGTGACTCAACTTGAGATTTTCATCTGAATGTGAAAACATACATTGTAAATACTTCCCTGTGGTTTTCTGCTTCCAAATACAAAAAAAAAACATTACTTTTTTATAACCAATCCATATAAAAATAATTGACTGAGAAGATAATCTACCACAGTAAACTACCCAAAAATATAATTGCAGAAGAGGGCAAGGGGAATAGTGTTTTAAGTTATTATGATTTCAATACATAGTTGTGCTATTATAACCTGTCATTTTAACTAGTACACCATTATCCTAATTCAAATGGTACAAACACTACTAAAGTCAGGGCTTAAATGAAAGATTTAAGGATATAAAGAAATAAATGCATTTATTATCCAATGATAATGGTGGCTGGCGTTTATCCCCTGGTAAATGCGAACCTGCATGCAAAATGTGTTTGGTACATGTATTCTGCATATTAGATAGATAGATAGAGAAGTGTATTTTAAATCCAAATATACAGCCTTACAGAAGAATAACAAGGTATCTGGAAATTATGTTAACAAAAAAAAAAGTAAATGTAATGTTTCAGTTTAAGTGTTTTTTTCCAAGTGTTAAGTGTTTTTTTTGAATGACTGTTTTTAAGTATTAAGTACTATTATTAGGTTAATGTAGTGTTTCATTTAAGTGTTTTATGATGATTGCTGATCAAAGTTTATGTTATTTGTGCCTTTCATTTATGTTATTTTACTATGTTCATGGGCATATATTTGACTTTAAAATACACTTCTCTATCTATCTATCTAATATGCAGAATATTTGTACCAAACATATTTTGCAAGCAGACTCACTGTACTTAACCCCCCCCCCTAATATGCAAATTTATTTCTAAAGTACACAAGAAAACTGGTGTGTTCTTGAATTTTACACAGCATAAACTTCAGCGAGTGGCTCATAATACACAAGTACAAAAATTCCTTTCCCCCATACAGAATAAAAAAAAAACTCAAATAAAGTTCTAAAATTTGAAAAGCCTTATTTTCCACAGGGGAGTGTATTTTCTGTAGGGGTATTTTCCGGGGGGGGGGGTATTTCCAGGGGGGAGGGAGGGGGGAGGGTAAACACCTAGAACCAATGTAATATGTAAAATACATATTAAAAATTCAAATGAAATTCAAAAGACAAATTGTAGATCATTACCTTAATTTGCACTTTGGAGCAAATTAAGATCCATCAGGATCTGTTACATGCTCTATACATGATGATGGGAATGACTAAACATCAAATGCATCCCACTGGTACTACCAGAGAACACCATTCCATTCAACATCCAAAGACTTCTTGAACACTTCATTATTGGGTGATGAGACTCTTTTATTTGACAGACTATTCCAGTGGTCTACTACACAACAGGAGAAAAACTGTTGTTGGTGTTGCGTTTTGACAAATGGTTTAAACAGCTTCTTTGAATGTCCTCTCCTGTCAGTGCCAATATTTTGGAAAATTGGCAAATGAATTGGGGAAGGGGGGGGGAGTTCTCGTGAAGTAAGCTTATGTGTCATCAGCATATCAGCTCTTTGTTGTTGGTAACCAGTGTAGATAATTTAAGCTCCTTTAAATATTCATCATAAGGCTTGTCTCTCATCTTAGATACTGCCTTTATGGCTCTCCTCTGCACTCCCTCCAGAAGCTGTACATCACCCCTGTACCCTGGTGATGCTATGCACATTCTAAAATCAAGTACTGGTCTGACAAGGGCCTTGTACATCCTCACAAAAAACATAGGGAGACCTACTGGATATAGTTTTCTTTAAGAGTGCTAGGACAGAATTTGCACAAGACAGTGTCTTTTTGCAGTTAGATTGGAATTTATACTGGTTGTCAACAATGATTCTAAGATCCCTTTCTTCATCCACACTTTGCAGCTCTTGAATGTAATTTACAGCTGGATTGACCATAGTATATTTGAAACCTGGGTTGGACTTGCCAAAATGAATAACACTACATTTGTCAATTTTTTAAAGCTCATGTGCCATGTTGTTGCATATTTTTGAATATGGTCAAGATCTGCTTGTAGTGACTCATGATTGACTGCACCAAACAATTTTGAGTTGTCCGCATTGAGAGTTAGATGATTTGTAGCTAATTGAAAAATACCATTTATATAGATATTGAATACAGTAGGTCCTAAGACACTACCCTGCTGGACACCACTGGTGACTCCATATCTCTCAGAGAGGATTGATTCTCCTTCATTAGTAAAAAGCCTCACCTCTCTGTGTTCTATCTGTAAGAGAAGCTGAGATCCAGCCCACAAGGTCTGTATTAATTCCGCATGAGATAAGTTTTTTGTTCAAGTGTGGAGTGGAACTTTGTCAAATGCTCCTGCAAGGTCAAGCAATAAGACATCCACAGGTAAGCCCTGATCAATCAGGTCTGTTATAATATCATAAGTCTCCAGCAAACTTGTTTCTACAGACTTTCCTGGTTGAAAACCATGTTGGTTTTCATGTTATTTGTTTCATTGTTTTAACTTGCTTTACACAAAATTGATAAGATTTAAACCTTACAATAAAGATATAACACTTATAACTTCATAGGTCAAATCAAGCTAATTTAGACCAGAGACAAAGAGCCTCAAGATTGCAAACCCTAAAGCTATAAAGAGCATATTGCTCTTGCATTTCTTTGTCAGGTTTTTGGCAAAGTTTCTAATCTTACTTGATTCCAGCAGTCATAACAACAGTTGATGTCAGCTTACTGGCCTGGCATTTTGCTTGATTTAAAAGAAACAACAAGAGTTAAACTTCAAGGTAAATTTGAAGCAAGACAAGCTTGCTTCAGGCATTTGTACTTATTGGGTTATAATAAAATAGCTTTAACTTGTTCCAGGTCTCACTGATTTCCATACTAACACCTTAAAACTTTCCTATTATTCTATCCATTTCCTCCACATGATTGATGGCAAGGTCAAGCAAAATAAGGTCAACAAGTACTCCCTTCTCCAGAAGGTCAGTAATGATATTGTAAGTTTCAAGTAGGTTGATCTCCACCGACTTTCCTGGAAGGAAGCTGTGTTGGTCTGGTGACAGTATACTGTTAGACAGAAGATGTGTCAGAATTTTGGTGTTCACAATAGGTTCCAGGGTTTTTGCTACAGCTGAAGTTAAGCTGATCAGCCAATAATTCTCTGCATTTGTGTTGTCACCTTTCTTGAATATTGGTGTAATGTCAGAACTCTTCCAATCCAAAGGCATAATCTTTGAGTCAAGGGACTACTGAAATATTCAACACAGTGGAGTTGAGATCTCATTAGCCAGTTCTTTTAGGAGCCTTGGGTGGATGTTATCCAGCCCTGCCAAGTTGTTAACATATAGCACTTCAAGTCACTTTATGATGGACCCTGGAGAAATCATGATAGGAGGTATAGGGTTTGGTACACCATATGCTGGACTGTTGGGGAGACGACTTTCAGGTTCATTGGTAAACACTGATGCAAATTGCTTGTTGAGTAACTCAGCAATTTCTGTGCCATCAGATTTTTCAGCTACTTTATTGAATGTCTACTATGATCTTTGTTTGATATGTAGTTCCAGAACCTTTTGGGGTTTCTCTTGCTATCATCCACAAGCTTGGACTCAAAGTTTGAATAGAGTTGTTTAGTGAGATTTTGTAGCTTATTTTGAGCCTTTGCAAACTTCTCATAGTGATTTTTTTTCCTCTTTTTGTAGTACTTGTTCCAGTATCAGTTTTTTGGTTTTGTTCTCTATGTATCTAAGGGGTCATGCGTGGGAGTGTCTTGGGCTTTGACACAAGTTTTGGTAGATGTGCTTTTTCTGGAGTTTAATAAGCTGTAACAACTTTAATGTGGAATTGGCCATCAATTGGGGCTATTGAGAAGGGTATATGTTAAGAAAGCAATTCTTAGGCTAGGTTATTTAGAATATGCAGAAAAACTATTGGCCTAGTTAACATATTCTGAAGCCACTTTTGCTAAACTTTAACTCCAACCTCATTAACATGCAAATAATTTCCCTAATATATATTTCCTATGAATTTTGCTATGTGTCATTGTTTTGTCAAGATGTGTACTCATAAATTGAATCAATTCTGACAAAATCAAGAAACAGAAAACACATGTCTATAATCTGAACATTAAAGAGGGTTGGGTAAAAGTACAATGGAAACACCTTCAAAATGGGGTTAGGCTTAGCTACAATTTTTATGCATAGGCCTGTTATGAAGTAAGAATTATTTTCTTATTGTATTTCTACTACTACTACTAACAACTCACCACAGCACCAAGCTGCCTGAGGCCAACACAGCTATGCATGCTCCTCCTCCACCCCAATCTATTCAAAGCCTCCCATTTTACACCACCCACAAAGTTCCCATTTCCTTTAAATCTTTCTTTATGACATCCTCCCACCCCAGATGAGGATGACCTGCTTTCTGTTTAGCCCCAGATGGTTGGCCAAAAAGAATAATGTTTGACAGTCTGTCATCCTTCATCCACACAATGTGCCCTAGCCACCTCAACCTTTCTTTCATTATTCATTATTTTCAACCTTTCTTTCATTTCAGGATGCAGACAAAGCAGTGGCAAAAATACAAAATATTGCTATAAATATTTACAAAATATTGTTAGATTAGGTTCCTATATTTTTGGAACCCCATGGATTATTCATCCACCAGTGGATCATTCATCCACTGGGATGAATGCTATATATATAATAAACAATTTTTATAGCAGCAATTTCCAAAGATTTATGCATTGCAACAAGAGCTTGGCAAAAATTGTAATTTTTTTCTTTTAAGTTGGAAAAAGAAGGGAAAAAGAGAAAAGACTTGATGATAAAGGTTCTCCCCTTGGATAATATGAAAACTAGGATCATTATACATATTTTAAAGTGAGAATTGTTTTCTTAACATGTCTCCTTACCAGGGGCCACAATTCTAAATTTATACCAACTTTTTCCTTGCCATTGGATTCTGTAGTCTCACATTGCCTTTCATGTGCTCCTTAAGACAAAGTCCAGTAAATTTTTACCAAATCATATTATTGACTTATGACTAAAGTGAATATACCACTTGATGCCTTTTTTTATGCTCTTTACAAATATAATAATCATTTTTGTTGGAAATGAATTTTACCCCACCCCCACCCTATATATACCAATTTGGGTGTATATTTGCACATTAGGGGTTGGGGGTAAAGTTTAAACTTACAGTAAATTTTTACCAAATCATATTATTGAGTTTCAAATAAAGTGAATATACTACTCAATGCCTTTTTTAAGCTCTTTACAAATACAATAATCATTTTTGTCAGAAATGAATTTTAGCCCCCACCCCTATATTTACCAATTCAGGGTATATATTTGCACATTAGGGGGGAGTTTAAACTTACCTCTCATTTACATCAGAAATAAAATTTACCCCCACCCCCCTAATGTGCAAATATATACCCTGAATTGGTATATATAGGGGGGTAAAATTCTAGTTTAGCTACTTTTCACTATCCTGGAAAGGGGTTGGGTTAGGAAAATAAAACTTTCATGGATGGGTCTACAGGCTAAAGTATGTCCTGGGAAGGTATTTTGAAGTACTTACCTCCACTCCTTCTCCCTCTAGAGGGTCCTGACCTTTGATGACCTTTAAAAATGTGTGTGTTATAAAAGTGAAACCTTGCAAAATAGATCTTCTGCTTAAATTAAGTGCAACAAAATTGTTTTCAGCTTCACAGCTTAGCTCAGTTCAAATTAATAAGGTTTTAAAGATATGCAAATACATTTCCTAAATTTTGGAAAAAAAAAAAAAACCTTGATATGGCTTAAAATACTACTCAAATAACAAGAATTGCATTGTCAGAACTAAAGCCAAAGAAAAAGAAATAGGTAACTGAAAATTAAAGTAAATGTTGTTTAGTCAAAATTTCAATAGGTATAGACCTGTCAAGCAGGCAAATTTCAGGACCCACTAGAGGGAGAAGGAGTGGAGGTAGGTACTTCAAAATACCTTCCCATGACATACTTTAGCCTGTAGACCCATCCCTGAAAGTTTTATTTCCCTAACCTAACTCCTTTCAAAGATAGCCAAAAGTAACTAAAGTAGAATTTTACTAAAATTCATTTCCAACAAAAATGATTATTATATTTGTAAGGAGCATAAAAAAGGCATCCAGTGGTAGGCCTATATTCACTTTATTTGTAACTTAATAATATGATTTGGTAAAAATTTACCAAACTTACCCACTATTTACATCAGAAAGAAAATATACCACCATCTCCCTAATGTGCAAATATATATCCTGAATTGATACACATAAGGGTGGGGGTAAAATTCATTTCTGACAAAAATGATTATTATATTTGTAAAGAGCATAAAAAAAAGCAATTGAGTGGTATATTCACTTTAGTTGTAAGTCAAATATATGATTTAGTAAAAATTTATCCAAAGTCCATCAAAATAATCCAAATAAAGGGGGATAGAGCACAACCCTGCTTGACTCCTGATTTAATACACAAACCAGCTGCTAACCTCATTTCCTACCTTAACTGCAGCAGTGTTATTCTTGTACATAGCACTAGGCTAATCACTTTAATGTATTTATCTGGTATACCATACAAGGATAGAACCATTACTAAATCTCTTCTATCAACAGAATTGAATGCTTGCTCATAATCTATAAAACTCAGGACCAAAGGTGTTTAAAAACTCAGGCAGTTCTCAATTACTAGCCTAAGAGTGAAAATTTCCATCTCAGTAATTTAAATTGTAGGCCAACATATATACTTTTAACAGCTGTTTCCTTCAAAAGGGATCAGCCACTAAATATTTAGGCCAAGGCTACCACATATTTGTCCCAAGATTTGACACTGTCTGAGTACTGGGATATTAGCCTAGATAAAGGGTACTTAAAACAACTTAGGCTCATCTAGTCGTGAGATTCCAGTTTTGACAGTATATCCTCCACAATCAATTACAAGTGAGGTCTCTGTCTTCATTGCAATTTGTAGGTGAAGGTTCAAAATATTCTGGGAACACGTCTCGCAGATTCAAACATCACAGGCAGTGTTGCCTCTCGACCGGCACCGCTCTGCGGCGCCGGTCTCGTCAAAAAGCGGCATTTCCGCGGCATCCTTGAACCAAAATGCGGTAAAAACCGCGGCATGCCCAAAATTCTCGGAAAAGCTGTGTTTTGTATTTTTGAGAGAGAATGGGTGAAAAATCTCGCTTTAATATGAATGTTGATTCAGTATCAAGTGAAGTGTGGTGAAGATCTGTCATAAATTTGAGAAAACACGTGCTGTCTATCCTTCTTTTCAGCGGTAAATGGTAAGCATGGTCAGCTCAGTCCGTGAACACACACTTGTCGTTCATCGTTTTCGTCAAGCACGCAACAGAAGTAAAAGTGCAGAGGTACCACAGCAGGGAATGTCCACGGTGGGAAAACCGTATAAATGTGAAGTGAATAGTGAAGAAATTAAAAGCGATTTTCCCTTGGGCCTTCAAGCCTATCCAATAGAATAATTGATGGGTAACTAGATTTTCGTATCTTAACCTTTTTCGATTAATGTTTAATGAAAATCAATATCAAAAGCTTCAAGAAGCAACATTCAGATAAATTACAAGACAAACAGTCAAGATTAATCGGAATCGGACTGTTCACGTGTGTGTCACAAACAATATCTTTGGCCAGACCATACACAATGCTTTGGTTCAAAACGTTACGGTCACGAGAAGAGGCACTATCCTTCACTTTGAGTACACGCTTGACTATTCCGGGTTCTAGCTCTAGCACTGACTTGCCCAAGTCAAGCCCTCCTTTAGAATTGTGCTTAAGGCCACACTTGGTTTTCAGCGTTGCCGAAAGAGTCACTGCACTCAGTCGGTTTTGCTTATCAGTATTCACTTCCTTGAGCAAACTTGAGCTGGGCAATAACGTTTGAGAAAGGGAGTGAGAAAAAGTACTGAACCATTTTTCCGACATTTGGGAACATCTAACTACCATTTGGTGACTTCGTTTGCAAGATGTGGTGCCATTAAACGACAATGTTGATGTCATCTACGTCAGGAAGATCGACAGTACTAGGTAGAACTACACCTGGTATAGACCGCCATTCCTGGTCTAGCTTTGCTTTATTCCAAAGCACAGAATCGTAGTAGTCGAAGAACTGACGAAGACTGGGAATTTTCAGTTCATAACTAGAGCTTGGGGTAAGCAAGTGTACCAGCTCGTAGATATTTTCAGAGAATGGAAAATGGTCAAGAATTTATTGAACAGCTTCGACAAAGAAATCCCTCGCGGAGCGACGAATTCGGAGACTTTCCGCTACAAAACGGCCTGGTAACTGCTCTCGTTTCGAGCCCCACAAGGAAATCGTACTCTTTGTAGCCAATACAGACATTTTCGTCGGGAAGATAGTTCACTTCGTCATGCCGATTGATGTCAAAAGGGTTGACTGTTCTAACATATGAAGGCTTCATAAAGTTCATGGCTAATGTCCGAAGAAGTTTTTCCACCTGGGTTTTCATAAGGTGAATAGGGGTTTTTCAGACTGGAAGATGGTGTTGAACTCATTCAGCTCTCCTAGCAGGTACTCGACAAAAAACATCATAACCCTCGAGTATGGGTTGTTTAGTGTCATTCTTACATGATCATTAGCATGCGAGGGATCATCAAGTACCAACGAGTCCCAGTACAACGTAAGAGTATCCCACTGTTCGAGAATACGACGTGCACAGTTTTGAAACGACAACCAGCGTGTTGGAGCCAAAGCAAGGAATCTGTGCTGTTCCACTTGAGTAAAGACTTGAAATTCCTTCCTATATGCATCTTGGCGTTTTGCACTGTGCCTGAAGTGATTACACACAGTCCGACATAGATCTTCGAGGCTCTTGGACAGTTTTTTTTTTTGCAAGCAAGACTTGCAACTAGGGCACACAGATGGCAGCTACATTTCACAACTGTAACCCAGGGATATTTCCCTTCAACAAGTGTTTGACTGAGTGGTTTATCCCCATCATAGCATTCGTTGTTTCAGAGCAGAATCTGACCCAGTTTTGTAAAGGAACACCTGCCTTCTTGACATCATCCATCACCTTCACTAGCTGGTTGAATAGACCAGATGCTGATCTGTCGCTGCATTCGACAAGAGCGAGCAAATCTACCTGCACATTCATTGCTTCGTCACAAAAGCTGACACAAACAGCAAGTTGTTTGGCTACAGAGGAATCTGTGGTCTCGTCAATTACTACGGAGAAAAGATTCGTTTTCAGGTTTTCAAGAAGCTTTTCATGAAAATGAGGGTCCAACGCTTGTCGAGCAATATTAGTTGCTTTAGTTCTACCAAGAGTGGCCTGGCTTAGAAGATCTGGGCCTGGCATACTTTTCACAAGTTTCCGAAAACGAATAGGGGTAGATCGTGCTCAACGAGAAATGTCACTAGCTTCGCTTCAACAGTGGCCACTCTTTCGATTTTTGAATCACCAGAAAAATGAGGACTCAATGCCATGGTCTTAGAAGACGAAGTTATCCACGCTTTTTTATTTTCCTCGTGAGCTTTGGTCTGTTTGTGCCTTTTTGCGTCGTGTTTCCCTTTTTTGCAAACGAAATCCTTTTTGCAGCAAAGACAGTGAGCTAAATATCCACTGTTTTGACCGGTCTGCACCTTTCCTTTTCGTAACCATTCATTAAAGTCAGATTCTCTTTCCCACTCAGTCTTGTATCTTTGGTCTGCCCTTTTCTTTGTGATCCCCGGTTTTTGTTGAGGGTTCACCATTGTCCGAGTCTTTATCACCGTCCTCATATTCCTGATCGACATCTATCACTTCTACCATTATGTTGTAACACGTTTGGTCTATAAACAAGAGAAATATTTAGCTATTATGTCCTTTCTTTCATGGATTGACTTGCTGGTGAAAGAAACGAACCTGCATTAGTTTAATTTCTTCCAGCGCCAGCCTGCTGAGAACCCTTTGTTCTTTCCGGATAAATCCTTCGCCAGGAATCCGACTGAAGTCAGAAATTTGGCAGAAGTAAGGCAGGAAGTTTTGATACGTTTCGTCAAAGCAGATATGACGTCAAATCACAGTAGATATGACGTAAACACACATATGTTGCGTTTTTGCTGATACCCCTGTCACCACGGTAACTGCGGATCTGTAGTTAGTCGTTTTGCAGTTACCGTGATATCTGATATACGGTCTACTGCAAAAACGACTATTATATTGCCGAAATTGCACTTTTCAAAAGTCATCCCAAAAGAAAACTGATATCCAATTACATAACTAAGTGCTGAACTTCTTTCTCACCGACTTGACAAAATTTGATGAAAATGAGATGACTTTTCAGATACCACGAGCAGATACCACGGTCGGACCGCGATATCTGAATATCAGTTACCGCGGTAGCAGGCCAGATACCACGACAACTGCAAAAACGCCTTTTGACCGAGGTATCGGATACTACGGTAGCTGCAGAAACGACTTAAGACCGTATATCGAATACCATGGTATCTGCAAAACCCCAACTATTGTCGTATAATAATAATATTTATGACCCACTCTATAGGTTTAAGATAGTGGAGAAATCAAAGGAAAGAAATAGAGAGAGTACAAAATAACACACACAACAACAAAAACCACTCAATGAAAAATTCTGTTTCCAAATCTGGATAGTAAAATTTGTTTACCGAAAAGGGCTGAAAGACCAAATGAAAATGCGTTACTTCGTTGCTAGAACTTGGGCCCATGCTGACTTGGACACACATATTCATGCAACGAATTAAACGGATACGTCAATTACGATCCTATTCAGAGAAAGTATCCTTCCCTAAGGTTGATCATGAAGTTTGACAGCCTGACGAGGACCCTTGCCGAGAAGGGCTGAAATAAGGGGAGATACGCTAAATTCGTTTCGGAGGTTCAATTTTTCACCAGACAAGTAGCTCCGGAATTTCGGCGAAACCGAAAAAATTGGCAGAAGGCAGGATCGTTTCGATCGGTATCGTCAAAATAGATATGACTTATAGAGGTAAACACACATGCTGAATCCAAATTTGAAATTGGTTTTCTCAGAGGATTAGCAATTTGGCCTTAATCTGTTTTCTAGATCTTTAAGAGTAAAAATGTTCAAGGAGTCTGGCGAAGACTGGATCTAGCGAAGACAAAACCCAATGTCTGGATTAAATATTGAATCTTTGGGATCCCAGAGAACCTTTGGTCTTGTTTTTCACTTTCACAGAGGCACATTCAGTTATCAGCTATAATGCGGCCAGCCAGCCGCGTCGGAGAGTAGAAAAGCTGGACACAGTCGACAAGTGCTAACATGGAAATTGCTAATTTCGAAAAAAATTATATTTCTTAGCTGTTTCATCATCGTGATTTTGATGATCTCTTCTAGTGAGAATCGGGCTTTCAATACTTTCGGTAAGAACTACACCTCTCGTTGACACCTCTCTCATGATGAATTCGAATTTTGAAATGATGAAGTACCGAGCTGGCAACTAGTTAAAACACGCATTTTGGTAAACAGAAAACAGATCATAGAAGCCGCCCACCCCCTAGGATAGGCTAGTACTTTTTGGCTCAATAAACTCTTTCTGACCTGATTACATTCAAGGCCATAACAACTAGGCGGGAGGCGCCCATCCCCCCCCCCCAAATATTGTCGGCCAGTCGTTAAAAAGTAGCCAAGTCAACGCGCAGCGCCGCTATTTTTCGTGAAAACAGTCAATTTTTTACTTGGAAACAGTAGATTTTTCTTAAAATCAGCCGAATTTTTGTCAACACAGTCGTTTTTTTCTCAATAATAGTCATTTTTTGTCTGCATAAAACAGTTGGTAAAAATGACCAGCCAGTCGATAAATACCCCCCCCCCCCCCACACACACACATTTTAGCTAATAACGGATCTTACGACACCTAGGCTACTTAAATATAGTTACTACTTACCATCAATACCCTCAGACAATCCTGTGAAATAAGACAAGTCTGTCTGTCCTTATTGCTAACTTGAAAACACTTGGGCTGAGCTGACAGAGGTCTTGAAGTCATGAGATGAACTGAGAAACTCAAACGTCAAAGTTTCGTCAAACCCGCAAAAATAACTCAACCCCCGTCGAACACACTGGCATCCCAGGGGACAAGCTTCAGACCGCCGACGGGTCATTAATTAAGGTCCGTAGTTGACTTCCACGAAACGAGTCGGACGCGTCTTTGAAATTCTCATTTTATGCAACAAAATCATTTGCGAAAGATAAGAAACTTTAAGTTGGACAAATTTTACATACGGGAACAAATGCGGTATAAAAAGCCATTTCGCGGCATAATCGCGCGGCGTGCGGCATGATCAAAATTTATGCGGCATTTCTCTCAGAATCGCGGCGTAATGCCGCGAAATGCGGTATAAGTGGCAACACAGATCACAGGGAGGGTTGCAGCCAGCTCAAAAAAAATCCATGACAAGGGTAAGAAAAAAAATCATGTTCGTCCATGTTTGTCACTGTTGCCAAAGATACGAAAAAAATTTGCCGCTCACGACGCTTCGCTTCGCTCGCAGGTACGGGTTTTCGATGACATACATCTTCGTTCATTTAGATGCAACGTGGAAGTGCACGGTTTGTATTTTTTTTTCATGTGATAGTTCGTCGAATGCGCTGGAATATTTCAACGTATCTCACAAAGTGTAGAATATTCTGTCATTAGGGAGAAACCGTGATTAAATGCAAAAAACCGTGAGATCGCATCTGTGTAAACCGAGAGTACAGCTAGGTTCTGACCAGAAGGACATATCCGTAACAGAAGTAAGAAACTGCCATAGGCGCAATGCTGGTCTCAAATCAGGCTAGACCCTCGCGTCCATTTTTCTTCCGGCTGATTTCTTCGTACGAAAAGATAGGCGATTCGGCCGGAAGAAAACATTCGCATGAAAAAACGTGGGGGGTCTAGGCTTATTAGATGCGCTTGACTTTCCTAATTCTATTGCGGTTATTTACTTTTGATTCTGACAGAGCGGGATTCCGATTCGCGCCCCAACTCGACTGTTCTGCAACATGGAGATGAATGACATTCTGACGCTAAGTGACAGGAATCGAAACCTGTCGAAACCTGACCTGTGCTGATAGAAGTACTGTGGTGGCGCAAGAATGAAAAGCTGACTGACCTTGTGCCTTGAACAGAACTTAATCGATTCACGGCATTTGGAAAATACAAAAAAAATTTCATATATGCATTCTACATTCTATAACTAGTATTCGAATTCCAATCAGGTATGGTTTATTCGTGAACTTCAAATAATATTTTCAAATAACGATAACGAACTTCAAATAACGACAAAAAACATTTAAGGTTCACCGCGAACATATAAGGAAGGATTGTTTCTGTTCGCAACGGTACTTTCCTTCTCTCCCTTTTTCACTTCCAGCGTCGAGCACGTCTATTGAGTGAATTGGGGATATTCCACTCGTGTGGAACCAAGACATACTGAATCGCTCTCATGAGTGCCGACACAGTACCTGGATCCAGCTTGTTTCTTAGAGGTGTTTTATTCAACTTAGGCGGCGAAAATTGTCTTTCCGCTGCTGCTGATGAATATGGCCGAGACAAAAGTATCTGCATGAACGCGGGAAGAGCACTGAACATGGGGTTGTCACCAGTGTCAGTGAGCTTGCCAAGCTCACACAAAATGCCCCTGGTTCTCTTTTGACCGAATCGCCCTGAGAATTGCGGATAATTCTGAGCTTCCGTCAGTCTCTGTCGAGTTGGTCAATATCAAAACTCACGGTAGTG
The DNA here is from genome assembly GCA_027921565.1 of Artemia sinica. Classification (NCBI taxonomy): domain Eukaryota; kingdom Metazoa; phylum Arthropoda; class Branchiopoda; order Anostraca; family Artemiidae; genus Artemia; species Artemia sinica. The sequence continues at coordinate 34,681,665 of CM051272.1, forward strand.
GAAAACCATGAGTAAATTCCTACCAAGCTGTTGATTCGGTCATTTACCGCTATCTTTAGGTCAACGCACTCCAGCTGAACTAAAAGCTCGTCACTAGAATCGACCCTTCTAATGATTTCCTCACACAGTCTTCGGTAAAACATGACACACTTATTTTTAACGGAAATCAACTTGCGACTAAAATCGGCGTCCCCACTCATTCCTTTACAGATCGCCAAAAACTTGGACCCAAAGTAGACATTTTCGTATGGTCTTAGATTGTTCGGGGACCCACACATTTATTTTGAAGGGGTCTGTTCTGCCTACAACTTCCTGTTTAATGAAGTTCTGCATAATTTCCTTCAATGTTTCCCAGACTTTCTTTAGGATTTGGTGAACCCTGACACTTTCATTTTGAAACTCAAGGTTTAACTCGTTCATGATAAGCAATATATACCCCAGAAAAAGTAAAAAGACGAAGCTTGACATTCCCGAGTCCCTCATGAATGCTCACGGCGGTGGGAATGTTATCAGTGAGCATACCATGAAAAAAAATTTTCAGAGCATCCCACTGCTCAAGCAACCTCTTCACAACTTGCTCCATTGCTAGACAGTGTGTCTTTGATGGGTAAAGTATTAAGTGTTCGGCAACTTCTACGAACTTCTGACACTCGGCAAATTCACTTTTTCTTTTGGGGCTATAAGCGATGAAACTTACACGTCATGAGAAAATTGTTCTATTTCAGGATCTAGAACATCGCAAGCGGCGGCCGAACACAGAGCGAAAGAATGGCAAATTCACCCGAAAATGGCGAGCCATGGTAGATCTTTTTTTCAAAGCACAGCCCGACCCGCTTGTTTACCGAGCATCATATTTGCATTATCAGACGCAAAACCAATGAGGTTGAATAAAGGGAAATCTCTATCGCACATAGCTCTCCTGTACAAACATTTCCAACTTACCTCGGAGGGGGCAAAAGCAGGGGCATATTTTTTTTTTGGGCATGGATAAAACAAATCACATTCCAGAAGTTTTGAATTTCCCGGACTTCTTCAGCACGTCAGCTGGCCCAGCTGAGCTGGAGTGCCTTCTATGGTCACATATGTAAGACTAGTGAGACAGCTGGTCCGCTAACCCATTTTGGCTCGCCGTAAAAATTGATTATCTGAGCGACACCAATTCCATACAAGGGCAAAAAATCCGTGTTTTTCTTGAAAAATCCATGTTTTTTATTAAAAAATCCATAGAAATCCATGGTGCTTCCAAAATCCATGTCAGGAGTCGCAAAATACATGTTTTCATGGATAAATCCATGGCGGTGGCAACCTTGATCACAGGGCTTCCACTCTCGAATCTTAAAATTCGGGGACTAGCCTCGAACACTCGGGGAGTTTTCGGGGACAAGTCTTCAAGATTCGGGGAATTTTTGGGGAAAAAACAAAATGGAATTTCGTTGCGAAAATTTGGGAGACAAAATTGGTTTTAGCTTCGGTTTCAGGCTCAATAGGGCTTGGATCTGCGTAGTAAATCAAGCCTTTTACAGAGTAGTTTTTTTAGAGCCAGAGCACGGGATTTGAAACTATAGCTGAAAACACTTATTGCTGGTATTGCGGCAAAAACTTAAAAATTGTAAAAAAAAAGTGAACACATGTGAACTGTAAATACCAGTAGCAGTTTTTCATTAAGTCATTAATCTCAGCAATTCATTAATAATATTTAAAAACAAATATTGTTTGCAGTTTCTTGATATGTGAATTAAATAGACGAAATTCAACCTATAAGTATGGGGCAACATTAAAACTTAAGACAAACAAAAACTAAATTAAACAAGTAAATTTAAACTTAAATTAAAAGGGAATTTTGATTACAATTGACACATTATTGGTTTTTCATGCTGATTCTAAGGTTTTAGGTGTTTACTCCCGGAAAATCCCCCCGCGGAAAAAACCGAAGTACCCCTTCCAATCACAAAAAATACCCCTGCAGAAACTACTCTCCCGCTGAAAATACCCCCGCGGAAAGCACCCCGCGGAAAATGACCTCCGCTGAAAGTATTCCGGCGGAAAATACCCCCTCGACACATACATTTTCTTCATTGTTTGTTTCTACTATGCTTTCCTTTCTTTTGGTTACCTCATAATTACTAAATAGCCACTGATTACCCCCCCCCCCCCCCCCCCTAACCCCTCTCACCAACCCTGCGGCCAACTTATTGCAGTCTCATCTTTATATCAGTCCATTTAATGCCTGGACATGATAGATATAGGCTACAAATCATATAAAAGTTACTTATTCCTTTTTTTCACACTAACATTATTTGGCATTATTCACCAACAGCTCGTGGTGAATAAGTCCAAAAATAATATAAAACATGACAATAAAATAATATGAGCCTAATAACCAAATTTGTACTTTAAGCTGTAATGGAAATTTTCTTATGAATAATATTTTTGGGGTCACTTTCTTTTAAATCCCCTATTCCCCGACCTTGTACATAGTCTATAGCTAAATTTTTGCCTCATTAGGAGGGGGGGGGGGTGGTGCATTTTTATGGTAAGAATATGGTATTTAGGGACAATTTCCCCCGATATAAAATAAATTATTCCACAATTTCTTTAAATTGTTTTGTTTTTATCTCAGAATTAGCCTTCATATAGGGTTAATAAAATTGTTCAAGCATTAGAAGTTGTAAAGGTAGGCCTATATATTTAAACAAGTTTACTTGGCTATCCCGAATTTGAGCAGAACATATTTTCAGTAAAATTTCCTTCGGCTAACTAACAGCTTTACAAGACTGTAAAAAGATCCTAAAACTGCAGTTTGAAATATTACGCCCACTGAAAATATTACATGGGTGAAAGGACCAGAATAATAATTGCGAGGGGAGTACTGACAAATACAATTCTCAGATAAAAAAGAAAAGAACTTAAATTTTACACACCGAATGAAAGAAAAAGTTTAAATGGTAAGAATTCTTGGCAAAAAGATCGATTCCTTCAATATATTATGCCTTCAATCATTAAGTATTAAACATTAATACAGTCTGTCCAAAACCCAAAGTAGCAAAAGAAAACAAAATTTAAACTTACGATTCGACTTTCAAAGCAATTCTCCCGCTTTAGAAGTTCAATTTCAAAACAAAAACCCAACCGAGCGTTCAACAACTTTAAGTAAAATTCTTGTCTAATTTTGTCAAGATTGTCTTGACCACGATTGACATAAATGTAAGAATCTTAATAGCATTTGGAATACTGCATTCGAAATGGTTTAATCTAAATGCACGAAAATGATAGTTTTGTGAAAATATGAAGAACCGTCTGTACTTAAATTGTATCGGTGAAAAATTATGGTATTTAAAGTAATGTTTGTTAGGGATAGTCACTAGGGGTGACACCCTGATTGCTTGATTTTCGGGGAAATTTCGGGGATTCAAGGAACCAAATTTTTTTGGGGGGAGACACATAGATTTTCGGAGAAATCCCCGAAAATTTGGAGATAGTGGGAGCGCTGATCACAATGCCAATGAGAGTTCTGAAAAGAAAATGAAATCCCTGGCAGCACTCTGAACAAAGGCTAATCAACAAAAATGACTCGATTTGGCCACGATTGGCATTCACAATTAATACGAAATAGAAATACTAGTAAACATGCAGTTTTCAACGTAATTTACCTAGGACGAAATTAAATACATTATTTGATGCCTTTTTATTCTCTTTCATCATTCTTTCATCCTCTCTCATCATTATGTATTCCCCATGCAGTAACTAATTCTCGAATTTGTCACTGTCAATTCAACCCACAGTTCATATATTATCCAGTATGATCATTCTCTATCTCACCCATTATAAAAACCTGGACCGGGGTGCGAGTGCTCCGGAGAACGTTTTGGCAGATATAAACATAGGCGAAGTCAGATTAGCGGGAATGCAGGTTAGTCTGTTTCCGACTGTTTTCATCAAAGTGCATTGAAAACAAACGGAAATAAAGCTAATGCAGAAACAAGCTAATTGTGTTCTGGCAGAAATAAGTGGGAGGAGCTTTTTGTTCACGAAGACCAGAAATGATCTGCGATAAGCTTACTGGTATATTCTGTCTACTGTGATTCAACCTATGGGTAAACCGGTTATAAGAAGAGTCACGCTAACAGAGATATATAAGCTGTATCTAAAATTAATTAAAAAGAAAATTTTGAAAAAGAGCTTTTTTCAAAGGAAAGTAAAGGCCATACTAAATTTAAGATCAACAGAAATAAAAATATATAATCGTTCAAACTCGAAACAACCAGAAATTACAATTAAAGGGTAAATGAAACCCAAAACGAACAGAAACTAATAAACAGGCATAGCAAACAAACCTACAACAGCTAAAATATAAATGAAAAATAAATATTAAAACGAGTAAAACTTAAATTGAATTTGTAAATCAAGCTTAAAACGAATAAAAATCTTTTACTATTAAAGAATAATAAAACCCAAAACAAACAGAAATTAAAAAGTAAATCATAGCAAAAAAACATACAACGGGTAGTAATATAAATAAAAAAATAAATCTTAAAACGAGTAAAACCTAAATTGAATATGCAAATCAAGCTTAAAACGAACAAAAATCACTACAGACAAGAGTATGGCTACAGCCCACTTTTCTAATAGTGAAAGCATAAAGCCTTCTGCGTCACTGGCGCTTTACTGAAAGCTGTATGTGTCTTGAAGAGTCTTGCAAAGAACCAATAAACTTAAACTGAATTTTTGATATATAATTATATTAATTGCTAAAGTTTCATCTGTTCAAGATTTTATTTCATTGCAATTTTCAGTTTATTTTCAATGTTGCAATAAGTACAAAAAAGAATATTTGTAATATGATACGTTTTCAGTATTGGATGCATTAAATGTATCGGATCAAAATTTTGAGATAGCGATTATACCTTCTGATAGGCTGATTACCTTTTAGTCACTTTCAACTCTTAGAAAGGGTGAAAAAAACTGATTTCCAATTGAATGAGCCACGTCCACAGTTTTATACGAAACGCCTTCCATAAAAAAATTTATATGTTAACGATGGGTAACTAGCATAATTTATAGCCCTTAACCCCAGGCTAGAGGGGGGAGTTTCAAATTTGAAACCATAGTTATATGACATTTTGACTATTTTGAACAAAATGGCTATCTCAAAATTTCTATCCGATACATTTGGAGAAAAATGGCGTGTGGGGGGGTCCCTCTGATCATTTTTAGCTCTTAAAATACAGAACTAGAAATTTCCATTTCCAATCAAATGAGCCTTCTCTAAAGTTTATGTGACCATTCCCTTCCATAAAACCTTAAATGCCCCTGGGAAATAACTTACAACCCTTGACCCCAGTCTTTGAGTGGTTGTGTCAACCCCAGAGGCATTGTTATTCGATACATGTAGTATTTGGAACATAACGGCGTGGGTTAGTTGCCCTCCGATCACTTTTGACTGTTAAAATGGAACTAGAACTTTTAATTTCTAATCAAATGAGCACCCTCAAACGAATATATGACCACCCTTTCCATAAAAACCTTATATGCCCCGGGGCATAGCTTACAACACTTGCCCCAGGGCTCTGGGTGGTTGTGTCGACCCTGAAGTTTTTATTATCTGATCTTTGGACTGTTTTGAACAAAATGGCTATCCCCAAAATTTTTATCTGATGTATTTGGGAAAAGGGGGCGTGGGAGAGGGGGATTTAGTTGCCCTCCGGTCCCTTTTGACTCTTAAAAAAGGAATTAGAACGCTCAATATAAAATTGAATGAGCCTCTTCCGAAGTTTATATGACCCCTCTTTTCATAAGAACCTTATACGCCCTCAGGGCATAAATTGCAGCACTTGCAATGTATGCAACACTTTTTCGGGGGGTGATTTTTTTTCGGGGGGTGAACACGTGATTTTTGAATATTTTGAACAAAATGGCATTCTCAAAGTTTTGATCAGATGCATTTAGAGAAAAGAGGGCACGGGGGTCTAGTTGCCCTTAGATCACTTTTGACTCTTAAAAATGGAACTGGAACTTTAAAGTTCAAATTAAATGAGCCCGATTTATTTTTTATACGACAACCTCCTTCCACACAAAACTTACATTCCCCTGGGGCATAATTTTCAAAACGTGTCCCTGGTTTCTGGGGAAGGGGCTGTGTCAACCGAAGAGTTTTTGTCTGATTTTTGAACTATTCTGAACAAAATGACTATTTCAAAATTTGATAGGATGTATTTTATAGAAAAGAGGGCCCGGGGGGCAGGCTAGCTATCCTTCAATCACTTTTCACTCTTAAAAGGGGCACTAGAACTTTCAAAGGGCACTAGAACTTGAAAATTCCAATCAAATGAGCCCTGCTCAAATTTTATACGACCACCCTTTCCATATAAACATTATATGCCCCCAAGGCATAACTTTCAATACGTTTCTCCAGGTTCTTGTGGGTTGTTTCGACAATGGAGTTTTTGTTATCTGATCTTTGAACTATATAGAACAAAATTGCTGTCTCAAGATTTCGATCAGATGTATTTGGGAAAAGAAGGCGTTGGGGATCTAGTTACCCTCTGATCACTTTGGCTTTTAAAAATATAACAAGAACTTTAAGCTTCCAGCCAAATGAGCCCCGTCCCAATTTTATGCGACCACCCCTTCCACAAAAAACCTTATATACCCTCGCATATAACTTTCAAAACGTGCCCCCGGGTTCTGGGCGTTTGTGTCGACCCCGGAATTTTTGTTATCTGACTGCTGAACTATTTAGAACAAAATGGCTATTTCAAAATTTTGATCGTATGCATTTTATGAAAGGAGGGTGTGTGTGGGGGAAGGGAGGGATAACTTTCGTTCCATAACTTTTCACTCTTAAAAGGAGCATTAGAACTTTCAAAGGGCGCTAGAACTTTAAACTTCCATTCAAATGAGTCCTGTTCAAATTTTATACGACCACCCTTTTCATATAAACATTAAATCCCCCTAAGGCGTAACTTTCAATACATTTCTCCAGGTTCTTGTTGGTCGTTTCGACCATGGAGTTTTTGTTATCTGATCTTTGAACTATATAGAACAAAATTGCTGTCTCAAAATTTCAATCAGATGTATTTGGGGAAAAGAAGGCGTTGGGGGTTTAGTTACCCTCTGATCACTTGGCCTTTTAAAAATATAATAAGAACTTTAAACTTTCAGCCAAATGAGCCCCTTCCCAATTTTATACGACCACGCCTTCCACAAAAAACCTTGTATGCCCTTGCGTATAATTTTCAACGCCTGCCCCCGGGTTCTGGGCGTTTGTGTCGACCCCGAAATTTTTGTTAACTGATCACTGAACTATTTTGAACAAAATGGCTATTTCATAAATTTTGATCGGATGCATTTTATGAAAAGAGGGTGTGTGTGTGTGTGGGGAGGGTGGAGGGTTAACCGTCCTTCCATAACTTTTCACTCTTAAAAGGAGCATTAGAAATTTCAAAGGGCACTAGAACTTTAAACTTCCAATCAAATGAGTCCTGTTCAAATTTTATACGACCACCCTTTCCATAGAAACATAATATGCCCCCAAGGCGTAACTTTCAATATATTTCCCCCAGGCTCTGTGGGGTTGTATCTATCCTGGAGTTTTGATATATGATCCTTGAACTATTTTGAACAAAATTGCTATTTCGAAATTTTTATCAGATGTATTTGGGGAAAAGATGGCGTTGGTGGTCAAGTTGTCCTCTGATGACTTTTGACTTTCAAAACTGGAAGAAGAACTTTAAACTTCCAATCAAATGAGCCCTGTCCAAATTTTATACGGCTGCTCCTTCCAAGAAAAACCTTATATACCCCGGTGTACAGCTTTCAAAACGTGCTCCAGGGTTCTGGAAGGTTGTGTCCACCCCGAAGTTTTTGTTGTCTGATCGTTGAACTATTTTGAACAAAATGGCTATCTGAAAATTTTGATTGGATGCATTTGGGTAAAAGAGGGCAGGGGGGGCTAGATGCCCTTCAATCACTTATCACTCCTAAAAAGGGCACTAGAACTTTTAATTTCCAATAAAGTACGCCCCTACGAAGTTTATACGATCACCCTTTCTATTAAAAACTTATATTCCACTGGAGCATAATTGAAAACAATTACCCTAGGGTCTGGGGGTGTGTATCAACCTCGCGGTTTTCGTTATTTGATCTTTGAATTTTTTTCGACCAAATGGCTATCTCAAAATTTTTAGCAGATGTATTTGAGGAAAAGAGGGCGTGGAGGTCTAGTTATCCTCTGATCACTTTTGACTGTTAAAAGTGGAAGTAGAGCTTTCAAGTTCCAATCAAGTGAGCCCCGTCTGAATTTTACACGACACTTCCTTCCACAAAAACCTTATATGCCCACACAGGGAATAGGTTTCAACACGTGCCTTCAGGTTTGGGGGGTTGTGGTGACCCTGTTTTTTTTCCATAGGCCTTTTATATTAGAGTCTGTGACTGACCTTTGGACCTGGCTAATGAATTGTAAGGCAGGCGTAGGGTCTGTGAGCAACATCACCTTCTTAAATTCAATGGGCTTTTAATTAATAACATCTAGAGCTTCAATTATAGCCTTTAGCTCAGCTTTAAGGATGGCTGCGCCACTCGGAAGCGTTGTGGATATATTTAAGCAATATCCAGAGATCACCTACAGCTACAGCTGCCTTACTTTCCTTCAGTGATCCTTCTGTAAATATTTGCGAAAAGTTCCTGAAACATGTTGCCATTTTGCTTGAAAATTGCTTGCACTTGACTAAGAAGATAACTTGAGTTTTTGTCCGGAACAAGCTCAAAGGAAGTATCAACTGGTTCAAACTTCCATTCGGGTGCTCTTGAAATTGATTAGAGTGAATAACCTCATCATCCCATCTCAAAATCATATTTTCTCTTTGAAGTAACAACTTTCTCCTTAATACTAACAAAGTTTTACTTAACACTATCAAATGTCTTTTAGAAATAACAGGTGTTTTCTTGATACTATAATAGTAACAAATTTTTTCTATTTCCATCAAGTTCTCCGCAAAGATAAGAAATTTTTCTTAGTAGTAACAATTTTCTAATTACGCTAACAAGTTAGCTCCTAGAAAACTTCTTAACTACATTAAGTTAACTACGTTTAAGTTAGGTTCACTTAACTTAGGCTAGCATGAGCGGTCATGTTAACCTAAGTTAGATAAACCTAACTTAAACGTAGATACTTCTTGATACTTCTAACGGAAAACTTGTTATCTTAAACCAAAAATTGATACTTCTAGGAGAAATATCTTATCTTTGACAATATACTTGCGCTATTAGACAAAATGGATTACTATTAAGAAAAACCCGTTACTTCCAAGAAAAATAAACAGAAAATTGCTATTTCGCAGAGAAAATTTGTTAGTGTTAAGAAAAACTTACTACTTCTAACAAAAAACTTGTTATAATAGACAAAAAAATTGTTACTTCTAAGACAAATATCTTATCCTTGACGGTAAACTAGCTGTTTAAACTAGCTGTTATTAGAAAAAACTTGTTACTACGTATTAAGAAAACCCTGTTACTTTCAAGAAAAATTTGATAATATTAAGTAAGATTTTGTTAGTATTAAGGAAAAAGTCATTACTTCAAAGATAGAATTTGTCAGTGTTAAGAAAAAACTTGCTAGTTCTAACAGGAAACTTGTTATCATGAACAAAAAAATTTTACTACTAAGAGAAATTTGTCGGTGTTAAGAAAAAATTTAGCAGCAAGTTTTCAATCAAAGATAAGATTTTTTCTCTTAGAAGTAACTTTTTTTTTGTCTATTATAATAAGTTTTCTGTTAGAACTAGCAAGTTCTTTCTTAACACTAACAAATTTTCTCTTCGAAGTAACAACTTTTTTCCTTAATACTAGCAAACTCTTACTTCATATAATCAAATTTCTGTTGGAAGTAACAGCTTTTTCTTAATAGTAAAAATATTTTTCCTAATAGCAGCAAGTTTACCGTCAAAACTAACAAATTTCTCTTAAAAGTAGCAATTTTCTGTAATTCTACCAAGTTTTCTGTTAGAAGTAGTAATTTTTTCTTAACACTATCAAATTTTCTCTCCGAAGTAACAACTTTTTTCATTAATACTAACAAACTTTTACTTAATTCTACCAAATTTCTCTTGGAAGTAATAGCTTTTTCTTTATAGTAAACATTTTTTTTCTAATAGTAGTAAGATATCCGTAAAAGATAAAAAATTTCTCTTAGAACTAACAATTTTTTGCTTACGCTAACAAGTTTTGTGTTAGAACTAGCAAGTTTTTTCTTAACACTAACCAATTTTCTCTTCGAAGTAACAACTTTTCCTTATATACTAACAAACTTTAACTTAATATCATCAAATTTCTCTCAGAAGTAACATGTTTTTCTTTATAGTAAAAATATTTCGAATAACAGCAAGTTTACCGTAAAAGATAAGATATTTCTCTTAGAAGTAATAGGTTTTTCTTAATAGTAAATTTTTTTTTTTTTTCTAATAACAGCAAGTTTACCGTCAATGATAAGAAATATCTCTTAGAAGTAAAAATTTTTTTGCCTATGATAACAAGTTTACTGTTAGAAGTAGTAAGTTTTTCTTAACCCTAACAAATTTTTTCTTCGAAGTAACAATTTTCTGTTTATGGTAGTTTCTCTTAGAAGTAACAGGGTTTTCTTAACAGACACACAAGTTTTTTTTTAATAACAGCAAGTTTACCGTCAAAGATAAGACATATCTCTTAGAATTTTTTTTTATTTATGATAAAAAGGTTTCCGATAGAAGTTGCAAGTTTTTCTTAACACTAACAAATTTTCTCATCGAAGTAACAATTTTTTCCTTAATACTAACAAAAATTTACTTAATATTATCAAGTTTCTCCTGGAAGTAACAGGTTTTTTCTTAATAGTAAAAACTTTTTACTTAATTCTACCAAATTTCTCCTGGAAGTAACAGCTTTTTCTTAATATTAAAAAAAATTCTAATAGCAGTAAGATTTCCGTCAAAGATGACAAATTTCTCTTAGAACTAACAATTTTCTGCTTGCGCTAACAAGTTTTCTGTTAGAACTAGCAATTTTTTTCTTAATATTAACACATTTCTCTTAGAAGTAACGCTTTTCGGTTTATGATATGTTTTCTGTTTGAACTAGCAAGTTTTTTCTTAACACTAACAAATTCCCTCTTCGGAGTAACAACTTTTTCCTTAATACTAACAAACTTTGATTTAATATTATTAAACTTCTCTCAGAAGTAACAGAGTTTTCTTAATAGTAAAAAAATTTCTAACAACAACAAGTTTACCGTCAAAGATAAGATATTTCTCTTACAAGTAACAGGTTTTACTTAAAAGTGGAATTTTTTTCTAATAACAGAGAGTTTACCGTCAAAGATAAGATATTTCTCTTAGAAGTAACAATTTTGTTGTCTGTGATAGCCAGTTTTCTCATAGAAGTAGCAAGGTTTTCTTAACACTAGCAAATTTTCTCATCAAAGTAACAACTTTTTCATCAATAATAACAAAAATTTATTTAATGCTATCAAGTTTCTCCTGGAAGTAACAGGTTTTTTCTTAATAGTAACAAAATTTTAATTAATTCTACCAAATTTCTCTGGGAAGCAACAGCTTTTTCTAATAGTAAAAAATTTTTTAATAGCAGTAAGATTTCCATCAAAGATGACAAATTTCTCTTAGAACTAACAATTTTCTGCTTACGCTAACAAATTTCTGTTAGAACTAGCAAGTTTTTTCTTAAAATTAACAAATTTCTCTTAGAAGTAACACTTTTTCGGATTATGATATGTTTTCTGTTAGAACTAGCAAGTTTTTTCTTAGCACTAACAAATTCTTTCTTCGAAGTAACAAATTTTTCCTTAATACTAACAAACTTTTATTTAATATTATCAATTTCTCTCAGAAGTAACAGGGTTTTCACAATAGTAAAAAAAAAATTTCTAATAACATCAAGTTTACCTTCAAAGATAAGATATTTCTCTTAGAAGTAACAGGTTTTTTTTAGTAGTAAAAAAATTTCTAATAACAGCAAGTTTACTGTCAAAGATAAGATATTTCTCTTAGAAGTAACAATTTTTTTGTCTGTGATAGCCAATTTTCTGATAGAAGTAGCAAGTTTTTCTTAACACTAACAAATTTTCTCTTCGAAGTAACAATTTTCTGTTTGTGCTAATTTCTCTTGATAGTAATAGGTTTTTCTTAATAGACATAAGTTTTTTTAATAACAGAAAGTTGACCGTCAAAGATAACACATCTCTCTTAGAAGTAACAATTTTTTTATTTATGATAACAAGTTTTCTGTCACAAGTAGCAAGTTTTTCGTATCACTAACAAATTTTCTCCTCGAAGTAACAACCTTTTCCTTAATACTAACAAACATTTACTTAATACCATCAAATTTCTCCTGAAAATAACAGGTTTGTTCTTAATAGCAACAAGTATTTTCTAATAGCAGCAATTTTTCCGTCAAAGATAAAAAATTTCTCTTAAAAGTAACAATTTTGTGCTTATGCTAACGAGTTTTCTGTTAGAACTAGAACGTTTCTCTTAACACTAACAAATTTTCACTTCGAAGTACCAACTTTTTCCTTAATATTAACAAAGTTTTACTCAATACTATATCGAATACGAACAAATTTTCTCTCCGAAGTAAAAACTTTCTTCCTTAATACTAACAAACTCTTAGTTAATTCTACGAAATTTCTATTGGAAGTAACAGCCTTTTCTTAATGGTAACAATTTTTTTATCTAATTGCAGTAAGATTTCCGTCAAAGACAACAAATTTTTCTTAGAACTAACAATTTTCTGCTTACATTTACAAGTTGTCTGTTAGAACTAGCAAGTTTTCTCTTAACACTAACAAGTTTCTCTTAGAAGTAACATTTTTTTTTGTTTATGATAGCATGTGTTCTCTTAGAGCTAGCAAGTTTTTTCTTAACACTAACAAATTCTCTCTTCGAAGTAGCAACTTTTTCGTTAATACTAACAAACTTTTACTTAATATTATGAAATTTCTGTCAGAAGTAACAGGTTTTTCTTACTAGTAAAAAAAGCTTTCTAATAACAGCAAGTTTATCGTCAAAGGTAAGATATTTCTATTAGAAGTAACAGGTTTTTCTTAATAGTTAAACTTGTTTCTAATAACAGCAATTTTACCGTCAAAGATAAGATATTTGTCTTAGAAGTAAAAATTTTCGTGTCTATTATAACAAGTCTTCTGTTAGAAGTAGCAAGTTTTTCTGAACACTAACAAATTTTCTCTTCGAAGTAACAATTTTCTGCTTATGCTAATTTCTCTTGGATATAATACTTTTTTTTAATAGACACAATTTTTTTTTAACAGCAGCCAGTTCATCGTCAAAGATACGACATTTTCTCTTGGAAGAAACATTTTTTTATTTATGATAATAAGTTTTCCGTTAGAAGTAGCAAGTTTTTCTTAACACTAACAATTTTCTCATCGAAGTAACAGCTTTCTCTTTAATACAAAAAAACATTTATTTAATACTATCAAATTTTTCCTGAAAGTAATAGGTTTTTTTCATAATAGTAACAAATATTTTCTAATAGCAGCAAATTTTTCCGTCAAAGATAACAAATTTCTTTTAAAAGTAACAATTTTGTGCTTGCACTAACAAGTTTTCTGTTAGAACTAGAACATTTTTCTTAACACTAACAAATTTTCCTATGAAGTAACAACTTTTTCCTTAATATTAACAAAGTTTTACTTAACACTATCAAATTTCTCTGGCAAGTAACAGCTTTTTCTTAATAGTCACAAATTTTTTCTAATAGCAGCAAGTTTTCCGTCAATAATAATAGATATATCTTAGAAGTAAAAATTTTCTGTTAATGCTACCAAGTTTTCTGTTAGAAACATCAACTTTTTCTTAACAATAACAGATTTTTTCTTCGAAGTAACAACTTTGTTCCTTATACTAACATATTTTTACTTAATATGATCCAATTTCTTTTGGAAGTAACAGCTTTTTCAAAATAGTAAGAAAATTTTTCTAATAGCAGCAACTATTCCACAAGGATAACAAATTTCTCTTAGAGGTAATAATTTTTCTGTTAGTTCTACCAAGTTTTTTCTTAGAAATAGCAAGATTTTTCTTAATACTTGCAAATTTTCTCTTCGAATTAACAACTTTTCTTTAATACTAACATACTTTTAATTAATACTACCAAATTTCTCTTGGAATTAACAGGATTTTCCTTAATAGTAACAAATTTTTCTTGTATCAGCAAGTTTTCTGTCAAAGATAAGATATTTCTCTTAGAAGTGATAATTTCCGGTCTATGCTAACAAGTTTTCCGCTAGAAGTAGCAAGTTTTTCTTAATACTAACAAATTTTTTCTTCGAAGTAACGACTTTCTCCTAAATACTCACAATATTTTATTTAATACTTTCAAATGTCTTTTGGAAGTAACAGGTTTTTTTTTGTTAATAGTAACAAATGTTTTTCTAATTCCATCAAGTTCTCCGTCAAAGATAAGAAATTTTTCTTATAAGTAACAATTTTCTGTCTACACTAACAAGTTATCTGCTAGAAAAGTTCTTAATTATATTAAGTTAACTACGGTTACGTTAGGTTTATTTAACCTAGGTTAGCATGAGCGGTCATATTAACCTAAGTTAAATTAACGTAACTTAAACGTAGTTAACTTAATGGAGTTTTTCTAAACTTGCTTCTTCTAACAGAAAACTTGTTAGCATAGACAGAAAATTGTTACTTCTAAGAGAAATTGGTTATCTTTGACGGAAAACTTGCTGATATTAGAAAAAAAACTTTTAGTATTAAAAAACCTGTTACCTCTAAGAGAAATTTGATCATATTAAGTAAAAATTTGTTAGTATTAAAGAAAAAGTTGTTACTTCGAAGAGAAATTTTGTTAGTGTTAAGGAAAACTTGCTACATCTGACAGGAAACTTGTTATCATAAATAAAAAATTGTTATTTCTAAGAGAAATATCTTATCTTTGACGGTAAACTTGTTGTTATTAGAAAAAAAAATGTTACTAATAAGAAAAACCTGTTACTTCCGAGAGGAATTTGATGATAATTAGTAAAATGTTGTTGGTATTGAGGAAAAAAGTGTTACTTCGGAGAGAGAATTTGTTAGTGTTAAGAAAAAACTTGCTAGTTCTAACACAAAACTTGTTATCATAAACAAAATTGTTACTTCTAAGAGAAATTTCTTAGTGTTAAGAAAAATTGTGCTAACTCTAACAGAAAACTTAATAGCTTAAGCAGAAATTTGTTAGTTCTAAAAGAAATTTGTTATCTCGGACGAAAAAATTGCTGTTATTAGAAAAAATTTGTTACTATTACGAAAAAGCCGTTACTTCCAAGAGAAATTTGGTAGAATCAAGTAAAAGTTTGTTAGTATTAAGGAAAAACTTGTTACTTTGAAGAGAAAATTTGTTAGTGTTAAGAAAAACTTGCTACTTCTAACAGAAAACTTGTTATCATAGACAAAAAAAAATTTACTTCTAAAGGAAATAACTTATCTTTGATTAAAATTTTTTGCTATTAGAAAACATTTGTTACTATTAAGAAAAAACCTGTTACTTCCAAGAGAAATTTGATAGTATTAAGTAAATGTTTGTTAAGGTTAAGGAAAAAGTTTGTTACTTCGATGAGAAAATTTGTTAGTGTTAGAAAAACTTGCTACCCTCTAACGGAAAACTTGTTATCAAAAACAGAAAATTGTTAACTTTGACTGAAAATTTGCTGCTATTCGAAAAAGAGAAATTTGCTAACTTTGACTGAAAATTTGCTGCTATTCGAAAAAAATTGTTACTATTAAGAAAAAGCTGTTACTTACAAAAGAAATTTGATAATATTAGGTAAAAGTTTGTTAGTATTAAAGAAAAAGTTGGTTCTTCGATGAGAAAATTTGTTAGTGTTTAAGAAAAACTTTCTACTTGTAACAGAAAACAGCTCGTTTAAAAAATATAAGTTTTAGTTTTCCTTTGCCTCTACAAAACGCGATTATGCTTTATTGTTAAGAAATATTAAACCCAAGAAACTGTGGTGTTCCAGGAAATAAATAATCATAATCCCTGACCTTCTTACAAAGCAAGAAGAGATAAAGGTGACTCATGTATAGAATATAAATTTCAGTCTTCTTTTAACCTCCGATTATGCCTTATTTCTATGATATGTTTAAGCCAAGAAAGGCAGTGTGTTCCAAGAAAAACCATAAGGTGCATCTACACGACAGAGTCAACTCTAGAACTCCAGACCAAACCATAGAATTTAAGACCATACCATTGAAATCATGATCAAAGTTTAGAAATCGTGGTCAACCTCTAAGAAACCATTACCAAAACAACAAAACTCCGAAAAACTCATAAGAATCCAGAGCAAACTTTAGAAGTCTGGGGCAAACCTAGAAATCAAGACCACCGTAGAAATCAATGGCAAAGTGTAGAAATCATGGTCAGTCTCAAAAAATCATTACCAAAACAAACAAACCCAGACCAATTCATAAAAATCAAGAGCAAACTGTAGAAATAAGGCTCGATCCTAGAAATCTAGATGAAACTGTAGAGATCAATAGCAAACTATAGAATTAAGGCTAATATCTTAAATATACTGACTAATACATAGAAATCCTTACGAATTCATAAAAATCGTAGTCAATACAAAGAAATCTGGAAGAATTAATGAAAATCACAAGTTTTGTATGGAAATACTTACAAATTTGTAAAACTAAATCAGGATCAATTCCAAAAGAATTTAGATAAAACCAGGGATATCAAGACAAAACTGTAGAAAGCATTACCAGTCCGTAGAAATCTAGAAAAATCCCCTAGAAATCATAATCAATGCAAAAATTTTTTTGGAGGAATTCAGACAAATCTTAACCAATGCTTAGAAATTGAAAGCAAACTGTAGAAATCAGGGTCTATCCTAGAAATCCAGACCAAACCATACAAAATAGGAGTAAACTGTAGCATTCAAAAGCAAACTTTAAAAATGAAGGCCAATCTTTAAAAAATCAAGACTAATACGTAGAAATCCAAACGAATTCATCAAAATCATAGCCAATACACAGAAATCTGGAGGAATCAATAGAAATCATAAACGCTGTTTGGAACTTCTCACAAGTTTGTAAAAAATCAAGATCTATCCAAAGAATCCAGACCAATCCAGAGACATCATGACAAAACCATAGAAAACATAATTGGTCTGTAGAAATCCAGAAAAATCCCTAGAAATCATAATCAATGCAAAAATATTCAGGAGAAATTCATAGAAATCGTTAGCAATGCTTAGAAATCCAGACGAATTCATAAGAACCAGGGGCATCCCTAAAAATCCCGCCCAAACCATAGAACTCCAGATCAAACCAAAATTATTAAGACTTTTTGCTTACTGTTTGGTTAAAATTCTATTTTAATTTGCTTAAATTTGGTCTATTTACTTTCGGAAAAACAAACAACAAGTATCATGTTTCATGAAGAAAAAAAAAAACAACCACATATAATAAGTTTTACAAAGAAAAAATATTAAATAAATTAAGTTCTACGAAAAAAAAAATATCAAAGAATAGTTAAAGTCATATGTAAAAATGGCAATTCTACCCAAAAGAGGGCAAAAAGTTATTGCAAGAAATTTTCCGAGATAGTTAATCTAATCAAAAATCTATACCCATTTTGTCCCTCAAATCTCAGAATCAGTAATACCATACGGTTGCACATTCATTTCTAATGATGCAGGTAGTCCTATAAATTAAGGATTAACATATACATTTATTTCTAGCCAAAAAAGTCTGTCCCTCAGTAAAGCGATGTTTTCAGGCGATTTGCGGTACGAAACGACAATTCTAGCTAAAAAAAAAAACTCTAAAAGCTATTGCGTTAAAATTCTGAGATAGTTAATCCATTCGAAAATCTATAGGCCTATCCATTTTGTGCCTCGAGTTTTAGAGGAAGTATTGAGTAGGAAAGATTACTGGGATTGGTTTGTTAGTCCTGATGGTTGGAGCGCTGTCCCATTGGAAGGAAAATGTCCTTTCATGTCCTAGTGAGGTCAAAAAAAGAATATTTAGATATATAATGCGTTGAAAGTTTCGGGCCAAAATTAAAATGTCAAAAAACTATTATGTGACAGTGATTTGTGCACTGTCATTGCGTAAGATGAGCACCGTCATTACGCAGCACCCGCGTGTGTGCCGTGCTCGGTTACAGTCGGGGGTTCCCCATGGGTACTGACGTAAGGTTACATAAAATTCGGTCATCCATATTAGACCTGACCGTTTAAAACAAGATAAGTCGTATGACGTCTTTCGAGTGCAGGGGGGTGTGTCGTGGGAATCTCGCCGGCTGTGTTCCCTTTAATAGAACTCCTGGAAACAGGAACATGTTGCAGGAATCTCACCATCTGAAATAATATTGCATCAAGCATATTATACCTGGATACAGGAGCCGCATTGCAAAGGTGCGACGGCTTGAGGGGCTAGTAGCTCCACTTATAGACCCCCTATCTGACCCTTTAAAATCCCACGCTAATATCCCTATCTTACCGTTTAAAAGTCGAGGGTGTTTGTCGCTAGCTGTTTTTACCCATATTAAAACACAAGGGGAGTGTCATGGGACGTCTGCCAGCTAGAAACAGGAATCCTATTCTATTTTTCTTACAGGTGCGTTCGGAATCTTGCCAGGGCATGTTGTCGGAATCTTGCCACGGGTAGGAATCTTGCCAGCTGACCGCATTGCCGAGGTGCTAGTAAAATTGTTTATTACTATGTGTGTATTATCCTGACCACACTCCGATTAAAATACAGAAACACCTAGAAACAGAGCAGTGTGACGTAAAAGGGCTCCCAGGGAATAGCCTAATACCTACATCTCTTACAAGTTTAAAAAAAAGTGTCTGGAATCCCGGGAATTCTGCCAGCCACTCGGAATCTTGCCAGGGTGGAAATCTTGCCAGCTGGAAACAAGGCTCCTGTAGGAATCATGCCAGGGATGCGCTCGGAGTCTTGCCATCTGACCGCTTGTATTCTGGGACCGCTTGAAATTCCATGTTAATCTACTATCTTACGACTCGAGTCTGGAACCCTCCCACTACTAATAGATGGATGGACAAGGAAAAATAAAGGAGGTATAGGATATATGTAAAGAAAAATTGCTTATGTTTTTTCATTATTGCTAGGTTATGAGACAAAATTTTACTCACAGACTGTGCATGACACTTGAATGATAAAATCTCATCAATATGAACCCCCAGGTACTTAATCGATAAAGCACGCTTTAAAACTCAACCATGTGTTGCAATTTCATTAATCCAAGGGTAAAAAACAGAGATCGGGACAAAATTTGACTTGCCAAGATTAATCTTAAGCCTATTTACCCTCAACCAAGCATGTAACCTATCCACATTATCTTTCATCGATGTCAGGAGTAATTCTTCCGTCTTTGCAGCCCTGATACCCACTGTGTCATCCGCTAATAATGACACAATTTCATTCCGGAGACTTTAATCTTTTTCTTTTTTTCTTTTTATTGCAGCACGTATTTGATAATTTGGTGATCCAAAGCCAGGAATAAAGGGTTAACTTAAACAATCATCTGAAGAGTACATCTCCGCTTGATAAAATAGGCCGTTTAAAGATATCAAAAATACCTATTGCAAAAGCACAATGCAGAGCTGTGTCATCAATATAATCTTTGTTATTTGGATTTGCTTCGCCATCTAGAAGATACTTAACAAGCTTGATAGATTTTTAGACTACGGCTTCATATGAGGGTGTGTGTTTCACAAAATCTAAGGAATTCAATTTTCACCTAATGATGCAAAATAGTGCATTAATATCTTGTCTAGAAGTATAATACAAAGCTGTCTACAGGAGATAGTCATTATTATTCAGATTGGCTACACCCCCTTTAGAAGATGCTTAACCATACAAAATGACTAACATGGACAACCATGAATAAAGGTGTTTCAAAATATTGCCTAAATTATGAATCACTATTCCAGGAGAAATCACCCTTCTTTATTTATAGAATTCTTCTTTAGATGCTTAATGATATAGATTTTCATTCATTCACGAAACCTAGTATGTTTTTTGCTCTTACATACATAGCAAACCTAGTCTTTATCATTCTTACGTAAATAGAAGAAGGTTTTTTTTATGTGTTCTTTTGCCCAAGCTTTGTGACGCTATCAATCGCTTATTTTGGCTAAATTTAGTTTGTTTTTATTCTAGAAAATTTTTAAGCACTTCACTAAAATAGTATATAAAGACAATTGAGTAAAAAAGAATCGTAAGAATTAAGAAAAACTAAAATTTAAATATTTAAGTGTTCTCGTCATTATTACGGAAAGTTCGGAATTTCTTCCCGTACTCTCAACGAGTTCATTTAATTTCTCATTAAATCACTACAAGACAAAATAACACTTTTACAATATGAATTGCACGAGAATATAAAACAGTGCCGGTAAAAATGTAAGCCATCAGAGGTTATTTCCAAACGCAAAACTGAATTGCTAATAATAACAGAGCATGTTAGAACCACTTGAATAATCTGACAGTCCTTTCAGCTAGTTTTGTATTTCCACTATGGGATAATTTCAGCTTTTCATTATCCAAGACTTGTCTATTAATAAGAGTTTTGCATATTGCTGAAAAAAAGCGTCTGACTTTGTATGATTACATAGAATGACAATATTTATTGCTTATTCCCTCTTTTCAAGATTTCTTAAGCGTTTTAGCTTTTTTTATTCAAATGTCTTTCGTTTCGTAAACTAGTAGGGTAGAGCGTCTTTTGGTGCTCAGGTTGGACCTCTTTAGATCGAAAGTAATCTTTGCAGCTGGCTAGTTTTGGTAACCGAGAAATTTTTTTTCTAGAATCAAGATGTAAGTTAATACTTTTGGTGCTTAGAAACTCAATAAAGTCACACCATAGTATGATGGCACCTCACTAAACCGTTGCTTAAACCGTTGCTCGCTAAAACCGTAACTCTATTAGCGGCAAAAATTGGAAACAAATTAATGTTTATGTACCATCTTCACACCCAAACCCCCAATTTGAACTGAATTCAGTGTTTCCACTTATCTTTTCAAACAATCTGTAGAATCTTGACAATTTTCGGGAGAAAATCGGGAGATGGCTCTCAGGGTTCTGGAGAAAATCGGGAGATGAATCTCAGGATTTGGTAGAATTTTCAGTTCTTTGTATTTTGTATTGAGTTTTTGGAGGTGTTCGAGCGATTTCAGTATAAAGTACCACATTCTAAATGTTTGGAGTGCAGATTTACTGGAGCCACCTGCAATTCCGGAAAGAAAATTCGTCAATCAACGTTGTCAAACATGACAAAAGGAAGTAGCTAGAAGCTTGAAATGTATTTAAGTTTGAAACTAAGTGCAGTTGTATTTCATTCAGACTCTAAAGCTGTTTAACTAAGACATTTTTCTTCATCGACCCTTACTTTTTTCTGGCCCTTTCAGATTCCACACGACAGCCCACTAAGTTCAGGGCTGGGACAAAAAATTTGGACGAATTACGGACACTAGGCCTTTGACCATTGAGTCTGAGTTAAGTGGATAATTTTTTTTTTTTACCACCATCCCCAGAGGTATTCACAAATGATAAAGAGAAAACGCAAAGTCGTAGCCCATTAGTATTGATATAACTGAAAAAAGTATAAAAAATGGCAAAACTTTCAGATACATATACCACATTACATTCATAATCTGTGTCTATTGCATGGCTTTTTATGTGAGCAGCTTACTCTGATCATGCAGTAACTCAGCTGTGCTGGCATACGCTACTACTCTTTTAGCCTCTTTCTGAGGGGCTGGTCAACCGTCAGTGTGTCTGCTGTAACTCCGTCTCGTTTCATTTCAAGTTTCGTCTGAATTGTTGAAGCCAAAGATACTGTTACCAAATGATTCCTTCTGTCTGTCTTTACTTCTTGAGTAAGCTGAACAGTCTTTCTGAAGCTACGTTCAAAAATGGCAAGGAAAACAAGTATTGTACAAACTTTGCTAACTTTGGTTTCCACGGTGGTACCTCGCACTCAAAGCCGATTTCCAGTAATCCACGGCTGTCAGAGTCACTGTTTTATCATCATTGGCAGGCACTATCGGAATGTTCCCGCCATTCTTTGTCAATGGCACTTTTCGACTTTTTGTACTTTTCATCCTTTCCTCGCAATTTTATGTTTTATAATACACTGACAGGCCCTGGCGGACTACATTCGTCACTTTTTGCTTACCCAGTCTTTTTTTATCAGTAACATTCTTTTGCGGCATATTTTTTTAGGAATGGGACTAACTTGTCAACCAGAAAAAATCGTAAATTGTTTTCAAAAGGCTGCAATTTTCGTCTCTGTTTCTTATGTTGGATCATTTGAAGCAAACCCCTTCAGTTCTACAGAGCAACTGCAGACAAAGTATTATTTTTGTCATATTTCTTTAAATTTGTAGTAACTCTGGATCCTTTTCAACCTAGTGAATCAGCTAGACCCACATAGTGCTAGTTCCCATCTTCTTGGTGCAAGCCAACACCTGTGATTAGTTTATGAATTGGAAATAATTATTTAATTACAAACCATGAAGGTGTTTAAATGATCAAAAACAGAAAACCAATGCAACCACTGTGGAATGGATAATGAGCAATGTTCATACCTATGCCAATAAATTCAAATCGCAGTGCCTCAATTGCCTGGGACGTTAGAAAAAATCCTAAAAGACCACAGGCAACGGACAGATAAAAAAAAAAAAAGAATGACCACAAAGTAAAATGTTCCGGTGATTAAGTTTTCTGGAGATTTTCGGGAGATTCGGTATCTTCTTTTTTTTGTCGGGAGATTGATTAGAAATTCGGTAGATCTCCCGAAAAATCGGGAGAAGTGGAAACACTGACTGAATTGCAAAGCCATTCGAACTAAACACATATTATGACAAAAAGTAGGCTGTCCACGGTAGCTCTCCTTACGTGGTGAGACTATGCTCCAATCCGTTTTGTTTACTTGGTTGCCCATGGTACCAGAATTAGCAAGCTGCAATCCCGATTGTAGATTTGTTTTTTTTTTGGTGCCCTGAAAGACGTATTTGTAAGAGATCTTCCTACATATTTCGAAAATCTTTTATCCCCAGAACATATTTTTATAATTGACTCAAATAGATAAGATCTTCAATTTGAAACAAATTAATCGGGTTTAAGAAAATTATATAGCTATTTTTGAAGGTCAAAGAAATGTAAGAATCCTCAAATGTTTCCAAAGCCTAAAGGACGAATTTCGATCACGATGCAGAAGGTGAGTCTCTCTAATGGCTGTCAGAAAATGTGATTTATGTTTTAATCCCAGAGTTGAAATACACTTAACGTATTGGTTTTTGCACAATTTTGTTGGGATTGATTTTTGGCATAGTGTTGATTCACTTGAATGTGACCTTTTGTTTTGAACAGTAATTTTTTTAGCTTGTGTCAAGATCATCACGAAATAAATTAAGTATTATTTGGCTCGGAATAAAACTGATCAAGAATTGAGGCTTATACCGTATTTAGTGACGTATATTGGTGTTTCTATTTCTATCAGCGGGGCCCATTTCCCCTAAATATTTTCTCTTCGATTTTTCTTCGATTCGAAGCTAGATATGGATCGTCGTTTTCTATTTTTCCTAGTAACTTCAGGTGCTCAAAATTTTGTTTCTTTGATGTTTTGATTTTGGATTGCCTTGCTCGGATATAAGTTTTACTGAATGACCTTTTTCTTTCTGCCACCTCTGTTCGACGGCTTGCGCGTTTCTTGTTTTTTTAATTTGGATCTCCATCTGTTTTGAATTGAGATTTACTTTCCTTTCTTTGGATTTAGTTATTTTCTTTCTCGTCTTCTTTTTGGATACCTCGGCGGTTTTTCTACACACCTTTTCCAATGCTGACATTTTGAAAGAGTTGTAATTATTGAGTCTTGGATAAAACTTGCTAGGTAGTGAAGTCGTTATGGGTGCTGGAGGAGATCCAATAATCTTAACCTCTGCTTTTTCCAGGAATTCGCCTTCATTAACTATTTCTAATGCAGTTCGAATAGCCCTTCCTAGACTTTGTTCATGATTATTGATGTCTTCTTGTGGACTTTCACCCAAACGCGACAATTTTGGCCCGAGGTTAGGCTTGTAATGGGGCTTCTTGAATATGACATTTTTCTGAACAGAATTGTTAGTACACATTATAGCTTTATTGCCAAAATAGCTGATCAACGATTTACTTTTTATAGTTACAAGTAGGCTATATTACAAAAGTCAAGAATAGATAATTCTTCATGAACCTTTTCTTCATCAGAAACTCCAAGCTAAATTAATAATTTCTCAAACATAATTGTGAACTTGTACTTTTTGAGGATAATTCTATTGTTTTTTTTTTTTTTATTTCGTATATCTGAGCAACTGATTTAATATGATGTTAACCTGAATATGTACATGACGTCACACCTGAAAAACGTGCTTGGAATCAGGGTTGCCATGCTGGCCTGGAAGAATTTACTAGATCTGAGAGGAAAAATTTACTAAATCGCATCTGTTTTTACTAAATAGTCAAAATAATGTTTTGCGCGAATGGCTACCACCGCACGCGCACCATCAAGCATCGATTTTTACTATAGGAGGATAATCAATAGAATTTACACCATCTTTTTTTCCTTTTCTCTTGCTTTTGTTCTTTCGTTTTGATAGTATGATTGAAAATTCCGGAAACCTGTAGGTTCAAAAATCCTTTTTTTTTGGATTGTTTGGATGTACTACTGGATTGGCGTCGTATTCCAGATGCGGTGTATCCAAAACGTCAAACAATAGTCTGGAATCTTGGATTCTGGAAATCCTGCTGATGAAGCCCGGCTTTAAATTTATCAATGGTCTTTAGGTCATAAAATTCAGATATATTGAAAAATTAAAAAGCAATCAACGAAGAAAAAAAAATGCTACAACTCATATTCACGAAGCAATTCAGGCAATGGAGTGCTTAGAATCCGATGTGTGTTTGACAGTGACGGCTTTTGAAATTTGTCCCCCAGTTTCTGTTTTTAGGTTTGAAATCTAAACCCTTCAATTTTGCGTTTTTAAGTAGAAATTTGCCAGTTTTTAAAACACTAATTGGGCTGGTCTTTAAATAAGGGATAAGCTGCTAACAAAAAGAATTCTGGAAAATTTTAAAACAATTAATTTGAAATTTTTTTTAACTGATTTTTTTTCTGGATTCTCTCTCGTTCGTATTCAAGGGAATAAAAAGCCAATACAATCTATGTCACTTCAAAACGAAAATGACGTAATCGGCTACCGTTTAGATGTAAAATTATGTAAATTAAAAAGTGCACCTCAAATTCGACTAGGGCTGCCAAGAAAAAGAAAACTTATATAACATACAATAATTACTTTCAAAAAAAGAACATAGTGTCAATAGTCTTCATGTCAGGCAAATAATACAAATTGAAAAGTAAGAAGAAAGATATGTCCATTTCTTGATAGCCCGAGTCAAACCGCTGGGGATCACCCAGTCATGTACTCCACTTGACGACCTGAGAACAAGGTGCTTCGTTTTCATCAGGGACGAAATACTCGAGACATTTAGCCTATTCCGGTTTTTAGTTTTGATGACTGACAAAATCAAGAACTGTCTCTCTGCTCCAGCTCTTGAATAGGGCAAGCTGCAGAGAGTCAGAAAGAACTTGGGCAAGTATGGAAAAAGTTCGTTTCCAGCAGCGGCTTTAAAAAGCGACAAAGCTAACTAACAAACGTAGCAGCTGTTATGAGAGTATGGGAAATTTTTCTGAAAACAAATTAAGCCGGCACACCAGTTCTGATTTTAAATAGTTTGCCTTTCAAAGCGAGTATCAAGAAGAAGCCTAGAGAAAAGTTGAGATTTTTAAGCGCTAGCGTTGACGCGAAATCACAAAAGTGAGAGCAATAGTAGCCATGATATCTAACATAATCAAAATCAGATTTTGTAATGAATGGACCCTAATTTTTTTTCCCTAAATTCATGGAAAATAACAAAAGTTTTGTTTACTACAAATCATGACTTTTTACTAGATTTCGGGAAATTTACTAGATCCTCTAAATTTACTAGATTTTTTTTTTATTTTACTAGATCTAGTAAAATCCTACTGACGGTGGCAACCCTGCTTGGAATTTTCGGAGAGGCTGCATTCCTTTTTTCACTCAAAACAACATTCGAATATTACTCTGAAGTTAATTTACCTCAGAAGTTAAAATTCACTAAAATTAACTTAAAATTAACTTAGAAGTTAAGAATAAACCCTCCGGGAAAGATGAGCTACTCAGTCAAGACTATCCTAATGTACTCTCGTATTCAAGAGAGTTGGCCAGAGTAAGCGGCTTATTGAAAGAGGCTAATTTAAAAACCAATTTTCCAAAAAAAGAAGTTCTTCGAAGAAAAGTGAAAGTTATAAAAAATGAAGATGAACAGAAATAAAGTCCTATTTAAATTCAAACTTACAACTACCAGAAATTACTGTTAAAGACTAATTGAAACCACAAACGAACTCAAAATTAAAATAGATAATCACATTAAACATAAAGGTAACAGGTATTGATTTAGATGAATAATTATTTGAAAAAAACTACGTTTTCTAAGGAGTTAAAGAGGCTGAGTTACAAGGTCGAACCTTAAAACGTACAGGGATTAGGAAGCACAGTTGGGGGACTGCCGCCCCCCAAACCCCCCGCTTTCGCAGCCTTTAAATAAAAAAATTCTTTAAACTGAAAGTAAGGAGCGACATAAATCTTAAAACGAACAGAAATTATTCCGTATATGAAAGGGGCTGTGCCCTCCTCAACGCCTCGCTCTTTACGCTAAAGTTTGACTTTCTCACAACTCTTTTTTTTAAACAATAATAACTTTAGCGTAAAGAGCGAGGCGTTGAGGAGGGCACAGCCCCTTTCATATACGGAATAATTTCTGTTCGTTTTAAGATTTCGCTCCTTACTTTCAGTTTAAAGAATTTTTTTTTATTTAAAGGCTGCGAAAGCGGGGGTTTGGGGGGCGGCAGTCCCCCAACTGTGCCTCCTAATCCCTGTACGTTTTAAGGTTCGACCTTGTAACTCAGCCTCTTTAACTCTTTAGAAAACGTAGTTTTTTTCAAATAATTTCTGCACGTTTTTGTGCAGTTTTATTACTTATTATTGCTTGACTAACTGTTAGCTGATCGTGTCAGGAGTTAAAGTTGGGGGCTGCCGCCACCCAAACCCCCCGCTCTTGAACATTCTTGTGTTAAGGCTTTTAATTCCTGAATACTCAAACCACGTCGTACAGGGTGCCTCCTAATCCCTATACGTTTTGAGGTTCGAACTTGTGACTCAGCCAGCCTCTTTAACAGCCCCCCAACTGTGCCTCCTAATCCCTGTACGTTTTAAGGGTCGACCTTGCAACTCAGCCTCTTTAACTCTTTAGAAAACGTAATTTTTTTCAAATAATTTAAAAAAGAAACTGAGTTTCTTTTTAAAGTTTAAATTCAGTATATATAAAAATTTGCTCTGACGGTGGATCGAACCCGGGTTTTCCGCCTGACAGTCTGGAGTATCAACCGCTGGACTAAACAGACACAATTGTAATTGTTTTTTAGTAAATGGAAGCTATTTTCGACGCAAGCAAATTCCCACGAAACTTGATATCTGGTTTTTGGAAAACAGGGAAGGAGTGATCAGATTGAGCTGAAATTTCGAGGATAAGCTCCCAGGCCCCAGGAAAGCTTATCCTCTAAATTTCAGCCCGATCAGACAACATTAAAGGGGGGTTGTGGTGGGAAAAATTAACATGGGCTATTATAGGAAAACGAGGTTTTTCGTAAATGTAAATTCGGGGGATAATTTTTTCGGTCTGAAAATATCAAAAGGCCCTAACAGGCCGAATTCTGCTTCGAATGAGTCCTCATTCACCCGGATCAGTTGCCAACTGTGGCCTGTAGGCGTGGCTAAGAAAAAAAAGAAATGATTAATTTTAAGTGGCTATATTTGTTTTTTTGAAAACAGGGAAGGAGTGATCGGATTGAGCTGAAATTTCGAGGATAAGCTCCCGGGACCTAGGAAAGCTTAACATCTAAATTTCAGCCCAATCGGACAACGTTAAAGGGGGCTGTGGTGGGAGGATCGAAACTTCCGGCCCAGTTTACCCCATGAAGATAAAGTCGGAGGAGGATGAAATTTTGCAAGTTTCTTAGTTTGAGCTTGGGCTACAAATGCAATTACCGCCGTCTCTCTGCGACCTCTAGGACCTGAAATCGCTTAACATTGTGGTGGGTCGCCTCTTTATAGACGCACAAGTGTGCCTCCTTGATTGAGTCCTAACAAGTAAAGAACAAAATGAATTCCCAAGTCAAATTCAAAACAAACAGAAATTACTACAGGTGAGGGGGGAGCAGTTAACACACGAATGTGAACCATTATCATCAAAGCCGTGTAATGCGGGACCTTGAAGTTTCGGAACGTAGACTACATCCATTGCAGTTACAGTTTTTTCTCTTGACATGCTCTGTGTAAGTGCAAGTAAGTAAGTAAGTATGACGGCACTAGACCCTTAAGGTCCCAAACAGGGGGTGCTGATCTCCGTTTCGTGTCCCTTCTGCCAGGAAGTGCGACGGGGGGGGGGGGGCTGGGGGCAAGCTATCCTGTGCTTTCGCACACCCTTCCTGCTTACCTTCCCCAGAATTCTCCAGGTACTCATTTAGAGCTGGGTCAACTCTGGCTAAGCTTACAGAGTCACACCACTGACCCGCGTCCCAAACCAAATAACTGGCCACGCCAGGGATCGAACCCGTACCTCTTGGACAAAGAATTCTCAACCCAGCGCCCGTTCACTTAGCCAGAACAGCTTCCTGGCTAAGTGCAAGCATCGTAAATAACATTCTCTAGAAAAACTTCAATAACACCTCTGGCTTCCTCGTAAATTTAGGTCAAAAATACATTTTACGCCACCGCGGAGAGCCAGTCTTCTGATAGTCTTGCTTTGTGATCCCCTGGATGTTTTCCAAGAAGAACTTTGCGATGACGTTTTTGCACCTCTTTTTACAGGCCCCTTTCCTCTTCCTGCCATATTTTATGGTAGTACCATTCTTATTTTTAAACTTTGATTAGCCTTTTCACATTGTTTTCTGTGTTGTAGTTGATGTTTTGACAAAAAAAAAAAAAAACAAAAAAAACACACACAGATTGTTAAAGAAGTTGTTTTCAGAAAAGGGAAAATGACTATCTGGCCTTTAGAAGGCTTCGAGCCTTTTAGTGTTTGGACGTAGGAGTTAGTCCTACTCTTCTTTGCAGTAATTTCTGTCTATCTTAAGTTTGACCTCAATACTCATTTTAATTGTCTTTCGCTTTGGATTTCATTTATTCATTGTTTATCATTTAGTTCGTTTTAAGTTTGAGCCATCGTTTAACTTTAATACTGCTTGTCATTGGTTTTCGTATAGCCTTTTACTTACCTTCAAAAATTTACTTACCTTGAAACAACTTTTTTTGGAAAACACCGTGTTCTAAATCAATCAGAGGCAACGCTAGAGCGTTGCCTATAGTAAAGGCCATACGGGTCCAATGTTTTATTATTTATTTATTATTATTTTTTTCTAAAGGCACTTCATATGGAAGGGTCGTCGTATACACTTCAAAGGGGGCTAATTCAATTGGAAATCGAGAGTTCTAGTGCCCTTCTTAAGAGTCAAATGTGATCGGAGGGCAACTAGCCCCCCAACGTCCTTTTTTCCAAATGCATCCGATAAAAATTTTGAGATTGCCCTTTTGTTAAAAATACTTCAATGATCACATAACAAAAACTCCAGCGTCAACACAACTCCCAGGGCCCGGGGTAGGTGTTGCAAGTTATGCCCTGGGGGGATATATGGTTCTTATGGAGAGAATGCTCGTATAAATTTCAGAGAGGGATCATTTGATTAAAAATTGAAAGTTCTAGTTCACTTTCTAAGAGTTGAAAGATATCGGAGGGTAACCAGCCCCCCCCCCACCTACGCCCTTTTTTACCAAATGCATCCGATAAAAATCTTGAGATAGCCATTTGGTTAAAGATAGTTCCAAGATGATATAACAAAAACTCCAGTGTCCACACAACCCCTCAGGGCCCAGAGGCCGGCGTTGTAAGTTATGCCCTGGGGACATATATGGTTCTTTTGGAAGGGATGCTCGTAAAAACTTCAGAGAGGGCTCATTTGATTGGAAAGTGTAAGTTCTAGTTCAGTTTTTGAAGGTCAAAAGAGACTGGCGGGCAACAAACCCCCCCACGCCCCTTTTCCCCCAAATTACATCCGATAAAAGTTTTCAGACAGCCATTTTGTAATAATTGTTCAGAAATCAGATAACAAAAACTCAGTTATCGACACAACCCCCCATGGCCCGGGGCAGGCGTTGTAAGTTATGTCCTGGGGCATATATGGTTCATATGAAAGAGATGCTCATATAAACTTCAGAGAGGGTTCATATTGATTAGAAATTGAAAGTTCGAGTTCACTTTTTAGGAGTCAAAAGAGATCCGAAGGCATCTAGCCCCCCCCCCCCCCCACGCCTTCTTTTTCCAAACCCATCTGATAAAAATTTTGAGATAGAAATTTTGTTAAAAATAGTTCAAAGGTCGGATAAGAAAAATTCCGGTGTCAGTACAATCCCCCAGGGCCCGAGGGAAGGTGTTTTAAGTTATGCCCTGAAGGCATGTATGGTTCTTTTGAAAGGGATGCTTGTATAAACTTCAGAGAGGGCTCATTTGATTGGAAATTGAAATTTCTAGTTCAGTTTTTGAAGGTCAAAAGAGATTGGAGGACAACTAGCCCCCCCACGCCCCTTTCCCCGAAATACAACCGTTAAAAAGTTTGCCTTTTTTCCCCGAACCATCTGCTACAAATTTCGAGATAGCCATTTTTTTAAAGATTGTTCAAAAATTAGAAGGAAAAAAAACTCCGGTATCAACACAATCCCCCAGGGCAAGGGGGGATAGGCGTTCTAAGTGTTGTCCTGGGGCGTATATGGCTCTTATGATAGGGATGCTCGTATGAACTTCGGAGACGGCTCATTTGATTGGAAATTGAAAGTTCTAGTTCAGTTTTTAAGAGTCAAAAGATATCCGAGGGCAACTCCCCCCCCAAAAAAAAAAAAAATATATAAAAACTTTTCCCCCCAAACCTAACCGATAAAAATTTTGAGGTAGCCTTTTCCTTAAAAATAGTTCAAAGGTCAAATAGGAAAAACTCCTATGTCGACACAAACCCTAAGGGCCTAGGGGCCGGCGTTGTAAGTTATGCCCTGGGGACATATATGGTTCTTTTGGAAGGGATGCTCGTAAAAACTTTAGAGAGGGCTCATTTGATTGGAAATTGTAAGTTCTAGTTCAGTTTTTGAAGGTCAAAAGAGATTGGAGGGCAACTAGCCCCCACCACGCCCCTTTTCCCTCAAATAAATCCGATAAAAATTTTTTGAGGTAGTCATTTCCTTAAAAATAGTTCAAAGGTCAGATAAGAAAAAACTCCTGTGTCAACGCAACCCCCAGGGCCCGGGGACAGGCGTTGTAAGTTATGCTCTGGGGGCATATATGGTTCTTATGGAAGGGATGCTCGTATAAACTTTGGAAACGGCTCATTTGATTGGATATTGAAAGTTTTCGTTCACTTTTTAAGAGTAAAAAAAGATCAGAGGGCAACTAGCACCCCCTACACGCCCTATTTTCCTCAAACCCATCCGATAAGAGCTTTGAGAGAGCATTTTTCCAAAAGGGTTCAAAGATCATATAACAAAACTCCGTTGTCGACAAAATTCTTCAGGGCCCAGGGTAGCCGTTTGTAGTTATGCCCGACGGGCATATATAGGTCTTATGGGAAGGATGCTCGTATAGACTTCAGAGAGGGCTTATTCGATTGGAAATTGAAAGTTCTAGTTCAATTTTTAAGAGTCAAAGAAGATCAGAGGACAACTATCTCCTCAACGCCTCTTTCCCCCAAATGCATTCGATAAAAATTCTGATATAGCCATGTTGTTAAAAATAGTTTAAAGGTCAGATAACGAAACTCCGGTGTTGACACAACCCTCCAGGGCCCAAGAGCAGTCGTGACAAGTTAAGACCAGGTGGTACAAATGGTTTTTATGGAAGGGATGCTCGTATAAACTTCAGAGAGGACTCATTTGAATGGAAATTGAAAGTTCTAGTTCAATTTTTAAGAGTCAAAAGAGAACGAAAGGCAACTGGCCCCACCCCCAACGCCTTTTTTCCGAAATCCCTTCCGATACAAATTTTGAGATAGCCATTTTTCAAATGGTTCGAAGGTCAGATAACAAAAACTCTAGCGTCGACACAACCCCCCAGGACCCGGGGGCAGGCGTTGTAAGTTTTGCTCTGGGGTTACATATGGTTCTTATGGAAGGAATACTCGTAAAAAACTTCAGAGAGGGCTCATTTGATGGGAAATTGAAAGTTCTAGTTCAGTTTTTTGAATGTCAAAAGAGATTCGAGGGCAACTAGCCCCCCGTTACGCCTACTTTTTTCCAAACCTATCTGATGAAAATCTTGAGATAAATATTTTGTTAAAACTAGTTTAAAGATCAGATAAGAAAAACTCCAGTGTCAATACAACCCCCCAGGTCCCTGGGGAAGGCCTTCTAAGTTATGCCCTGAAGGCATGTATGGTTCTTATGAAAGGAATGCTCGCCTAAACTTTATAGAGGACAAATGAAACTCAAAGAGGAAAGAAAATAACAAAATGAAAAATAAAATCAAAAAAGGTGAAAAAACGAGGATTTTGTCAGCCAGTGGAAAACCATGAAGAAGAAGAAATAAGCAAATATTTCCACAAAGAGTTCACTTCTAGTTCACTTTTTAAGAGTCAAAAGATTGAAAGGCAACTAAGCCCCCCCCCCACGCCCTTTTTCCACAAATCCATCCGCTACAAATTTTGAGATAGTCATTTTTTTAAACTTGATAAAAAATAGACAAAAACACGCCGGTTTAACACAAACCCCCAGGTCCGGGGGAAGGTATGCGTTTTAAGTGTTGTCCTGAGGGTGTATATTGTTCTTATGAAAGGGATGCTCGTATAAACTTCAGAGAGGGCTCATTTGATTGGAAATTGAGAGTTTTAACTCACTTTTTAAGAGTCAAAAGATATCCGAGGGTAACTAGCCCCCTCCCCCAAACACTCTTTTTTTCCCAAACCCATCTGATAAAGATTTTGAGATAGCCATTTCCTTAAAAATAGTTCAAAGGTCAGATAAGGAAAACTTCTGTGTCGACGGAATTCCCCAGGGCATGGGGGCAGGCGTTGTAAGTAATGCTCTGGGGGCATATATTGTTCTTAAGGAATGGATGCTCGTATAAACTTCGAAACTTTGGAGAGGGCTCATTTGAATGGAAATTGAAAGTTCTAGTTCAATTTTTAAAATTCAAAAGAGATCGGAGGGCAACTAGCCCCACGCCCTTTTTTCCGCACACCCATCCGATACAAATTTTGAGATAGCCATTTTTCAAATAGTTCGGTCATATAATAAAAACTCCAGTTTTGACACAAACCCCTGGGCTCGAAGTGGGGGGGGGTAGGCGTTGTAAGTTGTGTCCTGGGGTCGTATATTGTTCTTATGAAAGGGATACTCATATAAACTTCAGAGAAGTCTCAGTTTTGAAATTGAAAGTTCTAGTTCCCTTTCTAAGAGTCAAAAGAGATCAGAGGGCAAATAGCCCCTCCCCCTCCATGCCTTTTTCTTCCCAAAACCCATCCAATAAAAGCTTCTAGGTAGCCATTTTGTTAAAAAAATAGTTTCAAACATCAGATATTAAAACTCCAGGGCCCAGGGAGAGGCGTTGTAAGTTATGCCCTGGATGCATATATGGTTCCTATAGAAGGGATGCTCGTATGAACTTCAGAGAGGGCTCATTTGACTGAAAATGGAAAGTTCTAGTTTAACTTTAAAAATTCAAAAGAGATCAAAGGGCAATTATCCCCCCCCGCGTGATTTTTCCCCAAACCCATCTGATAAAAAATTTGAGATAGCCATTTTGTTAAAATAGTTCAAACATCAGGTAATTAAACTTGGAGGTGGACACAAACCCATTTTTTTACTTTGATATTGTTGCTTTTATACTAGTTTTGATACTTTGATGAACATTCGATTTTGAAAAAAAGTTTGATTTTGAAATAAGTTTTTTTTTTAAACGTGAAACTTTTTGCGATCAAAAACCAACAAAAATTAATTAAAAATAAACTTTCAAAAAAGAAGTTTTTCAAAGAAAAGTAAAGGCCATTTTAAACTTAAGATCAGCAGATATAAATACCTATTAAAATTCAAACTCAAAACGACCAGAAATTACTATTAAAGAATAAATGAAAGCCAAAACGAACAGAAATTAAAGAAACAATCACAGCAAAAAACATACAACGAGTAATACTTTAAATGAATAAATTAATCTTAAAGAGAGTAATGCTTAAATTGAATATGCAAATCAAGCTTAAAACGAAATTCAAACGAAATCAAGCTTAAAAATATTTTGCTATTGAAGTATAAATGAACCCAAAACGAACAGAAATTAACTAAAGAATAAACACAAAAAAACATACAATAGATACTAATGTAAATGAATAAATAAATCTTAAAACGAGTAAAACTTAAATTGAACATGCAAATCAAGCTTGAAACGAACAAAAATCACTACAAACTTGGGTATCGCCTCCTTCTCTCACTGTAAAAGTCTAAAACCTACTTCGTCATGGCGCTTTTGGAAAAACATACTTTTTGAAAAACAGTGAAACTCTACTACTTAGAACTAGCTGACTAAATACGTATGCGAATTAGCTATCGCGATGAAACACTGTCTAGTTTAAGAGCTCCCTCATTAAGCAATCTCTCCTGAAAGACAAATATTATCGGCTGTGCCTCTGATGGTACGATCTGTAATGGTAGCTTTCAGAACTTGCAAGACACAGGGAGAGACAATAACAATGAGAGACGTTACACTCTGAATGGGAAGAGTTCCCGTCACGGAGGAAACGATTCTCCGTCACGTTCCACAGTCGGACCTTGAAAATTCGTGCAAATTTTGGAATCGCACTAGCATTTACAGCCCCCCTCCTCAAATTAAAATAGCATTGAACAGATAAAACTTACATATTCAAACTTTCTAGTAGCAAAAACGTAAAATTGAGCAACAGAAGACGGAAAACGTGGCCACTTCGTTGAAAAACGTTGCGATATTTTTTTTTTTTTTTTAATTTCAAGTGAGTCATAATGAGCCGACCCTGGCCCTTTATTCATAATTTACCGCAAAAAAAAAAACAAAAAAAAACAGCATAATGCTTTTTCAATAATAGCATTTATAGCATATAGCATTTCAAAATATTTTGCACAATCTTTAAGAACTCTTCGAATAACCCTGAAAACTCTTACAAACTTCATTATTATGCAGTTAGATGGCCCTGGTACCTACGGGCCTAGGTCCCCCTGGAATCTTAGTTTTTTTTTTTAATTTAAGGGCACATCTCGTTTAATTTCTCAAATAATTTTTTTCGTTATTGTTTTCATTTTTGTTTCATTCTTTGTTGTTTTTTGTTTCATTATTTCGAAATGAGATATTAAATATTTCTTTATTTCAAAACATTATTGTTTCACAATTTTTTCATTATTGATAGAAAACGGTATTAAACATTTATGGAGTTTCGAAAAATTCTAATCCCCCCCCCCTCTTTCCCCTGAAGTAAAATTTTGGCTACATCTTTGTAGGAGACAATTTTTCAGGCAACATTCTTCTAACAGGCACGCCATTATTAAAAACAAAACAAAAATCCACCGATGACAAAGCACACTGGTCAAGCATGTTCCAAATTTATCTAAATGAAGAAAAAATAATTAATTTTTAGACTTAAAAGTCTGAAGTTTTTAATGTTTGGTTCTATAAAACGCATACGTAATCCAGTCTTTTACCAAGGGGCAAAAATTCAGAATCTAGGCGGTGATTTGTTTTTTTTATATTTTTTTTTAAATGAATGTACCAAAAAAAGTATTTTTTTTCAAAATATGGAGAGGGAATTTATTACTATCTGGAAAGATGTAGCATGGCAGGTCAGGGGGCTAATGCCAACGTGTTGGATGATTGTTGGATGCAAAGATAATTTCCATTTTTTTTTTTTTGCCAAGATGCAAAAAAATTCAAAATCTAGGCGAGACTAAATGTTCTTCTAAGCACATTAACGAATCAATTTTAAAAAGCAAGCTTTTCTTATTAAAGAGTAAAGTTGCAGCTTAAGAGGAATAGAAAATGTTCTTCTTCTAAAGGCTTATTCTGAATGCGATTTTGGAATATGTAGTGTGTTTCATTGAGGCGTCAAATTGCTTTCGTGAACGATTTGCAAATCTAAAAGAAGAGAATGAAATTTTAATTTGAGGTTTGCTGGGATAAATTTCAATGGGAGATTGAAAAAAACGGTCAATCGAAAAAAAAATTAGTGAAGTACTTTTTGCAGTAGTAGACGTTAATGCAAAACGAATCAATGGCATTTCCAGGGAACTAAGGTCGAGTATCATAAGAATGGAAAGAATAGAAAAGGTGTAATCTAAGAAATTCCTGCTTCCTGTTATCAATACAAAGAGCCCACTATTTCTTACTTCTTCCAAATTGCATTTAAAGCCTTGTTATACAGACTTATAAGAGAAATCATTCAAGACAACTTGTCTTGAAACTGAAGACAGTTACTGGTGATAAGAATATCCTTATGCAGCTTTAAACAATTCTTTTGAGTTAACGACTAATTAAGTTTGGGCTTATTTGATAGATTCCTGTGCTGTACTCCGGAATCTGGACCATATGAAGGCGAGTTGTCTGTTGACAGATTTGTCAAAATTGGACAGAAAATAAGAACTTTAACAATTAAAGTTGCTTGAGATGTCAATACAGTAATCAAGATGGCTGGAAAGACTAAATATAAATATAATAAATAATTAGTATAGAATAATATTAAGTCCTGGGAATCTCAGCAACTCAAGACCTTATTTAACTGTAATGTCTTATTTTTAAACGTTATAAACACAAAAAAAAATATATATTTTATAAAATAATATATAAAATAATATATTCTGGTTTCGGTCAAGGGCAAATGATACAATACACTTAGACCTTTGGCAGTTAGGGGAGGGGGAAGGGGACAATACCCGAAGTTTTGTTTGTAGCAATTTGTATTTGTTCTGGGCTTTACTTTAATGTTTAACATTTTAATATATTTGTTTCATTTTAGGATTTATCTATTCATCTATATTTATTAAAACGTTGTGTACATAAATTTACAGGCTTTTTATTTGCTACAAAAATAATCGGCACAGAAAATTTGTCTACCAAAGATTTATAGAAACTCAAGGACGAAGGTAGAATATGTAGGAAGTTACAACATCCTAATGTAGTTAAACTGCACGATATTTTCCAAGACGCTTTTTTTATCCTGTCTTTGATTTGGTTATAGGAGGTGAATTGTTGGAGGACATTGTGGAACGTCAACATTACAGTGAAGTAGAGGCATCACATTACATTGAACAGATTCTGGAAAGTGTACATTATTGTCACATAAATGGAGTAATACATAGGGATCTCAATCCCGACAATTTGATGAAAGCAAGTAAAACGCAGGGTTCCGCTCTAAAATTGGCTGATTTTGGCCTTGCCATTGAAGTTCAAGATGAGAGAAAAGCATGATATGGTTTTTCTGGAACTCCAGGATATTTATCCACAGCGATATTTGAAAAAGAACCATATGGAAAAACAGGGGATATATGGGCGTCTGGTGTCATATTATATATCTTTTTGTCGGCTATCCTCTATATCTGGATGAAAAACGGCACTAGTTGAATGATCAGTTTAAAACTGGTGTTTAAGACTATCCATCACCAGAATGGGATACGATCACACCAGAGGCAAAAAATCTATTTGATAAAATGTTAAGTGTTAATCCCACCAAGAGAATTACAGCTGCAGAAGCTCTGAAACACCTATGGATCTCACAACGAGAACGTATGGCTTCAGGAATTCACAGACAAACAACCTTGGATTGATTAAAGGTTTTCAACGCAAAACTGAAAGTCAAAGCCACAGACCTTACAATGATGTTGGCTGCTTGTAATTTTGTGACTAAAGAAGGAAGTGGATCTCAAGTCAAAGAATTGCCTGACAGCAACAACACACTAAGTGACCATGACTCAACAGAAACAAGAGCCAAAGATACTATCTCAAAGGATTTAGATAATTTACGGTCGGTTTACCCAGTAAAGACCACATCTCAGAGTTTAGTATCAGATACAACTACAAAACAAGAGATTATACGAATCACGAAACAGATAGTGAATGCTATCAGCTGTGGAGACTTTAAAAATTACATGCAGTTGTGTGACCATCACTGGACAGCCTTCGAACCAGAAACACCTGCTAACTTGATCATGGGGAAAAGAATTTCATAAGTTTTACTTTGACAATATATCATAGAAAAATTACAAAGTGAATAACGTCATCTTGAATCCACCTATCCATCTGCTCGGAGAAGACGCCGCTTGCATAGCTTACACTAATCTGACTCAAAATACTGACAAAAATGGTCAAGCTCACATTCAGAAGTCTGAAGAAACGAGGGTGTGACAACGCAAGAATTTAAATTGGCAGCATGTTCATTTCCACTATTCAAGCTGCTCGCCTTATGTATCGGGGTGTGAATAGATTGCTATCCATTTTTTTTCTTTATTTTAATCTTTAACACAGAAGAAGATAAATTTGTTTCGTATCTTTGTCTTTTTTTCTTTTTTTTGTATTAAAAAATAAAATATAAGATTGAAAATATACAAATCCTTTTCTAATGCATATTTTAGATTTTTCTTCTTTTCTTTCTTTATCTAGTGGTATTTTGTCCTTCTTTGCTTGTTTCCTCTTCTTTTTCGTTTCCTTGATCAGGGCTTGGTGATACTCCATGTAGTGGAAAGAATCAAACCGTTTATTGTTTTCTTCTGCATAGGAAGCGCAATAGCACTGCCTAAGTAAATAACGATGTCGGCACAATGTATTATTTTTTTTTTCTTTAGACCAGGCATTTCGTATCGAAGGAGTTGTCGTAGAAACTTCGAAAAGGGCTCGTGCCCTTTTAATAGTCGATAGTGATTGGAAGGCAACTACCACCCCTTCTACGCCCACCATTTCCCCAAATACATCCAATCAAAATTTTGAGATAGCCATTTTGTTCAGCGTAGTTGATTTCCAGATAGAAATTATGTTTGTGAGGAGGACACTCCCCCATAACCCTCAGGGCAAGGCTTGTAGTTTATGCCCTGGGGCTATATAAGATTTTTTTATAGAAAGCGTTGTCGTAGAAACTTCAAAAAGAGTTCCTTCGATTGGAAATGCAAAGGGCTAGTGCCCTTTTTAATAGTTGAAAGTGATTGGAGGGCAACTAACCCCCCTCTCACGCCCACCTCTTCCCCAAACACATCCAATCAAAATTTTGAGATAGCCCTTAGAGAGCCCACAGGCCTTAGGGGAAGGGTTATAAATTATGCCCTGGGGGCATATAAGGTTTTCATAGAAAGCGTTGTCGTAGAAACTTCAAAATGGGCTCATTCGATTGGACATTGAAATGGCTAGTGCCCTTTCTAATATTTGAAAGTGATTGGAAGGCAACTAACACATCTTTCGCGCCCACTATTTCCCCCTATACATCCAATCAAATTTTGAGAAAGCCATTCTTTTCAATGTAGTTGAAAGTTTTGGAAATTATATCTTTGGGGAGGAAAATCCACCCACGGTCTTCAGGGCAAGGGTTATAAGTTATTCCCTGGGGGCATATAAGGTTTTTTTTATTGAAAACTTTGTGGTAGTAACTTCAAAAAGGGCTCAATTGTTGAACAAAATGGCTATCTGAAAATTTTGATTGGACATCCTTGGGAAAATGGTGAGCGTGAGAGGTTAGTTGCCCTCTAATCACTTTCAAACATTAAAAAGGGCACCATCCCTCTCAATTTCCAATTGAATGAGTCCCTTTTTAAGTTTCTACAACGCTATCTATAAAAACCATATATGCCCCAGGGCATAACTTACAACCTTTGCCTTGAGGGCTTTCGTTTGTCATCCTCAAAAACATAATTTCCAGAAATTTTCAACTACGTTGAACAAAATGGCTATCTCAAAACTTTGATTGAATGTGTTTGGAGAAATGGTGGGTGTGAGAGGGGGGTTTATTTGCTCTCCATTCACTTTCGACTATTAAAAGGGCATTAGCCCTTTCAATTTCCAATCAAATGGGCCCTTTTTGTAGTTTCTACGACAATTTTTTTATAAAAACCATAAGTGCCCCCTAGGTATAACTTACAACCCTTGCCCTGAGGGTTTTGGGGGGACGGGTGTCATCCTCAAAGACCTAATTTCCAGAACTTTCAACTACGTTGAACAAAATGAATATCTCAAAATTTTGATTGGATGTGTTTGGGGAAATGGTGGGCGTGAGAGGGGGGTTAGTTGTTCTTCAATCACCTTCGACTATTAAAAAGGGCTCTAGCGTTTTCAATTTTCAATCGAATGAGCCCTTTTTGAAGTTTCTGCGACAGCTCCTTCTATAAAAACCTCATATGCCCCCAGGGCATAACTTACAATCCTTGCTCTGAGGGCTGAGGGGCGGTTGTCATCCTCAAAGACCTAATTTCCAGAACTTTCAACTACGTTGAAAGAAATGGCTATCTCAAAATTTTGATTGTATGTGTTTGGGGAAATGGTGGGCGTGAAAGGGGGGCTAGTTGCCCTCCAATTACTTTCGACTATTAAAAAGGGTATTAGCCATTTCAATTTCGAATCGAGAAGCCCAACGTGCAAATATATAGCCCAAATTTGTTTCTAAACTATTATATATTCATCCCATTTATTTTTTTTATTAGTATTAACCAAACTTGACTTCTTTTGTGGGTACCATATTATGCACAAGTACCCTAAATTCTTAGACCTTGTAACAACCAAATATTTAGATTTTCCCGATATGACACTAAACAAAATTTTAATCTATGACAAAGGAGGGGAGGGGGCTTGGTCAAGATAGAAAAATCGCACTTCTTGTGTGATCGCACGCAAGAAGTGTGCCCTTATCATACACAATTATGTTTAAACTTTAGAGCAGATGTATTGCAGATTGGGAGTCAGTTAAAGAGAGAATACTTTCAGACTCTAAACAATAATCTATAAGAGATCTAGGGCAAGGTGGATGGTACACAGTTCAGCAGAAAAAATACAGGATCCCAATGGAAGGAGAATATAAAGATTAAGGTCCAGGGATGGAATGCATGAAGCTGCTCCACTTTTCTTACCATGGACAGATTCATTTGTATAAATTTGTCTTTGATTAGGGCAATTTTTTAAGTTTGTTTTGAAAAAATAGTTTTCACCACATGATGATATGGAATCAGGTTTTTATTTGAAGGAATAAGATCATATTGACAGTATGGTCTGCCTATCTCCTCTGAAGGGTGTACCAGCACATAAGGCTGATTAAGGAAAACTACAGCTTTTTGTGAAGCATCCCATTATGAAGCACAACTCATTTTAAAGTCTTATAGTTCGACCCCGTGAACTTAAACAAGTCACTTAAAATATATGGTTTCTAAAAGAATGAAAACAAATCTGATATGAACTAAGAAAAAGGGCTTATATTTATTAAAAGTATAAATAATACCTAGAGCAGAATCTTGAAAAATGGATCTGCAACACAAAAAAATGCGCTCGCAAAAAAAAGAAAAAATGCACAAGAAAGTTGGATTATTGAAACTGAGAGCACAATTTTGCATTCAACCAGTTCAAAAAATTCAATTTTAATAGATTACCTATCCATTAGAAATCTGATGAAAATCTTCTAACACAATTTAAAAAAAGTAGCACTATGAAAATAAAGATTAAAAAAAAACTAAGAAAACTATAAATTTTTGCCATAAAACAATTTTACCTAGTTATGACATACGGCACATTACACACGCACATCAGATTTACTAATACAAATTACAACAGTTTTTCATGAAGCATACCTTTATTAAGCTGTTATTCGACTAACACAAATGATGAAAATAGGCTAATTGTTCAACACTCTTAAACCGAAATAAATCATTTAAAAATGTTGTTCCATAATTTCAAAAGTTCTTACGATCGCAAAAAAGTAGCTTGCACAGGTCGTAATAGCACAAATAAAAAGAAGAGCACAAACATGAAACAATTTGTCTGTATACAAAAAAAAAGACTATGACTCCAAAAAATAAAATGCAGAAAAAAGATGCAACTAAGTTAATACTCAGTCTAGCATCCATCCAACAAAATTTAGTTTTAATAAATCGACGATCAAATCGGATTCCGAAGAAATATTGGAATTTTCCTTGAAATGTCATGGAAAAAGGTTTAAAACACCATGAATTCCGCCACAAATTAACTACAGAGACTTATTTTGTAAGCTTTTAATGCTAAGTACAAATAGCAAGGCTTATTCATAGATTTTTGTCTAATTTAAACTTGAATCAAATAGTTTGTGGTAACGAACTGTAAGTAAGGAGTGACGCTGCTTAATTTTTACCGAAACCAAAAAATCAGAATTCTTGTGTCAATAGTTATATCAAAAGAATCGGCTTATTATAATGATAGTAAGTGTTACCCATCAAAATCTACGAGCCTCGGAAAATTTGCCTGATTTCTAAAAAAGGGGGGAAACACACCCGAAAAGTCAAGAGATCTTAATGAAAATCATATTATCACGTTCTGCGTATCCAAGAACCCTGTTGTAGTAGTTCCAAGCTCCCTTCTGCAAAAATGTGAAATTTTGTTTTTTTGCAAGAAGAAAGATCACGGATACGTGTTTATTTGTTGTTATTTTTTATTTGTTTTCCCAAGGGGTTATTTTATCGAACCAATAGACCTATATTGGAAAAGGACTTATTCGGATGGAAATTAAAAGTTCTAGTACCCTTTTAAAGTGACCGAAAATATTGGAGCGCAATTAGCCCTCCCCCTGACATTCACCGCCCCTTTTTCCCGAAATCGTTCGATCAAAATTGTGAGATATAATGCCCTAACCATGGAGAGAATATGGCCCCCATAGCCCCTGGGGATGCATCTTTAAGCTATAAAATTTGCCCATTGTTTACGTATAGTATTTTTATTGCGAAGTTGGCATAAATTTTTCGGGTGAGGGAGGGGTGGTGAATTTTCTGCTTGGGGGATTTTCCATCAGGAAAATTTTACATGAGGAGAGAATTTTCCGAGGGGGAGGGGGGTGAAATTTTCTGAGGAAGTTTTATACTGGGGAAATTTGCCAGAATTCCTATGCGAAATTCTTTTTATTGTCTTACTTTCCCTTCGTCGACTAAATTTTAAGGATGGAGATGTTAAGGGCAATTGTCCGGGGTAATTTTTCACCAGGATTGAATTGTCTAGAGGATCTATTTGCGGGAGGGGAGAATTTTTCCGTGGAGGTGGAGCCGGATTTCTTGGCACTATTTCAAAAACCATCAGATATTAAACTATAAAAAAAATTGTTTTTTAACTGAAAGTAAGCAGCAACAATAAAGCTTAAAAGGAACAGAAATTATTACGTATATACAGGGGGTTTCCCTCTCGTCAACGTCTCGCTCTTTACGCTAAAGTTAAAATAACGACTAATAAAAACACACGGGTCATTTAATTAGAAATTTTAATTATAAAGTTAATTACGACTCATGTAACACAAGGGTCATTTAATTAGAACAATAAAAATATTTTTTTAAGTGCTAAACAAACTTTAGGGTGAAGAACGAGGTGTTGAGGAGGGGGCGACCCCCTTCGTGTACGTTGAATTTCTGTCCGTTGCAAGTTTTAACGTTGCTCCTTAATTTTCCTTGAAAAACTTCAGTTAAAAACAATAGATAAATGTTCAAATAGGGATAAATCCTTTTAATAGATGTGAATGTTTCTGCTGATGACAGTCACTGTAAATGTGATAGAAATATCCAGTATTTTTTGTTGATTATTATTGTCTATTAAAACGATTTATCCCTATTTGAACTTTTAGTTATCGTCAAGGAAAGTCAGTGCGGCATTCGCAATTATCTACTTGGTTTTTTTGTTATTTTTTGTTTTTTTAATTTAATTCGTATAGTAGCAATTATTTGTCTGTCGTGAGTGTTAATACTGTTCAAATTCTTTTTATAAAAACGGCTCTCATATTTCCATATCTCTCGGTAATCTTGCGTCAACTATCTCTGGCAATATTGCTTCAAGATAAAACTTTTGTAATTTTGGTAGCATTTTTTTCTGCCAGAATTCTTTGTCACGATTGATTTTCTCAATAAATGGATCGCCTTTGCCGAAAAAAATAACAAAATAGCCAGAATCTATATTACAACACTCTAATTGCATTTGTATTTGGTAGAAATAATTATGTGACCTTTTAAGCTGTAATGTGCCATTATTTTTGTTTTCATGACAAATATTTTTTCGAGATAGCCTCCATTCTTCTATATTTAAATTTTTGGCACTGAAAGGACATTTCACTTCCCAAAACCGCCGTATCATCAGATAAAAA
The DNA here is from genome assembly GCA_027921565.1 of Artemia sinica. NCBI lineage: Eukaryota > Metazoa > Arthropoda > Branchiopoda > Anostraca > Artemiidae > Artemia > Artemia sinica. The sequence continues at coordinate 34,726,189 of CM051272.1, forward strand.
AGTGGCTATTCCATCAGGACTGGCTGCAAAACATCCGTATTTAATATGAACAAAAAGTCCTGAAGGATGCACTTTGCAGTTCATTTTTTTTCTCAAAAGCCGTTATAGCTATTTGTTCGTACATTTGCCCATGTTCCATTGCTTTAGTCTGGCGTTTTTTTTGGGATAAAGCAGTTGGCGCACAAACGGTGCAACAGTCTTTGTCCGTCTTTTACAATTTATTCCAGCTACTGACGCAGTTATCCTATTTTTTCTGTATTCTAGCCATCTGTTGTCAATACAATTATCTGAAGTCGTGTTGCTTCTTCTATTTAATGAATTTCTAAGTCAGTACACTGAACACGTTTCAGAAAATCACTTTTTGCATCTTCAAGAAAATCAGGATCTAAATCTGGAACGCATGCATTCGGGCCGTAGTTTTTGTCTGATTTCGAAACTTTCTTCGTAAATGGTTTTCCAAACGCACGTCTTTTAGCTTTCCATGTCTGCTTTCTTATGGCCCTTCTGGCCCGCTGCTCAGCAAGTCGCTTCAACAAACGGCTTGGTGTAGATCCTAAACTTCTGCGAAAAAATATGCAAACGGGCAGAATGTCCCTTAGAATATTTTATGCCCGCAGCGGTAACACGCGTTGTGTATCGGGCTCTTTTTGTCACCATTATGTTTTTTCCCCGATAAGCTTAGCGACTATGCTCATAAAATACTCTGCAAGGTTGCTTGTACTGTTTCCGATGAAAAATCGAGCTCTTCTAGTTAAAGTGTCAAAGACTGAATACAAATGACTAAGGACAATATTGCTTGGGGCACTTTCTTCGCTGAATTCAATAATTTTTCCTGCCATTTTGCAGCATTCTGGGCATTGTCTATGATCACCGTGAAAGAAATGCAATGGTATCGCTTTCAGCTCATTTACAAGGTCTTTGACCCCTTTCCCTTCTTTGGTTGTGCCTGCAATTGCGTTTCTTGCAAAGTCGCACATTTTCTTTATTTTCAAACCACTAAGAAACCTCCTGCAAACGGTGTTTTCATTTTGCTTCATGTAAAGCCTCTTAGTCACTTACATGCATGGTTGGCACACTCAATTTTTTCGATATATCTACTGTACGGTACCTTGGCTGTAAGCTCTGCATGGGTGCTAGAGTCACCATCAGCGATAAACCTAACATTTTTAAAGAGTGCATAGTTGGAGCGATTGGAAATGCCTCGACTAAAATATCAGATTCCATACCTGTGCTTGGTCCCTGCCAGTTCATAAAACACGTATGGTCGGGAAGCAAAGTGTTTTCATTCCTTCGATGCTTCATACAAATGCAACAGTATTTATTTCTAATCCCAACATGTAGAAGCTTTTTTGAATAAAAACCAGTGACGACTCCACAGCCAAACAACGCAGAAAACCTATTGCCATAGCTTCTAGTGGACCAGCCACCATCAACTATAACACAAGTCCCAACTGAACCATGCATGTCGGTTTTTTCGCCTGCTTTAAAAGCCATTCTGCGCTCAATCTTGCCATTGTTCAGTAAATATTGATGAAGTGTTTTTTCCAAGTTCTCACCAATGTCCATTTCATATTTTGTAAAAACTTTTTGTGACATACAGTTTAAACCAACAGTAGAAAAAAGCTCCTGAATTTGGGCATGACTCATACCAGTGTTTATTGTACCAACTACTGCTTTCTTTGTTAACATTTATTGTCCCTGTACTGACCTTTCGTCTTTTGGCTACTCTTTCTGTAGTAAAATTGGTTCTTTTTTGCTTTTTTCCAGTCTGTTTTTCTAATGGCTGTAAATCTGATTCCAAACTATGTGATTGGCGAGATGGTTTTGATGTCTAAGTTTCTACGACAACGCTATCTATAAAACCTTATATGCCCCAGGGCATAACTTACAACCTTTGCCTTGAGGGCTTTCGTTTGTCATCCTCAAATACATAATTTCCAGAACTTTCAACTGCGTTGAACAAAATGGCTATCTCAAAACTTTGATTGAATGTGTTTGGAGAAATGGTGGGCGTGAGAGGGGGTTTAGTTGCTCTCCATTCACTTTCGACTATTAAAAGGGCATTAGCCCTTTCAATTTCCAATCAAATGGGCCCTTTTTGTAGTTTCTATGACAAATTTTTTCTTATAAAAACCATATATGCCCCCAAGGTATAGCTTACAACCCTTGCCCTGAGGGTTTTGGGGGAGGGGTGTCATCCTCAAAGACCTAATTTCCAGAACTTTCAACTACGTTGAACAAAATGAATATCTCAAAATTTTGATTGGATGTGTTTGGGGAAATGGTGGGCGTGAGAGGGGGGGTTAGTTGTTCTTCAATCACCTTCGACTATTAAAAAGGCCTCTAGCCTTTTTAATTTCCAATCGAATGAGCCCTTTTTGAAGTTTCTGCGACAGCTCCTTCTATAAAAACTTCATATGCCCCCAGGGCATAACTTACAACCCTTGCTCTGAGGGCTGAGGGGCGGTTGTCGTCCTCAAAGACCTAATTTCCAGAACTTTTATCTCAATTTTGATTGTATGTGTTTGGGGAAATGGTGGGCGTGAAAGGGGGCTAGTTGCCCTCCAATTACTTTCGACTATTAAAAGGGGCATTAGCCATTTCAATTTCGAATCGAATAAGCCCTTTTTGAAGTTTCTAAGACAACGCTTTCTATAAGGCCTTATATGACCCCAGGGCATAACTTAAAACCCTTTCCCTGAGGGCTGTGGGGGGGCGGTTGTCATCCTTAAAGACCTAATTTCCAAAACTTTCAGCTGCGTTGAACAAAATGGCTATATCAAAATTAGATTGGATGTGTTTGGGGAAAAGGTTGGCGTGAGAGGGGGGTTAGTCGCCCTCCAATCGCTTTCGATTATTAAAAAGAGCACTAGCCCTTTGAATTTCCAATCGAATAAGTCCTTGTTGAAGTTTCTATGACAAAGTTTTCAATAAAAACCTTATATGCCCCCAGAGAATAACTTGTAACCCTTGCTCTGAAGACCGTGGGGGGAGTTTCTTGCTCAAAGATAGAATTTCCCAAAACTTTCAACTACATTGAAAAAAATGGCTTTCTCAAAATGTTGATTGGACGTGTTTGGGGAAATGGTGGGCGTGGAAGGGGTGTTAGTTGCCTTCCAATCGCTTTCAACTATTAAAAAGGGCACTAGCCATTTCAATTTCCAATCGAATGAGCCCATTTTGAAATTTTTACAACAACGCTTTCTATAAAAACCTTATGTGCCCACAGGCCATAATTTATAACCCTTGCCCTAAGGGCTGTTGGCTGTCTAAGGGCTATCTCAAAATTTTTATTGGATGTGTTTTGGGAAAAGGCGGGTGTGAGAGGGGGGTTAGTTGCCCTCCAATCACTTTCGACTATTAAAAAGGGCACTAGCCCTTTGCATCTCCAATCGAATGAACTCTTTTTGAAGTTTCTACGACAACGCTTTCTATAAAAATCTTTTATGTCCCCAGGGCATAAATTGCGAGCCTTGCCCTGAGGGTGGGGGGGTGGCCTCCTCAAAAGTATAATTTCTATCTGGAAATCAAATACGCTGAACAAAATGGCTTTCTCGAAATTTTGTTTGAAAGTGTTTGGGGAAATGGTTGGCGTAGAAAGGGTGTTAGTTGCCTTCCAATCACTTTCGACTATTAAAAAGGGCATGAGCCCTTTTCGAAGTTTCTACGACAACTCCTTCGATACGAAGTGCCCTGGTCTAAAGAAAGAAAAAAAATAATGCATTGCGCCAACATCGTTATTTACTTAGGCAGCGCTATTGCACTGCCTATGAAGAAGAAAAACAATAAACGGTTTGATTCTTTCTATTACATGAAGTATCACCAAGCTATCATCAAGAAAACAAAAAAGAAGAGGAAACGAGGAAAGGAGGACAAAATACCACTAGATAAAGAAAGAAAAGCAGAAAAATTTAAAATATGCATTAGAAAATGATTTGTATATTTTCAATCTTATATTTTATTTTTGAATACAAAAAAAAAAGAAAAAAAGACAAAGATACGAAACAAATTTATCTTCTTCCGTGTTAAAGTATACAATCAAGAAAATAAATGGATAGCAAACTAGATTTGCGTTGAATCAATCAGTTTTCCGTTGAAAACCTTTAATCTATCCAGGGTTGTTTGTCTCTGAATTCCTGAAGCCATACGTTCTCGTTGTGAGATCCATAGGTGTTTCAGAGCTTCTGCAGCTGTAATTTTCTTGGAGGGAATAATACTTAACATTTTATCAAATAGATTTTTTGCCTCTGGTGAGATCGTATCCCATTCTGGTGATGGATAGTCAGAAACACCAATTTTAATTTGATCATTCAACTAGTGCCGATTTTTATTCAAATATGGAGGATAGCTGACAAAGAGATATATAATACGACCCCAGAGGCCATATATCTCCTGTTATTCAGTATGGTTTTTTTTCAATATTGCTGGGGATAAATATTCTGGAGTTCAATCAAAACCATTTCATGCTTGTCTCTCATCTTGAAATTCAATGGCAAGGCCAAAATCAGCCAATTTTACAGCGGCACCCTGTATTTTACTTGCTTTCAGCAAATTGTCGGGATTGAGATCCCTATGTATTACTCCATTGATATGACAATAATGTACACTTTCCAGAACCAGTTCAATGCAATGCGATGCCTCTACTTCAATGTAATGTTGACGGATGTCCTAAAACAATTCACCTCCTGAAACCAAATCAAAAACAGGATAAAAAAAAGTCTTTCGTCTTGGAAAATGTTGTGCAGTCTAAATACACTAGGATGTTGTAATTTTCTACATATTCTACCTTCATCCTTGAGTTTCTATAAATCTTTGGTAGACAAATTTTCTGTGCTGATTATTTTTGCAGCAAATACAAAACCTGTAAATTTAAGTACACAACGTTTTACGATTGAATAGGCTCCATGTCCAATTTTTTCTTTAAGTTCATATTTATCACAAAATTGTGTTCTGGATTTATTCTTATTTCAACTTTCATCCTTGCTAATACGAGTGTGACCAGTCTTCTACCAAATGCTGGCGATCCAATAAATCAGATAAAAAAAATAAATCAAGCGTTCATACTGATTTGAAAAACATTTGGTAGATAGCCCGATCAACAGAATTTTATGCATTTTACAAAAAATATGGAAATTTTGGGTTTATTACTGGGATCTAAGATTTGTCAACTGGAGCCAAATCTCTATATATATATAAAGGGAACTTGGCATTTGAGATCCTCTGTCAATGAAAATAAGCTTTGAAACAAAGGATTATTTGTGAGAAGTCATGAAGTAATTGCAAAAAACATCGTTCCAACAGTTTATTTTTAACTCTAATCTTTATGTTCTTAAGGATATTATTATCACCATTGGGATTTGGCAATTTCCAGGTTGTTTTTAAGCCATGGGTGCAATAATTTGAATTTGACACTAAAAATCACTACCCAGAAACACTTTTCACTAGCGGAACACTCATCATGAATATCTGATGGAAAGCTGAGCCGGCTTTGCTAGCCAGCTCACAAATACCACGCCTATAGTCGCTGTAAAGTCAAAAATTCAATCTGACATTTTGAGACTTGGGGAGAAAATTGCCTGGCCCGTTTGATCGGCTTTTTTCAAAGAGAAGATCTGTAGAACAATGCAGATCAGAAGAATCAAAGTGTTACTGACCATAGATTACCCTGCTCATCAACTTTTCATTGAAACTTAATTCAGGAATGATAAATATTATAAAGGTTTTTCTTCATAGTGAAATACAGGACAAAAACTACTAAATGTAATCCTGTTTATTTGGGTAGTTTATGAAGTTGAATGTTTCAAGACATGAGGTTATTACACAAAACCAAGTAAAGTTATAAAATGGACAAATTACATTATAGAAAGAAAGAGAAATAAAGCAACATAAAGAAAATTTTAAAGCAAATGTAATAACTTATCATTAATAAATTGGTAAATAAAAAAATAAATAGCTTTGTAGCTATTAAGACAACAAGAATCCTAGTGGAGCCTATTAACATGGGTCAAATCAAAACACCTGCACTATCATCTGCTCAGCTGCACAAGAATATGCAGAACCCATGTGTCCAAAAGTAAAACTAACTTCCCATATGTTTTTGTGCGTGAGGTCAGTTCGATTAATATTTTTTTTTCAATGGCAAATATAAAAGTGCGTATCATGAATGCAATCTTGAATACCCATCAAAAGGGTAAGTTGAAATTAAAAAACCCGTTAGAAGTTGGTAGGCGTGTCCAAGAAATGATTCCAGCATGTCTGACTGTGCTCGACAAATCTCTTTTGTAATAACAATCCCGGCCCGTAAAAGTATTTCAACGTCAGTTTTTGATCTTGTAAAAACTTTAAGGGGCGACCAGTGTCGACGCACAAAAAGCATACAATTCAACTTGGATAATAGGTGGCTTCGAAAATTAACGGTTTTAAAAGGAATGACGTACATTTATTAAGGCAGTGTTTTCATGTCTCTCTGTTAAGGGTCGTTACTTCGCTGAATAATTTCCGGGTTACCGACTCTGAATTTTTTTCCAGAAAATTAAAAAGCATAGAGATTACTTAATCTAGTGGCAAGAATCTGTAACATTTTAGGAAGAATCTAACATTTAGCAAACTCTTACAGATGACTAGTTGTCATCAAGAATGTGTGGTTTGACTAGTAAGAAGAGAGTAAGAATTGGTTGAAGTTTTCAAATGAATAGATTGGGGCAAATGTTTCTATGCAAAATGCCTTGTACCTTGACGGAGGAAAATAAAAGGAATGAGTCAGAGGTGATTTTAAATAAACTGGTAATTTTAAGAAATGAGGTTATTTTGATTGAGGAAAATTTTATGCGCGGGAGAACTTTTCTGAGGGGGAACCGTCTGAGGAGGGAATTAGCTGACACAATAAACCTGAGTAACTAAAATAAGCTTTCGTTAAAAACCTAATTCAAAACTTGATTTTTCATTGGGTTTGCCCAACTCGTTAAAAACTGAAACATTTTCTCAGAAGCAAGGCCGTATTGAGAGGTGGTTTAACCCCTCTGGAATTTTTGTCAGACTCGTAAAAACTCAACCAAAATATATATAAACAAATTTTGATGTTTTTTTTGTCCCCCCCCCCAAAAAAAAGAAAACCAAACAGATACTGTCTTGCTTAGAAATCATGCAATCAATTTTTTTTGCCCCTGGACCAGTGGCGTAATTTAATCAAAATCCTGGGGGGGGGGTGGCAAAGTTGGAGCCAATTTTCCCAAATCAAATGAAAATGACAGTGAAAAGTGAGAAATGATCCATATATTACCATAAAGACAAAAATATACTAAAGAAAACTGCCTATTTCTCTGGATGCTTGTATTTTGCAGGCTTATCTTAGTGACAAAACTAAATTTCAGCTGGGTGGGCAAACTGAGGTCTAGATGGGAGGGGGGGGGGGCAAAATTTGGTGTAGAGGGACCAGTTGCCGCTCCTGTCCCATTGCAAATTATGCCCCTGCCTTCGATCCGTTAAGAAATGGCTCGCAGATTTTGGTAATTTGCGGTACTTGTGGTACCGCAATTACTTTTTGAGCCTTGACTAAGTCCTGGGCTGTATTTTCTTCTTTCGTGACAGATGCAATTGTACTCCTTATGAAATCGTGCATCGTTCTATGCATGAAGGGGTTAGAAAATTCATAAAGAGGGGGCTTTCCTTTTATGTTTTGGCCCAGACTGACCTTCAAAATAGATGATTTTTTTTATTTTGAAGAAACTGCTACCACGGTTTTAGCATTATCTACACAGGATAATTTCAATGACAAGGACAGCTAAGAAGTATAAATTTTTTTCCAGTATATAGTAATAACATACATTTGTAGAAATGCATTCGTTTCAGCATTTGAGACTTTTTTTTTTAGTGTTCGCAGTAAATAAACATTAATTCCGAATTACATTATGTTTGAAGACATGTATGCAGTTTCATTTACCCGTCAACTCGTTTAGAAATGGCTCTCGGATTGCCATATTATAAGGTCTTCTTCCGTCCAGAATTTAGGGTAATAAAGCTTCCATATACAATTTTGATCTAGCCCCTATGCTACCATTGCTGAAACATAAGACACAAAACTCGAATACTCAGTCCTCAAACCGCAAACAAATACTTTTTTTTTCATTTGCCTGCCTCTATGTTAGGCCTGCACTATTTCTGTAGCTAAATTCGGCACTTGTGCACTGTCTGGTCACAAGTTACAACTGTACCCACCGCTATAACTGTATCAAGGAAACCAGACACGAAACCCGACAAATGGGTATTCGCAATAGAGAAATGGAATGCAAAGCGTGGTTTCCATTGCGTTTACACTATTTAAACTGTTGTTTTTTGGGGTTTAGGGGGGAAAGGGACCTAGGTTAGGTTACGTATTTAATATATGCTATGCTCTACTACTCCCCACCCCCCCCAACGTGCAAATATATAGCCCAAATTTGTTTCTAAACTATTATATATTCATCCCATTTATTTTTTTTATTAGCATTAACCAAACTTGACTTCTTTTGTGGGTACCATATTATGCACAAGTACCCTAAATTCTTAGACCTTGTAACAACCAATATTTAGATTTTCCCGATATGAGACTAAACAAAATTTTAATCTATGACAAAGGAGGGGAGGGGGCTTGGTCAAGATACAAAAATCACACTTCTTGTGTGATCGCACACAAGAAGTGTGCCCTTATCATACACAATTCTGTTTAAAACTTTAGAGCAGATGTATTGCAGATTGGGAGTCAGTTAAAGAGAGAATACTTTCAGACTCTAAACAATAATCTATAAGAGATCTAGGGCAAGGTGGATGGTACACAGTTCAGCAGACAAAATACAGGATCCCAATGGAAGGAGAATATAAGATTAAGGTCCAGGGATGGAATGCATGAAGCTGCTCCACCTTTCTTACCATGGACAGATTCATTTGTATAAATTTGTCTCTGATTAGGGCAATTTTTTTAAGTTTGTTTTGAAAAAATAGTTTTCACCACATGATGATATGGAATCAGGTTTTTATTCATAGGAATAAGATCATATTGACAGTATGGTCTGCCTATCTCCTCTGAAGGGTGTACCAGCACATAAGGCTGATTAAGAAAAACTACAGCTTTTTTGTGAAGCATCCCATTATGAAGCACAACTCATTTTAAAGTCTTATAGTTCGACCTCGTGAACTTAAACAAGTCACTTAAAAATATGGTTTCTAAAGAATGAAAACAAATCTGATATGAACTAAGAAAAAGGGCTTATATTTATTAAAAGTATAAATAATACCTAGAGCAGAATCTTGAAAAATGGATCTGCAACACACAAAAAAATGCGCTCGCAAAAAAAAGAAAAAATGCACAAGAAAGTTGGATTATTGAAACTGAGAGCACAATTTTGCATTCAACCAGTTCAAAAAATTCATTTTAATAGATTACCTATCCATTAGAAATCTGATGAAAATCTTCTAACACAATTTAAAAAAAGTAGCACTATGAAAATAAAGATTAAAAAAAACTAAGAAAACTATAAATTTTTGCCATAAAAAAATTTTACCTAGTTATGACATACGGCACATTACACATGCACATCAGATTTACTAATACAAATTACAACAGTTTTTCATGAAGCATACCTTTATTAAGCTGTTATTCGACTAACACAAATGATGAAAATAGGCTAATTGTTCAAACACTCGTAAACCGAAATAAATCATTTAAAAATGTTGTTCCATAATTTCAAAAGTTCTTACGATCGCAAAAAAGTAGCTTGCAAAGGTCGTAATAGCACAAATAAAAAGAAGAGTACAAACTTGAACAATTTGTCTGTATTACAAAAAAAGACTATGACCCCAAAAAATAAAATGCAGAAAAAAGATGCAACTAAGTTAATACTCAGTCTAGCATCCATCCAACAAAATTTAGTTTTAATAAATCGACGATCAAATCGGATTCCGAAGAAATATTGGAATTTTCCTTGAAATGTCATGGGAAAAAGGTTAAAACACCATGAATTCCGCCACAAATTAACTACAGAGACTTATTTTGTAAGCTTTTAATGCTAAGTACAAATTGCAAGGCTTATTCATAGATTTTTGTCTAATTTAAACTTGAATCAAATAGTTTGTGGTAACGAACTGTAAGTAAGGAGTGACGCTGCTTAATTTTTACCGAAACCAAAAAATCAGAATTCTTGTGTCAATAGTTATATCAAAAGAATCGGCTTATTATAGTGATAGTTAGTGTTACCCATCAAAATCTACGAGCCTCAGAAAATTTGCCTGATTTCTAAAAAAGGGGGGAAACACCCCCGAAAAGTCAAGAGATCTTAATGAAAATCATATTATCACGTTCTGCGTATCCGAGAACCCTGTTGTAGTAGTTCCAAGCTCCCTTCTGCAAAAATGTGAAATTTTGTATTTTTTTTTGCAAGAAGAAAGATCACGGATACGTGTTTATTTGTTGTTATTTTTTATTTGTTTTCCCAAAGGGTTATTTTATCGAACCAATAGACCTATATTATTGGAAAAGGACTTATTCGGATGGAAATTAAAAGTTCTAGTGCCCTTTTAAAGTGACCGAAAATATTGGAGCGCAATTAGCCCTCCCCCTGACATTCACCGCCCCTTTTTTCCCGAAATCGTTCGATCAAAATTGTGAGATATAATGCCCTAACCATGGAGAGAATATGGCCCCCATAGCCCCTGGGGATGCATCTTTAAGCTATAAAATTTGCCCATTGTTTACGTATAGTGTTTTTTATTGCGAAGTTGGCATAAATTTTTTCGGGTGAGGGAGGGGTGGTGAATTTTCTGCTCGGGGGATTTTCCACAAGGAAAATTTTACATGAGGAGAGAATTTTCCGAGGGGGGAGGGGGGTGAAATTTTTCTGAGGAAGTTTTATACTGGGGAAATTTGCCAGAATTCCTATGCGAAATTCTTTTTATTGTCTTACTTTCCCTTTGTCGACTAAATTTTAAGGATGGAGATGTTAAGGGCAGTTGTCCGGGGTAATTTTTCACCAGGATTGAATTGTCTAGAGGATCTATTTGCGGGAGGGGAGAATTTTTCCGTGGAGGTGGAGCCGGATTTCTTGGCACTATTTCAAAAACCACCAGATATTAAACTATAAAAAAAATAGTTTTTTAACTGAAAGTAAGCAGCAACAATAAAGCTTAAAAGGAACAGAAATTACTAAGAATATACAGGGGGTTTCCCTCTCGTCAACGTCTCGCTCTTTACGCTAAAGTTAATAACGACTCATAAAACACAAGGGTCATTTAATTAGAAATTTTAATTATAAAGTTATTACGACTCATGAAACACAAGGGTCATTTAATTAGAACAATAAAAATATTTTTTTAAAGTGCTAAACAAACTTTAGGGTGAAGAACAAGGTGTTGAGGAGGGGGCGACCCCCTTCGTGTACGTTGAATTTCTGTCCGTTGCAAGTTTTAACGTTGCTCCTTAATTTCCCTTGAAAAACTTCAGTTAAAAACGATAGATAAATGTTCAAATAGGGATAAATCCTTTTAATAGATGTGAATGTTTCAGTAGTAAGCGCCCAATTCGTTGAAAATATACATGCACTTTCACAAGCCTGAGGCATGGATATACGTGTATATTTTCAAATAATTGGGTTACCATGGCCATTTGCCTATTACAATGAACGATACTTACCTTACCAGACGGGTTTTCTATTATGACACCCATTTTTTGGAGGTCAAACAGAGAGAGAGCGACGGTCACACTAACTACTTGATTAGTAGTTGGATTCAGATATAAGGTGTAGTTTTCATTGTAGTTCATATTAGTAAGAGAATTGAATTCAAAGAGAATAGTTTATTTGCAAGGATATTAGTGAAAAAAAAATGAGTGGTGCATTTACATTATTGGAGATTAATGATGGAACCGACAGCAGCAGCAGCAACGATATACGAGTACCCAATGTAGCTGTGGAAATAACCGCTGGCTGTAGACTATGTCTTGAATGGGACATTATGTATGCGAGATACGTGATATCATTAAGCAAATTTAAGCAGGAGGAGCAGCTGTGTCTTGCTGGAAAAGTAAATATTCTCCATATAAATAAACTTCGGTCAGCATTAGATGTCCTATCGAAATATATTGATGAGAACAAAATGCATCAGTGAATATTATTATTGTAATTATGTTCAATAAAACTGTTTCTAAATCAATGGTATTTTTTTCTTTTTCTATAGTAGACAAGCGTATATTTTCTAGAGTAGAAAAAAGAAATTCTGTTTAGTCTGAAGTTGATCGTGAGAGAGTTAGGACTAAAAAAAAATGGATAGATTCGAGAAAGATCGAATCATGAGGAATCTAGTTCTCCTGGAAAAACGTTTGATTCTAGATGATGATTTTCTAGAGTTGTCTATTCAAAGGAAGATATTTTCTCGAGGAATGCTTGTCGATATAATGAAAACTGATTCTCCATCATTAGACTATTGTATGAAGCTTCTACATCGTGGTCCAAATGCATTTACACAATTTATTGATATATTGATCACGACACGACAAAATGATATTGTGGATATGCTTTTTAACATTAGTTTAGAAATTTAGGACTTTTTTCATGAGAAAGATGGTGCTCAAGGATGATTTACTCCTCTCTCTCTCTCTCTCAGACAATTTTTTTTTGTTGCTAGCTCAGTTTCATTGTGGCAGTGAGAGCGTTAACACATGACAAAATGTTCCATACATGTCCGTTATGTATGTACACACAGGGCAGCTGGTCATCATCATGTGAGAATTGCACAATGATTGAGGAGTATGATGAAAAGTGTAGATTATGCAAACCCGTGTAAACCCGTGTTGCATAGAGGATATGCTGTACAAATTAAAGGTTGTAATTCCTGTCTTGAAGAGGTGTGTGACTCTCATCCTAGAGGTCACCTATGCTCCAATTGTCATTATGATAAATGCAAGCAGTGGGAGAGTACATATCCCGGTATGATTGGAAAGAATCCTAACCGTGATTTTAGTTTATTGCTACGAGATTGGTATCGTCGTGGTTTTAGATTGTTCTGGGAGGAGGAACCGGGTCAACGATTCAACTGTTGGAACAACAAAAGAATATGGTTTCTACGTCATCGTTGTGAAGACACTGGGTGTTATGATTACAAGCCCACTGATTTTTATTTGGCAGTGACGGAATGTGATTCGACACTTGAGGACACTGTTTGTGAAATTGCTTCAAATAAGCAAATTGAAACATGTGAATTCTATAGAATGAATGAGAATAGTATCATTGACTATACAAAGAGATATGACAAGAGTGAAGTCACACTCTACTGTAGAAAATGTGACCCTGACATTGCAGTACATCAGGATCAGTACACTGTGAATTCAGATAATCTACCTGCCCTAGTTGTTGTCGACAAATACCTAGTAGTGGATGAAATCTAAAGAGTAGAAAAGTCGTTTTTTATCATGTATATAAATTTTTTTTATTAATAAACAATTTCACATACATCTTTAGAACATTTTATTCTCAGGGCACTAAAATCAATATTAAATACACTTGTAAGTATATTCTCCACTAGAAAGTCGTTCAATCGAGGTAAGTCAACGTAGATGTCGAGAAACTGCTTGTAGGTGTAGCCACGACATCTGAACATGAAAAGAGAAGTGCATGAAAGCCACATGTCTTAGTTGCTAAATCCTGTACTCTTCGTTGATTTTGAATAATGGTTTTCCCCCTGCTTTCGATAAAGTTGCTGATATATGGTGCGTAGAATTTATACGATAGACCAAGAGGGTCAAAAAATTCAATATTCTTCGCTGTTTGAAAGATGCATAGCCAATGACCGGTCTTCAAAGTCGACGGACTGCTATTAACAATGATTAGGGTGTTGTTAACACTTGGAATTTTTTCAATGAAGTCCGAAGGTATGCAATAGGACTTGTACCGGGACATGTATGGATCCATACTAAATACGTTGATTATTTGGTTTGTGTTCATGGTGCTAGGTCTAGTAGAACACTGCCGTCGGGCGTGATTTCCCAATAGGTTTCAAATTGACTCAGTGATATTAGCGTGATACTCTCGGTCAGAGCATTGGCAAATGTACACTCTAAACGTACATTCCCTGTTCGTACTATGGTCATATCCTGTGTGCCAGACAAATCCAAAACAATAACCCCATGATTTTTTGAAAACATTGAATCGGTTATTTCATTTTCAAATAGTTGAGAATCATGATCTAGGGATTGCATAGTCAACTCGTACAGAGTTCTATAGGATTTTTTGTCAAATGATAGAGTATACAGTGGAATACCATTCACTTTGCACACAAGGCTAGATAGACCCAAAAAATTAAAATCGTGGGGGGGATTCAGTCCAGGATCCAACGGCACTGCCACTCTTCACAAAGGCCAAAGCCAATTTTGATGGGATTTCTCCATTGATAAATGATGAATCGCTATAGCTACGAGAACCGGTGGCAATGTGACGTTGATTGGTGATCGTATGGGGAACAAGAAGTTTAATGTTGTTGCCATTGGCTCTTAGCTTTTCCACTGCCAATGCAACAGAGCTCATAACCTGTTGTTTTCGGACGTGGAGAATTGCCGATGTGATAATAACATTTGCATCGGGTGCTGCAGGAAGTGTTTTTCTCAAAATGAAATTTGATGGGGCCATCTGTAACTTTATGTCAATCTTGACATTGGGGGGTAACCATTGGGATATATTGAATATCTCATGATTTAATTTTCCAACTAGATGATACTCCTGGGTCACTGCAGTAGTCAACTCACCGTCAGTATCAACACCTGATCGATATTCATAGCCTAATGATTGTCCTCTCAACTCCTTGTAAGCCTTTGGTGTCATCATCATAAATTGTATGTAGCTTGCATAGTTTGATAAATTATTGCTAGTGCTCACCAATGTTCCATTAATAAATACATTAATTTGTTTGAATAGGTTGTGTGGAATACAGTTTTCATAGGAGAGACCATCGCCGGCATTTGGAGTTGTATTATCTGACTTTTTCTTCACCACAACATTTAAATCAATAAATGTTGACGACAAATCAATGAAATAGTCTTCATTGGAAAATATTTGAAAGTGTATATTTTCCGAGAGGGGTTGTTGGGGGTGAAAATGTTCATAGTAGCCATACTTGACACTGACATCAACATTTTCAGCAATGAATAGATTCAATGAGGAACTAATTGATGGATATGATTCCTTGTGGGGGAGATAAGTCATCTTAAGAGAAGAAATCCTTCTTTGATCTAAAAATCTTTTTCTTCTTCTTCTGCTTATTGGTCTTCCTTGTTTTATTCCTCAAAGTCCTTGTTGATGTCCTTTGCTTCCTGCCTGGGTGGAGACTGATGAGTGAATGACGCGAACGCATCCTTTTCAATCCCTCCCCATTTTGTCGAGATTTTAGTTGCTCACCAACGGCTCTTGCTGAAGATCTAATATTTTCCTTAACACTCTCCTTGAAATTCTTGCCCGACCCCCAGTCCTGTAGTGTGGAGGCAGCAAAATTTGATGCAGCAGGTACAAGATATTTTCTGGCAAGGGGTAGTGCAGAACGAAATAGCCTAGCAACCAACTACCAAGACCATAGCCAGACATTGTAGTACGCCCCTTGTAGTAGTCTAATCCATTGCCTATTTGACGTGGACTCAAAGCACCAACATAACAATCGAAATCGGGACAGACAAATGGAATTCTCCTATTGTTCATTTTAGGTGATTGTGCTGTCGTTAACAATGGGTCGAAAATGACATGTAATCACTGCTAGGCCTTTTGTTATTGCTAGAGGATCACCCAATTCACTTCTTAGTGTTAACTGACAGAGTTCCAAATACGAAGTGTTTACAGAACATACTGAAGATGCTTTATATTATAGTGATGAACAAGTTCATGAGTTGTTTTTTCGTTCAAGAACACGTAGGAGGGGGACATTTGAATTACCGACTCTCGATGTTTCCACAAGGATGCATAGAGAAATATGCAAGAGTCCGAGGCAAAACCAGGTGGATAATCAGCAAAAATAACTTGATCCATCCCGTAAACGGTGCCAGCATTTTTCCCATTGATCATATTCTGTTTAAAGCCAAGAACATCTCTCAGATTATCATTGAGAACAATTGTTTCAGTGTCAACAGGTGAGGTAATGTATATCCTATCTTGTTCCAATGAATAATTAAAATGGAATGTACCATTCCTACGATATGAGATTTTTCTATTGATTGCACGACACAAATCTCCCATATTATCATATTCAATGTATTTCAAACTGACATATGGATAGTCACTAGATTTAGTGCTTCAACCCATTCATAGTCGACAAAGAGTGTCCAATCGAATGGTATAACTTTTATATCATACACACGATCCTTTCTCAGGATGTCATAGGTATTTTTGAGAATACAGTCGACAAGAGCCACTTCATATGCACCGTCAAATTTGATGGCAGGGGAGAGTTTTGTCCAAAAATCACTTGTCGTATTCAAGTCATTGTAGAGAGGATCGGAAACGTTGGACATGAATGTTACATAGAAATCATTGGGCATTGTCAATATCTTCAACACCGATCCAAGAATCAAAATCAGAGTTGTATCCTAGCCACCGAACAAGTAACTGTTTCTTACCCCTGCGAGTACGTCTCTTTAATATCTTTTCAATTTGATAGATTTCACTAGCATTTTTAACTTTTTGTAGTTCATAGTCATAAAAGCCGCCGAGAATCTCCTCATCTTTGGTATCATGCAGGCGATAAGTTATGGGTTTAGTGTCTAGGATTTTTGCCACCTTAAAAAGTTCTGTGGACCACAAGTAATTCCCCTTTTCAAAAACATTAGTTGTTCTATTAATTCGAACAGTATCACCAACATTGAATTTATTTTTCATCTTCTTGACAGCCGACGATTCATTGGAATACTGTTTAAGAAAGGTGTCAATTGTATCATGATCAGAATGATGAACTTCCGTTGGCGTAGAGTTGGACAATGATCGATGAGGTCGTTGATTATAAATCAACATGATTTTATCAAGATCATGAATAAAAGCCGATGTATTTTTCAATGTACAATATCTTGAAATTAAAAGTCGAATAGTTCTTATCAATCGTTCGGCCAATGCAGCCTTTATAGGACTGTGACTATGATAGAGCAGTGTACTATATTTCTCTAGTACTTTTGCAACATGGGGATTAACAAATTCACTACCGCGATCCGTTTGAATTTTTTTATATGAATCCTGTTGGAGAATACTTTCAATGGCCTGAGCAACTTCAACACCTCTCTTTGATCGCAATGGAATTGCATATGCATAGCGACTATAAACACTGATTGCAAGTAGAATGTACTTGTACGGTGTATTGTGACGTCGTTGAAGCTCATCTAGAGTCAGGAGATCTGCTTGCATCATATGCAGTGGGTAAAAGGCTTTAGTTTTTCGATATTGATTGGCACGAAGTCTATGATTTCTATGCAGAGTGTAACTTCATTCATTTTGTAGATAGTCTTGTACACTTTTAGTGTGAACACCAGTGACTTTGGAAAGAGTGGTGGGGGAACTTAAACTCCCCCGCCTCACCAATATTTTCATAAACACCTTTCAGAACTTCAACCATTTTGAACGTAAACACGTTGTGTAACGACCGCTACCCTTTTGTATACTGGCCGTGGTGGTGGTGGTGGTGGTGGTGATGATGACTTGATACGTCTTCGCTTTTGTCTAGCTATCAGTGGTGTGCTAGTATTTTCCAAAATTGATTTAAAATCTTCTTCTTCAAGTTCATTTTTTAATGGTGTCAATGTTGTTGTTGATGATGATGATGCGATGATGCATGTTCATTTTATTTTTTTTAGAATTTGTCTATTGCCAATAAGACTTTTGGGGAAGTTTAATGTATTTAGAAAGTTGTATAGATGAGTGTCAAATGATAATAGTCCTTTACGATTTGTAACCATATCATAGATTAAATCAAGTAGATTATAGCTCTTGCCCTGAATTATAATCCCTTTTCCATTGCTCTCAACTTGAATGTGATCACTTTCCAAGAGATAGGCTAGGAGTCGTTTACTTTGTTCACGATATGAGTGGGGCATTAGATTTCCAATTTTCATTACAATCGAATCCAATTCCTCCTTCTTCAATTGTGTTCCAGCAGCAGAATCCTGAGGAGATGATTCTTTTTGGGGTCAGCAGCAGCAGCAGTGGGCATCGACCGATAGGACTTGTGTTTGTCCACTCGGCGAAGTGCATCTTGAAGTAAAAGCAGTTTTTTATCATCCTCAATATTTTCATTGTCAAGGAATTTACTCAGATTGTTCTCAAAGTGTTCGACGGGTGAGAGAGCGAGTTCTATTGGCGTCAATTTATAGGGTTTTGCCATCTCTCTCTCTCTCTCTCTCTCTCTCTCTCTCTTTAGAGAAAACTGTTTACAAGTCCTGCAATTATTGGCAGTAAAAGTGTGAAAAAGCTACCGCCCGCCTGAAGAAGTCGTCTCCTTTTGAAATTCTTTCCTTTCTTTTTAGAGGCCAATGTACGTACAATGGAACGATGTTGCTTTTGCCTGTTGCTTAACTACTTCTGGCACTTGAACATTACCCTCGGTCAAATTTAAACAAAGTTCGGATATTAAATTAATGAAATCGTTGTCAATACCATGGTTTGAGTATTGCTTTCCTAAGCGGAGGTTTTGAAGTGCTTAGAACTGAAAACAAATGTCTATTTTCATGTAGTTTCTTCAGTGTCATGATAGCAACTAATAGGTCTTTTTAGTGTTCACGGGGAGATATACTGTAATTTCATTGTCAAAAATATCTGTGACTACACGCAGATCCTCGGGTGTATTTTGATTAAGATCCAATAGGATGTAGCCGTAGGGTTTATTAGTTGCCTGATTGTATGCTGAGAGCAGAAATTTGGGGGCTCCCGGATAGATTTGTTTATTGAGAGTTATTAGCGAGCTAGAATCACGAACAACTCTGTAGATGATATAGTAGGTGCAGTTCAATGCAAGTGTTCGCATACATTTGCTCTGATGAAAGAGATTGTGTAGAACCAGAGTAACGGAAACCTGTTCATGATGAGAGCGAACAGTGAACAGTTGTAGCATTTCCTGGGACCATTGTTCAATAGATTCAGCCAGATCGTCAATGATCAACCAAGAGTTTTGTTCAATAATGCTGAAAACATCAAGTCCCTGTACGAATTGTGTCTGCACCAACCCTGTCGTGGCAGCAATTGCTTTTGTTTTATCATATGACTCCTGCCAAACACTATAGCAATAGTAGATTTTTTTCGGCTTTTCCACAAACATTTTATCACAATTTTTAATTATTTTAGTTAAGAGTGTTGTTTTGCCCGACATTGACGGTCCACACAGAAACGATCTGAATGGTGTTTTAAATTGATACATGTTCCCTTCAACAGTTCACCTGGACAACTAACTGTAGACTATGGCTGTCTAATGACTAAATAATTTCCCTATTACTACTACTACTACTACTCCGTTCAAGAATAATAACGAGAAGAAGAAGAATAAAGAATAATATTTTCTTTTATTATATACATAAAAAGGTAACAATACTTAAAAAAAAAAAAATACTGCATTGAAAAAGGCACATTAAACATGAATAAAAAAAAATACACTTGTTTTTAATTTATTTATAATAAAAAAATACAACATTTACATAGCCACTAGAAAAAAAAAAACACTTAAATAAATACACTTTTTTTTTTCTTATTATTTATTTATAAAAAAGTACAACATTTATTGGAATAATGCACTTGAAATATCACTTTTATTTACAGAGTTTTAAATTTTGGGGTCCCCCCTCCCCCCCCCGGGGGGGGCGGCCGCTGCGGCGGATGGGGCCGGGAAGCGCCGGGCGCCGGGGGCCCGCTGCGGCGGGCCCTGGCCGGGGCTGGCATTAAATACTGGAATTTGATCTGCCTTGCACACACACACACACACACACACACACGCACACACACACATTGAAAATTGATTGTGATAGAAAAAAAAAGAATTAAAAAAACCTAATTACCCAAAAAAATCCCCCCACCCAATTTATACTTTTTTTTAGTGAATTTAAGTTAATTTTTTTTAGACCGAGTTGTTTTCTGTACTCTGTACATTCAACTCGGTCTGAAATTAAATAATGACCTGTGGTAGTACCTTCACACCATCCTCAAGTACATAGACTTTGTCCGATATGGCAGACATGGCGTTTTTCTCAACTCTAACTGTGTAGTTTTTAAATTGTAAAGAGCGAATCGCCATGACTTTCGCCCTTGGCACTAAACTACGTTCCACACAGTTTCTATACACATTCATGTCGAAATTATTTTTTACAAAGTGTGTAGCTACCCCCTTGCAAACTTGTTTGATATCCTTGCCGTGCGTTTCCACACAATATACCTTCGGACCAGGAAACAAACCACTGGATATCAGATCGCTACCCGTTTCAGATTTAACATTAACAATTGATTTGGGGCCTGGCGTTCCACTAGCTCTGGGTAGAGGGATTCGTCCCAGTTAGTGTAGTCCATTTGTGAGCTAATGTACTCGCCATTTTCCAAAATCATTCAATAGATTTTCAGTTTTGACTTTTAACAGGAGTGAATCAGTGTCCCCGTAGTACACTTGAACTTGTCCCTCAATCGGCCACTGTACCTTGCATACATTATAATAAAATGACAACATGAGTTTCTTGGATATTTCAGTTATTGCACTTCCGCCTGCAATATTTTTATTTAATACAATGTTTCTTTTCTTGCGATGTAGGAGCACCATATTAGAGTCTATGATTGTGAACGATGTGAAGTTTGGATCCGCAATGATTCAAACACAATCTTTGGGTTGGTTACAATGTCACATCGACTTCTGTGTCGTACGCTCTCGCACATTTTACCGAAAGCTGAGTTCAAAATGAGTTTATAGACTTCTTTTTCAACTTTCGTTTTCGCTTGTGAACGCTTACTGACAAAAGTGTCAATAAACGTTTTCATGTAAGGCTTTTGATCAAATTGGAGGGCTCTATGAATCTTTGTGACCTTGAAACCATTGGACACCATCCATTTCAATAGCACGTGATGAACAACGATATTCTGTTTCGGGTTGAGATCGGCAATTAGTTTTTGTTTTGAAGGTACCCAGTGCATACTCCCGTCCTCTACTAAAGATACATTGTAGGGGCTCAGAGAGTCCCTACCCACCGGTCTATTTATGCACGGAAAAACAAAGTCTTTTACCGAATCAAGGATTTCCATGGGTATTTCACCGTCAATTTCAAAAAACCATCCCTGTGCCCCATTCTCCTCAACACTGGCAATGTCGGGGAAATTCGAAGCACAGGGATTGTTAAGCCATTTATAATTGCCACACGGCAAACAGTAGTGAGACATTGCCGATGGGTAAAGAGAATTCATATCCAAAAAAACTGCATCCGACTTTTCATCGGTGTGCTGTCCACTCGGATCAGTTTTCATGATACGATCCCCGTGAAAAACATGCCCACCCCTCATTGATCTCTCCACAAACAGATGCTGATCCACATCGGCGATCAGACCTATTTCTTCTTTGCTGATTTTAAGTATCAAGTCCATCACCAAATGGGGAGTGGAAAAATAATAACCTAAATCCAACCCAAAGTCCCCATAGATTTTATCCGTATTTTTGCACACAATATCCAGAAGAGTGAGTACGTCACTGGCCAAGTAAAGTTTACAATAATCCCACCCATTTTTACATCCGCCCTTTGCCCAAACCCTCTTAGCAAATTCGTAGTCGCTAGTGGTGCACTCACTCTCAGTAAGAGAATTGTAAAAAGCTTCAATGGGCGGTAGTGACACCTCATCTAGCCTCGAGCCAGAGTTGTAATAATCATATGGATATATACCCTTACACGTTAATAAATCATACATTTCATCATCGGGGAAGCGCTGTTTGAGGAGGGGGAAGCTATCAAAATTGTCACTTTTCTGCACCTGAATCAATTGACTTAAAGATTTGGGAAGAGAAGCTGAAAGAGTCTAAGAAACGGATTTTATTCAGGCACGTGTTACCCTTGTCAACTGTTTTCCACATGAATTCTAGCAGCAGTAGCTTCTCCGATGATTTGGGTATGATATTATATGAAAAAGAACCATCTATCCATGCGTCATCTACAACTCCTCCCTTGGCAATGCGGGCCAACGCCGGAAGAACAAACTTTAAGTCATAATTGGAATTGTGTATAAAAACAGGTACGAAATATTGTTGTCTAACGTTTAAATTGCATGACTGGTGTGCTACCCCTCTAAAGTTACTCCCTCCCGATGTAATTTCCTGCCACAAATGATCATGGTCGATCACCTTCCTCCTCCCCCCATTCCCAACACCATCATCAAATTCTCCCTTGCAAACCCAACACATTTTACGATTTTTAATGGCCACTATGTCATCTGGTGATAGGAGCATAGGATAGTTTGTATAACGAAGGCGCGAAATTGCACCGTTCGCTGTTTTGATTAGACTGACCAATGCCGAACGCATGCAGTCTTCACCGTCACTCAACATCTCAACTACCTCCAGCACTTGCATGGTATTATTGGAATCTCGTTGCGCGTAAGCGTAAGAGACCCCTATGGCTTCATGTATTTTAACATGATTTGAATTTGACGGATCGCACACGTCTGTCAGCTTAGCCTCGCAGTCCAAAGCGATCTTATTGCTCTGCAGGAGCGTGTTTTGAAAATTTTTAAAACGTAAAATCGCTCTATCTCCGCTTACCGTCTCCACAGCCTGGTATCCATGACGTTTACAGTGTTTCATGTGATGCTTTAAATTTAAATCAGAGCGAAATCTTGAGAGACATGTTGGACAGTAATAGCATACACCCCACGCCCCGTTTTTTACCCTCACTTAGAACCCTACTAATATCCGTAATCGGATTGAAATGACCAATTGAATCGGAGTCCGTGGGTGGGTGTATAGAAGCCACATCCAATGTTCTACTGATTCAATTGAAGCAGCCCGCACTGGAAATAATACACCCTTCTTATTGGAACGCTGAACCTCTTCAAATTCTGTTTCATACTGTAACACCGTGACACCAATCTTTAAATGTGCATTAGCCCGCTCAAAAATATCTATTCCTTTTAGTGTCACGGGATATTGATAATTTAAACAATTAAAATTTACTTTGGGGAACTTTGAACCCTCCCTACCATTAACTGCCATTTTATCCAACTTTTTCTTAGTGGCATCATTGCGCAGAGGTCTGTATGCCGCAATTAAAAACGCATACTTGAAACACTGCAGCCTCGTATCGAAACAGATTCGTTGTATCCCCCTACACCCCTCTAAATCTGAATGATATTTTAATTCAATTGCCCTCTCCCCATGCCCACTTCTTACAATAAAATCCTTTTTAAACCTACAAATATTAACATTTAAACTTTCAATAAATAAAACCACAGATCCACTACCCCCTTCGTTATAATTTTCCGACTTACTTTGAATACTATTAACCCAATTTAGAAAACCCTCCCCATAATTTGATAAATGCGGGTGTATTGCCAACATCTCTGTGTGCAAGTATTTTGAATACATCTCACCCGCACTTTCATTTAAAAAAAATATTTTTAGTGCTATTGATGCTTTTAAACTGACCCCCACTCCCCACACCCCCATTTGTTGTTCAAGAATGGCTCGAATCTTATCAGTATATGAATGTGTAATGGCCAGGGGATCTGTTATTACATCCCCCGACACTAGAGAGTTGAAAGGGTCACCGAATTTGGCGCTGTAGAACAATGTGTGATGCAAGGCAGAGTTGGAGAGAAAAAAATCCGGAAGAGGGGATACTGTTGCTGTTGTATTACTACTTCTATCTATAGCATTAAGTGGAATGGTGGCGGGTGACAGAGAATTGTCAATAACACCACTCCCATTCTGTTCAATCACATTGGGGGGATGTGGCATGAGGTCCCCTAGTACATATTCCAAGGTGTTTGGGGACAATTGGTCGAGCCAGCCTGTATTGTCCTCTGATGGAATTTCGTTATGAGGACCTGGTTCAGATTTACTTGTAACATCACCTAAATATTCACGCATGAAACTATCTGTCCACCCCGGATCCTCAAGCATGTCAATATCACAGCTTAAATCATCCAGGCTGGCCATTTCCCCAAAAACATCGTTAAGGAACCCTCTTTCCCACTCCAAATTCTCTAGAACCAGTGTAGCTTCATCCTTGAACTCTGCTGGTGGTGACAGAATTGGTTCTGTAAATATAGTTGCTTCATCACTCAATGGTGTCGCTGGTGGTGCTATATTTTTAATCTGTAGAAAAAAAAAGTTTTATTTTTTATGTAAATTTTTTATAGT
Source organism: Artemia sinica (assembly GCA_027921565.1). Lineage (NCBI taxonomy): Eukaryota > Metazoa > Arthropoda > Branchiopoda > Anostraca > Artemiidae > Artemia > Artemia sinica. The sequence continues at coordinate 34,750,537 of CM051272.1, forward strand.
TAATAAACTTTGTCAATTTCTCATAGTCATTGTCCCACTACCACCACCACCACCTGAACAATTAAAAGAAGAAGAAAAAAAGTGACATTGCCTTATGTCTTTCATAATGTCAACTGAACATGTTAAAATTTTTTTTTTTTTTTTTTTTTTTTTTTTTTTTTTTTTTTTTTTTTTTTTTTTTTTTTTTTTTTTAGTCAGGAAGCTCCTCGGCTTCAGTTAACGAACATGAATCCCATATGTCGGCGGTTGGTGGTGTTACTTTCTCTCAATAATCCGTATTTTCCTGTGTCTTTTACCAACGGATTTGTTTGAAGTTGACCTGGGCTAAATAAATGATTGTAAGAGAGAAGAACTTTTTTCTCCATCCATATCAACAATTAAAGTGCAATTAAAATGATGGATGGTCCTTTTTTAGAGCCCCCTCCCCCTCCCGGGGAGGACCCCTTGGGAACCGGGAGCTTCCTTCGAGGTAGGATGATCGATACCCTTTCGAGTTGGGGGTATCGGACTTCACAACACTGTTCAAATAGAACAGCCTCAAATTCTTTCTCGAAAACACCTAAGTGTTTCAATGAAATGACCAAAAACGGGTTCGCCCAAATAATGTTTCTTGACATCGCTGTGAAGACATATTTGGAAATTATTAAAAAACCTTTTTTCCTGTGTTAATTGCTTATCGAAGATAGACATCCTGTTATTTAAAGTCCACTTTGCAAGAGACCCACTTAGAATTCAAATCGGATTAAAAAGCGATGGGAGATCTGATAAGTAGCGGATGTGTGCAAATGGCTTAGCACAAAAATACCAGTTTAAAAGTGCTTGTCAACTGTGAAATAGCAAATCGTTTTTTTTTTCAAATAGTTAGTTTTTGTCTAAAAGGAATATTGGAATTATTGCATTAGAATGCATCTTGGTTAGAAGTTACGAGGTAAGGTTTTTTTTTTGTTATAGAAATGCATGATAAACATTCCTTTATATATACCGCTAATTTGGTTAATGAAAGAAAATGAAATAGTTTTTAGAAACAAATTTTAAGTTTTACTCATCAAAAGCTATGCGCCTGAGAAAATTTACCTTATTTTTGAAAATAGGGATTGAAAAAAAAATTATGTATATACTTACAAATTCTGACTGGGCTACTATATCTGAACTCCTTGGCAAAACTTGAAGGGGGTCAAGCTCACATTCTTCAGTAGGCTGAGCTGAGGCATTATATGAAGCAGTCCATTCCTTTTCAAGTTCCTTCCAGCTGGCATGGAGCTAACACTGGGGTCAGAGGACCCTGTCATTAAAACATTCGTGGCCATTGCATGGTCCAGGTCATGTGTAGTTCTAGCAGCGAATTTGATAATTGATGGTCTTGCAGCTTGCATTAATATACCTTCGCTATATCTTGCTTTCTTTTCAGAAGGGGGGTTATTGCACGTATCCACTTCCTTGAAAAAAAAAGGGTAAAATTTAACATGAAAAAAAAATGCATTTTGGGTTTGGAAAATAATTCAGTTTATGTTAGGCATTTAAAGTAGTTTAAAACATTTTTTTTTCAATTAAATAAATACTTATATTAAGTAAGGAACAAACAGAAACTCTAAAAGGGAAGCTTTTGTAACAATTAATACATTAAAAGAATTAACATTTTATTCTAACCCCAAATTACCGATCGAGAGCTAAGCACTTTTTCAAAAACACCCCTAAAAAGGTTAACTGATCTTGATAAAAATCACACCGTAAATGCAGACTGGCCTGGAAGTATTTTCAAAAACATCCCTAAAAAAAAAAAAAGCCGCTGATCTTGATAAAAAGGAAGCTTTTGTAACAATTAATACATTAAAAGAATCAACATTTTATTCTAATCCTAAATTACCGATCGAAAGCTAAGCACTTTTTTCAAAAACATCTCTAAAAAGGCCCACTGATCTTGATAAAAATCGCACCGTAAATTTCAGCCTATAAGGGAACTATGTAGAGGTTTCAGCTCCTAAAAACAATAGGCTTCTAAGTACATAAGTACCCTTAGTTCTAGTGTAAGGAAAGAATTTCTTCCTTAACTTAATGACAAGACAATTTCTTTTTTATTATAATAATGAGAGAATTTTTTACTCACCAGAAATTGCTTAGAATTATCCATTTTCTATGTAAATGTTTACAAAAAATGTCAGTTGTGTTATGTTGCATAAACTATTCAAAACTGTTGAAGAATCTAATTTGAAACCTGAATATATACAAAAAATAATTGGCAACTAAAAAGACACACCGGTTTTTCCGACACGGATTTAACCTAAAAAAAAAACTTGTATATCATGAAATAGAAATTCAGTTAACTGTGTCAGAAAAAACTTGAACCAAAACAGATTATACCCAACCTGTTTGGTACGGGGGCGTACGCAAAGTGTATAGCTTCAAGCAAATTCCATATGATATTTCAAATTGCTATAGCTTCTATAGAAATGGTACCTCTTTGCAAATGACCCTGGTAACCCAATTACTTGAAAATATACACGTATATCCATGCCTCAGGCTTGTGAAAGTGCATGTATATTTTCAACGAATTGGGCGCTTACTACTTGTTTCTGCTGATGACAGTCACTGTAAATGTGACAGAAATATCCAGTATATTTTGTTGATTATTATTGTCTATTAAAACGATTTATCCCTATTTGAACTTTTAGTTATCGTCAAGGAAAGTCAGTGCGGCATTCGCAATTATCTACTTGGTTTTGTTGTTATTTTTTGTTTTTTAAATTTAATTCGTATAGTAGCAATTATTTGTCTGTCGTGAGTGTTAATACTGTTCAAATTCTTTTTATAAAAACGGCTCTCATATTTCCATATCTGTCGGTAATCTTGCGTCAACTATCTCTGGCAATATTACTTCAAGATAAAACTTTTATAATTTTGGTAGCATTTTTTCTGCCAGAATTCTTTGTCACGATTGATTTTCTCAATAAATGGATCGCCTTTGCCGAAAAAAAAAAATAACAAAATAGCCAGAATCTATATTACAACACTCTAATTGCAATTGTATTTGGTAGAAATAATTATGTAACCTTTTAAGCTGTAATGTGCCATTATTTTTGTTTTCATGACAAATATTTTTTTGAGATAGCCTCCATTCTTCTATATTTAATTTTTGGCACTGAAAGGACATTTCACTCCCAAAACCGCCGTGTCATCAGATAAAAAATTGACTATTCCATCAGGACTGGCTGCAAAACATCCGTATTTAATATGAACAAAAAGTCCTGAAGGATGCACTTTGCAGTTCATTTTTTTTCTCAAAAGCCGATATAGCTATTTGTTCGTACATTTGCCCATGTTCCATTGCTTTAGTCTGGCGTTTTTTTTTTTTTGGGATAAAGCAGTTGGCGCACAAACGGTGCAACAGTCTTTGTCCGTCTTTTACAATTTATTTCCAGCTACTGACGCAGTTATCCTATTTTTTCTGTATTCTAGCCATCTGTTGTCAATACAATTATCTGAAGTCGTGTTGCTTCTTCTATTTCATGAATTTCTAAGTCAGTACACTGAACACGTTTCAGAAAATCACTTTTTGTATCTTCAAGAGAATCAGGATCTAAATCTGGAACGCATGCATTCGGGCCGTAGTTTTTGTCTGATTTCGAAACTTTCTTCGTAAATGGTTTTCCAAACGCACGTCTTTTAGCTTTCCATGTCTGCTTTTTTATGGCCCTTCTGGCCCGCTGCTCAGGAAGTCGCTTCAACAAACGGCTTGGTGTAGATCCTAAACTTCTGCGAAAAATATGCAAACGGGCAGAATGTCCCTTAGAATTTTTATGCCCGTAGCGGTAACACGCGTTGTGTATCGGGCTCTTTTTGTCACCATTATGTTTTTTTCCCCCGATAAGCTTAGCGACTATGCTCATAAAATACTCTGCAAGATTGCTTGTACTGTTTCCGATGATGAGAAATCGAGCTCTTCTAGTTAAAGTGTCAAAGACTGAATACAAATGACTAAGGACAATATTGCTTGAGGCACTTTCTTCGCTGAATTCAATAATTTTTCCTGCCATTTTGCAGCATTCTGGGCATTGTCTATGATCACCGTGAAAGAAATGCAATGGTATCGCTTTCAGCTCATTTACAAGGTCTTTGACCCCTTTCCCTTCTTTGGTTGTGCGTGCAATTGCGTTTCTTGCAAAGTCGCACATTTTCTTTATTTTTAAACCACTAGTAGAGATGCCCCTATTAATCGTGTCACGCACCCCTGCTACCACCTACAACTTTTTTTTACATAATTTAAGTCTGTTTTTATGGTTTTTGTCAGTGAGAATGAAAAAAACAGGAACTTTCTCACTTTAATGGATGTCTGTTTTATGGTTTTTGTCAGTGAGAATTTGAAAAACAGGAACTTTCTCACTTTAATGGATGTCAACATCGATTTATGTCTGTTTTATGGTTTTTGTCAGTGAGAATGAAAAAACAGGAACTTTCTCACTTTGATGGATTATTGAGTCTAATGGGGACAGGTCAATGACACTTCCTTCAAGATCATGTTGTTGTTGTTGCTCGAGGCAACTGTTATGAGTTTCCAGGAAACAGTTAGATCACGTGTTTCCTTCTCAGCCAATCAGAGGGCTTGTTCACATAACAATTTGACCTTGAGATTTCGTATATAACGGGCATGCAATGTGATTAAATTATCAGAAAGTATTTTGACATAGTTCAAACAACAATGGATAATTTTGATGAATTAGAAGCCATACCAACTTCAATTTGCAATGTAAGTTCTGATTTAATACATTTTCATTTTATATTTTCAAAATAAAATTATTTTCCTTGATCACCCTCCAGTATATTCAGGTAAATCCCCCCCCCCCTCCCACTCTAGTACAAACATCACTATACAATCTTTATACTCGATAGAAAACATAAAAGGTGTTCTTTTTATTACCTAAACCTAACCCCCTCCATCATTGTTTTTACAATCAAATTCTCGCAAATAGAAATAATTTTCTTTTCGTTAAATTTATGCAATTTTAAGTGTTCTATATCCTAGCTAAAAGCGACCACTGACTTCCGTCACTGTTGTTATTAACCCGCTCTGGTTTTGACACAAGACTCCAGCGCGAGGCCTATATTTAACTGTCACCCTTTTCCTGTTTGTATACATTAGCTGGTTTTAGGCAATCTAGGTTTTAGTACTTTTACGTAATTCTGTGTTTGTCTGAAAATATCGGACAGCTAATTTTGTCTGAAAATAGCGATAGATATTTAGGGTATTGGAATTCTATGTAAGAGTGAAACGGGATTATTTCAAGCTTTCTTTCGATAAAGTTTCCCTTATATTCCCAGGAGGGGAGCGTGAATCCAGGATTTTTGTTGGGGGAGGGGTTAGCACTTTTAATAATGACAAAATAGAAATGAAAAGATAATTGTTTCTTACTTCGGTGTCTAACCATTTCTCTTCGACATTTAGTGATTTTAGCTATAACATTTGAATAAAAGGCAGTAAGATATATTCTTTATTGATATGCCTTCGCTTGAATAAATCGCAAGATTAACTCAATGGGAGGGTAGACCTAGGGCAGGTTAATTTTCCTAACTTTAGGGGAGGGGGGGGGGTTGGTAAACAAAATTCTGGTTAGTGTGGATACTAATTCTCCTTCTTTAAAATAAAGGGGGAAATTATTTTGATGCTAATTTTTTCTCTTCTTTTTAAGGTAAATTATGAAAAATGTATTTCGGCCCCTCCAGCTGTAAAGAGAGCTAGGGGTAACGCAAATAGTGAAGAATGTGCCCCACCTCCTAGTAAGAAAGCAAGAGGGGTGAGGCAGCCCCTGTAAGATCATCAGTTGTTCAATATGGACGTTGGCCGAAGCCCCGCAGCTCCTCACCCCCTGCCCAAGTGCAACCATCTGTGCAAGCCCCTCCTAATCGAGCCTCAATGCTGCCTCGTCAAGTTGCAGCCTCGGCTGCACGAGCCCGGTATATCGCTAGCCCGGCTGTGAAAGATAGTGATGGACATGATATGATCCATTTGAACCTCAGTCATACAGCAGGGCTTTCAGGACAAGATACAATGCCTGGGCCTTCAACACAAGCCGTAGGCCAAACATCGGCTCCTTCTCACGCAATATCTGAGCTATCAGCTCCCCATCAAGTGTCAGTGCACTCTCCTCAACTGTTTCCGTCAAGTCCTGAGCCTTCCATGCAAGATAGAAGGGTTGGCTCCTTCAGGCAAGTCATATACCAACCAATGGCTCCCTATCATGTAATGGTCAAGCCTCCAGCTTCCTGTCAAGTGGTTGATCAATTTGAAGACGTGAGTATTTTTTTTCAATCAAACAAGCTATTTTTTAGCTGTTAGAGAGCCTTTTACTCTTTACTTTTGTCTTTTCACTTTTTTCTATTATTCAGGACCAAGAAATATCTAAACAAACCGATTTTTCAACCTAATACAACCTTGTCAAAGACATTAAAATGTTATTTTCACTATAATTCCCCCCCCCCAACACCCATTTTAAATTTCACTGTTCCATCCACTCAGAGATACCTAAATATAATTTTTTTGCTTGTCAAACTGCTCTTTTTTCTAATCTTTCCTATCAACTTATTTTTTCTGCCAACTGTAGACATCTTCGCCCTTTTTTCAGCCTCATAATAATATTTTTAAGTAATTTCCAGACAATTAATAATCACCGCCTTTGAAACTCAAAATGTTATTTTTCACAATTGAATATCACATAGTTTTAAGAGAGAGATTATTCCATTTTATCCATCTGTCACATATCAGCATTCTAATTTACACTGAATATTTCTAAATAGCTTTCAATCTTGCCAAGATTCTAGCGAGGGGAAACCGAGTTAACGGTTCCCAGCATTTTCCTCGTCTGAAGTTCAATCTTGGAAATCAGAACACTCGCGCACGACAGGTTACACTAATTAAACTCATGAGTTCACTGAATCTGTATGGAATTAGAGAAAAATAGCGACTTATGCAGTCTAAGCGAATATTTCAACTTTTGACGGGCATTATGTAAAGGGGGGTCGGGAAGCGCTGGGAAGCACCGCGGGAAGCACTGCGGGATGCGCCGCGGGCCCGAGAAGCGTTGTGTGATGCGCCGCGGGTGCGCCGCGGGGGCCGGAAAGTGCCTCAGGATGTGCTGCGGGTCCGAAAAGCGCCGCAAAAAAAAAAGCTAGCACATAATTATTTTAGTTTTAGTAGTTTAAATATTTGACTATCTCTTTTTTGAACAAATTACCGCCTTCTATGTAAAGCGTTGTTTTAGATTGTAAATATATTAAGTTGGAAATTGACTGCTTTCAGTTGAATTAACCAATGCTACTACTAAGCGCTGACTTTAAATAATAATCCAAATTTTAACAGTAGGGATGATTTGAACACTTTGAAAATAAGCTATTTTTCATTTATAGGTTGGAGCATTGGTCCCTTACTCACCATCGTCATCAGGTGAAGAAGAGGAAGAACTCATTGAAGGGGCAATGGAGTTTCATGACGTTCAGGACAATGAAACATCAGCTATCAGTGACTGGCATGGTATCATTAACTCTGATGAAATACCTTTTAATATTGACGCTTTTCTAAGTAATTATTTCAATGTAGAACCTAGCACAGTTGAGCAAGGTAATGTTCCTAGTTCAGAGGCGGACTTGCCATTGCTAAGTCCAAACACTTTACAAATTTTAGAGGATATTGCAGGGAACCCTCCTCCCACTGATCACATACTTCCACTTCAAACAACTGAAGTGGAGCATAGCCCAAATATTGTTGAACAACTTGGGGGAGGGGGTAATATACAAGAGGGGGATACAACTTTTCCAGACTTTCATTGTCGAATACAATTTTAAATAATATAGTTGTTTTCACTGCGACGTTTGGGGATCCTTTTAATTCACTTATGGGGGAAATTTTGTGTGTTTGATCCTGTAGAAATTGTGAATGCATATGTAGATAAAATTCGTGCACTACTGGAGAACCAAATTCAGTTGTGGGGAGGTAGGGATTCAATTAAGGTTTCTATTGTTTTAAAGATTTTTTATTTAAATGTGGGGAAAAGTGAACTTTATTATCATTATATACATTCCGAGATGCGCGTAATTTATCCAAATTTAGAAAATTTTGAGGGTGTTTTTTTTCCGAGTGGGTAGGACAAATTATAGCGCATCTCGAGAACTATAACGAAAATGGGAGTGGGTCTGTAGTTTTATTTATTGAAAATTTAAGTGTAAATATTTGTAAATTTAAGAAAGATTTTATTTTAAGAGGGGGGACAGGTGGGGCTGAAAGAGATACAGTTTTAAATTATAATCCAGATCTATAAGGTTGTAAAGGTGTCCAGAAGATCTGTTTTGAAACAGGTCAAAAATGTTTCATGTATGCTTTCCTCATATCATTATACGAGCCTCTAGCACGTGACGCTACCAAGAAGAATTTAGATCATTGGGCTGTACATGGGAAGGAAGGGTCCAATTTCCCAATTGTAGATTTCTCTTGTTTAGAGGGAAAATACCCAGTAACGCTACGATCTATTGACATTTTTGAAAGAGCTAATGCCCATTTAAATATCGGCGTTACTGTGGTTCAGTGTGAAACTGAATTTGAAGATGGGGTTTGTTCTAAAAAGAAGGGGGTGGTATTCCCCGTAAGGGGCCCGTCAGTTGATTTGGTCAGACACTGGATTTGGTTGTTGTATACACCACCTAGTGAACCGAAAGCACTTGGCCATTTTAATCCGATTACCGACATTAGTAGAGTTCTGGGGGAGGGTAAGAAACAGAGTGCCCGTTTCTACTGTCCAACATGCCTGTCTAGATTTTGGAGTGAATTAAAACTACGGGATCATATGAAGCATTGTAGACGGCATGGATATCAGACAGTGGAAACGGTTTCAGGGGATAGGGCCATTCTACGCTTTAAAAATTTCCAGAATACCCTCCTCCAATGCAACAAAATATCTTTAGACTGTGAAGCTAAGCTGGTGGAGGTGAACGATCCCCAATATCCAAACCGTATCAAAGAACACCAGGCCATTGCAGTGTCCTATGCTCATTCGCAAAGAGACAGTTCTAACACCATGCGGTTGTTAGAAATAGTTGAGACATTGGATGAGGGTGAGTGCATGGTCAAGACACTGACTAAACTAATTGGCACGGCTAATGGCGCTATTTCTCGTTTGAGAAATACGCATTATCCTATGGTGCTGTCTGCAGAGGATCGTCTCGCGATTAAAAATCAAAAAATATGTTGGGTTTGTAAGGGGGAGTTTGAAGAGGAGGATAAGGGGACTAAGGGAAAAGAGGGGGGAGGGGGAAAGTCAGAGACCATGATCACTTGTGGCAGGAAATATCATCTGGGGATAGTAATTTTAGGGGGGGGGTGCGCATCAATCGTGTAATTTAAATGTTAGCCAACAGTTTTTTATCCCTGTTTTTTATCCACAACTCTAATTGAGACTTAAAATTTATTTTACCGGCACTGGCACGTATGCACAGGGAGGGAGGGGAGTAGACAGTCCATGGGTAAATAATTCATTTACCTATAACATTATTCCCAAATCGGCCGAGAAGTTGTTGCTTCTCGAACTGAAATGGCAGGTAGTGGATAATGGACATACGTGCTGGAATAAAATCAGGTTTTTAGATTCTCTTAGTTTTTTTTCCAAAGGCATTGAGTCAATTGATTCAAGTGCAGAAAAGCGAAAATTTTGATAGCTTTCCCTTGCTTAAACAGCACTTTCCAGACAGTGAAATGTATAACTTATTAACCAGCAAAGGTGTATACGCATACGACTATTACTGTTCTGGCGCTCGCTTAAGCGAGGTGAAACTACCTCCAATTGAAGCTTTTTACAATTCACTGACCAACAGTGAATGCACAGCCGAGGAGTATGAGTTGCCAAGAAGGTGTGGTCTAAGGGGAATTGTAAAAATGGGTGGGATTATTGTAGACTGTACTTGGCCAGTGACGTTTTAACTCTGTTGGATATAGTCTGTAAGAATACAGACCAAATCTATTCAGAGTTCGGGTTAGATATAGGATATTATTTTTCCATACCCCATTTAGTGATGGATTTAATTTTAAAAATTAGTAGGGAGGAAATAGGCCTAATCACAGATGTATATCAACACCTTTTTGTAGAGCGTTCAATGAGGGGAGGGTATGTTTTTCACGGCGACCGCGTCTTATCAACCGATCCGAGCGGACAAAGCACCGTTGTAAAGTCAAATGCAGTGTTCTTGGACATGAACTCGTTATACCCCTCGGCAATGTCCCACTACTCTTTGCCATGTGGGAACTATCAATGGCTTGAGAATCCTTGTGAGTTCCCCGACATTACCACCGTCGAGGACAACGGGCCACAAGGATGGTTCTTTGAAATTGATGGTCACATTCCGCTGGCGCTTCACGACTCAGTCAAAGATTTTGTTTTTCCCTGTATCAATCGACCAGTGACCAGGGACTCGCTGAGCCCCTACAATCGATCATTGGTTGAGGATATGGGGATGCATTGGACTCCCTCTAAGCAAAAACTGATTGCTGATTTGGACCCTAAGGAGAATGTCGTTGTTCACCATGTCCTTTTGCACTGGATGGTGAACAATGGTTTCAAGATCACCAAAATACATAGGGTCCTGCAGTTCAATCAGCGACCATACTTGAAAACGTTTATCGATACTTTTGTCGATAAACGCTCTAGGGCAAACTCCAAGGTAGAGAAGGAATTGTACAAGCTCATTCTAAATTCAGCGTTTGGCAAAATGTGTGAAAGCGTACGTAACAGATCTCGCTGCGACGTCGTGACTGACCCTCTAGAGTGTGCACGAATTATTGCCGATCCCAATTTTACATCGTTCACGAGCATAGAGACTGGTATGGTTCTTCTACACAGGAAAAAGCGAAATGTGGTACTGAACAAGAATATAGCAGGCGGTAGTTCAGTACCAGAAATTTCAAAAAAGCTCATGTTGTCGTTCTTTTACAATGTGTGCAAGGTGCAATGGCCATGGGAGGGGGAGGTTCAAGTTTACTATGGGGATACAGATTCTCTGCTGTTAAAGGTAAATGGGACTGAAGATTTATTGGGTGATTTAGAAAAGGGGGAACACATCAGCTCGCGGATGAATTTCACCAACTGGAAACCATCCCTCTACCCCGAATTGGTGAAACGTCAAGCCCCAGCCAACTATTAATGTTAAAATCAGAGACGGGGAGTGATTTGATATCCAGGGGGGTGTTCCCGGGTCCCAAAGTTTATTGCGTTAAAACACACAGTGGGGATGAAAAGAAGACATGTAAAGGGGTGCCTACACATTTTGTAAAGAGCAATTTCAACATGAGCGTGTACAGAGACTGTGTAGAAAGTAGCCTAGTGCCGAGAGCACAAGTGCTTGCAATTCGCTCTCTACAGTATAGAAATTATACTGTGAGAGTGGAAAAAAATGCAACGTCATGTATATCTGACAAAGTCTATGTGCTCGAGAATGGTGTGAGTGTCCTGCCTCATGGCCACTATCGTATTTCAGACCGAGTTGAATGCATAGACTATCGTAATCAACTTGGTCTGGATAAACTAACCTAATCTGACTAACCAACTAACCACCACCACCACCACTGACCCAACTAACCCAACCACTAACCTGTAGCAGTGACGACAACTATTGTTTTCACCTCCGCGGTTCCCGGGGGTGGGGTACCCTTCCTGCGGCCAGCTTCCGGGGGGGGGCTACCTTTAAATTCACTGTAATGTTCAACTGTGCTAGTTCATGTTCCAAGTGTATTTTGTTGTACAGAAAAGTGTTTAAAGACAATAAGTGCTGTTGATGGACAAAAGTGTTGTACAGAAAAGTGTTTAAAGACAATAAGTGTTATTGATGGACAAAAGTGTTTATTTATAAAGTGTTATCATTGTTCATGTTGAACAAATAGAGTTTTCATGTTGACCATGGAATTTTGTCAGGTTCTTGTTGAACAAGTGTTATTTTTATCATTGTTCATGTTGAACAAATATTTGTTTTCATATTGCCGTAATAAATGCTGCCATGAAATATTGTTTTTGTTGTTCTTGAATAGATAGATCTATGGGGAAATTACTACTTATTCATTGGACACATATGATTTACAGTTAGTTATAGTCCGACTGTTGTCGACAGCATGTATCAATTTAAAACACCCTTCAGATCATTTCTGTGTGGGCCCTCAATGTGGGGGAAAACGACACTTTTAGCTAAAAATAATTAAAAATTGTAATAAAATGTTTTTGGAAAAACCAAAGAAAATTTATTATTGATATAGTATTTGGCAGGAGTCCTATGATCAAATAAAAGCTATTGCCACACCCATACTAATACAATTCATACGGGGACTTGATGTTTTCAATAGTATTGAATCGAACTCGTGGCTGATTATTGATGATTTGGTTGAATCCATTGAACAGTTCTCACAAAAAATGCTACAGCAGCTCACTGTTCGCTCTCATCATGAACAGATTTCCATAACCCTGGTTCTACACAATCTGTTTCATCAGAGCAAATGTATGCGAACCCTTGCTTTGAATTGCACTATCTATATTATCTATCGAGTCGTTCGTGATTCTAGCTCGCTAATAACTCTCAATAAACAGATATGCCCCGGCGCCCCGAAATTTTTGTTGTCAGCGTACACTCAGGCGACTAGCAAGCCCTACGGTTACATTTTGCTGGATCTTAATCAGAGCACGCCCGAGGATCTACGTGTAGTCACCGACATTTTCAACAAAGAAATTACAGTATATCTTCCAGTGAACAGTAGAAAAGACTATTAGTTGACGTTACGACACTGAAGAAACTACAAGAACAACGGCCTTTATTTTCCCTTTTAGGCACTTCAAAACCATAACTAAAAATAAACTAACTAAAACTAAACTAAACTATACTAAAATCTAAACTAGAACATTAAAATAAAACTAAACTAAAACTCCAAACTAAACTCTAGCTAAAATTCTAAAGTAAAACGAAAACTCTTAGCTAAAAAAAACTAAAAGTAAACTAAAACTCAAACTAAAACTCATAGGTAAACTCTAGCTAAACTAAAACTCTAATCTAAAACTAAACTAACTAAAACTAAACTAAAAATAAATTCTAAACTCTAAGCTACTAAACTATAACTCTAACTAAAACTAAACACTAATCTAAACTAAACTAAACTAACTAAAACTCTAAACTAAAACTAAATACTAATCTAAAACTAAACTAAAATTAAACTAAAACTGAACTAAGCTACTAAATTAAAACTCTAACTAAAACTCTTATGTAAAACGAAACTCTTAACTAAAAAAAACTAAAAGTAAACTAAAACTCAAACTAAAACTCACAGGTAAAATTCTAGCTAAACTAAAACTCTAATCTAAAACTAAACTAACTAAAACTAAACTAAAAATAAATTCCAATCTCTAAACTACTAAACTATAACTCTAACTAAAACTAAACACTAATCTAAAACTAAACTAAACTAACTAAAACTCTAAACTAAAACTAAACACTAATCTAAAACTAAACTAAAATTAAACTAAAACTGAACTAAGCTACTAAATTAAAACTCTAACTAAAAAACTCTTATGTAAAACTCTAGCTAAACTAAAACTCTAATCTAAAACTAAACTAACTAAAACTAAACTAAAAATAAAGGTAATGAATAAACTTAAAATAAACTAAAAATCTAAACTAAATAACTAATAAAATAATAAACTAAAAATCTAGACTAAACTAAACCAAAAAAACTAACTAAAAATCTAAACTTTAACTAAACACTAATCTAAAACTAAACTAAGTAAAACTCTAAACGAAAACTAAACTACTAAACTAACTAAAATCTAAACTTCTAAACTAACTAAAAATTCTACACTAAAACTAAACACTAATCTAAAACTAAACTAAATTAAACTGAAAATCTAACTAAAACAATAAATAAAACTAAACATTAAACTAAAACTCAAACTAAAACTCATAGGTAAAACTCTAGCTAAAAACGTTAAACTAAAACTGAACTATAACTAAACAAAATATAAATTATAACACTAAACTAAAACTAAACTAAAACTAAACTAAAAATCTAAACTAAACTAAACTAAAAATCTAAACTAAACTAAACTAAAACAAAACTAAACTACTAAACTAACTAAAAATTTAAACTGTCTAACTAACTAAAACTAAACTCTAAACTCTAAACTACTAAACTAACTAAAAATCTAAACTATAACTCTAACTAAAACTCTTAACTACTAAACTAACGAAAACTCTAAACTACTAAACTAACTAAAAATCTAAACTATAACTCTAACTAAAACTCTTAACTACTAAACTAACTAAAACTCTAAACTAAAACTAAACATTAATATAAAACTAAACTAAACTAAAACCAAACTAAGCTACTAAATTAAAACTCTAACTTAAACTCTTTAGCAAACTGTAGCTAAACTAAAACTCTAATCTAAAACTAAACTAACTAAAACTAAACTAAAAAAAACTAAACTACTAAACTAACTAAAATCTAAACTACTAAACTAAACTAAAAATATAAACTACTAAATTAAAACTCTAACTTAAACTCTTTAGCAAACTGTAGCTAAACTAAAACTCTAATCTAAAACTAAACTAACTAAAACTAAACTAAAAAACTAAACAACTAAACTAACTAAAATAAACTAAACTATATTAACCTAACTAAAATTAACCTAACTAAACTAAACTAAAAACTAAACGCTAAAATAAAACTAAACTAAATTAAAATGAAAATCTAACTAAAACTCTAAAATAAAACTAAACGTTAAACTAAAACTAAACTTAACTACTAAACTAAAACTAAACTCTAGCTAAAAACGCTAAACTAAAACTCTAATCTAAAACTAAACTAACTAACACTAAACTAAAAAACTAAACTACTAAACTAACTAAAATCTAAACTACTAAACTAACTAAAATTCTAAACTAAAAACTAAACACTAATCTATAACTAAAATAAATTAAACTGAAAATCTAACTAAAACTCTAAAAGAAAACTAAACATTAAACTAAAACTAAACTAAAAATCTAAACTACTAAACTAACTAAGATCTAAACTTTAAACTAACTAAAATTCTAAACTAAAACTAAACACTAATCTAAAACTAAAATAAATTAAACTGAAAATCTAACTAGAAATCTAAAAGAAAACTAAACATTAAACTAAAACTAAACTAACAATCTAAACTACTAAACTAACTAAAATCTAAACTTTTAAACTAACTAAAATTCTAAACTAAAACTGAACACTAACCTAAAACAAAACTAAATTAAACTGAAAATCTAACTAAAACTCTAAAATAAAACTAAACTTTAAATTAAAACTAAACTAAAAATCTAAACTAAACTAAACTAAAAACTAAACTAAACTGCTAAAGTAAAACTCTAACTAAAACTCTTTAGTAAAACTCTAGCTAAACTAAAACTCTAATCTAAAACTAACTAAAACTAAACTAAAAATAAAGGTAATAAATAAACTTAAAATAAACTAAAAATAAAGGTAATAAATAAACTTAAAATAAACTAAAACTCTAAAATAAAACTAAACATTAAACTAAAACTAAACTAAAAATATAAACTAAACTAAAACTAAACTAAACTGCTAAATTAAAACTCTAGCTAAAACTCTTTAGTAAAACTCTAGCTAAACTAAAACTCTAAACTAAAACTAAAGTAACTAAAACTAAACACTAATCTAAAACTAAACTAAAATTAAACTAAAACTGAACTAAGCTACTAAATTAAAACTCTAACTAAAACTCTTAAGTAACACTCTAGCTAAACTAAAACTCTAATCTAAAACTAAACTAACTAAAACTAAACTACTAAACTAACTAAAATTCTAAACTAAAACTAAACACTAATCTAAAACTAAACTAAATTAAAGTGCAAATGTAACTAAAACTCTAAAATAAAACTAAACATTAAACTAAAATTAAACTAAAAACTAAACTAAACTAAACTAAAGCTAAACTAAGCTGCTAAATTAAAACTCTAACTAAAACTCTTTAGCAAAACTATAGCTAAACTAAAACTCTAATCTAAAACTAAAACTAACTAACACTAAACTAAAAAACTAAACTACTAAACTAACTAAAATCTAAACTACTAAACTAACTAAAAATTCTAAACTAGAAACTAAACACTAATCTAAAACTAAAATAAATTAAACTGAAAATCTAACTAAAAGTCTAAAAGAAAACTAAACATTAAACTAAAACTAAACTAAAAATCTAAACTACTAAACTAACTAAGATCTAAACTTTTAAACTAACTAAAATTCTAAACTAAAACTAAACACTAATCTAAAACTAAAATAAATTAAACTGAAAATCTAACTAAAAAACTCTAAAGAAAACTAAACATTAAACTAAAACTAAACTAAAAATCTAAACTACTAAACTAACTAAAAATTCTAAACTAAAAACTAAACACTAATCTAAAACTAAAATAAATTAAACTGAAAATCTAACTAAAAGTCTAAAAGAAAACTAAACATTAAACTAAAACTAAACTAAAAATCTAAACTACTAAACTAACTAAGATCTAAACTTTTAAACTAACTAAAATTCTAAACTAAAACTAAACACTAATCTAAAACTAAAATAAATTAAACTGAAAATCTAACTAAAACTCTAAAGAAAACTAAACATTAAACTAAAACTAAACTAAAAATCTAAACCACTAAACTAACTAAAATCTAAACTTTTAAACTAACTAAATTCTAAACTAAAACTGAACACTAACCTAAAACAAAACTAAATAAACTGAAAATCTAACTAAAACTCTAAAATAAAACTAAACATTAAACTAAAACTAAACTAAAATCTAAACTAAACTA
Source organism: Artemia sinica (assembly GCA_027921565.1). Lineage (NCBI taxonomy): Eukaryota > Metazoa > Arthropoda > Branchiopoda > Anostraca > Artemiidae > Artemia > Artemia sinica. The sequence continues at coordinate 34,767,395 of CM051272.1, forward strand.
AACTAAAACTAAACTAAACTGCTAAATTAAAACTCTAACTAAAACTCTTTAGTAAAACTCTAGCTAAACAAAAACTCTAAACTAAAACTAAAACTAACTAAAACTAAACTAAAAATAAAGGTAATAAAATAAACTTAAAATAAACTAAAAATCTAAACTAAAACTCTAAAATAAAATTAAACATTAAACTAAAACTATACTAAAAATCTAAACTAAACTAAACTGCTAAATTAAAACTCTAACTAAAACTCTTTAGTAAAACTCTAGCTAAACTAAAACTCTAATCTAAAACTAAACTAACTAAAACTAAACTAACTAAAACTAAACTAAAATAAAGGTAATAAATAAACTTAAAATAAACTAAAAATCTAAACTAAATAACTAATAAAATAATAAACTAAAAATCTAAACTTAAACTCTAAAAGAAAACTAAACATTAAACTAAAGCTAAACTAAAAATCTAAACTACTAAAGTAACTAAGATCTAAACTTTTAAGCTAACTAAGATTCTAAACTAAAACTAAACACTAACCTAAAACTAAACACTAATCTAAAACTAAAATAAATTAAACTGAAAATCTAACTAAAACTCTAAAAGAAAACTAAACATTAAACTAAAACTAAACTAAAAATCTAAACTACTAAACTAACTAAAATATAAACTTTTAAACTAACTAAATTCTAAACTAAAACTGAACACTAACCTAAAACAAAACTAAATTAAACTGAAAATCTAACTAAAACTCTAAAATAAAACTAAACTTTAAACTAAAACTAAACTAAAAATCTAAACTAGACTAAACTAAAACTAAACTAAACTGCTAAATTAAAACTCTAACTAAAACTCTTTAGTAAAACTCTAGCTAAACTAAAACTCTAATCTAAAACTAACTAAAACTAAACTAAAAATAAAGGTATTAAATAAACTTAAAATAAAACTAAAACTCTAAAATAAAACTAAACATTAAACTAAAACTAAACTAAAATCTAAACTAAACTAAACTAAAAACTAAACTAAACTGCTAAATTAAAACTCTAACTAAAACTCTTTAGTAGTAAAACTCTAGCTAAACTAAAACTCTAAACTAAAACTAAACTAACTAAAACTAAACTAAAAATAAACACTAATCTAAAACTAAACTAAAATTAAACTAAAACTGAACTAAAACTCTAAAGAAAACTAAACATTAAACTAAAACTAAACTAAAACTCTAATCTAAAACTAAACTAACTAACACTAAACTACTAAAACTAACTAAAATTCTAAACTAAAACTAAACACTAATCTAAAACTAAAATAAATTAAACTGAAAATCTAACTAAAACTCTAAAATAAAACTAAACATTAAACTAAAACTAAACCAAACTAAAACTAAACGAAACTGTTAAATAAAAACTCTAACTAAAACTCTTTAGTAAAACTCTAGCTAAACTAAGACTATAATCTAAAACTAACTAAAATTAAACTAAAAATAAATATAATAAATAAACTTAAAATAAACTAAAACTCTAAAATAAAACTAAACATTAAACTAAAACTAAACTAAAAATATAAACTAAACTAAACTAATTCTAAACTAAAACTAAACACTAATCTAAAACTAAAATAAATTAAACTGAAAATCTAACTAAAACACTAAAAGAAAACTAAACATTAAATCTAAACTTAACCAAACTAAAACTAAACTAAACTGTTAAATTAAAACTCTAACTAAAACTCTTTAGTAAAACTCTAGCTAAACTAAAACTATAATCTAAAACTAACTAAAACTAAACTAAAAATAAATGTACTTAAAATAAACTTAAAATGTACTTAAAATGTACTTAAAATAAATGTAAATAAAACTTAAAATAAACTAAAACTCTAAAATAAAACTAAACATTAAACTAAAACTAAACTAAAAATATAAACTAAACTAAACTAAAACTAAGCTAAACTAAACTGCTAAATTAAAAACTAAACTACTAAACTAACTAAAATCTAAACTACTAAAGTAACTAAAACTAAACTAAAACTAAACACTAATCTAAAACTAAACTAAAATTAAACTAAAACTGAACTAAAACTCTAAAAGAAAACTAAACATTAAACTAAAACTAAACTAAAAACTCTAATCTAAAAAAACTAAACTAACTAACACTAAACTACTAAACTAACTAAAATTCTAAACTAAAACTAAACACTAATCTAAAACTAAAATAAAATCTAAACTAAACTAAAAGAAAAACTAAACATTAAACTAAAACTAAACTAAAAATCTAAACTACTAAACTAACTAAAATCTAAACTTTTAAACTAACTAAAATTCTAAACTAAAACTGAACACTAACCTAAAACAAAACTAAATTAAACTGAAAATCTAACTAAAACTCTAAAATAAACTAAACTTTAAACTAAAACTAAATTGAAAATCTTAACTAAACTAAACTAAAACTAAACTAGACTGCTAAATTAAAACTCTAACTAAAACTCTTTAGTAAAACTCTAGCTAAACTAAAACCCTAATCTAAAAACTAAACTAAAACTAAACTAAAAATAAAGGTAATAAATAAACTTAAAATAAACTAAAACTCTAAAATAAAACTAAACATTAAACTAAAACTAAACTAAAATCTAAACTAAACTAAACTAAAACTAAACTAAACTGCTAAATTAAAACTCTAACTAAAACTCTTTAGTAAAACTCTAGCTAAACTAAAACTCTAAACTAAAAACTAAACTAACTAAAAACTAAACTAAAATAAACTAAAACTATTTTTTACGCTAACTAAAACTAAACTAAAATAAAGGTAATAAATATAGTTAAAGTAAACTAAAAATCTAAACTAAAACTCCAAAATAAAATTAAACATTAAACTAAAACTAAACTAAAAAATCTAAACTAAACCAAAGTAAAACTAAAATAAACTGCTAAATTAAAAACTCTAACTAAAACTCTTTAGTAAAACTCTAGCTAAACTAAAACCCTAATCTAAAACTAAAATAACTAAAACTAAACTAAAAAAGGTAATGAATAAACTTAAAATAAACTAAAAATCTAAACAAATAACTAATAAAATAATAAACTAAAAATCTAAACTAAACCCAACCTGCAATCCTCTTTTTCTAATATTTCCGCCCCCCTGATTGACTTAGAAGGAGATGTAACCAACTCGCTGATTGGCTGAGAAGGAAACACGTGATCTAACTGTTTCCTGGAAAACTCATAACATTTGCCTCGAGCAACAACAACAACATGATCTTGAAGGAAGTGTCATTGACCTGTCCCCATTAGACTCAATAATCCATCAAAGTGAGAAAGTTCCTGTTTTTTCATTCTCACTGACAAAAACCATAAAACAGACATAAATCGATGTTGACATCCATTAAAGTGAGAAAGTTCCTGTTTTTCAAATTCTCACTGACAAAAAACCATAAAACAGACATCCATTAAAGTGAGAAAGTTCCTGTTTTTTCATTCTCACTGACAAAAACCATAAAAACAGACTTAAATTATGTAAAAAAAGTTGTAGGTGGCAGCAGGGGTGCGTGACACGATCAATAGGGGCATCTCTACTACCACTAAGAAACCTCCTGCAAACGGGGTTTTCATTTTGCTTCATGTAAAGCCTCTTAGGCACTTACATGCATGGTTGGCACACTCAATTTTTTCGATATATATACTGTACGGTACTTTGGCTGTAAGCTCTGCATGGGTGCTAGAGTCACCATCAGCGATAAACCTAACATTTTTAAAGAGTACATAGTTGGAGCGATTTGAAATGCCTCGACTAAAATATCAGATTCCATACCTGTGCTTGGTCCCTGCCAGTTCATAAAACAAGTATGGTCGGGAAGCAAAGTGTTTTCATTCCTTCGATGCTTCATACAAATGCAACAGTATTTCTTTCTAATCCCATCATGTAGAAGCTTTTTTGAATAAAACCAGTGACGACTCCACAACCAAACAACACAGAAAACCTATTGCCATAGCTTCTAGTGGACCAGCCACCATCAACTATAACACAAGTCCCAACTAAACCATGCATGTCGGTTTTTTCGCCTGCTTTAAAAGCCATTCTGCGCTCAATCTTGCCATTGTTCAGTAAATATTGATGAAGTGTTTTTTCCAAGTTCTCACCAATGTCCATTTCATATTTTGTAAAAACTTTTTGTGACATACAGTTTAAATTAACTGTAGAAAAAAGCTCCTGAATTTGGCATGACTCATACCAGTGTTTATTGTACCAACTACTGCTTCTTTGTTAACGTTTATTGTCCCTGTACTGACCTTTCGTCTTTTGGCTACTCTTTCTGTAGTAAAAATTGGTTCTTTTTTTTTTTTTTGCTTTTTTCCAGTCTATTTTTCTTCTGGCTGTAAATCTGATTCCAAACTATGTGATTGGCGAGATGGTTTTGATGTGTTTTTCGGTGCTGGTGGCATTTCAGTGTGTGAAGTAACCTCTTCACTGCACGATTCACATTTGAAAATGAAACGTGAACGTAATCCAGCCCTGAACTCTCTGTCGAACATCATATTTGCGATAAGGTGTATGTCTTGGCACCTGAAACAAGACATTGGCTAAGAATTTGATATGTGGGGGGGGGGGGTATTCATGGGATGAGATTAAATTTGTCACAGCAGTAAAAACGGAAATTAGTATAGGTGCCCCCCCCCCCAAAAAAAAAAAAAACCCCTCCCCCCCCCCATGAGACTCTTTTGAGACTCTGTTTATTTTGTAGGATGATTTTAATGCCAAAACATCCCAAGTCTTAATAAACCTTAGCCTAAAGAGCAGTACTATAAAAGGTTGGTAGTTCCCCATATATTCAGGATAATTTTGTTCCATCTGCGATTAGAAAAAGTTCAGACTTGGATTAAAGGGAGCTGGGACTGATAAAAAAAATAAGCTTCAAGCTTTTAGGCAAATAAAAGGAACAATGGGTAAGATTATGGATAACGACCAGATCAAGAACCTCTTGGGTAGCACAAAGTCTTGCTCCTAAATTTTAAGGTCGATAGCTTGAGCTCTTGGTTTCAAAATTGGCACTGCACTCGTAGAAAAGGGGGTACCAGCGCGATCAGAATATAATTTATTCATGAATTATTGATCCACTAAGGGGTCAATGATACCTTTTTCAAGGTCAATCAGGAGGTGTTTCTAAGTGTATTGACTCCGGGACGAAGTTTGCACATGCGCACTGAATACTAACGGGGCAATGTATTGATCTAGTAACGGGACAGGATCGCGTGTCTCTTTCTAGGCCAATCAGAGGATGTTTTTTAAATGTATTGATCCGCTAACGGGAAGTGACGCAACTGTTATAAGGAAGAATCTTTGCTATAGTTGTTATTAGTGTGAGAATATATTCAAGGAGTGAGAACAAATTGACTTTACTCATTAGGATATATTTATAATAATGAGTGGAATGTTTACACTATTAGAAGCTGATAGTGGAGTTGGTAGCAATGATACAAGAGCACTAAACATTGCGGTGGAAATCACGAGAGGATCACGACTTTTATAGAATGGGATGAAGTATATGCAAGATATGTGATATCTTTGAGCAAATTTAAAATGGAGGATCAATTATGCTTCGCTGCAAAACTTGATATAACACATGTGAATAGACTTCAAAGTGCTTTTAATGCAATAGTGAAGCATATCAAGGACAATAAGCTGTATCGCTAATTGTACATGTGTAATATTATTGATGTAAATTATACAATGAAATTGTTTCGAAATTGAAAATGTCCCTTTCTTTTTGTTAGAATGTTAGGATAACGATTCATGGTTAGTCTAGAGTCAGCAGTGAGAGTGATAGGATTGAAAAATGAATAAATTTGAGAAAGAGAGAATTAGATTGAATCTTGTGTTTATGGAAAAACATTTGATTCTTGATAATGATTATCTCGAGTTATCCCTTCAACGGAAGATATTCTCACAGGGAATACTTGACAATGTGATGAAAAGTGATTCTCCCCATTGGAATATTGTATGAAACTTTGTCGATGTGACTCAAATGCTTATACTCAATTTATTGAAATATTAATCGAAACAAAGCAGAATAATATCGTAGATATGCTTTTGAAAATATTGCCATAGATTCAATGTAGATGGCTCCCCCTTCGAAAGAGGTAGCGTCACAGAGTTACTCCTCTCCCATTTCCCTCACTGAATTTATCGAACGAGGATCAGTTTCTTTTTAGCTGTGAGAGAGTTGACAGCTGAAACCAAAAAAATGTTCTATACATGTCCACTATGCATGTACATTCTTGGCAATTGGTCATCATGTGAGAATTGTACAATTATTGATGACTATAATAAAAAGTGCAAATTATGCAATCCTTGTAAATTACATAGAGGATATGCAGTACAAATTAAAGGATGTGATTCATGTCTTAAAGAGATTTGTGACTCTCACCCTAGAGGACATCTGTGCTCCAATTGTCACTATGACAAATGCGATCAGTGGGAGAATACTTACCCCGGTATTATTGGAAAGAACCCCAAACGCGATTTTAGTTTATTTCTACGAGATTGGTATCGTCGTGGATTTAAATTATTTTGGAAGGAAGAATCAGGTCTACGATTCAACTGTTGGGGTAACAAGACAATTTGGTTTCTACGTCATCGTTGTGACGACACTGCCTATTATGACTATAAACCTAGTGATTTTTATTTGGCAGTTACCGAATGTGATTCACCTTTGAAAAACACTGCATGTGGATATTGCTTCAAATAGACAGATTGAAACACGCGAATTTCACAATATGAATGCAAATAGTATCATTGACTATACAAAGAGATATGACAAGAGTGAAGTTACATTATACTTTAGAAAATGTGGCCCTGACTTTGCAGCCAATCAAGATCAATATACAGTGAATTCAAATGATTTACCAGCATCAGTGGCTCACGACAGTTGCCTATACACCGAAGAAGAAATCTAAAGTGAAGAATAAAGTCATTGTTGTATATACATTTTTCATTTATTAATAAACAAATTCACATACATTTTTAAGCACTTTACTCGTAGGGCACTAAAATCGATATTATACAGAATTGAGAGGATATTTTCCACCATAAAGTCGTTCAGACGTGGATTGTCTACATAAATGTTGAGAAACTGCTTGTAAGTATAGCCGCGACATCTGAACACGAAATATAGTAGCGCATGGAAACCACAGCTTTTAGTCGTCAGATCCTGCACTCCCTTCCGATTTTGAAAAATAGTTTTCCCACTGCTCTCAATATAGTTGCTGATGTGTGGAGTGTAGAATGTATAGGGTAGGCCAAGAGAATCAAAAGATTCAATCGTCTTCATTGTTTGAAAGATGCTCAACCAATGGCCAGTATTCACAGTCGACGGACTGCTATTAACAATGATTAGGCTATTGTTGGTACTTTGAATTTTTCCAAGAAACTCCGAGGACAGACAATAGGATCTGTATTTGGACAAGTAGGGGTCCATATTAAATACATTGATTATTTGACTGGTGTTCATGGTGCCAAGTCTAGTAGAACACTGCCGTCGGGAGTGGTTTCCCAATAGGTTTCATATTGATTTAGCGAGATTAGTGCACTACTCTCGGCTAGTGGGTCGGCAAATGTACACTCTAAACGCACACTTGCCGTTCGTGCTATACTCATATGCTGGGTGCCAGACAAATCCAATGCAATGATACCATGTGTTTTAGCGAACATTTCTTCGGTTATACCATTTTCAAATAGTTGTGAATCATGATCTAGGGTTTGCATGGTCAACTCATACAATGTTGTATAGGATATATCAAAAGATAGATTGTAGAGTGGGATTCCATTTACTTTGCAGACAAGAGACGAAAGCCCAAACATTTCAAATTTATGTGAGCATCCAGTCCACGATCCTATTGCACTAGCGCTTTTTACAAATACCAAGGCTAATTTTGACAGAATTTCGCCATTGATAAAGGATGAGTCGGTGAAGGTGCGTGAGCCTGTGGCAATATGACGTTGATTGGTGATTGTATGAGGAACAAGTAGTTTAATATTATTTCCACTGGCTCTCAGTTTTTCCACTGCCAAAGCAACAGAACTCATAACCTGCTGTTTGCGTACATGTAGTATTGCCGAGGTGAGGGAGAGAGTTACATCAGGATTGGCAGCAAGTTCTTTTCGTAAAATTAAATTGGATGGAGCAAGCGTCAATTTTATATCCACTTTAATATTGGGTGGTAGCCATTGGGGTATATTAAATATTTCATGATATATTTTTCCAACTAGATGTAATTCACTAGTTGTAGCATTTTTAAGTGCATCTGTACTATCAGTATTAGTAATATATTCATATCCATTGAAGTGTCTCTCAATTCCTTGTATGACTTGGGTGTCATCAGCATGAATTGCATATAGCTTGTATAATTTTAGAGATTGTTGCTTGTGCTCACCAGTGTGTCATTTATGTAGACACTGATTTGACGAAATAAATTGTGTAATATACAATTTTCATAGGATATTCCATCTGCAAGAATTGCCAATGTATTACCGGATTTCTGGACTTTTATTGAAAATCTATAAATGTCGAAGGCATATCCATAAAGTAGTCTTCATTGGAACTAATTTGAAAGTGGATATTATCGGAGAGGGGTTGTTGTGGATAAAATTGTTCATAGTACCCATGTTTTACACTCACATCAACATCTTCTGCATTGAATAGATTTAAAGATGAAGTGATTGAAGGTTGGGAATCCTTATGCGGTAGATATGACATATTAGGAAAAGAAATCTAGTTTCGATCTAACAATTCTCTTCCTGGGGCTTCTTCTAGTGCTTATTGTAAGTGTCGGCTTTTTCCTTCTTTTCTTTGACAGGGGTGATGTCTATCGTTTCTAACCTGAGTAGAGACTGATGAATGGTGCACTGTTTCTCGACCTTTTTAAACCTTTTCTATTTTGATGAGATTTCAATTGTTCACCAAGGGTTCTTGCACTGGACCTAAGATTTTCCGAAGCACTTTTTTTAAAATCCTTGCCAGAGCCCTAATCATATAGTGTAGAAGATGCAAAATCTGTCGCAGCCGGTACAATATGTTTTCTAGCCAGAGGTAGTGCAGAGCAAAACAGCTTAGAAAAGCAACTGCCAAGACCATAGCCAGACATCGACGAGCGACCTTTGTAATAGTCCATTCCATTGCCCAATTGTCTTGGGACAAGAGTATTAACATAGCAGTCAATATCAGGGCAAATGAATACCACTTTTCTACTAGACATCTTGTTGTTAAATGGGTCGAAAATGGCATGTAATCACAGCCAAACTTTTTGTTATTGCTAGGGGATCACCTAATTCACTTCTTAGTGTTAACTGACAGAGTTCCAAATAGGAAGTGTTTACGGGGATATACTGAAGATGCTTTATATTGTAGTGGTGAATATGTTCTTGATTAGTTTTTCGTCCAAGAACTCGTAGGAGGGGAACATTGCTATTGCCAACCCGGGATGTTTCAACAAATGAAGCGTAGAGAAATATACAAGTGTCCGTGGAGAAGGCAGGCGGGTAGTCAGCAAAAATAATCTTAGTGTTTCCAGCACTTTACCATTGATTATATTGAGCTTAAAAACAAGAACATCTTTTAGATTATCATTGAGAATAATCTTTTCATCTGCACTAGGTGAACTAATGTAGATCTTGCCGTTCTCCTTAGAATAGTTGTAATGAAAGGCTCCTTTTTTATGAGCGGAAATTCTTTTATTGATAAAACGACATAAATCATTCAAACAGGTGAGTTCTTCTTAGGGTAATTCAATATATGGATAATTCATCCAATTGATCTTTTGAATTTGTTCTTGATCACCTGAGGGTGGCGGCCAATTATAGGGTCTAATTTTTATATCCTATTTGCGATCCTTTCTCAGGATATCATATGCATTTTTGAGAATACAGTCGACAAAAATTACTTCATACTTTCCATCGTCGTCGAATTTGATGGTAGGAGAGAGTTTCGTCCAAAAATCACTTGTTCTGTTCAAATCATTGTAGAGAGGATCAGAACCATTGGACATGAAAGTCGCATAGAAATCATTGGGCATTGTTAATGTCTTCAACTGCAACCCAAGAATTAAAATCAGAGTTGTCTCCTAGCCGGCAAACAAGCAACTGTCTCTTGCCCCTGCGAGTACGACTCTTTAATATCTTTTCAATTTGATAAATTTCACTAGTGTTTCTAACTTTTTGCAGTTTATATTCATAAAGACCGCCGAGAATCTCATCATCTTTGGTGGGTCGCAGTTGATATGTCGTGGGTATAGTGTCTAGGATTTTGGACACTTTAAAAAGTTCAGTGCTCCATAAATAATTCCCCTTTTCAAAAATATTGGTGACTCTATTAATTTGAAACAGTACCACCAACATTGAATTTCTTCTTCACATTTTTTTCTTTTTCACTGGAATATTGCTTTAGAAAAGCATCAAATGTATTTTTACTGAAATGAACTTCCCGAGGGCTAATGATGGACAGGGATCGATGTGGTCATTGATGGTATATTTGCATGATTTTATCTAAATTATGAATAAAAGCAACAGTATTTTTCAGCGTGCCATATCTTGAAATTGATAGACGAATCGTTCTTGTCAATCCTTCAGCCAATGCAGCCTTTATAGGACTGTGACTATGATAGAGTGTTGTATTATATTTCAATAGAACATTTTGCACATGAGGATTAACAAATTCGCTACCGCGATCCGATTGAATTTTTCTATAGCAATCCTGTTCAAGAATACTTTCTAAAGCATGAGCAACTTCAAACCTCTCTTTGCTTGCAATGGAATGGCATAGGCATAGCGACTAAAGACACTGATTGCCACAAGAATATATTTTTAGGGTGTATTGTGACGCCGTTGAATCGTTTCTAAAGTTGAAAGATCAGTTTGCATTATGTGCAGAGGGTAAAAGACTTTAGTTTGTCGCTATTGTTTGCCACGAAGCCTGCGATTCCGATGCAGTGTGTAACTCAGTTCATTTTCTAGATGCTCTTTTGTTTTTTTAATGTGCTGCCATCTATGTCAGAGGCAACTTTCTAAAGCGTTGTGGGGAACTTAGATTTCCCGCTTCACCAATATTTTCATAGACATAATTTAAAACTTTATCCATTTTGAACGCAAACACGTAGTGTAATGTCAACTCCCCTTTGGCACACTGGAGGATGAATCAATACGTCTTCGCTTTTGACTAGCAGCCACTGGTGTTATAAAATCATTGCTGCTGCTGCTGCTAGTACTTTCCAAGATTTCTTCTTCTTCTTTTTTAAATGTTGTTGGCGTTGTTGAAGGACTATATTCTCTTATTTTCATTAGAATTTGCTTATTGCCAATAAGACTTTTTGGGAAGTTTGACGCATTTAGAAAGGTGTATAGATTATTGTCAAAGGATAAAAGTCCTTTACGATTCGTCACCATATCACAAAAATCAACTAGATTATAACTTTTTCCCTGAATTATAATTCGTTTCCCTGTGCTATCGACCTGAACTTGATGATTAACACCACTTTCCAACATGAGATATGCTAATACTTATTTACTCTGTTCTCGATAGGTCACTGGCAATAGGTTTCCAATTGATGGCACTATGGAAATCAATTCCTTCTCCTTTGATTGCACTGCTGAATCTTGAGGAGATGTTTCCTGTTTAGGGGGATCTGTGACGGTGGCGAGTCTCTCACGGTAAGGTCTATGTTTGTCCACACGTCGCAATGCATCTTGAAGTAAAACTAACTTTTTATCATCGGCAATATTTTCATCATTTATGAATTTGCTTAGATTGTCTTCAAAATGTTCCACGGGCGAGAGGACAAGTTCAAATGGCGTCAATTTATAGGGTTTATCCCATCTAGACAAAACTGTTTACAAGTCCTGAAATTATTGGCAGTAAAAGTGTAAAAAAGCTACCTCCCGCATGAAGGAGACGTTTTCTTTTAAAAATGTTTCCTTTGTTTTTGCAAGCCAAGGCACGTACAGTGGAACGATGTTGCTTTGTCTATTGTCTAACACCGTCTGACAAGTTTACATTGCTCTCAGTTAAATTTAAACAAAGTTCAGATATTAGATTAATGAAATCATTGTCAACACCATGTTTGAGTATAGCCTTCCTGAGTGGGGGTTTTGAAGTGCCTAAAACGGAAAATAAATGCCGTTGTTGCGCGTAGTAGTTTCTTCAGTGTCATGATGGCAACTAATTGCTTTTTCTACTGTTCACTGGAAGATATACTGTAATTTCTTTGTCGAAAATATCTGTGATTACACGTAGATCCTCGGGTGTATTCTGATTAAGATCTAGTAAAATGTACCCGTAGGGCTTATTTGTTGCCTGAGTGTACGCTGACAGCAGAAATTTGGGAGCACCTGGATATATTTGCTTATTGAGAGTTATTACCGAGCTAGAATCACGAACAACTCGGTAGATAATACAGATGGTACAATTCAAAGCAAGGGTTCTCATACATTTGCTCTGATGAAACAGATTGTGTAGAACTAGGGTTATGGAAATGTGTTCATGATGAGAGCGAACGGTAAACAGTTGTAGCATTTCCTGTGAGAACTGTTCAATTCCTTCAGCAAAGTCATCAATAATCAGCCATGAGTTTGGTTTAATACTATTGAAAACATCAAGTCCCCGTATGAATTGTATTGGTATGGATGTGGCAACAGCTTTTTTTTGATCGCAGGACTCCTGCCAAATACTATAGCAATAATAAATTCTCTTTGGTTTTTCCAAAAAAATTTATTACAATTTTGAATTATTTTAGCTAAAAGTGTCGTTTTCCCAGACATTGATGGACCACATAGAAACGATCTGAATGGTGTTTTAAATTGATACATACTGCTGCTGACAACAGCCGGACTACAACTAACTGTAAACCACACTTGACCAATGAATAAATAATAATTTTCCCATAGATCTATCTAGTACAAGAACAACAAAAACAATATTTCTTTCATTTATTAACATCAACACTTGTACAACACGAATAGTACACACACACCATTTGTTCAACGAGAACAATAGCATTTATTAACAACAACATATATTAACAACAACAACAATAGGACATACTATTGTACAGCAAGAACAACAATATTTATTAACAAAAACACTTTTTCTGTGCAGCAAGAACAACAATATTTATTAACAAAAGCACTATTTGTATAACCACATTTTTCGTTTATTAACAAAAAACACTTTTTTGTACAGCAAGAGCAACATTATTTATTGACTTCGACACTTTTCTATACAGCATGAATAGCACACACTTTTTTTTGTACAGCAAGAACAACACACACACTATTTATACAACAAGAATAGTGCACACATTTTTGTACAGCAGCACGAATAGCGCACACTATTTGTAGAACAATAATATTTTTCACTTAAAAAAAACAATTTACAACACGAACAATAGCACAGTTGAACACTAAGAATAGAATATGAGAAACATGCAAGCAATTGACAACATTTAAAATAACCCCCCCCCTTAAGGCCCCACCAACCCCCGGAGCCGCGAGCAGGAGCCGAAGGCCGGCCGTGGGCGGGACCCCCACCTCCCTCTCAGGGATCAACTGGTAACTCTGTATACAATAGTTACCGCTGCAGGTTAGGTTAGATTGTACTATTTGAGCATTTAAGTTAATTTATCAGGTTAGGTTATATTTTTAGCATTTAAGTTACTTTATCAGGTTAGGTTAGGTTTCAGCATTTATCGGGTTAGGTTAGGTTAATTTATCCAGACCAAGTTGGTTGCGATAGTCTATACATTCAACCCGGTCTGAAATTCAATAGTGGCCGTGGGGAGAGTACTTTTACACCATCCTCGAGCACAAAGACCTTGTCAGACATATACGACATGGTATTCTTTTCAACTCTAACAGTATAATTTTTATACTGCATAGATCGAATTGCTAGCACCGTTGCTCTTGGCACTAGACAACTATCTACACAGGTTCTGTAAACACTTATGTTGAAATTATTTTTTACAAAATGTGTAGGCACCCCTTTACACGCTTGCTTTACATCTTTGTCGTGGGTTTCTACACAATAAACCTTAGGAACGGGGAACACCCCATTGGATATTAAATCACTCCCCGTCTCTGATTTTAACATTAGTAGCTGATTGGGAGCTTGACGTTTCACCAACTTGGGGTAGAGGGATGCATTCCAGTTAGTGAAATCCATCCGCAAGCTGATGTACACCCGTTTTTCTAAATCATTTTTAACAGCAGAGAATCTGTATCCCCGTAATAAACTTGAACCTCCCCCTCCCTTGGCCATTGCACCTTGCACACATTGTAAAAAGAGGACAACATGAGCTTTTTGGAAGTTTCCAGTACTGAACTACCTCCCGCTAAATTCTTGTTCAGTACAACATTTCTCTTTTTCCTGTGTAGAAGGACCATGTTCGGCTTTATGCTCGTGAATGATGTAAAATTAGTGTCGGCAATAATTCGTGCACATTCTCGGGGGCAGGTTACGACGTCACAACGGGATCTATTTCGCACGCTTTCACACATTTTGCCAAACGCTGAATTTAAAATGAGCTTGTACATTTCCTTTTCTACTTGACTTTTGGCCTGAGAGCGTTTACCGACAAAGGTGTCGATAAACGTCTTCAAATAAGGTTTCTGACTGAATTGCAGGACCCTATTAATATTTGTGATCTTGAAAACATTGTTCACCATCCATCGCAAAAGCACATGGTGAACAACGATATTCTGTTTAGGGTCTAGATCTGCAATCAGTTTTTGCTTGGAGGGGTTCAGTGCATACCCATATCATCAACCAAAGACCGATTGTATGGGCTCAGCGATTCCTTGGTCACTGGTCGATTGTTATAAGGGAATACAAAATCCTTGACAGAATCATGAAGCGCCATTGGTATGTGCCCGTCAATTTCAAAGAACCATCCTTGTGGTCCATTGTACTCGACGGTGTGAATGTCGGTGATCTCACAAGGATTCTCAAGCCATTTATAGTTTCCACACGGCAAAGAGTAGTGAGACATTGCCGAGGGGTATAATGAGTTCATGTCAAGGAAAACTGCATTTGACTTTACACCAGTGTCTTGTCCACTTGGATCTGTTGTTAAAACGCAATCCCCATGAAAAACATTCCCCCTCTCATCGATCTTTCTACATAAAAGTGTTGATCTACATCAGTGATCAACCCTATTTCCTCCCTACTAATTTTTAAAATCAAGTCCATCACCAAATGTGGTGTGGAAAAATAATAGCCTATATCTAATCCAAACTCTGAATAGATTTGGTCTGTGTTCTTACAGAAAATATCTAAAAGAGTTAAAACATGACTGGCCAAGTACAGTCTACAGTAATCCCACCCATTTTTACAATTACCCTTAGCCCAAACCCTCTCGGCAAATTTATATTCCTCGGCAGTGCATTCACTATTATTGAGTGAATTATAGAAAGCTTCAATTGGAGGTAGTTTCACCTCGCTTAACCGAGTGCCAGAACAGTAATAGTCGTATGCATATACGCCCTTAAAGGTCAGTAGGTCAAACATTTCACTGTCTGGAAAGTGCTGTTTAAGCAGAGAAAAAACTATCAAAATTGTCGCTTTTTTGCACTATAATCAATTGACTCAATGCCTTGGGGAAAAAACTGAATGAATCTAAAAACCACATTTTATTCTAACACGTATGCCCATTATCCTCCGCCTGCCATTTCAACTCGAGAAGCACCAACTTCTCAGCCGATTTGGGGATAATATTGTAGGTAAATGAATTGTTTACCCATGGAATATCTACTCCCCCTCCCTCCCTGTGCATATGTGCCAAAGCCGGTAAAATAAATTTTAAAACATAATTTGAATTGTGAATGAAAACCGGTATAAAAAACTGCTGGCTTACACTCATATTGCACGATTGATGGCCTACACCACGAAAATTACTACCCCATGACGATATTTCCTGCCACAAGTGATTATGGTCCCTGACTTTCCCCTTCCCCCTAGTCCCTTTCCTCTTAGACCCTCTTCAAACTACCCCTTACAAACGCAGCATATTTTTAGATTTTTAATCGCTAGACGATCCTCTGCAGACAACCACATTGAATAATGGGTATTCCTCAAACGATAAATAGCTCCATTCTCAGTGATTATTAATTTAGTTAATGCCTTAATCATGCACTCATTCTCATCAAACGTCTCGACTATTTCTAACAATTGCATTGTGTTAGAGTTGTCTCTTTGAGCGTGGGCATAGGAAACCGCTACAGCTTGATGTTCTTGGATTCCATTCGGAAATCGATGATCGTTCAAATCCACTAGCCTAGCTTCACAATCTAAAGAGATTTTATTGCTTTGGAGGATTCTTATTTTATTTGCTTTGGAATTCTTAAATCTTAAAATTGCTCTGTCACCCGAAACTGTTTCCACTGATTGGTAGCCATGATCACAGTAACGCCGACATTTAAATGGGCATTGACCCTTTCAAAAATATCAATTGGCCTGAACGTTACTGGGAATTTTCCCTCTAAACAACTGAAATCTACATGGGGAAAATCAGAGCCCACCTTCCCATGTGCAGCCAAGGATTCTAAATTTTTCTTTGTAGCGTCACGTGCTAGAGGCTCGAATGCTGATATGAGGAAAGCGTACAGGAAAAAGTTTTGACCTGCTTCAAAACAGATTCGTTGAACGCCTTGACAACCCTCTAAATCGGGATTATATTTTAAAATATTGACCTTTCCCCAGCGCTTCTTAAAATAAAATAGTTTTTAAATTTACCAATATTAACACTTAAATTTTCAATACATAAAACTACAGACCCACTCCCGTTCTCATTATAACTTTCGAAATGCGTAATAATTTGGTCTACTCATTGCATAAAAACTGTTTCATAATTTTCTAAATGGGGTAGACCACTAGCATCTCGTTGTAGCATCGTTTGTACATAATGGTCATAGACCTCACTTTTGCCCTCATTTAAATAAAATATCTTTAAAACAACTGAAACCTTAATAGAGTCCCTACCCCCCCCCCCCACAACTTAATCTGGTTCTCTAACAGTGCAAAAATTTTATCTACATATACATGAACAATATCTATAGGGTAAAATATAAAATTCCCCCCATAAGCAAATTAAAGGGATCCCCAAAGTTTACGGTGTAGACGACTATTGTACTTAATATCGAATTTGTTTGGTTGAATTCTGGAAGTTTTGTAAATGGTGTATTGTTACCCTCCCCCTCTTGTATATTATCCCCCCTCCCCTACTTTGTTCAATAATAGGGCTGTGAGAATTTATCAAAGTCATTTCATTCGATTGAACTGCAACTATGTTCATTCAATCAGTGGGGGGAGGGTTCTCAGTTAATTCACTGACAAAATCATCTAAAATTAGCATGGTATTTGGACTTAGCAATATTAAGTCCCCTTGCTCAATTGTGCTTGGTTCTACATTAAAATAATTACTTAGAAAATCATCAATATTACAAAGCATTTCAATGGAGTTACCGATATCATTCCACTCATTGATAGGTGATGCTTCCTGAATGGCATGAACTCCATAGATGCGAGTTCTTCTTCTTCTTCTTCAACTAATGAGGACGGAGACAACAAATATGGAACCAATGCAATCTATAAAAGAAAATAGCTTATTTTCAAAGTGTCTAGATCACCCTATTTTTAAAATTGGATTATTATTTACATGTGCTTCTTAAAAAACACGATTAATAGTAGTAGCATTTGGTTAATTCCCTACTCTAATTACTCTATATATTCTGAAAGTTCCAACTTAATATAAGAAACTTACGATCTAAAACATGATATAGTAGGTTTTGATTTTGTTCAAACAACCCCTCAAAAATTTCATATTAATACTCTTTATCTGCTTTGGGAAAAAAAAAAAACCGGTGTCTTAACTTGGTTTGAAATGGATAGCCAAAACACTTGATACACAACTCATTCCGATAGAAAGTTGTTTTTTATAATATTGTGTAGAGGCAATGTGAAGCATTCATTAACAAAACAGTATATACGGCAAAGATTTTGCTACTTACTTACGACCTGAATATAGTGCCTTTTTTGGCTTCGCCAACCTAATTCGGCAGGTTAAATGCATGCACTTGTTATGATTCATAAGGAGAACGTTATATTTTATCAGGTTGAAAAAATAGCGAGAACTAAAATTTAAACTTACATCTCCAAATTCTGGCTGCACTTGAGTGCCGGATGGTCCTGGCAAAGCATGATGGGGGATGGACGGGACGGTGACGTCCGTTTCTTGCGCAGCCGGGCCCGCAGGGTCAGTGGGATATTCAGATGCGGCAGCGATGTCACTGGCTTGGAGGGTTGGAGCAGTGGGGCTCACCATCATGTGAGTAGCCATCCACTCCCTCTTTAATTTCCTACCAGGCTGCAATGGGGGTGGCGCTGATGGGACTTGGGCAGGCAGCACTGGTCTGGAAGGGATGTTGGTGGCTCTCGATGGGCCAGCCATCTCCAGCTGTTGCATGGGAGTAGCGTTGTTACCCCTAGCTCTCTTTTCAGGAGGAGGCGGGCATTTCTCATAATTGTCCTTAAAAAGAAAAAAAATAGTATAAAATAATGACTCCCTTTTAGCACCCCCTTCATAATTTTTGTCTAGAAAGCATCTGCCATTGTCCCAAAGAAGCCCCTCTCCCCCCCCCCCCCATTTCAGCAAAGCAAAAAGTAAAATTTGCGAGGAAGAAGCTAGGCTTAGAAATCAAACATTTTATTACACAACTTGTGAGAAATAAACCCTGACAAACAGTGGTCTGTAGTCCTAGGATAGAAACCAATGTTTCTATTTATACCATTTAGAGAAAAAATTTAATACGATCCGTGTTGGAAATAAAGCCAAAAAGCATAGAAATCCTATTTTTACCATTTAGAAAATAAAACAACATATAATTTAAAGCAAAAAGAGCTAAGGTGTGTTTAAAGTTAAAAAAAAACTAGCGTTATTCTTTAGGGCCAAAAGATGTATCAAATCTAGGCCAATGATTTAAAAAATAGATCTCAAAATAGCCAGCCATAAATATAGCAGACAAAATATGGTATAATTAAAAGCTAACTAAACACTAAACTTAAGAGTTGCGTGTAGAAAAGGCTACATTATTTTTCTTGTCAAAAGGGGGTACATGTCTGCACAATAAATCCATCCCCTTACTTTTCCCTCCAACCCCCATATTGAGTACTTAGTACTCAAAATGGAAAACAAATAGTATATGAAACTATTTATTATAACAAACACCCATCCCCTCTTTGCAATTTTAAAGGAATAACTATTTTTAATTTGACTGGGAAAAAGTATCTTTTTTCAGCGAAACCTTTGCTAAGCTGCTATCCTAATTCATGAGAATTAGCAAACAGGATGCGCACTTGATGGGTGTCAATAATTATCACTATTTAAATCTTAGCGGCTTAATCAAACAGTTCGTGGTAACGAACTGTAAGTAAGGAGCGACCCGGCTCAATGGTAACCGAAACTCTAGAAAACGGGTTTTTGATACCAATAGATATATCAAAAGAATTAGATTTCATTGCTGATTTCAAATATATAACTTTCATCATGTTTAGTGCTACCCATCAAAAGTTACGCGCCTGAGAAAATTTGGCTGATTTTCAAAAAAGGGGGAAAGACCCCCTAAAAGTTATAGAACCTTAATGAAAATCACACCATCATATTCAGCGTATCAGAAAACCCTACTGTAGAGGTTTCAAGCTCCTATCTACAAAAATGTGGAATTTTACATTTTTTGCCAGAAGAAAGATCACGGATGCGTGTTTATTTGTTTGTTTGTTTTTGTTTTTGTTTTTTTTTTCCCAGGGGTGATCGTATCGACCCAGTGGTCCTAGAATATCGTGGGAGGGCTCATTGGAACGGAAATTAAAAGTTCTAGTGCCCTTTTTAAGTGACCAAAAAAAATAGAGGGCAACTAGGCCCCCTCCCACGCTTATTTTTTCCCAAAGTCACCCGATCAAAATTTTGAGATAGCCATTTTGTTCAGCATGGTCGAAAATATGATAAATATGTCTTTTAGGATGACTTAATCCCCCGAAGTTCCCAGAGGGAGGGCTAAAAGTTATGAACTTTACCCAATGTTAACATATAGTATTGGTTATTGGGAAGTATACAGAAGTTTTCAGGAGTTTTTTTTCTGGTAGTGGGAGGGAAGGGTGGGTCGGTGGTTATGTTGGAGGATCTGTTCATGAAGGAAGTTTTCATGGGGGAAGGGAAATTGCCATGAAGGGGGCGCCGGACTTGCCAGCATTATTTATTGGTTATTGGGGTAGTATACAACCATTTTCAGGAAGGATTTTTTCTGGAGGGGGGGGGGGGCTAGACTAGGGGGTTAATCTGGAGAATATTTCCATGGAGGATGTTTCTTTGGGGTAAGGGACATTTCTATGAAGGGGGCGCCGGATTTCAAGCATTATTTAAAAAACGATCAGAAAATTAAATAAAGAAAAAAAAAACAAGTTTTTTCAACTGAAATGTAAGAAGGAATATTAGAACTTAAAACGAACAGAAATTATAACGTATGTGAGGGGGTTCTCCCCCAAGTCAATACCTCACTCTTTACGCTACAGTTTTTTTTAGTGCTTTCAAAAGAGCTATCTATTCTAATTAAACGGCCTTTGTGATTCAGGGGTTTGTGAATCAAAATTTTTTTTAACTTATAACGTAAAGAGCGTGGTATTGACTAAGGGGAGAACCCCCTCATATACGTAATAACATATACGTAATAAAAAAAAAACAATAAAAAAACAAGCGATACGGCTCAATAGTAATCGAAACTTTTAAAAACGGAATTTTGATGTCAATAAATATATCAAAAGAATGTGTTTATAATGCTGATTCTAAATATATAAATTTTATTAAGTTTAGTATTACTCATCAAAGGCTACGAGCCTGAGAAAATTTACTCGATTTTTTAAAGAGGGGGGAAACATCCCCTGCATTAACTAAAAAACGATCAGAAATTAAAAAAAAAAAAAACAAGTTTT
Organism: Artemia sinica; assembly: GCA_027921565.1. Taxonomy (NCBI): domain Eukaryota; kingdom Metazoa; phylum Arthropoda; class Branchiopoda; order Anostraca; family Artemiidae; genus Artemia; species Artemia sinica. Next base: position 34,788,396 of record CM051272.1, read on the forward strand.
TTTAAACTGAAAGTAAGGAGCGACATTAAAACTTAAAACGAACAGAAATTATTCCGTATATGAAAGGGGCTCTGCCCTCCTCAACGCCTCGCTCTTTACGCTAAAGTTTTTTATTGTTTTAAAAAATAAAGTTGTGAGACAGAGTCAAACTTTAGCGTAAAGAGCGAGGCGTTGAGGAGGGGACAGTCCCTTTCATATACGGAATAATTTCTGTTCGTTTTAAGTTTTAATGTCGCTCCTTACTTTCAGTTTAAAAAACTAGTTTTTTTTTATTTAATATCATAAAGGGATCACTATACCTAAGAGTTAACGGAAGTAAGTTGTCACTCTTAGCTAGAGTACAGAAAGCATGAAAATTACATGAATTTAACGAAAAAGAGAATTATTTCCAATGAAAGAATTAAAATCGTTAACAGTGGGGGGTTTATATGGTAAAAAAGCGTATTTTTACGCTTTCTAACGACTATAAACATCGCATAGTGGAGATTTTGTATTGGGGATAGGGGGCGGCGCCGTTTCTGTTTCTGTTTTTTTCTACCGTTTTCTGTTTGTTTTTTGGGGAAAACGGAAAAAAAACAGAAAACAGGTAGCTGTTTTTTTAGTACCGTTCCCGTTTCTTTTTCTTTTTTTTCTGGCCGTTTTTGCCGTTTCTGTTTTTTTAAACCCCTTTTTCTTCATTTTCCGTGTTTTGATTACAAATAGCACCATAGCGCAGTCTAGCGACTTTTATTGGATTAGCGATACTTGCCATCTATCGAAAAGCGCTGTCTTTACGTCTTCCGAAGAAAAGATTTGCTACTGAAGAAAACATTCACCATAGTAAAAATTAATCTAAAGCAGTCTACTTGGATTTACACCCTTTGGTCTATCTTGGTAAGTAGATGGTTACCTGGTTGGGTAAAGGTGCAGATTAGCTACCCCAGTAGTGTAGGGTGCAGAGGCCCTGCAAAATAGAACCAGGATATACACTAACAAGTGATTTGTTTACATCCAGCTTCTACTGAACCCTATCTGTGCAAATTTACAGCCCAATTGACTGAATAATATACAGTAAGTAATAAGTTGTTTTTATCAGGGTTGTTAAACTGCACCTTCACCCAGATTAGTTCCCCCTGTAGTGTAGGGCACAGATGCCCTACCAATAGAACCAGGATATACAGGGTGAGCTCCAACCATTTACTTTTCATTGCCCTAGTAAGCCCTGTAGCACTAGCAGAAGCGGAACTACAGAAAATCTTTTATATCCAATGGTCAGATATAGGAGCTACTCAACGAATCTTGCTGATTTTGCCTCTGCTAGTGCTGCAAGGCTTACTAGACTTACGAAAAGTAAAAGGTTGGAACCCAGCCATAGTAAGAGATTTGTTTTTATCCTGTTTCTACTGGACAGTATATGTGCAACTTTACAGCCCAATTGACTGAATAATATACAGAAAGAAATCAGTTGTTTTATCAGGGGGAACTAATCTGCACCTTTACCCCTGGTTTCTCACATCAACATAATTGAATTTGTTGATTGAAATTTATAATCAAGGGACTGTTAAACAAAGGAGTAGGCTGAACATGTTGATGATCTGCCCTTCAGCATGAGGGTATAAAATTTCCAAATGACATGTTGATTTTAGGCATGTTCACTTGCAGCACCCAGGAAGGAAATGTGAATAGCCTCGATATGCTTTACCCTGCAAATGTCATATACTTTAGTAAATATTTAAAGCATCTTATTTCCAATGGTCTAATTAGTCAATCTATTATCTGCATTATAAAATCTTCTAGCTACATCAGAGAGTCCTGGGCCTACGCTTTACTATTTCTTGCTATTATTAATATTATGCTTTTATTTCCCTTAATATACCATATGAGGAGTACTCACAAATACAGAAAAAGATACTTGCTTATGGAATAAAATTATGCTCTATCCTACAGAGAAGTGTCTTTTTTTCCTTGAATTGTTCTTCTTTCATACTCTTATTTGCAATCACATGAGTAGCTAGACCTGCACTGCTCCATGCACTTAGTAATGATATGCTTTTCAGGTTCCGATACACATGCTGTCATAAGTGGCATCAAATCTGGCATCAAATATTTCATCAAGTTCTGACTCAGAACTTGGAGAGGGCCATCCATCAAAGAAAGTCAAGTTCTGGGAGCAACATGGGACCAGGAATAAGGGAGCAGCTGTAATTACCTGCAATTACTGCAAAAAAAGATGTGAAGTCAACAAAGGGGTCTGCAACATCGTTTAAAAATCACCTTATGGCTAAACACAAAATTGCTGAACAACCTAAACCAAGTACTGTTCCAAAGAAGTCAGATTCTACAGCCTTGTCTCAGCTCAGCATGCCGAGCACATCATGTGAAACTAACCCAACTCGATTTGCCGTTTTTACCGTTTCTGTTTTGGCCAAAAACAGAAACGGTGTCGACCGTTAATTGGGGGGGGGGGGTAATACCCTGAATTTGAATATACTAGAGGGGGACTAAAAAATGATTTTATTTGGAAATAACCTAAGAAAATTTACTAAACTGAACTCACATTATAAATCTTTGTAGCTAAGGCTTCCAACTCATCAATATTAAATGTTATCTCCATGATGGCTTAAAACTGTATGATAATTTAACCTCAAACGCATGTCCATTATAAACAAAATCTCAAGGGCGAATTGTGATGTAAGTGAAACCTTACGTAACTCCCTGATTGACCTAGAAAGAGACACGTGATCCTGTCCCGTTAGAATCGATACATTTAGAAAAAAATCCCCTGATTGGCCTAGAAAGAGACAAGTGATCCTGTCCCGTTAGCGAATCAATACATTGCCCCGTTAGTATTCAGTGCGCATGTGTAAACTTAGTTCCGGAGTCAATACACTTAGAAACACACCCCTGATTGACCTTGAAAAAGGTGTCATTGACCCCTTAGTGGATCAATAATTCATGAATAAATTATGTTCTCATCACGCTGGTACCCTCTTTTCTACTTGCAATTTTCCATGTGATTTTTGGGTCCTTGCAATCGTCCCTGGCTTCAAATGGTAGGAACTTCCGTACATAGTCGAAATTGTATTTTTTTTACGGAAACCAAGAAGTATTACATGGATCCTTTGGTTTCGTACGGATAGCTATCCCTTTGCCAAGATGCATCTTGGTCACCCTTAGTTAAAACATGCGAATATCTCAAATGGTAGCCTCTAAAGCATGTCACATACTGGGATTCCACCTAAAAATCAAGCAAATTTATTGCAGCAAATTAAGGCATCCGTGAGTCCAAGTCTTTATTTATACATTTTACTATGGCACACATCAAAATTAAATCCAACAATGAATAAATAAATAAAAGTAAATTGCACACAAGTGCAGGGGCACCAATTTTTTAAACATCCGAAAGGGTGATAACTCCTTGTTTAATAAGAAAATAAGATACCCGCATACATTTTTTTTTCAAGGTTTAAGAGAATTTTAGGTAGGCTACTTGTATAGTATAGCCGTGGCCACTCAAGGACACATCCATTGATACACTGTAGAATCGTTTTTTTTTTCGCCTCGTTTCTTTCAGCTTAGCATGTGACAAGACAAAGAGAAGTGACAGAATAGATGGAAAATATATAATTTGGGCAATATGTTTGCACCTAAGGGGGAGGGGCTTTAGTAAAGTATTTGGACAATGTTAAGTTAGAAAACAATTCTTAATTCATAATATGGAAAATATTTGAACCTAACACATTATTCTTGCAGACCCGTTATGCTTTACCCCCCCCCCCTAATAAGCAAATATATAGCCCAAATTTGTTTCTTAAGTATTATATTTTTATCAGACTTAGGTATACTTTATTTGGATTGAGCGTCAGAGAAACAGTTATACTTGGATAAGGAATATTAGGTCAGGGCTCAGGGGTGGATCCAGGATTTTCTTAGGGGGGGGGGGGCAAAATGGGTTGATCCGAAAAAAATATTTTAGGGGGGGCACAAAATAGGTTGATCCGATAAACTTGCGTCATGAGCAAGTTTAATTAACGCAAACTTGAGTTAATTAAGTAAATTACACTACTTTCGACTACACTAGGGGGGCACACACCCCCTCCCCCCTGGATCGGCCACTGTCAGGGTTATATCGCACAAGTACCGAATTCTTTGGGTTTTTTTCTCAGTAAAAACACTAAAAAACAGTAGTTTCAAATCTAGTACAAAATACCCCTAAAATGGCACTCCAGAACAAGCGTTAAATTGGTACTTGTTAAGAAAACGGTAAGTACAAGAGAAGTGAAGTTTCGTTAATGCTAATGAAATAAAACCAAATAAGATGAAAATATAATAGTTCAGAAACAAATTTGGGCTATATATTTGCACATTAGGGGATGGGGGTGGTAAAGCATAGAAATATATTAAATACTTAACAGTAGAACAACCTTATTGAATACGACGATTACATAATTTATGCATGTTCTTATGGTTTTGTCACTGAGAATGAAAAAACAGGATTTTTCTTACTTTGATGTATTTTCATGGTTTATTAATGTCTAACCTGTCAAGGTCAATTGATTTGTTGGTGTTCGACCAGGAGAATTGTCTCCGGGCGAAGTTTGCACATGCGCATTTACGGTGGGGAGAATGTTTTGATCTAGGACTTGAGGGGGAAGTGAAATTCCGAGAAATTGATTTGCATAAACGGTGGGGAGAATGTATTGATTCACGAAAGGGAAATTAGAAATAACATCACTTGTTTCCTAGGAATTATACGGGAACTCTAAAGAGATAAATTAATATTATATTTTTTGAATTCCGCTTCTCTGATCTTTAGACTTAGTGATAAATTGATATTCTATCGAAGCCATAATAGTGTAGCTAGGAACATCTATGAGATGAAGAGATTAACGTGGGAAAGAGTTTCTAGGAATTTCAAATGTGACAGCGCCGGGATGCCAAAACAAAAGGAACGCGCAGAAATTACGTTTAGGGATTATTTGGGCGAAACCATTTTGAGACATTTTAGAAGATGATTTAAGCGAAACCGTTTGAGGTATTTTAGAAGATGATTTTAGAAGATGATTTAGAAGGTAATTTGAGGGTGAAACTCTGTGGTCGTTATAATACACAAGTTCCATTTGAACAGTCTTTTGAGGTCCCCTGCCCCGAAAACCCCCCTTACCCAACCCCAAGGGACCCCGACCCCCTACCCCAACCCCGAAGGAACCCCCCGGCCCCAAAAGGCCCCCGGGCCCCAAAAGGCCCACCGGTCCCCCAATGCCCCCCCCCCCCCGAGCCACCAAAGGCCCCAGGTCCCCCAATTTCCCCCCCCCCCCCCGAGCCTCCAGAGGCCCCCCGAGCCTCCAAAGGGCCCCGGGCCCCAAATGCCCCCCGGCCCCCCAAGTGCCCCCGGCCCCCCACATTTTTTAATACTTTTGATTCTATTTGTTTGCATGTCAGGGTTGATGTTTGCAAGTTCATGAATTTGTCTTTGTTGGTTTGAATGTCTAAAGTGTCTGTCATTTTCGGTTTGTGTGTCTGATTCTATTTGTTTACATGTTTGGGTTGATGTTTGCAAGTCCAAGAATTTGTCTTTGTTGGTTTGAATGTCAAAAGTGTCTATTTTTTCTCTGTTTGGGTGTTTGATTCTATTTTGTTTGCATGTCTGGGTTGGTGTTTGCAAGTCCAAGAATTTGTCTTTGTTTATTTGAATGTCTAAAGTGTCTGTCTTTCTCTGTTTGGGTGTCTGATTCTATTTGTTTGCATGTCTGGGTTGATGTTTGCAAGTCCAAGAATTTGTCTTTGTTGGTTTGAATGTCTATAGTGTCTGTCTGTCTCTGTTTGTGTGTCTGATTCTATTTGTTTGCATGTCTGGGTTGATGTTTGTAAGTCCAAGAATTTGTCTTTGTTGGTTTGAATGTCCAAAGTGTCTGTCTTTCTCTGTTTGGGTGTTTGATTATATTTGTTTGCATGTCTGGGTTGGTATTTGCAAGTCCAAGAATTTGTCTTTGTTGGTTTTAATGTCAAAAGTGATTGTCTTTCTCTGTTTGTGTGTCTGATTCTATTTGTTTGCATGTCTGGGTCGGTGTTTGCAAGTCCAGGTATTTGTCTTTGTTAGTTTGAATGTCTAGAGTGTCTGTCTTTCTCAGCTTGTGTGTCTGATTCTATTTGCTTGCATGTCTGGGTTGATGTTTGCAAGTCCAAGAATTTGTCTTTGTTGGTTTGAATGTCTAAAGTGTCTGTCTTTCACTGTTTGTGTGTCTGATTCTATTTGTTTGCATGTCTGGGGTTGGTGTTTGCAAGTCCAAGTATTTGGCATTGTTGGTTTGAATGTCAAAAGTGTCTGTCTATCTCTGTTTTTGTGTCTGATTCTATTTGTTTGCATGTCTGGGTTGGTGTTTGCAACTCCAAGAATTTGTCTTTGTTGGTTTGAATGTCTAAAGTGTCTGTCTTTCTCTGTTGTGTGTCTGATTCTATTTGTTTGCTCGTCTGGCTTGGTGTTTGCATGTCCAAGAATTTTTCTTTGTTGGTTTGTATGCCTAAAGTGTCTGACCATCTCTGTTTGTGTGTCTGATTCTATTTGTTTGCATGTCTGGGTTGGTGTTTGCAAGTCCAATAATTTGTCTTTGTTGGTTTGAATGTCTAAAGTGTCTGTCTTTCTCTGTTTGTGTGTCTGATTCTATTTGTTTGCATGTCTGGGTTGGTGTTTGCAAGTCCAAGAATTAGTCTTTGTTGGTTTGAATGTCTAAAGTGTCTGTCATTCTCTCTTTGTGTGTCTGATTCAATTTGTTTGCATGTCTGGGTTGGTGTTTGCAAGTCCAAGTATTTGTCATTGTTGGTTTGAATGTCTAAAGTGTCTGTCTTTCTCTGTTTTGTGTGTCTGATTCTATTTGTTTGCATGTCTGGGTTGGTGTTTGCAAGTCCAAGTATTTGTCACTGATGGTTTGAATGTCTACAGTGTCTGTCTTTCTATGTATGTGTGTCTGATTCTATTTGTTTGCATGTCTGGGTTGGTGTTTGCAAGTCCAAGAATTTGTCTTTGTTGGTTTGAATGCCTATAGCGTCTGTCTTCCTCTGTTTTTGTGTCTGATTCTATTTGTTTGCATGTCTGGGTTGGTCTTTGCAAGTCCAAGTATTTGTCTTCGTTGGTTTGAATGTCTAGAGTGTCTGTCTTTCTCAGTTTGTGTGTCTGATTCAATTTTTATGAATGTCTGGGTTGGTGTTTGCAAGTCCAAGTATTTGTCTTTGTTGGTTTAAATGTCTAAAGTGTCTGTTTCTCTGTTTGTGTGTCTGATTCTATTTGTTTGCATGTCTGGGTTGATGTTTGCAAGTCCAAGTATTTGTCTTTGTTGGTTTGAATTTCTAAAGTGTCTGTATTTCTCTGTTTGTGTGTGATTCTATTTGTTTTCATGTCTGGGTTGGTGTTTGCAAGTCCAAATATTTATCTTTGTTGATTTAAATCTCTAAAGTGTCTGTCTTTCTCTGTTTGCGTGTCTGATTCTATTTGTTTGCATGTCTGGGTTGGTGTTTGCAAGTCCACAAACACCAACCCAGACATGCAAACAAATAGAATCAGACACACAAACAGAGAAAGACAGACACTTTAGACATTCAAATCAACAAAGACAAATACTTGGACTTGCAAACATCAACCCAGACATGCAAAAAAAATAGAATCAGACACATAAACAGAGAAAGACAGAAGCTTTAGACATTCAAACCAACAAAGACAAATTCCAGGAATTGCAAACACCAACTCAGACATGCAAACAAATAGAATCAGACACACAAACAGAGAAAGACCGAAACTTTAGACATTCTAACCAAAAAAGACAAATACTTGGACTTACAAACACAAACCCAGACATGTAAACAAATGGAATCAGACACACAAACAGAGAAAGACAGACACTTTAGACATTCAAACCAACAAAGACAAATACTTGGACTTGTAAACACCAACCCAGACATGCAAACAAATAGAATCAGACACACAAACAGAGAAAGACAGACACTTTAGACATTCAAACCAACAAAGACAAATACTTGGGCTTGCAAAATCCAACCCAGACATGCAAACAAATAGAATCAGACACACAAACAGAGAAAGACAGACACTTTAGACATTCAAACCAAAAAAAGACAAATTCTTGGACTTGCAAACACCAACTCAGACATGCAAACAAATAGAATCAGACACACAAACAGAGAAAGACCGATACTTTAGACATTCTAACCAAAAAAGACAAATACTTGGACTTGTAAACACCAACCCAGACATGCAAACAAATAGAATCAGACACACAAACAGAGAAAGAAAGACACTTTAGACATTCAAACCAACAAAGACAAATACTTGGACTTGCAAACACCAACCCAGACCTGCAAACAAATAGAATCAGACACAAAAACAGAGAAAGACAGACACTTTAGACATTCAAACCAACAAAGACAAATAGTTGGACTTGCAAACACCAACCCAGACATGCAAACAAATGGAATCAGACACACAAACAGAGAAAGACAGACAATTTAGGCATTCAAACCAACAAAGACAAATTCTTGGACATGCAAAAACCAACCCAGACATGCAAACAAATAGAATTAGACACACAAACAGTGAAAGACAGACACTTTAGACATTCAAACCAGCAAAGGCAAATACTTGGACTTGCAAACACCAACCCAGACATGCAAACAAATAGAATCAGACACACAAACAGAGAAAGACAGACACTTTAGACACTCAAACCAACAATGACAAATACTTGGACTTGCAAACACCAACCCAGACATGCAAACAAATAGAATCAGACTCACAAACAGTGAAAGACAGACACTTTAGACATTCAAACCATCAAAGGCAAATTCTTGGACTTGCAAACACCAACCCAGACATGCAAACAAATAGAATTAGACACACAAACAGTGAAAGACAGACACTTTAGACATTCAAACCAACAAAGGCAAATGCTTGGACTTGCAAACACCAACCCAGACATGCAAACAAATAGAATCAGATACACAAACAGAGAAAGACAGACACTTTAGACACTCAAACCAACAATGACAAATACTTGGACTTGCAAACACCAACCCAGACATGCATTCTTGGACTTGCACAAACCACCAGACATGCAAACAAATAGAATCAGACACACAAACAGTGAAAGCCAGACATTTTAGATATTCAAACCAACAAAGACAAATTCTTGGACTTGCAAAAACCAACCCAGACATGCAACCAAATAGAATCAGACACACAAACTGAGAAAGACAGACACTCTAGACATTCAAACCAACAAAGACTAATTCTTGGACTTGCAAACATCAACCCAGACATGCAAACAAATAGAATCAGGCACTCAAACAGAGAAAGACAGACACTTTAGACATTTCCAACAACAGACACACAAACAGAGAAGGACACAAACTTTAGACATTCAAACCATCAAAGACAAATTCTTGGACTTGCAAAAACCACCCAGACATGCAACCAAATAGAATCAGACACATAAACAGAGAAAGACAGACACTTTAGACATTCAAACCAACAAAGACAAATACTTGGACTTGCAAACACCAATCCAGATATGCAAACAAATAGAATCAGACACATAAACATAGAAAGACAGACACTTTGGACATTCAAACAATCAATGACAAATTCTTGGACATGCAAACACCAACCCAGACATGCAAACAAGTAGAATCAGACACAGAAAAAGAGAATGACAGACACTTTAGACATTCAAATCAACAAAGATAAACACTTGGACATGCAAACACCAACCCAGACATGCAAACAAATAGAATCAGACACACAAACTAAGAAAGACAGACACTTTAGACATTCAAACCAACAAAGACAAATAGTTGAACTTGCAAACACCAACCCAGACATGTAAACAAATAGAATCAGACACACAAACAGAGAAAGACAGACACTTTAGACGCTCCAACCAACAAAGACAAATTCTTGGACTTGCAAACACCAACCCAGACATGCAAACAAATAGAATCAGACACACAACCAGAGAAAGACAGACACTTTAGACATTCAAACCAACAAAGACAAATTCTTGGACTTGCAAACACCAACCCAGACATGCAAACAAATAGAATCAGACACACAAACAGAGAAAGACAGACACTTTAGACATTCAAACCAACAAAGACAAATACTTGGACTTGCAAACATCAACCCAGACATGCAAACAAAAAGAATCAGACACACAAACAGAGAAAGACAGACACTTTAGACATTCAAACCAAAAAAGACAAATTCTTGGGCTTGCAAACACCAACCCAGACATGCAAACAAATAGAATCAGACACCCAAACAGAGAAACACAGACACTTTAGACATTCAAACCAACAAAGGCAAATTCTTGGACTTGCAAACACTAATCCAGACATGCAAACAAATAGAATCAGACAGACAAACAGAGAAAGACAGACACTATAGGTATTCAAACCGACAAAGACAAATTCTTGGACTTGCAAACACCAACCCAGACATGCAAACAAATAGAATCAGACGGACAAACATAGAAAGACAGACACTTTAGACATTCAAACCATCAATGACAAATACTTGGACTTGCAAACACCAACCCAGACATGCAAACAAATTGAAATCAGACACACAAAGAGAGAATGACAGACACTTTAGACATTCAAACCAACAAAGACAAATTCTTGGACTTGCAAACACCAACCCAGACATGCAAACAAATAGAATAAGACACACAAACAGAGAAAGACAGACACTTTAGACATTCAAACCAACAAAGACAAATACTTGGACTTGCAAACACCAATCCAGATATGCAAACAAATAGAATCAGACACATAAACATAGAAAGACAGACACTTTAGACATTCAAACAATCAATGACAAATTCTTGGACATGCAAACACCAACCCAGACATGCAAACAAGTAGAATCAGACACAGAAAAAGAGAATGACAGACACTTTAGACATTCAAATCAACAAAGATAAACACTTGGACATGCAAACACCAACCCAGACATGCAAACAAATAGAATCAGACACACAAACTAAGAAAGACAGACACTTTAGACATTCAAACCAACAAAGACAAATAGTTGAACTTGCAAACACCAACCCAGACATGTAAACAAATAGAATCAGACACACAAACAGAGAAAGACAGACACTTTAGACGCTCCAACCAACAAAGACAAATTCTTGGACTTGCAAACACCAACCCAGACATGCAAACAAATAGAATCAGACACACAACCAGAGAAAGACAGACACTTTAGACATTCAAACCAACAAAGACAAATTCTTGGACTTGCAAACACCAACCCAGACATGCAAACAAATAGAATCAGACACACAAACAGAGAAAGACAGACACTTTAGACATTCAAACCAACAAAGACAAATACTTGGACTTGCAAACATCAACCCAGACATGCAAACAAAAAGAATCAGACACACAAACAGAGAAAGACAGACACTTTAGACATTCAAACCAAAAAAGACAAATTCTTGGGCTTGCAAACACCAACCCAGACATGAAAACAAATAGAATCAGACACCCAAACAGAGAAACACAGACACTTTAGACATTCAAACCAACAAAGGCAAATTCTTGGACTTGCAAACACTAATCCAGACATGCAAACAAATAGAATCAGACAGACAAACAGAGAAAGACAGACACTATAGGTATTCAAACCGACAAAGACCTTGGACTTGCAAACACCAACCCAGACATGCAAACAAATAGAATCAGACGGACAAACATAGAAAGACAGACACTTTAGACATTCAAACCATCAATGACAAATACTTGGACTTGCAAACACCAACCCAGACATGCAAACAAATTGAATCAGACACACAAAGAGAGAATGACAGACACTTTAGACATTCAAACCAACAAAGACAAATTCTTGGACTTGCAAACACCAACCCAGACATGCAAACAAATAGAATAAGACACACAAACAGAGAAAGAGAGACACTTTAGACATTCAAACCAACAAAGACAAATTCTTGGACTTGCAAACACCAACCCAGACATGCAAACAAATAGAATCAGACACACAAACAGAGAAAGACAGACACTTTAGACATTCAAACCAACAAAGACAAATACTTGGGCTTGCAAAATCCAACCCAGACATGCAAACAAATAGAATCAGACACACAAACCGAGAAAGACAGACACTTTAGACATTCAAACCAAAAAAGACAAATTCTTGGACTTGCAAACACCAACTCAGACATGCAAACAAATAGAATCAGACACACAAACAGAGAAAGACCGATACTTTAGACATTCTAACTAAAAAAAGACAAATACTTGGACTTGTAAACACCAACCCAGACATGCAAACAAATAGAATCAGACACACAAACAAAGAGAAAGAAAGACACTTTAGACATTCAAACCAACAAAGACAAATACTTGGACTTGCAAACACCAACCCAGACCTGCAAACAAATAGAATCAGACACAAAAACAGAGAAAGACAGACACTTTAGACATTCAAACCAACAAAGACAAATAGTTGGACTTGCAAACACCAACCCAAACATGCAAACAAATGGAATCAGACACACAAACAGAGAAAGACAGACACTTTAGGCATTCAAACCAACAAAGACAAATTCTTGGACATGCAAAAACCAACCCAGACATGCAAAACAAATAGAATTAGACACACAAACAGTGAAAGACAGACACTTTAGACATTCAAACCAACAAAGGCAAATACTTGGACTTGCAAACACCAACCCAGACATGCAAACAAATAGAATCAGACACACAAACAGAGAAAGACAGACACTTTAGACACTCAAACCAACAATGACAAATACTTGGACTTGCAAACACCAACCCAGACATGCAAACAAATAGAATCAGACTCACAAACAGTGAAAAAACAGACACTTTAGACATTGAAACCATCAAAGGCAAATTCTTGGACTTGCAAACACCAACCCAGACATGCAAACAAATAGAATTAGACACACAAACAGTGAAAGACAGACACTTTAGACATTCAAACCAACAAAGACAAATACTTGGACTTGCAAACACCAACCCAGACATGCAAACAAATAGAATCAAACACACAAACAGTGAAAGCCAGACATTTTAGATATTCAAACCAACAAAGACAAATTCTTGGACTTGCAAAACCAACCCAGACATGCAAACAAATAGAATCAGGCACCCAAACAGAGAAAGACAGACACTTTAGACATTTCCAACCAACAGACACACAAACAGAGAAGGACAGACACTTTAGACATTCAAACCATCAAAGACAAATTCTTGGACTTGCAAAAACCAACCCAGACATGCAACCAAATAGAATCAGACACATAAACAGAGAAAGACAGACACTTTAGACATTCAAACCAACAAAGACAAATACTTGGACTTGCAAACACCAATCCAGATATGCAAACAAATAGAATCAGACACATAAACATAGAAAGACAGACACTTTAGACATTCAAACAATCAATGACAAATTCTTGGACATGCAAACACCAACCCAGACATGCAAACAAGTAGAATCAGACACAGAAAAAGAGAATGACAGACACTTTAGACATTCAAATCAACAAAGATAAACACTTGGACATGCAAACACCAACCCAGACATGTAAACAAATAGAATCAGACACACAAACAGAGAAAGACAGACACTTTAGACGCTCCAACCAACAAAGACAAATTCTTGGACTTGCTAACACCAACCCAGACATGCAAACAAATAGAATCAGACACACAAGCAGAGAAAGACAGACACTTTAGACATTCAAACCAACAAAGACAAATTCTTGGACTTGCAAACACCAACCCAGACATGCAAACAAATAGAATCAGACACACAAACAGAGAAAGACAGACACTTTAGACATTCAAACCAACAAAGACAAATACTTGGACTTGCAAACATCAACCCAGACATGCAAACAAAAAGAATCAGACACACAAACAGAGAAAGACAGACACTTTAGACATTCAAACCAAAAAAGACAAATTCTTGGGCTTGCAAACACCAACCCAGACATGCAAACAAATAGAATCAGACACCCAAACAGAGAAACACAGACACTTTAGACATTCAAACCAACAAAGGCAAATTCTTGGACTTGCAAACACTAATCCAGACATGCAAACAAATAGAATCAGACAGACAAACAGAGAAAGACAGACACTATAGGTATTCAAACCGACAAAGACAAATTCTTGGACTTGCAAACACCAACCCAGACATGCAAACAAATAGAATCAGACGGACAAACATAGAAAGACAGACACTTTAGACATTCAAACCATCAATGACAAATACTTGGACTTGCAAACACCAACCCAGACATGCAAACAAATTGAATCAGACACACAAAGAGAGAATGACAGACACTTTAGACATTCAAACCAACAAAGACAAATTCTTGGACTTGCAAACACCAACCCAGACATGCAAACAAATAGAATAAGACACACAAACAGAGAAAGACAGACACTTTAGACATTCAAACCAAAAAAGACAAATACTTGGACTTGCAAACACCAATCCAGATATGCAAACAAATAGAATCAGACACATAAACATAGAAAGACAGACACTTTAGACATTCAAACAATCAATGACAAATTCTTGGACATGCAAACACCAACCCAGACATGCAAACAAGTAGAATCAGATACAGAAAAAGAGAATGACAGACACTTTAGACATTCAAATCAACAAAGATAAACACTTGGACATGCAAACACCAACCCAGACATGCAAACAAATAGAATCAGACACACAAACTAAGAAAGACAGACACTTTAGACATTCAAACCAACAAAGACAAATAGTTGAACTTGCAAACACCAACCCAGACATGTAAACAAATAGAATCAGACACACAAACAGAGAAAGACAGACACTTTAGACGCTCCAACCAACAAAGACAAATTCTTGGACTTGCAAACACCAACCCAGACATGCAAACAAATAGAATCAGACACACAACCAGAGAAAGACAGACACTTTAGACATTCAAACCAACAAAGACAAATTCTTGGACTTGCAAACACCAACCCAGACATGCAAACAAATAGAATCAGACACACAAACAGAGAAAGACAGACACTTTAGACATTCAAACCAACAAAGACAAATACTTGGACTTGCAAACATCAACCCAGACATGCAAACAAAAAGAATCAGACACACAAACAGAGAAAGACAGACACTTTAGACATTCAAACCAAAAAAGACAAATTCTTGGGCTTGCAAACACCAACCCAGACATGCAAACAAATAGAATCAGACACCCAAACAGAGAAACACAGACACTTTAGACATTCAAACCAACAAAGGCAAATTCTTGGACTTGCAAACACTAATCCAGACATGCAAACAAATAGAATCAGACAGACAAACAGAGAAAGACAGACACTATAGGTATTCAAACCGACAAAGACCTTGGACTTGCAAACACCAACCCAGACATGCAAACAAATAGAATCAGACGGACAAACATAGAAAGACAGACACTTTAGACATTCAAACCATCAATGACAAATACTTGGACTTGCAAACACCAACCCAGACATGCAAACAAATTGAATCAGACACACAAAGAGAGAATGACAGACACTTTAGACATTCAAACCAACAAAGACAAATTCTTGGACTTGCAAACACCAACCCAGACATGCAAACAAATAGAATAAGACACACAAACAGAGAAAGAGAGACACTTTAGACATTCAAACCAACAAAGACAAATTCTTGGACTTGCAAACACCAACCCAGACATGCAAACAAATAGAATCAGACACACAAACAGAGAAAGACAGACACTTTAGACATTCAAACCAACAAAGACAAATACTTGGGCTTGCAAAATCCAACCCAGACATGCAAACAAATAGAATCAGACACACAAACCGAGAAAGACAGACACTTTAGACATTCAAACCAAAAAAGACAAATTCTTGGACTTGCAAACACCAACTCAGACATGCAAACAAATAGAATCAGACACACAAACAGAGAAAGACCGATACTTTAGACATTCTAACCAAAAAAGACAAATACTTGGACTTGTAAACACCAACCCAGACATGCAAACAAATAGAATCAGACACACAAACAGAGAAAGAAAGACACTTTAGACATTCAAACCAACAAAGACAAATACTTGGACTTGCAAACACCAACCCAGACCTGCAAACAAATAGAATCAGACACAAAAACAGAGAAAGACAGACACTTTAGACATTCAAACCAACAAAGACAAATAGTTGGACTTGCAAACACCAACCCAGACATGCAAACAAATGGAATCAGACACACAAACAGAGAAAGACAGACACTTTAGGCATTCAAACCAACAAAGACAAATTCTTGGACATGCAAAAACCAACCCAGACATGCAAACAAATAGAATTAGACACACAAACAGTGAAAGACAGACACTTTAGACATTCAAACCAACAAAGGCAAATACTTGGACTTGCAAACACCAACCCAGACATGCAAACAAATAGAATCAGACACACAAACAGAGAAAGACAGACACTTTAGACACTCAAACCAACAATGACAAATACTTGGACTTGCAAACACCAACCCAGACATGCAAACAAATAGAATCAGACTCACAAACAGTGAAAAACAGACACTTTAGACATTCAAACCATCAAAGGCAAATCTTGGACTTGCAAAACACCAACCCAGACATGCAAACAAATAGAATTAGACACACAAACATTGAAAGACAGACACTTTAGACATTCAAACCAACAAAGACAAATACTTGGACTTGCAAACACCAACCCAGACATGCAAACAAATAGAATCAGATACACAAACAGAGAAAGACAGACACTTTAGACACTCAAACCAACAATGACAAATACTTGGACTTGCAAACACCAACCCAGACATGCAAACAAATAGAATCAGACACACAAACAGTGAAAGCCAGACACTTTAGACATTCAAACCAACAAAGACAAATTCTTGGACTTGCAAAAACCAACCCAGACATGCAACCAAATAGAATCAGACACACAAACTGAGAAAGACAGACACTCTAGACATTCAAACCAAGAAAGACAAATACTTGGACTTGCAAACACCAACCCAGGCATGCAAACAAATAGAATAAGACACACAAACAGAGAAAGACAGTCACTTTTGTCATTCAAACCAACAAAGACAAATTCTTGGACTTGCAAACATCACCCAGACATGCAAACAAATAGAATCAGGCACCCAAGACAGACACTTTAGACATTTCCAACCAACAGACACACAAACAGAGAAGGACAGACACTTTAGACATTCAAACCATCAAAAAACAAATACTTGGACTTGCAAACACCAACCCAGGCATGCAAACAAATAGAATAAGACACACAAACAGAGAAAGACAGTCACTTTTGTCATTCAAACCAACAAAGACAAATTCTTGGACTTGCAAACATCAACCCAGACATGCAAACAAATAGAATCAGGCACCCAAGACAGACACTTTAGACATTTCCAACCAACAGACACACAAACAGAGAAGGACAGACACTTTAGACATTCAAACCATCAAAGACAAATTCTTGGACTTGCAAAAACCAACCCAGACATGCAACCAAATAGAATCAGACACATAAACAGAGAAAGACAGACACTTTAGACATTCAAACCAACAAAGACAAATACTTGGACTTGCAAACACCAATCCAGATATGCAAACAAATAGAATCAGACACATAAACATAGAAAGACAGTCACTTTAGACATTCAAACAATCAATGACAAATTCTTGGACATGCAAACATCAACCCAGACATGCAAACAAGTAGAATCAGACACAGAAACAGAGAATGACAGACACTTTAGACATTCAAATCAACAAAGATAAACACTTGAACATGCAAACACCAACCCAGACATGCAAACAAATAGAATCAGACACACAAACCGAGAAAGACAGACACTTTAGACATTCAAACCAACAAAGACAAATTCTTGGACTTGCAAACACCAACCCAGACATGCAAACAAATAGAATCAGACACACAACCAGAGAAAGACAGACACTTTAGACATTCAAACCAACAAAGACAAATTCTTGGACTTGCAAACACCAACCCAGACATGCAAACAAATAGAATCAGACACACAAACAGAGAAAGACAGACACTTTAGACATTCAAACCAACAAAGACAAATACTTGGACTTGCAAACATCAACCCAGACATGCAAACAAAAAGAATCAGACAGACAAACAGAGAAAGACAGGCACTTTAGACATTCAAACCAAAAAAGACAAATTCTTGGGCTTGCAAACACCAACCCAGACATGCAAACAAATAGAATCAGACACCCAAACAGAGAAACACAGACACTTTAGACATTCAAACCAACAAAGGCAAATTCTTGGACTTGTAAACACTAATCCAGACATGCAAACAAATAGAATCAGACAGACAAACAGAGAAAGACAGACACTATAGGTATTCAAACCGACAAAGACAAATTCTTGGACTTGCAAACACCAACCCAGACATGCAAACAAATAGAATCAGACGGACAAACATAGAAAGACAGACACTTAGACATTCAAACCATCAATGACAAATACTTGGACTTGCAAACACCAACCCAGACATGCAAACAAATTGAATCAGACACACAAAGAGAGAATGACAGACACTTTAGACATTCAAACCAACAAAGACAAATTCTTGGACTTGCAAACACCAACCCAGACATGCAAACAAATAGAATAAGACACACAAACAGAGAAAGAGAGACACTTTAGACATTCAAACCAACAAAGACAAATTCTTGGACTTGCAAACACCAACCCAGACATGCAAACAAATAGAATCAGAAACACAAACAGAGAAGGACAGACACTTTAGGCATACAAACCAACAAAGAAAAATTCTTGGACATGCAAACACCAAGCCAGACATGCAAGCAAATATAATCAGACACACAACAGAGAAAGACAGACACTTTAGATATTCAAACCAACAAAGACAAATTCTTGGAGTTGCAAACACCAACCCAGACATGCAAACAAATGAAATCAGACACACAAACAGAGAAAGACAGACACTTTTGACATTCAAACCAACAATGACAAATACTTGGACTTGCAAACACCAACCCAGACATGCAAACAAATAGGTTCAGACGCACAAACAGTGAAAGACAGACACTTTAGACATTCAAACCAACAAAGACAAATTCTTGGACTTGCAAACACCAACCCAGACATGCAAACAAATATAATCAAACACCCAAACAGAGAAAGAGAGACACTTTGGACATTCAAACCAACAAAGACAAATTCTTGGACTTGCAAACATCAACCCAGACACGCAAACAAATATAATCAGACACACAAACAGAGAAAGACAGACACTATAGACATTCAGACCAACAAAGACAAATTCTTGGACTTGCAAACACCAACCCAGACATGCAAACAAATAGAATCAAACACCCAAACAGAGAAAGACAGACACTTTAGACATTCGAACCAACAAAGACAAATTCTTGGACTTGCAAACATCAACCCAGACATGTAAACAAATAGAATCAGATACACAAACCGAAAATGACAGACACTTAAGACATTCAAACCAACAAAGACAAATTCTTGGACTTGCAAAACACCACCCAGACATGCAAACAAATAGAATCAGACATACAAACAGAGAAAGACAGACACTTTAGACATTCAAACCGACAAAGACAAATTCTTGGACTTGCAAACATCAACCCAGACATGTAAACAAATAGAATCAGATACACAAACCGAAAATGACAGACACTTTAGACATTCAAACCAACAAATACAAATTCTTGGACTTGCAAACATCAACCCAGACATGCAAACAAATAGAATCAGACACCCAAACAGAGAAAGACAGACACTTTAGAAATTTCCAACCAACAGACACACAAACAGAGAAGGACAGACACTTTAGACATTCAAACCATCAAAGACAAATTCTTGGACTTGCAAAAAACCAACCCAGACATGCAAACAAATAGAATCAGACACATAAACATAAAAAGACAGACACTTTAGACATTCAAACCATCAATGACAAATTCTTGGACTTGCAAACACCGACCCAGACATGCAAACAAATAGAATCAGACACACAAACAGAGAATGGCAGACACTTTAGACATTCAAATCAACAAAGACAAATAGTTGAACTTGCAAACACCAGCCCAGACATGCAAACAAATAGAATCAGACACACAAACAGAGAAAGACAGACACTTTAGACGCTCCAACCAACAAAGACAAAGAATGGACTTGCAAACACCAACCCAGACATGCAAACAAATAGAATCAGACACACAAACAGAGAAAGACAGACACTTTAGACATTCAAACCAACAAAGACAAATAGTTGAACTTGCAAACACCAGCCCAGACATGCAAACAAATAGAATCAAACACACAAACAGAGAAAGACAGACACTTTAGACGCTCCAACCAACAAAGACAAAGACTTGGACTTGCAAACACCAACCAAGACATACAAACAAATAAAATCAGACGCACAAACAGAAAAATACAGACACTTTAGACATTCAAACCAACAAAGACAAATTCTTGGACTTGCAAACACCAACCCAGACATGCAAACAAATAGAATCAGACACACAAACAGAGAAAGACAGACACTTTAGACATTCAAACCAACAAAGACAAATACTTGGACTTGCAAACATCAACCCAGACATGCAAACAAATAGAATCAGACACACAAACAGAGAAAGACAGACACTTTAGACATTCAAACCAACAAAGACAAATTCTTGGTCTTGCAAACACCAGCCCAGACATGCAACCAAATTGAATCAAACACTCAAACAGAGAAAGACAGACACTTTAGACATTCAAACCAACAAAGGCAAATTCTTGGACTTGCAAACACTAACCCAGACATGCAAACAAATAGAATCAGACACACAAACAGAGAGAAAGACAGACACTATAGGCATTCAAACCAACAAAGACAAATTCTTGGACTTGCAAACACCAACCCAGACATGCAAAAAAATAGAATCAGACACACAAACATAGAAAGACAGACACTTTAGACATTCAAACAATCAATGACAAATACTTGGACTTGCAAAAACCAACCCAGACATGCAAACAATAGAATCAGACACACAAACAGAGAAAGACAGACACTTTAGACATTCAAACCAACAATGACAAATACTTGGACTTGCAAACACCAACCCAGATATGCAAACAAATTGAATCAGACACACAAAGAGTGTATGACAGACACTTTAGACATTCAAACCAACAAAGACAAATTCTTGGACTTGCAAACACCAGCCCAGACATGCAAACAAATAAAATCAGACACACAAACAGAGAAAGACAGACACTTTAGACATTCAAACCAACAAAGACAAATTCTTGGAGTTGCAAACACCAACCCAGACATGTAAACAAATAGAATCAGACACATAAACAGAGAAAGACAGACACTTTTTACATTCAAACCAACAATGACAAATACTTGGACTTGCAAACACACCAACCCAGACATGCAGACAGATAGAATCAAACACACAAACAGTGAAAGACAGACACTTTAGACATTCAAACCAACAAAGACAAATTCTTGGACTTGCAAACATCAACCCAGACATGCAAACAAATAGAATCAAACACCCAAACAGAGAAAGACAGACACTTTAGACATTCAAACCAACAAAGACAAATTCTTGGACTTGCAAACACCAATCCAGATATGCAAAAAAAAAATACAATCAAACACCCTAACAGAGAAAGACAGACACTTTAGACATTAAAATCAACAAAGACAAATTCTTGGACTTGCAAACATCAACCCAGACATGTAAACAAATAGAATCAGACACACAAACCGAAAATGACAGACACTTTAGACATTCAAACCAACAAAGACAAATTCATGAACTTGCAAACATCAACCCTGACATGCAAACAAATAGAATCAAAAGTATTAAAAAAATGTGGGGGCCGGGGGCACTTTTTTGGGCTCGGGGGGCCTTTGGGGGCTCGGGGGCATTGGGGGACGGGAGGGCTTTGGGAGATCGGGGGGCCTTTGGTGGCTCGGAGGGGCATTGGGGGACAGGGGGGCCTTGGGGGCCCGGGGGCTTTTGGGGGCCGGTGGGTTCCTTCGGGGTTGGGGTAGGGGGTCGGGGTCCTTTGGGGTTGGGGTAGGGGGGTTGTTGGGGTAGGGGACCTCACAAGACTGTTCAAATGGAACTTGTGTATTATAACGACCACAGAGTTTCACCCTCAAATCATCTTCTAAATCATCTTTTAAAATCATCTTCTAAAATACCTCAAACGGTTTCGCTTAAATCATCTTCTAAAATGTCTCAAAATGGTTTCGCCCAAATAATCCCTAAACGTAATTTCTGCGTGTTCCTTTTGTTTTGGCATCCCGGCGCTGTCACATTTGAAATTCCTAGGAAACCCTTTCCCGCGTTAATCTCTTCATCTCATAGATGCTCCTAGCTACACTATTATGGCTTCGATAGAATATCAATTTATCGCAAAGTCTAAAGATCAGAGAAGCCGTATTCAAAAAATAGAATATTAATTTATCTCTTTAGAGTTCTCGTATAATTCCTAGGAAACAAGTGATGTCATTTCTAATTTCCCTTTCGTGAATCAATACATTCCCCCACCGTTTATGCAAATCAATTTCTCGGAAATTCACTTCCCCCTCGAGTCCTAGATCAAAACATTCTCCCGCCGTCAAGTCGCATGTGTAACCTTCGCCCGGAGACAATTCTCCTGGACGAACACCAACAAATCATTTGACATTGACAGGTTAGACATTAATAAACCATGAAAATACATCAAAGTGAGAAAAATCCTTTTTTTTCATTTTTAGTGACAAAAACCATAAACACATGCATAAATTATGTAATCGTCGTATTCAATAAGGGGGTTCTACTCGTAACCTATGTTTATACAGCATCCAGGCATTACCCGATAAAATGCCTATCTGTTCTCGCAATACAATTCTCTTGTACTTACCGCTTTCTTAATAAGTACCGTTAAATTATTCTGAACCTCTACAGTTCTTTGTTTTTTTTTTTTGGAAGGGAGGAGGTGTTAATGTAGCCATCTTTGGGGTTAGGCTGGGAAACCATATTATTTTTGAAATAAAATTAAAAGTTCGTTCTTACATATGTTTGATTACAACATCTTCGTAGCTCTTTAGAAAATAAGGCACATTTACTATCCAACGAGCAGTCTTCAAGATTTAAGAAGTTAAATTGCGGCCAGCTGTTATTGTTTTTAGTCTCGGTGTTTCTATAATGGTTTCCTCTTGCATAGATACTTCCTCCAAGTCAAGCAAATACTTTGGAAGTATTGGTCTTCCACGTTTCACGTATATTTGTTTTAACTTTTCCCTGCCCTTTTGCATGTTAATTAAATTAAGTCCTCTTTTATTGCGCTTTTTTCCAATAACTCAAAAAGTTTTTCAATCAAACAGTTCGTGGTAACGAACTGTAAGAAAGTAGCGACCCGGCTCAATGGTAACCGAAACTCGAGAAAACGGTATTTTGATACCAATAGATACACCAAAAGAATCAGATTTTAATGCTGATTTCAAATATATAAGTTTCATCAAGTTTACAGCTACCTATCAAAAGTTAAGCTTTTAGGGGAAAAGATCCCCTAAAAGCTATATAAACTTAATGAAAATCACACCATCATATTCAGCGTATCAGAGAACCCTACTGCAGAGTTTCAAGCTCCTATCCACAAAAATGTGGAATTTTGCATTTTTTGCCATAAGACAGATCACGGATATGTGTTTATTTGTTTTTTGTTTTTTTTTTCCCAGGGGTGATCGTATCGACCCAGTGGTCCTAGAATATCGTCGGAGAATTAATTGGAACGGAAATTAAATGTTCTAGTGCCCTTTTTAAGTGACCAAAAAAAAACGGAGGGCAACTAGGCCCCCTCCCACGCTTATTTTTCCCAAAGTCACTCGATCAAATTTTGAGATAATCATTTTGTTCATCATGGTCGAAAGTATGATAACTATTTTTTTTAGGATGACTTAATCCCCCGAAGTCCCCGGGGGAGGGCTAAAAGTTATGAGCTTTACCCAATGTTAACATATAGTATTAGTTTATTGGGAAGTATACAGACGTTTTCAGGGGGGATTCTTTCTGGTTGTGAGGGGGGTCGGGGGTTTTGTGGGAGGATCTTTCCATGAAGGAAGTTTTCATGGGGGAAGGGACATTGCTATGAAGTGTGTCCCTGCTGGGTGTTATGAAGTGTGTACATTGCTGGGTGTCCCAATATTATTTTAAAAAAAGATCAGAAATTATATATAAAAAAAAACAAGTTTTCAACTGAAAGTAAGGAGCAACATCAATACTTAAACCGACAGAAAACATTACGTATATGATTAGGTTCACCCCCTAGTCAATACCTCGCTCTTTAAGCCAAAGATTTTTTTAGTACTTTCATAAGAGCTATTTATTCTAATTAACGGCATTTGTGATTAAGGGGTCATTTTTAAAGAATCAAAATTCGAACTTTAGCTTAAAGAGCAAGGTATTGACTAGGGGGCGAACCCTCTAATATACGTGTTTAAAAAAATATATGAATATAGAAGTTCGTTACGTAAGTTAATTCGTAAGTTACGTATGTTTATTACTAATAAAAACGTTCGTAAATAAAATTAAACAAGTTTCGAGAAAGCCATTTAACAAAATAAAAGTAAAATTAATATTCAAATTTTCTTTTAATTATTCATGTACGGTGAGCCAAAATCAAAAACTGCATTAATTCAAAAACGTTCAAAAATTAAACAAAAAAACAAGTTTTTTTTAACTGAAAGTAAGGAACGACGTTGAAACTTAAAACGAACAGAAATTATTCCGTATATGAAAGGGGGTGTCCCCTCCTTAACGCCTCGCTCTTTACGCTAAAGTTTTACTTTCTCACAACTCTTTTTTTTTAAATAATGAAAAACTTTAGCGTAAAGAGCGAGGTGAGTGTTGAGGAGGGGACAGCCCCTTTTATATACGGAATAATTTCTGTTCGTTTTAAGTTTCAACGTCGTTCCTTACTTTCAGTTAAAAAAAATTTGTTTTTTTTATTTAATCTCTTGAACAGAACTTGCTCAATTCTTGATATATTTCGATTGGTTTTGAACAACAGCATACAGCGGATACGGCATGTTTATCCAAGTATAGTGGTATCATGCACAAGACATGGCGCCTGTTAATTGAAACACTGACCCAAAAAATTAAACAACCCTTGATCAACTTGAGGGTTCCGTAACTCCAAATTTATTGCAGCGTAAAGAAAAAAAGGATAAAAAAAGCCTTTAATTGAATAAAATCAACATAAACTGTCTGAACAAATAGTTTGGGTTAAAAATATTTACAAGCTAGTATGAATTTTATTAAAGTTGTTAATATCGTTTTCTTGAAAAAAGCCAAAAGAGTTTTTGTATAAAAATGCATTTAAAAAATAGAGGGAGCATAAGAAAAAAAAAAGTGAACCTGACCAAATGATAGCCATTAGTCTCCCAAATCAGGTGAACCACAATTTAAGTTCTCTAATATATCTGTTTCTTTAAACAAACAAAATTTCTTTAACATTGAAGAGATGGCCAAGCGACTTGGACTGCTTTCGCCCCTTAAAGAAGACGGTTGCACCTTTCGGGACTTGTTACAAATCAAAAGTGCCGTAGAGAATAAGATGACCATGACACCTGTATTGATGAATGTGCCTAGGATATATTTCCGAGTCCATACCATGACTTTATCTTTTATTAACACAGCCGGAAAGCTTAGTATTCTGAAAATACATTTTTACCTGTTGTTTCCTTTGAGCACATCTTTATTAAGTGCTATTCGCCTACGTAAGAAGGGGGTGGGGTTGATTTTAAAGCAAATGTAATTACTTATCATTAATAAATCGGTAACCAAAGAAACAAATAACTTTGTAGCTATTAAAACAACAAGAATCCTAGTAGAGCCTATTAACATGGGTCAGGTCAAACCTTCTGCCCTATCATCTGCTCAGCTGCGCAAGAATATGAAGAACCTATGTCCGAAAGTAAAACTAACTTCCCATATGTTTTTTTGTGTGATGTCAGTTCGATCAATATTTTTCAATGACAAATAAAAGGGCGTATCATGAATGCAATCTTGAATACCCATCAAAAAGGTAAGTTGAAATAAAACAACCCATTAAAAGTTGGTAGGCGTGTCCAAGAAATGATTCCAGCATGTCCGACTGTGCTCGACAAATCTCTTTTACAATAACAATCCCGGCCCGTAAAAATCTTGCAATGTCAGTTTTTGATATTGTAAGAAACTTAAAAGAAGTCGGTTCCACCTTTCGGGACTTGTTACAAATCAAAAGTGCTTTAGAAAATGAGATGACCAGGACACCTGTATTGATGAATGTGCCTAGGATATAATCCCGAGTCCATAACCATGACTTTATCTTTTATTAATACAGCCGGCAAGCTGCGTCTTCTGAAAATATATTTTTATCTGTTGTTTCCTTTGAAAACATCTTTATTAAGTACTGTTTTCCTACGTCAGAAGGGGGTGGAGTTGATTCTCCGGTAGAATTACATGGAACATGCCTCTTTTTAGTTACCACGTCATAGTTTTAATAAAAGTATGACCATACGGATATTTTATACAGCCACTTACTATGGGCTTACTATGGGTTAGTACCTCCATTGCTACGGGATAAAGTCCATTCTTTAATATAATGAAAAATAACAATTTCTACTGCAGTTTTATAGAAAAAGGCCGTTTTTGTTAAAAATCAATTCTTGTAATTATGTATTTCTTATATTATTATCTTGTCGAAAGATAAGTGTGCATAAATATTGCATTCACTTATTACGTCATATATGGTTATAACCTTTACGATTATAACGTCAGTGATCAAGCTTGTACACGAAATTGCAGTTTTTTTTTATCAAAAGTGATTCTAATTTAAAAATTATTCTATTTTATAAAATGAACCATTATACAGCTCTCTACGATTTTCTAGTGCCCAGCTAGCTGAGGAGAAAGAAACGGAAAGAAACAAAAAAAAAATGCCGTATATGCAGAATATCATGGTTTCAGCCACTTTTCTCGACTTAAAGCCAATATATTTTCCCTGATGTTCAATCCAAGGGAGTTTCTTCATAGGAGTTTTGGACCAGGCGGCTCTAATAGTTTATTTCTTGTTTTGATCTGACTCCATTCCTAGGCGTTATGGGTTATTTTAGTTGTTACTATGGGGCGTGATCGTCTCTTAATAGGTTGCTAGCTACTCTTGCAACCCGGAAAACACGATACAACTTCGTTCCTTATATGCATATATATTAGTTTTGAATTGATGATGAGGGTTTTTAGGAAAGTAAGGTTTTATTACAAACTTTTAGTCTTTTTATGGGTTTTACTGTTAGTTCTTTACTTTAAATTATATTGATCTCTTGTGTAATTTTTAATATAAACTTCATTAACCAGATATTCTAATATATTCTATATGGTCGAACGGTTAGAATAGCTGCAGATATTGCCACGCTTTATATTTCCTCAGAAAATTTCATTGCCTCGGATATTTTTCAGGTGTTTCGCTTTAGGTGTTTGGATTTATTTAAAATCAAATGTAAACTCGTATGATGTCATATATTCCAAAGAATTATCTTTCTTTTCCCTGTTGCATCAGTTTTCGCACTTTACTATAAACAAATTTTAAAAAAGCAACGAAAAGTGGAACAAGAAGAAGAAGGCTTTGAAAAAGAGATTTGATTCCCACCTACTTCTTCTTGTAGTAACACAATAACGAAAAGTCAAGACTATCTTAACAGTGAAAACAGCTCAACTTTGACAAGTAAATTAACAAAGGGGATAATTGACCAGATAAATTCCTTATATAATTTTGTTAGTGCATTAACGAATTTATCATCATGTCTGATAATGTAACTACAAAGATAAGCATACCAGCTTGTCACGCGAGTGACCGGGTTACGATTCTTCCTTGGAGAGAGTTTTTCTTATATATTGACTTGAAATATAACTGTACCAGCCTATACTTAAGTGGCCTATAAAAGTTAGTATAGGGAAGAGGTCGTTCTTTTTTGTTATTAGTACTTTAAAGACTAATATAGATGTTCTATGTTTGATGTGCAATTGCAAACAGGAAAATCTTATGGCTTTTTCTTAATTAGAATAGTAAGAGACGATCTGACTACAACCAACAATTATGACGTCATTGATCAAACTTTATCATGAAATATGCAGTTTTTCGTACAAAATGAATTCTATCTTAAAGATAGTTTTGTTTTAAATATGAAACATTTTTTAACCCATTAATTTACTTTAAAATGAGCTATTGAACAACTCTCTACAATGTTCCATTGCCAAGCTATCTGTGGAAAAGAAACAAAAAGAAAAAGATGCCGTTTAGACATAATGCTGCAGCAGCTGGCACTTTTCTTGATTTTCAAGCCAATATGTTTTCCCTTGCAGTTCAATCCAAGGGACATAAAGTTTCCTAAATAGGGGTTTCGGACAAGGCGGCTCTAATGGTGTACTTTTGTTTTGATCTAACTCTATTTTTAGGAGATATGGGCTATTATACTTCTTAACTTTGGACTTGATCGTCTTTTACTAGGTTGCTAGCTACCGCGGCAACCTGGATTGGTATCACAGTTCCGTTAAAGGAAAATGCTAAATCTAGTGCCTTTTGTAATTGAAAACTAAAAGTATTTAAAATGAAATGAACTATTAAGAAAAAGTGTATTTTCATGTACAAGCTTGATGAATGATGATCACAATTGTAAGTTGTAACCATATATGACGTAATAAGTAAATGCAATATTGTAACAAGTTTATCTTTTGACAAGATAATTTTATTTTTTTTGGTTCTCAGTTCAGAATCGCTAAAGTTATTATGTAAACTACAAAAATATTTATGGTGTCCGAGCATTAATTTTAGTTTTTATAAATTAAAACTAGAAAAATACCTGAAAATTTTGCAATTAGTTTTGTTTTTGTTAGGTCATAAATACTCGACGTGTGATTAAATGTGTATTTCCATAAGAATTTTTTTTTTCAATTTTCAGTTCAGGATAGCTAAAGGTGTTGTGTAAACTGCAAAAATATTTATGGTGTCTGATCAAAAATTGAATTTTGTAATTACAACTAGAAAAACACCTATAAATTCTAAAATTAGTTTTGTTTTTTTTGCTAGATTCTAACTAGTGCGAATCTTTTGTGCTATATTTCCTTAGAAAAAGTTTCAATTTTTCATTTTATTTTAGTTTTTAGTTCAGAATCGCTAAGCCTACTATGTAAACTGTAAAAATATTTATGATGTTCCTAGCAATAATATTCAGTTTTTAATTCAAACTAGAAAAATACCTGAACATTTTTAAATTTTTTTTTTGTTCGATCTAGTCAACAAAAGTTCTATTTCATCTCTCACTTGAAAGTTACGATTGTCTCCTGGAACGAAACTTTTTTGGTTCAACTTCTAAAGTGCGTATCTTGTGTGCTATATTTCCGAAAAAAAGAAATTTAGTTTTTCATTTTATTTTGGTTTTCAGTTCAGAATAACTAAGCTTATTATGTAAACTGTAAAAATACTTATGGTGCCTGAGCTAAAATTTAAGTTTAAACTAGAAAAATACCTGAGAATTTTAAAATTAGTAATATTTTTGTTCGATTTAATCAACGAAATTTTTATTTCATCTCTAAATTTAAAGTTATAATTCTTTCCTGGAACCAAACTTTTTTGGCTCAACTTCTAAAGTGCGTATATTTTGTGCTATATTTCCGCCGAAAAATATTCAATTTTTTATTTTATTTAGTTTTCAGTTCATAATCGCTATTGTTATTATGTAAACTGCAAAAATATTTATAATGTCTGAGCAATAATTTTAGTAGTTTTATTTCGAACTAGAAAAATACCTGAAAATTTTACAATTAGTTTTGTTTTTCTTAGGTTTTACCTACTCGACGCATTATCTT
The DNA here is from genome assembly GCA_027921565.1 of Artemia sinica. Taxonomy (NCBI): domain Eukaryota; kingdom Metazoa; phylum Arthropoda; class Branchiopoda; order Anostraca; family Artemiidae; genus Artemia; species Artemia sinica. The sequence goes on from CM051272.1 coordinate 34,818,437, forward strand.
ATGGTTGTATATTTAAATGGAAAAATTATCTACCAGTATATAAATCCCGTATATGAAAATTACAATACAAAAACTTGAATTGGTTCAGTCGTTTTTTGAAAAAAAAGTTGAATTCAATGTTTTATGTGGATATGCAGTGCTACGGGAAAGAAAAACTTCGCTTTCGTACTACAAAAGTAAAGAGTGGTCCAAACCTCATCTGGAACAGTTGGGTTATTTTTAAACAGAATAATAATAAGTTCCAGAATAAGGATATATTGCTTGATGCAAAGTTCACATTGAAAGAAACAAAAAGGATACTAGGAATAATAGAAGATAAAGAGAAAGTTGGCAAAGGAACAATCACTATTAAAAAGGGGCAATTAACTGCAGGCACCATTATAGTTGATTTTAAGCATCACAATTCTTTTGTTGCAAAAACTTCACATGAAAGTAGAGGAAATCATTAATTATATCGAAGTAAAAAAAAAACACAATCTGTCACTGTCTTCACATGGCTCATCAGCGGATGAACCAGCGGTTGGCGTTTTAATACAGCTGGATGACATTGAGGAGTAAACCAGACAGGGTAGTTAAAAAAATGAGGAAGAGAAATTGCAACACATACCGAAGAATTACAAAACCGAAAAAGGAAAAAAACAAAATGAGAAAACATTTGAGGAAAATGTACATATGCTTAATTCTGAGAAATTAAAGAAAAGAAACGAAGACAATAAAATTGTTATCAAACAGGAAATTAAGCTTGAAAAGGAAAACACAAGCTGAACATGTATTAGGGCTAGTAACAATTGATGAAAAAATATATAAAAAAGAAGGAGGATACTAAACCAGAAATAAAAATTGAATAGATAGCAGCCTAATAAGGGCAAATTACGCCCCATAGCAAAAAAACAAAATAGTCTATAGCTCCTAAAACTAGAATTAGAAAAAAAAATAAAATACACTTTTAGAACCACCTTGTCCGAAACCCCTATATAGCAAAGTCTCCGTCCCTTGGCTGGAACAATATGGAAAATATATTGGCTTTAAAATCAAGAAATGTAGTTCAAACCACGATATTCTGAATATATGGCATATTTTTGTTTCCATTTTTTCTTTTCCCTCAGTGAGCTAGGCACTGGAGAATCCTAGAGAGCTGTATAATGACTCATTTTGAAGGAAATTGCTAGATCTAGTGCTTTGGTATTTAAAAATGAAAAAATTTAATATTTAATCAATTTTGACAAAAAACTACAATTTCATGTACAAGCTTGATGAATGACATTATAATCGTATAGGTTATAACCATATATGACGTAAGAAGTGAATGCAATATTTATACACGTTTGTCTGCCGACAAAATAATAATTATCCCATGAATTTAAATAAAATAATTTTATTTTGTCTCAGTTCACAGTTATAATTGTATCCTGGATTTTACAATAAAAGACGGTCGTTGAAATAACAAACCGATGCATACATTGGACTTAGTCAGCTACTTGATTGTTTGGTGTCAGTCTGTTACTATTTCAAAGAAGAAAAAGTCGTAGGCTTTTTTCTGTTTGTGTCACATTATAACAGTTACTGTTTACAATATGATGAAAAAATACGAAGAGATTGATTTTACTCGTATAACCGTATATGACAAAATAAGTGAATGCAATATTTATACACGTTCATCTTTCACCAAGAAATTTTTTATTTTATTTTTGTTCTCAGTTAAGGATCGCTAAAGTTACCATGTAAACTGCAAAAATGTTTCTGATAGCCGAAAAATAATTTGAATCTTTTAATTCAAAACAGAAAATACCTTAATATTTTAAAATTATTTTAATTTTTTACCTACCAAACGTGGGATTCAATGTATATATCCATACAAAAAAATTTAATTTTTTTTAAACAGTTCGTGGGAACGAACTCTTGCTGTTCAAGCAAAGGGACAGAAAGTTTCCCCACCAGTCTCTTCAAAGGCGTGGGTTCAAATCTTACCGCTGGTATACAATTACGATTTATGTAAAAAATCAAATATCTTTGAAACGACTGCAGTATGAAAAGACATCAAAAATGCAGTTTTTAGTGGAAAAATTTATTCTCTCTTATAAATAATTTATTTTAGTTACAAAAGATTTTTAACCCAATTAATTTCCTTTAAAATGAGCCATTGTAGTTCATTTTTTATGCACAATATTGATCAATGACGTCCTAGTCGTCGAATGCAGTTAGCACATTAAGCCTTGATCAACGAATGCCTCCATATATTCACAGTGATGAATATATCTGTAAACTATTCCACAGTTGCCGGTCCATACCTTGGAAGCTTTTCATTAAACATACGACATTTCTTTTGGATATTACTATGAAGTTTTGCCAAAGCATTTCTAGCCGACTTTTAAACAAAATCCGCTCTTTCAGAGAGAATTTTAATCTGTAATTTTGAATATTTTTCGTAGTCCCGGTAAAACATTCGTAAAACATTCCAGTGCCAAGCTATATGTGGAATTAGTAACCTATACTATAATTTTCTTTCTTTATATTCCATCAGTGTTGCATTTTACATTTATGATGGGCAATAAATTTATACATACATAATTAAGTGGCGTATAAAATTTAGTATAGGCAAAAGGTCGTTCTTTATTATAAAACAGTTGGATCAGGTCCCTATTAGTCCGTTTTCGCTACCAGAAGAGTCGCTATTGGTCCTTTTTTCTGCCGAAAAAAAGTTCCTGAAATCCCAATGTCGGACTCCTTGAGCCTGTGGCAGCCCTGATATGGTTTTAGCCTTATTATCCTAACATTTTGGTGCAAGGAAAATTTTTTTTTGCCATTTACCCGGGGTTTGACCCCTTTTTACGTATCTTTTCTCTACTACTTGTTATATTTAAATGCTTTCTAATGAATTCAAATCATTTTCAAATATGTTCTCTTATTTATAGCATGGGATATCAGGAAGCTCCTTGCTCCAACTAAATGAAGTAATGATCAGGGAAATGGGCATGGTTAAACAATGAACATGTACAAGAAATATGGAGACAAATTATGAAGTTGAAGTTGAAGGCGGATATTATGGAGTTGAGAGAATTTGAAAAGAAGAAGGACCTGGTATGGGCTCCATAACACAAAATTAGTGTGCTTTTCAATTTCGGATTTTTGTTCTCGTTTCTCTAGTTGTATTTACTTTGTAAGTTCGTTTCACTCACTCAATTCCTTTCTCGCTATAAAACTGAGATCAAAGACGGAAAATGAGCAAAAATAGCTATTAAATGCATATTTAATCTAATTCAAGCGGTCGTCAAAAATCAAAGATCGATGAAGGATGTTCCTATTATGTGCCAAGACCTACAAATTGGATATTCTTTTTAAGATATTTTTTCTTAAGACTGTTTAAGTTAAAAAAAGACTTTCTTTTCTTCCTTTCAAATTTTTTTTATATTCCTAAACAAATTTAAAAGAAGTTAAAGTTGTATTTGTGAATGCCTTATTCTTTTTCTTTTTAATAGTAAAAATTTTGAACATTTCTAATTCTAAATACCTTGATTAATGTACATTTCAAACGCTTCTCTGCTTCTAAAATTTCTTAAGAGAAGATCTCTGACCGTTGTTGGAGCAACAACGTCCCTCTTCCCTTCTTGTATGCTGGTATAGAGGTATATGTGCTATAGTGTTTTATATATTCTTTTTCCTTATTAAATCCTGAAAATGGGCTGTGAAAATATTTATGTATCTTGCTTAGAGAATGACTCAGTTGCAGGCAAGTCTGGCATTATTTTTACGATACTTTTTAAATTTTGGTATAGTTGCTGTTGCTGAACAAAACTACTGATGTGTAGTTTTTTTTTATGATCGGCTGTCCTTAGCGCAATAACACTAAGGATTGGGAATTTGAAATGGTATTATGGTTCGAATTGTGATTTTGTTTGGATCGTGGAACGGCGAAGAAAATTCATCTGAAGCTGATAAATTTTCTAGTAATTACTCAGAAAAAAATAGTTGTTTTTTCTTTTAGTCTATTAAGTGCTTTTTTTGTTGCTTTGAAAGTAAATTTTTATACAGCGTTAGATTCGTGTAGAACATGGGATTATTTTTTGGAGATCGAAACCCCTGTATCTTTTCTCGGTTTCTAGGAAATAATTCTAGAAAGGTCAATTTGGATATCCCAAAGTCCTTTTTTTATCTTTGTTGATTTTTCTGATATTTCTTTCGCATGTAAAGCTTGGACCCGTAGGTATACCGAGTGAACTCCAGCTGCGATCATTCTAAAAGATGAGGAAGAGAAAGAGACTTTCTGGAATCTTATTATTGGCACGTCTACCACAAACGGTTGTTTGATCTTCATCAAACTTATCAGAACTAAAATTTAGGTTTACTTTGGGATGTGTCTGGACTCTGGACACAATTTAAATTGCAAAGGAGGGACATCCCTAGATTCGCATCATTAGGACGTCCATAAGAATGGATTTTTGCATTTCTACCAAACTTGTTGGGAAGTAAGAAATAATGTACCAGTTAGGCATTTTGCAGAAGAAAACTTCACCCAATCTTTTCGGAGGATATGCCGAATATTCTCGGATCTCATCCAAAGTTGGTGGAAAATAAGAATAGTATAATGTCCTAGTACAATCATGTCATTGATATGACATGGAAATTGATATGACTTATTTCCAAAATATGCAGGAACTAAGAGCTAGGGTGCTAGTTGTGCCGTTTTCGGAACTAAATCCAATGTGATCTTTCGGAGGAGGAACAGAGTGGGGATTCCCATGCTTGCCGTAAAGACATCTAGTGTAAGTGGCTGCTCGATTTCAATCCCACTTATTCGAAAGTAAAATTATGTCCAATCTATACCTTTTGAGGGTCCATACCCACTCTGACACTTTTTGGCGGAGGCCGCTATATTCTTGTCATTACGACATCTGCCAGATTAGGTTGTAGGATCTTATCCAAGCTTAATTGAAACTAATAGTATGTGTCCTATTTGTTCCTTTTGGGATTGTTCTTCTAGCTCTTTTAGGATGTGAATGCAATCCAACCGCCATGGAGGGAAGAGCATGAGTTGTTTTCTTCAGGCCGTCCATGAAAAGGGTTTGTTACATCCCACCCAATCTCGTTGAAAAATTTGACTTCAGTAGAGGCAGTGAGATCCTCAATTATTGTCTTCAGAACAAATACCGTAGTACTACTGCTACTACTAACAACTCACCGCAGCACCAAGCCGCCTGACGCCAACACTGATACTTTCGCTCCTCCTCCATCCTAAGCTGTTCAAAACCTCGCTTCTTTACAACCTCCCAAGTAGTTCCCATTTCCCTTAAATCTTTCTTTACGACATCCTCCCACCCCAACCGCGGACGACCTGCTTTCTGTTTAGCCCTAGACGGTTGGCCAAAAAGGGCAATCTTTCATCCGCCAAAAACGTGCCCTAGTCATCTCAACCTTTCTCTCATTATAGCCCTAGAAACTGGTACTCAACAACACTTTCCGTACAGCCTACCCTGCAAAATACGGCCAGTCAGTCGGCTACCCAAAACAATCCATAAACAATTTCTCTGGAAAGCATCTAGCAAATCTTCTTCTGTTTTACGGAGCGCCAGACCCGTATAAAGGGCGATTGGAGCGATTAGGCCCAATCGGGGGCCCGCGCTGGCATCAAATTGAACATTTTTTTCTATAATCGATGATTTACATTTCAAAAGGCATTTTCAGTACCTTCATAACGTCTAGAAGACAAATAAAAATAATTAACTTTAGCTTGAAATGAGGACAGAAAAGGACAAAAAACGTGAGCTCAAAATGAACAAACTGGACCATCAAATGGGACAAGATTAAGAGAACGACCTGATAAATGTAAATGTACGGGTGTAAATGAACAACATAGACCATCCAAAGTGACAAGACCAATCCGAGCAGCTAAGGCAATGGACATTGAAAAAACATCTGAAGGAATTGTAAACGAAAATAAAGAATAAAGAAATATGAGGTTAAAAGATAAGTGGCAGTGAGAATTATAACGCCTCAAAACAAAATTGAAGAACAAAAAATATGCGGTTATAAGACATATGACATTGAGGATCAGAACGAATCAAAGATAAAATAAAGAATAAAGAAATATGAGGTTAGAAGATATACGATAGCGAGAACAAAGAAATATGCAGTTAGAACATAAATGGCAGTGAGAATTCCCAGCAACAGCTGGAATCAGAACATGTCAAAAATGAAAGTGAAAAACGAAGAATTGTAGGGTTAACAGAAACCTGACAGCGAGTATCAGAGGGTGTCAAAAATGACAATGAAGAAAAAAAACTGTTCTGTTGGAAGAAAAGTGACAGTGAGAATCAGAAGGTGTCGAAAATGAAAGTGAAGGGGAAAGAATTGTCACGTTAGAAGAACAACGCCATCGCAATCTTTGGTACCAACAAACTGTGGCAAAAAAAAGGTAAAAACATACAAAGATGCCGTCAACTACGCAAGTGTTAATTGTAAGTCATTGGACCCTTCAATGTTGTATGTATTCACTGTGGAGCCCTCCATTTTCTCGCTTGAAAAGAAGGCAAAAAAAAGTGATTTATTTGGAGGTTGCTGCCTACTTGGTCCAATTGGATTGCCACCTCCACAATTTCCAAACAAATTGGCTTGGCCTTATTATATATATATATATATATATATATATATATATATATATATATATATATATATATATATATATATATATATATATATATATATATATATATATATATATATATATATATATATATATATACATATATATATATATATATATATATATATATATATATATATATATATATATATATATATATATATATATATATATGTATATATATATATATATGTGTATATATATATATATATGTGTATATATATATGTATATATATATGTATATATATATATATATATATATATATATATATATATATATATATATATATATATATATATATACATACATATTAATATATATATTGCTTAAATTAAAAACATAGAAAGGCCCTGCAAAAAACTTCCAATCGGGCCCTACACCTAGTTGATCCCACCTTGGGAGCGCCCATGCTTCAGAACCATATGTGACCACTGTTGTCACTTTAGCTTACCATATTCTAATCTTGGCTCGCAGGCTTATCGTCCTGTTCTTCCAAACTTTTTTTCAACTGTGAAAAAACACCCTAAGCCTTTGCTATTCCACTTTTAACATCTTCATGGCTCCCACCATCTTTACTAATAATGCTACGAAGGTAAGCGAAGCTGTCCACTCGATCTATCTTTTCGTTACCCAACGTCACGTTTTTAATCTTCACTTACTCCTAGCCTTAGCGACTTGGTCTTCTTTACGTTAATTTTCCAACTTTTCCAACTCAAAATCTCTCAAAATTCATTAATTTTGCTCATGCTTTCACGTAGGATGCTTAAAACCATCAGCATAATCTAAGTCCAGGAAAGTTTCCTTCTCCAATTTATTCCGTGTTCTCCCATTGCCTTTCCTGTGCTCCTTAAGACAAAGTCCATCAAAATGTTTCATATAAAGGGGGATAAAACAACCTTGCTTAACTCCTGATTTAACACGAAACCAGCTGCTAACCTCATTTCCTACCTAACCGCACTTTAATTTTGTCTGGTATACCATTCAAGGATAAAACCTTCGCTATAGCTCTTCTATCAGCTGAATCGAGCGCTTGCTCGTAATCTATAAAACTGAGGACTAAAGGTGTTTAGTGGCTCAGGCGCTTCTCAATTACTAACCTAAAAGTGAACATTTGGTTGACATATCCTCTACCCTTCCGAAAACCGCACTATTAATCTCTTAAAACTTTGTCTACTGCATCTCCAAGTTTAGAAAATATGATCATACTCAGTAATTTGCTACCTACAGAAACCAGGCTAATGCCTCTATAATTTCCACACTCACTCTTATCACCTTTCCTATACAGGGGTTTAATACCGTATTATATCAACCAGACTTGATGAAAGGTAATAGGCTAATGCTCTAGTTATACTTTTGAGGGGTCTGGGCAGTGGTGTTGCTAGAGAGGGGTAAGGGTTCAGCCTCTGAGTGGGCGTTAAACTGAGGGTTTTATTCTCACATTGGGGTAATGATGGTGGGGAGGGGGCAAAAACAGACATTTCCTCCGGGCGTTGAAAGCCCTAGCTACGCCTCTGGGGTCAATATAAGCTGTGCGTGCGGATGGGGGGTATAGGGGGTACCTAGTCTTCTGGCTCTAGTTCTTCAATTCTAGCCTTCAGGGTATCTATCAAAAGACGTCGTTGGATCTGAGCCAAACGTGGTTAGTAGTTTCATCCACTGTCCTAGTTCTTTCTTTTCAAGTTTAACATAGAATCTGCAAGAAGGCCATGTGTAAATACAATAGAACCTGACGCAATGTAACTTACAGGCTCATAGTATCCCTCTTTTTGTATGCACCTGATCTAACCTCTGTTGGAAGAGGAGGGGCTATCTTAAAAAAATATTTTGTCATCAGCCGAATTTGGCTTTGGACTGGTGGAAAACGTACAACAAAAATCTTGGCAGCAATGGGGAGATTTCCCTCTAGGTTTCGAAAAGCACTTTGTAATTAGGTATTAACACTCTTGATTTAGGTATGTTTGCTAAATATTGTTTTTCTCCATCGTATTTTCGTCTTAAAAATCGAAAAATATATTAAGTCCATGCTACAGATGAGAATGGTGCCAAAAAGATTTTAGTCTCGACTCGGTGAAAAAGGAGCGAAGATTAACACGATGTAAGAACATGCCTCCTGACTCAGTATAAAAGCCAACTAGGCACTGACTCGGTGTGGAAACAAGCCAATTCAAAGCTGAAGACTAACTGGGTGTAAATTAAATGAAAAAAATGAACTGAAAGTAAGGAGCCACATTAAAACGAACAGAAATTATTCCGTATATAAGGGGGGAACTACCTCTCCCTCAACTCTCGCTCTTTACGCTAAATTCTCGAAGTTCTTTAACAAAACCTTTCAGTCAAATTCAACGCCCTTGAGCTTGAGTAGCATTTCTTAAAGAATGGTGACAAAAAGCCAAACATTAGCGTAAAGAGCGAGGGTTGGAGGAGGGGTAATCACCTCATATACGGAATAATTTCTGTTTGTCATAATTTTTAATGTTGCTCCTTACTTTCAGTTGAAAAACTTGTTTTTTTAATTTGATTTGTGACGGTTTTTCGAATCATGCCTGCCCAGGGAAAATCATCCCCGCAACTCCCCCCCCCAAAAAAAAAGAAGAAAGACACTTCGTTTATTTCCCAAATAGCAAATACTGTATGTAAACAACTGGCAAATTGCGTCACTGACAGAGCTTTCCCCAGGGACTATGGGGGGGGGGGTCATATCATCCAAAAGGCATAGCTATTGAACCTTTTGACTATGCGAAGTCGAACAGATATCTAAAAATTTTAATGACATTTCTTGGGGGGAAAAGGCGTGGGAGGGGGCTAGTTGTTCTTAAATCTTTTTAATCCCCCTAAAAACGGCACTAAAACTTTTGATTTTATTCGAGTAAGCCGTTTTCCAAAATTCTAGGACCATTGGCTTGATACAATCACGCCTCGGAAAATAATAATAATAAGCACACATCTGTGATCTTTGTTCTGTCAAAAACAACAAAATTCCACATTTTGTTGACAGCACGTTGAAACCTCAACAGTAGGGTTCTCTGATAGGTTGAATCTCATGGCGTAATTTTCGTTAAGATCGCTTGACTTTTGGGGGTGTTTCCTTTTTTTCGAAAATCAGACAAAGTTTCTGTGGCTCATAGATTTGATTGGAAACATTAAACTTAATGATTTTTATTTATTTGGAATCAGCATAAAAAGCCAATTCTTTTGAAGTATCTACTGCTTTAAAAAATTCTGTTTTATAGAGTTTCGGTTACTATTGGGCCGAGTCAGTAATTACTTCCAGTCCGTTACCACGAACTGTTTGAAACGATCCAACTCCAGTCTTTGGACTAACTCCTTTTAAAAGGAAGTAGAAATGCCAAGGGGACATCGGTTATCCCTTGAATGGGATGAGTATAGTCGCCAGATATTGAATACCATTGAGAATATGAGGGAGGAGAATCTGCTAGCCCTTGAATGGGATGAGTATAATCGCAAGATATTGAATACCATTGACAATATGAGTAAGAAGATCACTAATACCACCAAGGAAATTAAAGAAAATTTAATGAAAAGCAAAGCATCGGCTTAGATTTTATACTTAGAACACAAAAAAATCATTTGTAATATCTTAAAAAATACGAAATGAAGATGATATAAACATGTCAGTCGTGACTTTGTCATCATGCGCTCGAGGCGAAAAGTCACCATCAAGGCCAAGATCGTTTATTCAGACATCTAAATCAATGTTGGGGGGGGGAGCTATAGTGTCACCACGTCCAAAACGGTCATTCGACCGGTTATCGATGTAATTGTCGGCTTCATTGATATTGCCAGACTCCTCATTATTGATATCACCATTCCTTGGTCTTTTTTTTTTTACCGTGTCGATGAACCCTTAGCCACTGTGAATCGTACGATTGGGACAATCTTGAACAAGTGTACCTTGTGGCGATTGTATACACAGAGTACATGATACTTTAAATGCAACTGTGAAATATATTAAAAACAATAATTTGAACCAGTTTGGGAAAACAATGCGATAAGTATGTTATTATTGTATTTTTGAAAATAAAAATTTTTCGAAATAATAAAGAAATAGAGTGTGAGATAGGTTAACATAATTTTTAACATAGTCTGAAAGAGGTGAGCAGGATTTTTTCCCCAAGTTCACATACAGACACACAGACAGATATACACAAAACACACACACACATACAGATACACACAAACACACGCACAGACAAACACACATATATATTTTTTTCTCTGCGGCTGTCTTTGTGGTACTTTGTAGCTGATTATCGACATACCTAGTTTATTAGATGTTTTCAATCAGTATGATTTGTACATTGGAATGATAAACACATGATTAGAAAATGTGACACTGATTTATTGGCTTGAAATCATCATCTTGTGGAGTTATATTTGAGTGTGCACTTTTGTTATTGACTGAAGAACTTGAAGAAATTGACTGTTATCACTGGAAAGTATAATATGTTTGACTATGATAAAACTTTGTGGAGAACTATATTACGACATTTGAACCGACTGGGATTTTATGACCGATTTATTGCCCTTTATAAAAAAAAATGGTAAAGAACTGTGTACAGTTCAGGAAGAAGTCAGAGAAACATACAATTTTTTCGGAGTTGAAGCCTTGTATGTACAGGGTAGTGTGCCTACAACTTTTGATCCAAAATTATGACCACCCCAGAATTCCACTTTTCAATTTAGCAGAGTTTAAATGCCCCAAATTTGAAGGGGCTTATCACTGTCCTGAAGATGAGGTCAAGTTTTCACACAGTGGATACCAAGGAACATGCCTGATCGTGATATGTGCATCCGATACTATAAAAAGCATGGTATGTCATAGGACCCCCTTTTCTGGATGTGTAAAAGTGAACTGTAAGCAATAAACACCTTTAATCTTAACCTGTCTTTATTTTTTAAACCTGCTACCAGAAGCAATCGCACTGCTAGTTTCAAACTAAGCTATGATGGATGAAAATACTGAAATAGAAACATCTTTTTACTGCGATTGTATCTTCTGTAAAGGCTATTATCATGATTTCACCTATTCTTATGAGTCTAATGCAACCAATTTAGAACATTTGGACATTCGAATAAATTAGGTGAATCTGGAAGAGATGAGGAGAAAAATATTGAATGAAATGAAATCAACTAGAATGAAGAGATACCGAGTTTTATATTGGTCAAGTAAGAACCTAGCGGAAGAAAGGGCGCCCTTACCGCACTATGAAAACTCAAAATCACAACAATGGTCTATGAAAATGAGGTACGACATACTAGAAAAAGATGAAGAAGAGAAAAATAAAAGATCAAGAAAAGCAGGGCCCCCCTACAGGAAATCTTCACATTTCTTAAGAAATAATAGAGAAGATTCGTATAAAATATATATGGCATACAAGAAATATGGCATCATTGTCCTGGAAGAACTCCCATTTGTCAATTTAGGTCAAATATCGCTACCGATAGCACTTATAAGAACGTTTTGACCTTTATATTTTCAATAAATATTTTTTGCCATATTGTCCGTTGTATATTTTTGAAGGGGGTCGTATGACAATGGATTATTATATTGGTAAAATATCAGACTGAAATCAAGAATTTTATAGCAGACAAGTTTTGATTATAGCAGAAAATATTTTGTTAATAACTTGCGAGATTAAATGCTAATACCATGCAAGATTAATAACTTGCATGATTGTGATAATACCATGTATGGTTTTGATATTGTCATAAAGGATTTTCATTAAACCAGTCGAGATCTTGATAATATAGTGCGAGATGTTTCATAATATCAGACAAATTTTGTATAGTATCATACAAGAGTTTGGTAATACTCGGCAAGATCTTGATAGTCTTGATAATGACAGACACGATTTGATCACACTATGTTAAATTCTGTAATAGCAGACATGATTTAGGTAACATCATGTCAGATTTGACGATATGAGACACGTTTTGATATTACCAGAAAAATTTTTTTTGTTAATATCAGGTAGAATTTTCATAATAACATGTATGATTTTGTTGATTAACCTGTCAAATTTACGCAGAAATCATTTCAAGTTGTCTATATCAACCTCATTTTGTAACATGTGACCTCAAACTTTTCCTTAAAACAAGTCAATTGCAAGAAAATCCTTGATTCCTTAATCCTTGATTTAACAACCTAATGTCCTATGGTCCCCTTCCAAAAATATTCAATTGTCAGAACCATTTGCTAATAACCAGTCAAATTTATCCAGATCTCATTTCCAGTTGTCTATGTCAACCTCATTACCAGCATACCATTTTCTAATTCTAATATGAAACTGTTAAAAACCCTTTAATTTTCAAAATCAATTATGGTTTCTCAGGGTACATTCCATGATTCAAAAGTGTTTTTTGCATGTAACATAAAACATTTATCTAAAACAAGCCAGTTTCAAGGCAAATCTTTGATTTAAATCTGTAGTTTTTTACCAATTTAACAACCTGTTCTCCTATGGGACCTTCCAAAAAATATTAAGTTGACAGAATTGTTTGCTAATAACTTGTCAAATTTACGTATGAATCATTTCAAATTGTCTGTTCCAACCTCATCATCAGCAAACCCTGTCCAATTCTAATATGAACCGGTTAAAAATCCCTTTAATTCTCAAAATCAATGAAGCTTTCTCAAGGTACAATCCCGATTCATGCCTTTTTCTAACATGTAACATCAAACATTTAGCTTCAACAGGCCAGTTTTAAGACAAGTTCTTGATTTAAGCCTGACATTTTTACCAGTTTTACAATCTAATGTCATATGACCCCCTTCAAAAATATACAATGGACAGTATGGCAAAAAATATTTATTGTAAATATAAAATATTCCAGTAAGTGCCATCAGTAGCGAGATTTGACATAAATGGATAAATGGGAGTTGTCCAGAACGATGATGAATTCTTGTATGCCATATTTCTTTTATACGAATCTTTTCTGTTATTTGATTACAAATGTGAAGATTTCCTGAAGAAGGACCCTGCTTTTTTTTATCTTTTATTTTTCTCTTCGTCATCTCTTTCTAGTATGTCGTATCTCCTTTTCCAAGACCATCGTTGTGATTTTGAGCTTTCATAGTGCTGTAAGGAATCCCTTTCTTCCACTAGGTTCTTACTTGACCAATCTAAAACTGGGTATCTCTTCATTCTAGTTGATTTCATTTTATTTAATATTTTTCTCCTCATCTCTTCCAGATTCACCTCATCTATTCGAATTTCCACATGTACTAAATTGGTTGCATTGGACCCATAAGAGCTGGTGAAATCATGATAATAGTCTTTATAGACCATACAATCGCAGTAAAAGCATGTTTCTATTTCAATATTTTTATCCTTTATAGCTTAGTTTGAAACTAGCAGTTTGATTGCTTCTCGTAGCAGGCGTAAAAAAATAAAGACATGTTAAGCTTAAAGCTTAACATGCTTTAAGTGTATATTTCTCTGACTTCTTCCTGAACTGTACACAGTTCTTTACCATTTTTGTTATAAGGTGTAATCAATCGGTCATAAAATCCCAGTCGGTTCAAATGTCGTAATGTAGTTCTCCACAAGCTTTTATCATAGTCAAGCATATTAGTTCACTCTCCAGTGGTAACAATCAATTTCTTCATGCTCTTCAATCAATAACAAAAGTGCACATTTAAATATAACTCCACAAGATAATGATTTCAAGCCAATAAATTCAGTGTCATATATTCCAATCGTCTGTTCATCTGCCCGATTTACAAATAACAGTGATTGAAAACATGTAATAAGCTAGGTACTGTCAATAATCAGCCATAGAATACTACTGAGACAGCCGCATAGAAAAAATCCATGTGTGTTTGTTTCTGAACGTGTGTGTTTGTGTGTATCTGTCTGTGTGTCTGTAAGTGGACTTTGGGAAAAAATCCTGCTCTTCTCTTTCAGACTATGTTAAAAACCTTGTTAGCCAATCTCGGACTCTATTTGTTTTATTATTTCGAAGCATTTGTATTTTGAAAAATACAATAATAACCTTACTTATCACACTATTTTCACATACTTGTTCAAATTATTGTCTTTAATATATTTCACACTTGCATTTAATGTATCATTTAGTTTGTGTATATAACTTGACGTAAAGTACACTCGTTCAAGATTGTTCCTGATATAATCATAAAATTCATAGTGGCCAATAATTCATCGACACGGTCAAAAAAGACCTAGGAATGATGATATCAATTATGTGGATCTGGCAATATTAGTGAAGCAGACAATTACATCGATAACCCGTTGAATGACTGTTTTGGACATGGTGACACTATAGCTCCCCCGAACATTGATTTATATGCCTTAATAAACGATCTTGGCCTTGATGGTGAATTTTCGTCTCGAGTGCTGGAAGACAACGTCATGACTAACATGTTTATATCATCTTCATTTCGTATTTTTTTTAAATATTACAAGTGAGTTTTCTTTTCATTATAAGCATAAAATCAAACCCGATGCTTTGCTTTTCATTAAAAAGCAAATGCTTTGCTTTGATCTTTAGTTTCAATGGTGGTATTAGCGATCTCCTTCCTTGCATTCCAAATGGTATTCAATAGCGCGTGTGTATACTCATCCCTTTCAAGGGCTAACCGATTCTCCTCCCTCATATTCTCAATGGTATTATTCAATATCTTGTGAGTATGCTCATCAAACGGTTCGTGGTAACGAACTGTATTATGGGCGGAGGCAGCATCTTGTGTAGAGGGGGTAGCCGCTTCTGTGATGGAGGGGGAGGGGTCTTACTAATACTTCCCAATGTCCTTTGAATATAGGTCTTTAGAAACTAGTCATTCTATATTTCGCTAGAACTCGGCCTTTAACCATTTCCATGTTCTACTTTTCCTGCAACAGTATAATATAAGAGACCCACTATCCAACTTCCAACTTCCAGAAAACATTAACACCACAAAAGCGATTTGACACAAATCACATTATCGTTAGATAACAGCTTCTTCTAAGAATTCAATTTAAAAGTTTACGGTTGGGCAAAATTAAATATCAAAATTGGTATAGGGGAGACTGGCCCACGTTTAGCCAAAGCAAACAGTTTCAATATAAGAACCTATGGGGCTTCTGGTGGATTATAAAAGCTCTGACAGATGGCAGTGTATGTTTTTAAAATGTCTGACCTTAATTAATACTTTTTACCAAAAAAAATATCAGATTGGATCAGGTTTTAAGGTGATTAACTCTGGAATTTGGTTCAATTTTGTCTGAAAGCCTACGCCTTATTACGAATACTAGAAAACTCGCGTTGTAAACTCACATTGTGTTCTCTTATTATTTGCCTGTTTTTGACAGCTTCCGAGACGTGCCATCTTCACCAGTTTGCTGTTAGTATTTTTTCATCCTGCGGGATAGCGAACTCCCATGTTCGCCCACAATACTTGAGGTAAATTCCGCATGCCGTACCAAGGTGTCCAAAAGTGGGCTATGCTTGTAAAGGCTGTGTAAACAGCATATTTAAAGGTTGAAGGCAAGCTTAAAACCCAAAACTGTGTTAAATCTGGCGTTGTTTAATCCTGTCAGAACAGTAGGTGAACTGAAGTCCAGTTTTTCCTGTTAAATTTCATTCAAGATAAAATTCTTAAAAGTAAAACAGAAGAGAAAAGAAAAAATGGTGGCTGTGATCCAGAAGAAAATAAAACAGCAATTTTTTTTGTCTTATTCTACAAGAAGTCAGTTGGATTCTCTAGAAGTGCCATGGCTGTCCCTAGAGGAACGCTGCAAGACTACATAAAAAAAGTTGAGAAGCTGAATATCCCTCTAAAAAGTCTGGACCTAAGTTTCCTTACACCCTGTTACAACACATGATAAATATTTACAGAGGAACAAGAAAAAGGACTAAAAACTTACTTGAAAACGATAACTGATATGCTTGCGACTGTATTCCCATAGAAGCGTGTAAATTTGCATACACTTATGCCATTATTAAGAGTATAAAAGTACCGGATAACGGAACTGCAAAGGCAGTGGAGACAGTGGAGGAATTACAGGTAAAGATTTGTACCGTGGTTTTATGGATTGCCTTAAAATTCTATCAGTAAAAACGCCAGAAAGTACAAGCCTATGACGGACAACTGCTTTCAACCGTCACAGTGTAGGAGCTTTCTTGAACCACTTGGAGCGAGGCCAATATAAACACATGTTCAGAAGACAAGACATTTGAACCAATACATTTGAAAAAGTACCAACTGAAGAACTTAAGGTCCACTTTTGGAAGGAGACTGGAGCAAGAGACTTTGTGCTAACTGACGAGATGGATATTGTCTTAAAGACAGAAGTTAAAATAAAACTGTCACCATTGACAGGTAGAACACCAAGATTAGCGGAGCGGCTTACTTTTGGCGTTGATCAGTCAATGTATAATTAGAAATTAATACTCTTTAGTTTTTTTTTAAACCTTAATGAAATTCATTTTGTAATTTTTTATGCTCACCATATTCTTTCTTAATTTTATAGCCGAAAAACAAGCTTTGATGTTCTCCTGGTCACTTTTCTTTTTCTTTTGTCCGGTGGCCAAACATAAGCCAGAGACGGCCGAACCAGTGCCGGGGTGGTCCAGGTTTGGCACTCTTGACCACTTGGATAGAGAGGCATCCAGGTGGAAAAATGGTGGAGTATTTCTAATAGTCTTTTTCAAGGATGGTATTGAATGAGTTACTTTTGCTTTGGCATGCTCAGCAACTTCTTATCGCTTGAATCAACTCATAGAGAATTAAACTAGTCAAAATCAGCCGATCGTGGGCCAGTCTCCTATCTATATATCGGACCGAAAATCAATATTGAAGATTGAAACGTAAATGTTGATATCGCGAACGATATTTGGAAATTTCTGTTTGTTTCCAGCTTTTTAAACCATCTACCAGGTAACATCCATCAAAAAATTCCAACATACGAAAGTTCTCGTTAATGTCTAGCGTAAATTTGAAGTTCTAGGGGGGGTGGCAGCTGCCCTCTCTTGCCCCTCCCCCCCCCCTTCCCTACGCCCATGAACTGTATATTAAGAGTGTTTCGTCTCAATAATAACCAAAACTCTAAAAAGTGAATTTTGATACCAGTAGATACATCAAAAGAATTGGATTTTTTATGCTGATTTAAATATATAAGTTTCATCAAGTTTAGTTTTACTCATCAAAAGTTTACGAACCTGAGAAAATTGCCCTATTTTAAAAAAAAAAAACGAAAACATCCCCTAAAAGTAATAGAATCTTAATGAAAATCACACCATCAGATTCAGTGTATCAGAGAACCTTACTGTAGTGGTTTCACGCTCCCATCTGCAAAAACATGGAATTCTGTATTTTTTCCCAGAAGAAAGATCACGGATGCGTTTTCATTTTTGTTTGTTAGTTTCTTTTACCCAGGGATGATCGTAGTGATCCAGTGGTCCTAGAATGTCGCAAGAGGGCTCATTCGAACGTACATTAAAAGTTCTAGTGCCTTTTTTAATTGAAAAAAGTAGAATTAATTTTTACCAAAAAAGTAATTTTACTACTTTTCATACTACAGGCTTTGCACTGTAAAGCCTGCAAAGCCTGCCAAAGACTTTTGAAGCAAGTCCGAATTCTAACACCGATTGTCTACTAAGCTTCACACTTTTGGAAATTCACGCTTTCATACCTTTGGCAGTGTTTTGGGCTTCACAATTTAGGAAATATTTATACACGTTTATCTTTCGACAAGAAATTTGTATTTTATTTTTCAAACAGTTCTTGGTAATGATCGGTATAGTAAGAGCGACTCGTCTCAGTAGTAACCAAAACTCTAAAAAACGGAATTTAATGGTATCGACTTAGTTGGTCTTAGAATGTCGCGAGAGGGCTCATTCGAATGGAAATTAAAAGTTCTAGTGCCTTTTTTAATTAAAAACAAAAAAAATTAAAATTAGAACCACTTTTACCAAAAAACTCTATGTTTGATGTCTTTTCGTACTACAGTCTTTTCAAAGATATCTGATTTTTGAAGCAAGTCGGATTTCTAACACCGATTGTCTACTAAGCTTGACACTTTTGGCAATATTTATGCAAGTTTATCTTTCGAAAAGAAATTTTTACTTTCTTTTTTACAGTAAGAAACGAACTGTAGCCCATAGCAACTGAAGTAATAAAAGGAACCATTATATAGATGATTATTTTAATTAAAATCCTTAAGAAATCTTCATAAAATAAAATTTCTCATACTGGGAATCGAACTCGAGCCAAATGGTTGAGAGACATTTATCGCAACCACTAGACTATGTAGGATATATTAAAAATATCTGATTAATGAGGTTGATGTTAAAGAACAAATTATGGTCTTAGTTAGCTGCCTAATTTGAGGATCGTCTCTTACTATTCCAATGAAGAAAAAAGCCATAGGTTTTCTTCTGTTTTTACAATATCCCATTTATGGGCTAACCGATGTCCCCTTGGCATTTTTTCTGAAACAGTGGGTACTTTTGGGTTCATTTCAGTGCCGCTAGTACCTTCAACTTCCACCAGAGTAAAACATTCATATATTTCTGTGAACAAAATCTTTATTCATAATGTCATCATTCTGAACTCCTGTCATTCCTGCTACGATGTTCAAGAACAACAAATTAGAATAATACATGTTTTTTTTTATTTTTCGAATAAATGCACAATATTTTTAATCTTTTTAAAACTATCACAATTTAAAGACACTTAGAAAAAAACATAATTACATAAAATATGCACTTTGGAGTTAAACATAATATAACACTATAAGAAAAAGCCGTAGGTTTTCTTCTGTTTTTACAATATCCCATTTATGGGCTAACCGATGTCCCCTTGGCATTTCTTCTGCAACAGTGGGTACTTTTGGATTCATTTCAGTGCCGCTAGTACCTTCAACTTCCACCAGAGTAAAACATTCATATATATCTGTGAACAAAATCTTTATTCACAATGTTATCATTCTGAACTCCTGTCATTCCTGCTACGATGTTCAAGAACAACAAATTAGAATAATACATGTTTTTTTTTTATTTTTCGAATAAATACACAATATTTTTAATCAATTTAAAAATTTCACAGTTTAAAAACACTTAGAAAAAAACATAATTACATAAAATATGCACTTTGAGTTAAACACTAAAAAAAAAACAGTGTATAAGAGTTTTAAAAAGGAAACATTACTAAATCAAGGAATATACTTAGAGCTTCATGCTCCCAATTATTAACAAAAATATTCCATTTTAAATTTTAACGGAACACTTTATAAGTAGTGCTTCTTCATCCTCGTTTCAGGGAAATGCTCCCCAAACATCAAACCCCTGCAAGCAAATTAGAGATTGTTAGGTGATTCATTTTGTATTTTTTAAATATTGCAAGTGATTTTTTTTTTGTATGTACATTTAATGTGATTCTAAGACATGAAAAAAAAGTGGAAAAAATTTCAGTCTCATAGTTCAATAAAAAAAACTGTCAAAAAAAACTTAATACAAATATGATTTTTCGAATAGAAAAAACTATGACTGACATATTTATAACATCCTCATTTTGTATTTTTAAAATATCACAAGTGATTGTTGTTTTTATAAGTATATTTAAAGCGATTTTAAGATATGGAACAAATTTCAGGTAAAAAAAAGTTGCCCCCTTAAAATTTGACCCCCACCCCTTGAATGGTATGGAGCCCTTTCATGTTCATTACGATACTAGGTCTATCCTTTTCTCGTCAACAACCAAAAAATATGTTAATGGGGAGATGGACCCTGTTGTACTAATAATACATATCCCACTAATATTCATGTTAAGGCTAAGGCATATTAAGGCATGGACTGAATTCAAAAGCTTAAGAATAAGTAGTAGGGAGGGTATTTTCCTAATACTAATGATTATATATGATCTACAAACACATAAATTTCAGTAAATGCTCTTTTTTTAGATTTGACCTCGCTGTTTACTATCTCCTTAAGGTCCAGGTTCAAAATATTTCATGGACTGAATTCAATAGCTCAAGAATAGCTATTAAGGAGGGGTGATTTTAAAACTATAGATGATACACATACAATTAGGTAACTAAAGGAGGGGCTATAAATGTCATTTGATAAACCGAAACTCTATAAGAAACAGTCCCCATCCGCTAAGCATGCAACAAAAACATATAGATCACAAACTTGTTGTATATTAGAGTCTTTGTTAAGATTCTTTTTTTAAACATCCTGTTAGATTAAGCTCACTTCATCTAGTGTTAGTTACCTCGACGGTCATTCTTTTATATCAGCAAATAAACACGCATCCGTGATTTTTCTTCTGGCAAAAAATACCAAATTCCATATTTTTTGCAGATAGAAGCTTGAAGCCTATACAGTAAGTTTTTTTTGATACGCTGAAACTGATGGTGGGATTTTTATTAAGATTCTATGACTTTTAAGGGATGTTTTCCCCTTTTTTCGAAAATAGGGAACATTATCTCTGGCTCTTAACTTTTGATGAGTAAGACTAAACTTGATGAATTTTAAATATTTAAAATTAGCATAAACATCTGATTATTTTGATGTATATTGATATTAAAATTCCGTTTTTTAGAGTTTCGGTTACTATTGGGACGAGTCGCTCTTACTATACAGTTCGTTACCACGAACTGTTTGATTACTAACTTTTAGTCTCCTTATCGGTTTTTCTGTTCATTTTTTACTTTAAACCATATCGATCCTTAGTGTACATCTCTTTGCTTTTGTCAGCAAGCTGTTTAGCACGATTCTGATATCTTTTCTTATCCTTAAGTTTCCTTTTTCTTGCTTGTGAAACCATTACAATAAATAACTTTTTTATGGAGTTAAATTTTATCAAACACTGTGTTTAAGTTTCGTATCAAGTATCAAACACCTAACAAAAAATAAAACTAATTTTAAAATTTTCAGGTATTTTTCCAGTTTAAATTACAAGATAAAAGTTATTTCTCAGATACCGTGTATGTTTTTACAGTTTATAATTTTATCAATTCTGAACTAAAATAAAATAAAAATTGATTTTTTCAATTCTTACGTAATGTCGCTAATTACGTCATATATGGTTATTAGTACACAATCTATGTTAGATCTTGCGTCATGTCACTTATTGCTTCATATATGGTTATGATTTCTTAAAAATGAATATCTTTCAAAAGACTGCAGTATGAAAAGACATCAAAAATGTAGTTTTTGTAAAAAAAAGTTATTCTATATTTAATTTTTTTTTGTTTTTTGATTAAAAAAAACACTATAAATTTTAATTTCCGTTTGAATGAGCCCTCTCGCAAAGTTCTAGGACCTCTGGGTCGATACGATCACCCCTGGTAAAAAAAAAACAACAAATAAACACGCATCCGTGATCTTTCTTCTTGCAAAAAACACCAAATTCCACACTTTTGCAGATAGGAGCTTGAAACCTCTACAGTAAGGTTTTATGATACGCTAAAACTGATGGTGTGATTTTCATTAAGTGTCTATGACTTTTAAGGGGTGTTTTTCCTTTTTTTGAAAGCAAGACAAATTTTCTAAGGCTTGTAACTATTGATGTTTATGAATAAACTTGACGAAACTTATATATTTAAAATTGGCATAAAAATCCAATTCTTTTGATGTATCTATTGGTATTAAAACTATTGGTATTCCGTTTTTTAGAGTTTCGGTTACTATTGAGACAAGTCGCTCTTACTACACAGTTCGTTACCACGAACTGTTTAAAAGTATTTGGGTGAGATAATATGGTACTGGCCGCTCGGAATGATGGTATTGCTTCAAAAAGAATATCTGGCATGTTTTTCCAAGAATGTCCTTATCAACCGGAAACTGAGAACACTATGGGCCCGCTTGTATGGATTGAAGAGTTTTACCGAGAAAATAGGCATATATTGTTTCCTTTTACTACATTTTTGGTTGTAAACAACCTTTTTATCTGAAAGTAAGGATTAACACATTAAAAGTTAGAACAAGCAGAAATTATTCCGCATATGATGGGGCTAACCCCTTCCTCAAAACCTCACTTTTTATGCTAAAGTTTAACTTTTCGTCACAATTCTTGAAAAGTGACTTCTTAAACAGAAAAGCCGTTGAACTAGAATAAGAAACTTTTTAAAACAATGTAGTCGATAACAACTCATTCGGTAGCAACTGGTTGAAAGCAGGGTAAATCTTCAAACGGACACTGAAACTTTCCATTTGCAATTGAATGAGCCCCCTAGAAAGTTTATTCGACTACCCTTACGATAGAAACCTTATATCTTACAAATGGGCAATTTATATACCCTATTTTACCCTGAGGATTGGAAGGCGGGTCGTCAAACCCATAGGCATGGTATTTGACGTTTGGACTATTTTGATCAAAATGGCTATCTCAAAATCCGGATTGGATGCGTTTGGGGAGCAAACGGTATGAGAGGTGGTTTGTTGCTTTCATCGGAAAAGTAGTTATTTTGCACCTTCCTTTAACAATCATGAAATCATGGAAGGATTATGAACCTGCATAATTGAAGACATTAAGTTGTGCCTTGGAACCCCTGCACCAGCAACATCCCTCTTCCTACTGTTTTTTTTTTTTAGATACAAGCGGATCACGCATTGTTTGAAGCAAAATCACACAAGGATCTTCTGGATGCATAAAGTAGGCTGATGACCTCCAACAGCCCTTCGCTCCTGCCCCCGCCAACTTTCTAGCAAAAAGATAGGTTTGCTAGATCTTGTTTGAAACACATTTCTCATCCACCCCAAAGAGTGAGTTGTATGTGGAAATATTCCTATATTGGACGGTTTTTGACGAAGTTTTAAAGGAAAATTTCCGTGTTATAAAATCGACCTTGTGCCAGAAACATTCCCGTATGTTTATTTTACAGATATTTAAATAAGTGATAAAACTATTTTCTAAATATTTACTTCGATTTTATCTGATCTCATTGATAGGAGCTATCTAACAACTTCATGTGCATGCATCGATAAAAAACATAACCAGTTACGGTTATCTAAAACCCGTGTCTTCGTTTTAGCAAAAATTATATCTGCCAAAACTTCCTGATATTTTCACCTAATCCTTGATTTTCTAAGAAATAGATGAAATGCAAAATTACGAACACCCTAACAATCTTGTGCATGGCGCGTGTCCTGAACTTAACGCAATTATAACAGAAGAATAGCACTATTTGATTCCCCATTCAATACTGTTTCCAAATATAAGGGCCGCTACCGCCATAATCACTTCCCAGATTCTCCCCTCCCCCCTAAAGGAGCCAGATATAGTTCCAGGCTATTCACAAACGTTTAGTGACTCTGTTAGCTGACATTATTTTCTTATGTTTATTTCTCATTAGCAGTTGGTTCATGATGCGAAATAATGTCGGTTTAAAAAAAGGTTTCGTACATAGCCTAGGGCTATTATGTAACCCCAATAGGAGGTGAGGGCTGGGATACAATGCTATGGCAGCGACCTTTGCATTTGGAGATAGTGTTGATTGGGGAATATTACTCATTCGTTATTATAGCGTTTGTTCAGAAGAGGCCATACGCAAGACTATGGCTAAAAGTAATCGCCCGTATTCCTTTACGGGCGCCAGCAGCAATAGACCAGCATGAAGGATTTTGAAGAGAAAAAGTGATATTAGACAGGGACTTAATGAGATGGGTGTCTGGACCCCTTCTTCCCCGAGACACGAGGATGAAAATGGAAAGAAGAGAAGAAGGAGGAAAAGGACAAAAAGATATGAAGAAATCACACATATGCCTACACAAAACTTTGACATGTCCTTTACTATATATAACGCTCTGACTATCGCCATCGAGTCTTCTTGACACTTCATCCAAATTCACTTGCTTCTTTGTACCCACCCTCGACTTCTAGCGTATTTAATTAGCTGTATAATTTTGATTATCGATGATGCCTTATATACATTTTCACGTAATTTATGGTGGTAACCTACGTTTATGACGTCATCCCTCATTTCGTTTATGAAAATGCAGATTTTTACCAAAACAAAGTATTTTACTTTATATATTATGTTTTGTTAAACAAAAAAGCAAGTAGATGTAGTAATTTCCTTTAACACTAGCCCTTAAACAACTCTCTTTGATATTCCAGTGCCCCACTAACTACGGAGGAAAAAACAGAAATAAAGATGCTTCCCATGCAAAGAAGGGATTTTCCTTGTTGTTCAAACCAATTGATTTCCCATGTTGCTCAAGCCAAGGGATTCAGTTTTCTGGTTAGGGTTTTCGGTCATGGCGATGCCAATAGTGTACGTTTTGTTTCGATCCAACACTAGTTTTAGGGGTTCCAGGCTAGTTTTTGCCAGTATGGACCGTGTTCGTATTTTGCTTCCTACCGTATCAACCTGAAACTTCCAGGGCACCATGAAGGGGATGTTCAGTTGACCAAAAGGCAACATTGGCATACTGCTATTAGTACTGCTGCTACTACTACTATCAAAATTTTTGTTTTCTGATCAAAAAGCCACTAGAACTTTTAATTTCCGTTCAAATGAGCCATCTCGTGACATTTTGGGACCACTGGGTCAATACGATTACCCCTGGGGAAAAGAAACAAACAAAAAAAACAAATAAACACGCACATGTAATCTTTCTCCTGGCAAAAAACACCAAATTCCACATTTTTGTAGATAGGAGCTTGAAACCTCTCCAGTAAGGTCCTCTAATATGCTGAATCTGATGGTAAGATTTTCATTAAGATTCTATGACTTTTAGGGGGTGTTTTCCCCCCTTTTTCGAAAATAAGGCAAATTTTCTCAGGCTTGTAACTTTTGATGGGTAACACTAAACTTGATGAAACTTATATGTATCACATCAGCGTAAAAATATGATTTTTTTTATGTATCTATTGGTAGCAAAATTCCGTTTATTAGAGTTTCGGTTACTATTGGGACGAGTCGCTCTTACTATACAGTTCGTTACCACGAACTGTTTGATTACTAACTTTTAGTCTCCTTATCGGTTTTTCTGTTCATTTTTTACTTTAAACCATATCGATCCTTAGTGTACATTACTTTACGGCGTGATCGTCTCGTACTAGGTGTCCAGCTACATCTGACAACCGGATACTTTAATAACCTGAACCGTTAACCATTAATAATTACCTGATTACAAACAGGAAAAATCCTACAGCTTTTTCTTCTTTGAAATTAGTAAGAGACGAACCGAAAACAACCAAGTAGCTAACTAAGTCCAATGTATGCAATGGTTTGTTATTCCAATGATCGTCTTTGTAACGTAATTTTGCCAACTATTCAGTAGAACTAAAAGAACTGTTTAAAACAGTTAGACATACTTTTTTCTTGAGTCGGTGTTCCAGGACTTTGTTCTAAATCATTAGTCTTACAAATACATATACTAATAACCCTAACAGGCTCGTTTTCGCCATAATTGAAAAACATTGCTTTTCCTTCGCTGTTGATAGGTATGCTTGTATATATATTTTTATTGCTGCTACATAAACTGCAATTGCTCCTTCCAAAATTAATATACGAATTTTCTAAGAAGTACGGCTCCGTATATTCACTGTGTTGTCGAACATTTTCCATTACATCTATAAACTGTTCCGCAGTTGCCAGTCCATACCTTGGAAGCTTTTCATTAAACTGACAACATTTCTTTTGGACATTACTATGAAGCTTTGCCAAAGCATTTCTAGCCGACTTTTCAACAGCATCTGCTCTTTGAAAGAGAATTTTAATCTGTAATTTTGAATACTTTTTGTGATCCTGGTAAAACATGCGTAAAATGTTTCTCAATTTACGAAGATCAGCCTGCATTTTTGCCATCTTCTTGTATTTCTGAATGTAATTTTTCCCTTTGTCCTTATGCGTTCTTCTGTACAACCTCGCAGAGAATCTAATGTTTTAATTATAGATTTTGTCACCCCAGTATCTACCCATTATTCTGGTAGCAACTTTTTTCTTATGCTTGTTTCGGTAATCTTTATCGTTATTATCATACCGTTCCTTGCTCTTTTGTTTGGCTGCCTCAATTGTTGCTTTTCTGTAATCTTCATCATTATCATACCATTCCTTACTCTTTTGTTTGGCTGTCTCAATTTTCGCATGTCTATAATCTTCATCATTGTGATAACACATCTTGCTGTTTTGTTTTGCTCTCTCAATTATTACTTCTCGGTACGCCTTGTCAGTTGAATACCTTTGCTTTTTTTCTTTCCAAGATGTTGTCTCTGTTTTTTGTATAGTACTGTTTTTTTAAATTACGTATAATAACTCGCTTAGAAGGCATCTTTTTACAAAACAAGAAATAATTGCTTTTTGTTTTGCCTCTCAATATTTTCATCTAATTAACACTTCTTATAACTCGTATCAGGTATCCATAACCTAACAAAAAATAAAACTAATTTTTAAATTTTCAGGTATTTTGTTAGTTTGAATGAAAAATATTAAAATTATTGCTCAGATATCATAAATATTTTTTGCAGTTTACATAATAACTTTAGCGATTCTAAACTGAAAAATAAAATATATATTAAAAAATGGAATTTTTTGGTCTGAAAATACATAGTCAATCCCACATCGGGTAGTTAGAACCTAACCAAAAATAAAACTAATTTTAACATTTTAAGGTATTTTTCCAGCTTGTATTGAAATATTCAAACTATTGCTCGGATACCATGGATATTTTTGCAGTTTACACAATCTGCAAAGAACGCACAGGCTGATCTTTGTAAACTGAGAAAAATTTTTACGAATGTTTTTACCGGGATTACGAAAAATATTCAAAATTAAAGATTAAAATTATCTCTGAAAGAATAGATTTTGTTGAAAAGTCAGCTAGAGATGCTTTCGCAAAACTTCATAGTAATATCCAAAAGAAATGTTGCATGTTTAGTGAAAAGCTTCCAAGGTATGGACCGGAAACTGTGGAACAGTTTACAGATGTAATGGGAAATCTTATACATCACTGTGAATATATGGAGGCATAATTGTCCTTTACTTAGTCTCAGCTTAAATTCGAATGATCGAGCCTTTATGTACTACATCCAACGACTTTGACGTCATTGATCAATATTGTATATACAAAATTAAGTTTTTCGTGAAAAATAATTAATAAAAAAAATTAAGTGCAAAAGGCGCTAGATCTAGAGATTTCCTTTAAAATAAGCCATTGAACAATTCTCTACGATGTTCCAGTGCAAGCTATCTCTGGAAACAAAAGAAAGAAAAAAAAATATCCCGTTTGTGCAGAATAACGTGGTTAAAGTCAATTTTCTTGATTTTCAAGCCAATATATTTTCTTTGTTATTCAAGCCAAAGGGCGGTAAGTTTCCTTTATAGGGGTTTCTGACAAGGCGGTTCTAATGGTGTACTTTTTGTTTTGATCTGACTATTTTTCTAGGAGTTAGGGGTTTTTATATTTCTTAACATTGGACGTGATCGTCTCTTACTAGGTTGCTAGCTACCGCTGCAACCCGGAGGTTACTAGCTACCGCTGCAACCCGGATTATGTAATACTAACTACATCCAACGACTATGACGTCATTGGTCAATATTGTATATAAAAAATTAAGTTTTTCGTAAAAAATAATTAATTGAAAAAAAAAATTAAGTGCAAAAGTTGCTAGATCTAGAGATTTCCTTTAAAATGAGCCATTGAACAACTCTCTACGATGTTCCAGTGCCAAGCTATTTGTGGAAAAGAAAGAAAGAAAAAAATATCCCGTTTAGGCAGAATGTTGTAGTAGCTGCCACTTTTCTTGATTTTCAAGCCAATATATTTCCCTTGCTGTTCAAGCCAAGGGACAGAAAGTTTCCTATACAGGGGTTTCGGACAAGGCGGTTCTAATGGTGTACTTTTGTTTTGAGCTGACTCCTTTTTTAGGAACTATGGGTTTTTATATTTCTTAACATTGGACGTGATCGTCTCTTACTAGGTTGCTAGCTACCGCTGCAACCCGGATTTGAATTTGATCTGACTCCTTTTTTAGGAACTATGGGTTTTTTATATTTCTTAATATTGGACGTGATCGTCTCTTACTAGGTTGCTAGCTACCGCTGCAATTATAAGACAATAATATGGAGATACGTACTTTACGGGTTACAAACCAAAAAAAGTTTGGTTCCAGGATACAATAATAACTTTGAACTGAGATGAAAAAAATTTTTCTTCCAGGAGACAAAAAGTAAAACTAATTATAAAATTTTCATGTATTTTGTTGTTTAAATTAAGAACTTACTATTACTGATTAGGCATCATAAATATTTTTGCAGTTTACATAATAATTTTAGCGATTAAGCCAAAAAAGAAAATTTTGGTTCCAGGAGTTTCGGTTACTATTGAGACAAGTAGCTATTATTACTATAGAGTTCATTACCATGAACTGTTTGATTGCTTAAAAATTCAAATATCTTTGAAAAGACTGCAGTATGAAAATACATCAAAAATGCAAATTTTTTTGACAAAATTGATTCTACTTTAAAAAAGTATTTTATATTTAATTACAAAAGGCACTAGATGTTGCAATTGCCTTTAAAATGAGCTATTATACAGCTCTCTATGATTTTCCAGTGCCCAGCTAGCTGAGGAGGAAAAAAAATCGGAAAAAAAAAAAAATATCCCGTTTGTGGAGAATAACGTGGTAAAAGTCAATTTTCTTGATTTTCAAGCCATATATTTTTTCTTTGTTATTCAAGCCAAAGGGCGGTAAGTTTTCTTTATAGAGGATTCGGACAAGGCGGTTCTAATGGTGTACTTTTTGTTTTGATCTGATTCTTTTTTTAGGAGTTGGGAGGTTTTATATTTCCTAACATTGGAGGTGATCGTCTCTTACTAGGTTGCTAGCTACCGCTGCAACCCGGATGATGATATAACCACTCCTCACGCCCATACACGCTCTTTATTGTAATTATTGTAAATATGGGTTTTTATATTTCTTAACATTTGACGTGATCGTCTCTTACTAGGTTGCTAGCTACCGCTGCAACCCAGATATTACAAACAGGAAAAAGCCTACGGCTTTTTCTTCTTAGAAATAGTAAGAGACGAACCTCAAACGATCAAGTAGCTAACTAAGTCCAATGTATGCAATAATTTTTTATTCCAATGATCGTCTTTTAATGTATAAAATTGCTATAAAGTTCGTTAAAACGATCTGATAGACAATACTGATGGTTAGAGTTTGGTCTTTAAGTTATCATATACTGTTAAAATTCTTTCTTATATGAACATTTCTTGGTGTAGTGGTTAGCACTTAAGACTTTGAATCCTGCGATCCGAGTTCAAATCCTGGTGGACGGTTGTTATTAAATGTAGTTTACTTATACTACCATTTAGGTTTCTGCTGTAATTCTTTCTTTTCAAAATTAAATTAGTGCTATTGCCTAGAGTTAGTTCTTTACCACATCGTAATAATTTGTTTTATAATAATAATTAATTTTGTTAATTACAAAAGGTTTCTATATACAGCAGTTTCCTTTAAAATGAGCCATTGCACAGCTCTTTACTATGACAACGAACCGTTTGATTTAATACTTAAGTTACTATGGGTTAAAGTTCGTTCCTTATTGTAAAAACCCTATCATTACTATATCATTAACTATAATTAAGTTGAGTATCTAATCTATTATAGGCAAGAGTTCGTTCTTTATTTTAAGGCCCAGGTCGGTAGAAATAAGGACAGATGGTATCCTAGGCTAGGCAAATTTGTTAGGAAAAGAAAATAGTAATGGTTACAGACTGCTGCAACGATGTAGGTACGACAATCTGCTTATAGTTAATACAGTATTCGGTTACAAAATGATCCATAAGTTAAAACGGTATTCACATGATGGGATGACAGCTAACCTTATTGATTGTGCTATTGTAAACCAAATACCGGAAGGATCGTTACAAGATACTAGGGTATGTAGAAAAGCTGTTATTGATGTTAAAAGCGAATATCACCATCTGGTAGTCTCTATGGTTAATTTAAAGCTGAAATTTAGGGAACTACCATCTGGGAAGGTATGACGTTGGTAGACTGCAGGGTTAGAATTTGAGAGGAAATTTCAAGGAGCAGTTGAATTATAAACTGGAGAGTTTAAAATTTAACACCGTAGAAGATGCATGGAATGATTTTAGGAAAATACTTTGTGATGTCGCTAATGGCCTTGGGGAAGAAATTTCGAGACACAGCTAGGAATATTAGTGAAAATGCTTTATGTTTAAGAGAGAGGGGGGCTTGTACAAGAATTGTAAAAAATAATTAATTAAAAAAAAATCAAGTACAAATAGCACTAGATCTAGGGATTTCCTTTAAAATGAGCCATTGAACAACTGTCTACGATGTTCCAGTGCCAAGCTATCTGTGGAAAAGAAGAAAGAAAGAATAAAATATCCCGTTTGTGGAGAATAACGTGGTTGAAGTAAATTTTCTTGATTTTCAAGCCATATATTTTCTCTGTTATTCAAGCCAAAGGGCGGTAAGTTTCCTTTATAGGGGTTTCGGACAAGGCGGTTCTAATGGTGTACTTTTTGTTTTGATCTGACTCTGTTTTTAGGAGTTAGGGGTTTTTATATTTCTTAACATTGGACGTGATCGTCTCTTACTAGGTTGCTAGCTACCGCTGCAACCCAGATAAGAAAACCTAATTGACAAATATCCTTTATGATGAACTATATCGGTCTTTTATGTAATGCAACCCGGATTATAATTTTAAATTATGGCGTCGTGGTGCAAATGGATAGCACGATCGGTCGGTAACCGAAAAGTTGGTGGTTCTGTTGAGACAGGTTGCTATTATTACTATAGAGTTCATTACCATGAACTGTTTCATTGCTTCAAAATTCAAATATCTTTGAAAAGACTGCAGTATGAAAATACATCAAAAATGCAGTTTTTTGACAAAATTGATTCTACTTTAAAAACTATTTTATTTTTAATTACAAAAGGCACTAGATGGAGCATTTTCCTTTAAAATGAGCTATTACACAGCTCTCTATGATTTTCCAGTGCCCAGCTAGCTGATGAGGAAGAAAAAGTGGAAAGAAAAAAAGATGCCGTTTGTGGCGAATATCGTGGTCAAAGTCAATTTTCTTGATTTTCGTGCCAATATATTTTCTTTGTTGTTCAAGCAAAAGGACGGTAAGTTTGCTATATAGAATTTTTGGACAAGGCGGTTCTAATAGTGTACTTCTTGTTTTGATCTGAATATTTTTTCAGGAGTTATGGATTACTTTAGTTTTTACTATATGGAGTGATCGTCTCTTACTAGGTTGCTAGCTACCGCTGCAACCCAGATTAATAAATAAAATATCTTTGAGAAGACTGCAATATGAAAAGAAAATTGATAAAAGTATCATGTGTATCATATTGTAAATTTTAAAACTTTAATTAATGACGTCATAGTCCAAGTGGCAAGTACGATCGGCCTTTAACCGAAAGGATGGTGGTTCAAATCCAACCGAGATCATTTTCTTTAATTTGTAATTCAGCTATCAATAAAATCATATCATTACTATATCATAACTAGTATAGGCTTATTTAGTATAGGAAAGAGTTCGTTCTTTATTATAACTTCTTTTAAATAGTAATAGACGAAACTCAAACAATCAAGTAGCTAACTAAGTCCAATGTATGAAATGGTTTGTTATTTCAGTGATCGTCTTTTAATGTAAAAGATGGAAAAAATTTTCTTCCAGGAGACAAAAAGTAAAACTAATTATAAAATTTTCATGTATTTTTGTTGTTTAATTAAGAAATTACTATTACTGATTAGGCATCATAGATATTTTTGCAGTTTACATAATAATTTTAGCGATTAAGCCAAAAAAGAAAATTTTGGTTCCAGGAGTTTCGGTTACTATTGAGACAAGTAGCTATTATTACTATAGAGTTCATTACCATGAACTGTTTGATTGCTTCAAAATTCAAATATCTTTGAAAAGACTGCTGCATGAAAATACATCAAAAATGCAATTTTTTTGACAAAATTGATTCTACTTTGAAAAGTATTTTTTTTAATTACAAAAGGCTCTAGATGTTGCAATTTCCATTTAAAATGAGCTATTATACAGCTCTCTATGAGTTTCCAGCTCTCTATGAGTTTCCAGTCTTTATTATAGCTTTTAATGTAACCATTGAACAACTCTCTACGATGTTCCAGTTCCAAGCTATATGTGGATTTACTAACCTATACTATAATTAAGTGGCGTATAAAATTTAGTATAGCAAGAGGTCGTTCTTTATTATAATAACATGGGCTAGGTGTCCTTCTTTATTGTAATTCGTTCTTTATAATATTTAATGTTCGTTCTTTACTGTAATAAAATTATTAAGCACACAAAATCCCGTGTCGAGTATCTAAAACCTAGCATAAAACAAAACTAATTTTAAAATTTTCAGGTATTTATCTTGTTTGAATTACAAAATTAGTATTATTGGTTAGACACCATAAATATTTTTGCAGTTTAAATAATAAGTTTAGTGATTCTGGACTGAAAACTAAAATAATTGCAATTATGAGACAATAATATGGAGATATGTACTTTACGGGTTACAGGATACAATAATAAATTTGAACTGAGATGAAAAAAAAATTTCTTCCAGGAGACAAAAAGCAAAACTAATTTTAGAATTTTCATGTATTTTTGTTGTTTAAATTAAAAAATTACTATTACTGATTAGGCATCATAAATATTTTTGCAGTTTTCATAATAATTTTAGCGATTAAGCCAAAAAAGAAAATTTTGGTTCCAGGAGTTTCGGTTACTATTGAGACAAGTAGCTATTATTACTATAGAGTTCATTACATGGACTGTTTTATTGCTTCAAAATTCAAATATCTTTGAAAAGACTGCAGTATGAAAATACATCAAAAATGCAATTTTTTTGACAAAAAAAATTGATTCTACTTTAAAAAGTATTTTATTTTAAATACAAAAGTGACTAGATGTTGCAATTTCCTTTAAAATGAGCTATTATACAGCTTTCTATGATTTTCCAGTGCCCAGCTAGCTGAGCAGAAAGAAAAAGCGGAAAGAAAAAAAATATCCCGTTTGTGGAGAATAACGTGGTAAAAGTCAATTTTCTTGATTTTCAAGCCAATATATTTTCTTTGTTATTCAAGCCAAAGGGAGGTAAGTTTCCTTTATAGAGGATTCGGACAAGGCGGTTCTAATGGTGTACTTTTTGTTTTGATCTGACTCTTTTTTTATTATTGGGGGGTTTTATATTTCTTGACATTGGAGGTGATCGTCTCTTACTAGGTTGCTAGCTACCGCTGCAACCCGGATTATCTAGTAGGGTTTCAGACAAGGTATTTCTAATGATGTACTTTTGTTTTGATCTGACTCTATTTTTAGGAGTTTTGGGTTTTTATATTTCTTAGCATTGGACTGATCGTCTATTACTAGGTTGCTAGCTACTGCTGCAACCCAAATTCACATATATATTTATTTATGAGAGGCAGCCTGGCCGAGTGGTCCAAGGCACTGGTGTTAGCCACCAGTCTCTTCAGAGGCGTGGGTTCAATTCTTACCGCTGGTATACGATTATGTTTGAAAGACTGCAGTGTGAAAAGACATCAAAAATGCAGTTTTTGGTGGAAAAATTTATTCTCTTTTAGAAATAATTTATTTTAGTTACTATAGATTTTTAACCCAATTAATTTCCTTTAAAATGCGCTATTGAACAACCCTTTACGATGTTCCAGTGCCAAGCTATCTGTGGAAAAGAAAAAAGAAAAAAAAAAGAAAAAAAATATCCCGTTTAGGCAGAATGTTGTAGTAGCTGCCACTTTTCTTGATTTTCAAGCCAATATATTTCCCTTGCTGTTCAAGCCAAGGGACAGAAATTTTACTATGCAGGGGTTTCGGACAAGGCGGTTCTAATGGTGTACTTTTTGTTTTGATCTGACTCTTTTTTTAAGAACTATGGGTTTTTATATTTCTTAACATTGGACGTGATCGTCTCTTACTAGGTTGCTAGCTACCGCTGCAACCCGGATTATTTTTTTGTGTAGTAAAGTTTTTTATTAGTAGAAATTTGGATTGCTCTATTTTGATATTGTTTTCTGTTATTCTTTCTTTTTTTCCACTCGCGTGAGACCATATTTTTTTCAATGTTTAAAATTATTAAGTACACAATACCCCGTGTCGAGTATCTAAAACCTAGCATAAAAAAAAATAATTTTTTAATTTTCAGGTATTTATCTTGTTTGAATTACAAAATTAGTATTATTGGTTAGACACCATAAATATTTTTGCAGTTTACATAATAAGTTTAGCGATTCTGGACTGAAAACTAAAATAATTGCAATTATAAGACAATAATATAGAGATACGTACTTTACGGGTTACAAACCAAAAAAAGTTTAGTTCCAGGATACAATAATAACTTTGAACTGAGATGAAAAAAATTTTGGTTCCAGGAGACAAAAAGTAAAACTAATTATAAAATTTTCATGTATTTTGTTGTTTAAATTAAGAACTTACTATTACTGATTAGGCATCATAAATATTTTTGCAGTTTACATAATAATTTTAGCGATTAATCCAAAAAAGAAAATTTTGGTTCCAGGAGTTTCGGTTACTATTGAGACAAGTAGCTTTTATTACTAGAGAGTTCATTACCATGAACTGTTTGATTGCTTCAAAATTCAAATATCTTTGAAAAGACTGCAGTAAGAAAATACATCAAAAATGCAATTTTTTTTGATAAAATTGATTCTACTTTAAAAAGTATTTTATTTTTAATTACAAAAGTGACTAGATGTTGCATTTGCCTTTAAAATGAGCTATTATACAGCTCTCTATGATTTTCCAGTGCCCAGCTAGCTGAGCAGGAAAAAAAGGCGGAAAGAAAAAATATCCCGTTTGTGGAGAATAACGTGGTAAAAGTCAATTTTCTTGATTTCAAGCCAATATATTTTCTTTGTTATTCAAGCCAAAGGGCGGTAAGTTTCCTTTATAGAGGACTCGGACAAGGCGGTTCTAATGGTGTACTTTTTGTTTTAATCTGACTCTTTTTTTAGGA
Source organism: Artemia sinica (assembly GCA_027921565.1). NCBI lineage: Eukaryota > Metazoa > Arthropoda > Branchiopoda > Anostraca > Artemiidae > Artemia > Artemia sinica. The sequence continues at coordinate 34,854,047 of CM051272.1, forward strand.
GTTGGGGGGTTTTATATTTCTTAACATTGGAGGTAATCGTCTCTTACTAGGTTGCTAGCTACCGCTGCAACCCGGACTATGACGACATTCAATATTTATCTAGTAGGGTTTCAGACAAGGTAATTCTAATGATGTACTTTTGTTTTGATTTTACTCTATTTTCAGGAGTTTTGTTATATTTCTTAGCATTGGACTGATCGTCTCTTACTAGATTCCTAGCTACTGCTGCAACCCAGATTCACATATATAGTTATTTATGAGAGGCAACCTGGCCGAGTGGTCCAAGGCACTGGTGTTAGTCACCAGTCTCTTCGGAGGCCTAGGTTCAAATCTTACCGCTGGTATACGATTATGTTTGAAAGACTGCAGTGTGAAAAGACATCGAAAATGCAGTTTTTGTGGAAAAATTTACTCTCTTTTAGAAATAATTTATTTTAGTTACAAAAGGTTTTTAACCCAATTAATTTCCTTTAAAATGAGCTATTGAACAACCCTCTACGATGTTCCAGTGCCAAGCTATCCGTGGAAAAGAAAAAAAAAAAGAAAAGAGAAAAAAATATCCCGTTTGGGGAGAATAACGTGGTTAAAGTCAATTTTCTTGATTTTCAAGCCAATATATTTCCCTTGCTGTTCAAGCCAAGGGACAGAAAGTTTCCTATACAGGGATTTCGGACAAGGTGGTTCTAATAGTGTACTTTTTGTTTTGATCTGACTCCTTTGTTAGGAACTATGGTTTTTATATTTCTTAACATTGGACGTGATCGTCTCTTACTAGGTTGCTAGCTACCGCTGCAACCCGGATTCTCAATTTACGAAGATCAGCATGCATTTTTGCCATCTTCTTGGACTTCTGAATGTAATTTTTCACTTTGTCCTTATGCGTTCTTTCGTAAAGCCTCACAGAGGTTTTAATTTTTTCATTATAGCATTTGTCACCCCATTATCTACCCATTATTCTGGAAGCAACTTTTTTCTTATGTTTGTTTCGGTAATCTTTATCATTATCATACCCTTCCTTGCTTTTTGTTTGGCCATTATTCTGGTAGCAACTTTTTCTTATGTTTGTTTCGGTAATCTTTATCATTATCACACCGTTCCTTGCTCTTTTGTTTGGCTGTCTCAATTTTTGCATGTCTATAAACTTCATCATTATAATAACGCTGTCTGTCACTATCAATTTTAGCATGTCTATAATCTTCATAATTAAGATAACACTCCTTGCTGTTTTGTTTGGCTCTCTCAATTTTTGCTTCTCGATACGCCTGGTCGGTTGAATACCTTTGCTTTTTTCTTTTCAAGATGCTATCTCTGTTTTTTTTGTGCAGTACTGTTTTTTAAATTACGTATAACTCGCTTAAAACGCATCTTATTATTAAACAAGAAATAATATTCTTTCTAATAACGACTGGTATCAAGTACCCATAACCTAACGAAAAATTAAACTAATTTTTAAATTTTCAGTTTTTTTTTAGTTTGAATGAAAAGATTAAAATCATTCCTTAGATATCATAAATATTTTTGCACTTTACATAATAACTTTAGCGATTCTAAACTGAAAAATAAAACATATAAAAAAAATTGAATTTTTGGTCGGGAAATACATATTAAATCCCACGTCGGGTAGTTAGAACCTAACCAAAAAAAAACCAGTTTAAAATTTTAAGGTATTTTTCTAGCTTGAATTGAAAGATTCAAACTATTGCTCGGATACCATGAATATTTGGCAGTTTACACAAGCTGCAAAGAACGCATAAGGACAAAATTAAAAATTATATTCAGAAGTCCAAAAAGATGGCAACAAGGCAGGCTGATCTTTGTAAATTGAATAATATTTTACGAATGTTTTACTTGGATTACAAAAAATATTCAAAATTACAGATTGAAATTCTCTTTGAAAGAGCGGATTTTGTTCAAATGTCCGCTAGAAATACTTCCGGAAAACTTCATAGTAATATCCAAAAGAAATGATGTATATTTAATGAAAAGCTTCGAAGGTATGAACCGGCAACTGTGGAACAGTTTACAGATGTAATGGGAAATATTAGACATCACTGTGAATATATGGAAGCATAATTGTCCTTTACTTAGTTTCAGCTTTATTCGATGATCGAGCCTTTATGTAATAACTACATCCAACGATTATGATGTCATTGATCAATATTGTACATAAGAAATTAAGTTTTTCGTAAAAAAATTATTCTATTTAAAAAAATTAAGTACAAATGGCACTAGATCTGGAGATTTCCTTTTAAATGAGCCGTTAAACAACTCTCTACGATGTTCTAGTGCCAAGCTATCTGTGGAAAAGAAAGAAAGAAAAAAAGATGCCGTTTCGGCAGAATGCTGTAGTACCTGCCACTTTTCTTGATTTTCAAGCCAATATATATACCCCTTGCTGTTAAAGTCAAATGACAGAAAGTTTCCTATACAGGGGTTTCAGACATGGCGGTTCTAATGGTGTACTTTTTGTTTTGATTTGTTTTTTTAGGAGTTATGGGTTTTATATTTCTTAACATTGGACGTGATCGTCTCTTACTAGGTTGCTAGCTACCGCTGCAACCTGGACTAGGTTGCTAGCTACCGCTGCACCCGGATTACAAACAGCTAAAAGCCTACGGTTTTTTTCTTCTTTGAAATAGTAAAAGACGAACCTCAAACAATCAAGTAGCTAACTAAGTCCAATGTATGCAATGGTTTGTTATTGTAATGATCTTCTTTTAATGTAATTTCGTAAGAAAAATGATTATTTTAAAAATAATTTGTTTTATAATTACAAAAGATTTTTTTTCCTATAAAAACAGGAAAAAGCCTACTGTTTTTTTCTTCTTTGGAATAGTAAGAGGCGAACCTCAAAGAACCAGGCAGCTAACTAAGTCCAACATAAGCAATGGTTTGTTCTTCTAAGTATCATCTTTAAATTTGGCGTTTCTTACTAGGTTGCTAGCTACCACTGCAATCTGGAATATGTAATTAATAGGTTGCTAGCTACCGCTGCAACCTAGATATTCTTATTTCTGTTACTATGGGCTAAGGTTCGTTCTTTACTGTAAAAACTAGCAAAACAGTTTTTAAGTCTGATGAAGATTTAACTGATGTGTCAAAAGTAAGGTTGCAATTCGACGATTTTATTTTGGCCTTATTATAATTGGTATGGTTAAATAATAATATGCATATGGTTCTTAAATCATACTTCTTTATGGTCCCATTTGGTCTAGTGGCCACGATAGTTAACTTTCACTTAGGAGGACCGGGTTCGATTCCCGGTGTGGGAAGATTTTTAACTCTATAATCTTCGAACATTCGAACCTTTTATAATTTATAATGATGTATAATATAAATACTGTAATCTTCACTATAGTGAAGTTGCCTATGCAAGTTAGTATAGGGAAGAGATTCGATCTTTATTATATTTTTCTTTACCTTGTTGTTGTAGCAACGTATCATAGCTGAGACAGGGTAAGCCATATTATTAAGTACAATCATCATTAAGCTCTTAGATGATATTTAAAGTAATGAACATACTTCCAAATTCCCATTTACAATATCGATCCTTAATGTAATTATTGTGCACAAACTACTTCCAACGACTATGACCTCATTGATCAATATTGTACATAAAAAATTAAGTTTTTCGTAAAAATCGATTCGACTTAAAAAAAACTAAGTACAAATGGCACTAGATCTAGATATTTCTTTTAAAATGAGCCATTGAATTATTCTCTACGATGTTCCAGTGCCAAGCTATCGGTTGAAAAGAATCTTTAATATTTATTATAATCTTTATCTTTATTGTAATATTATATAGGCAAGAGGTCGTTCTTCATTATAGCAACTCGGATTGACAACACAGATTATGTAAATCGGTTGAAAAGAACCTTTAATGTTTATTATAATCTTTATCTTTACTGTAATATTATATAGGCAAGAGGTCGTTCTTCATTATAGCAACTCGGATTGACAACACAGATTATGTAAACCCTGATTACAAACAGGAAAATGCCTACGGCCTTTTCTTCTTTGGAGTAGTAAGAGACGACTCTCAAAGAATAAGGGAGCTAACTAAGTCCAATGTATGCAATAATTTGTTCTTCTAATGATCGTCTTTTAATATAATTGCTGCTTTCTGTTCGATTCGTTTGTCGTCAACAACTGAAGAGAGTCGATCAACTGCAGAAAGTTTAACGTAGTCTGAGCAGCTTTTTGTAAGAAGTAAATCGTTAACTACCATACAATTTTCATTGGTGGGCATAAGAATGACAGGTCTATTTCCCTCTTCACACAATTTTGAGTAAACATCTATTATTTCGTCATTTGAAGCTCTGTAGGAGTTCCCAATTTTTCTCTTGTAAAGACTATTCAAATTTTCACCAGTGCAAAACCCTTGTCTAATTTCAGCAAGTGTATTAGCATAACTCTTATCCATCTTTTGTCTCACATTTATGCTTAGTTCCTCATACTCAAATAGATGCCAGAGGTTAAAAGTACCAACTGATCCGATCCTGTTTTTTACTTCTAGTCGTGTGAGAGGCATATAAGGAGGATTACCACTTACTGGTCTTAATTGAAGGAAATCTCCCAAAAATACGCAGTTAGCATTACCCATTGGCAAATCAACTGCCAATATTTCTGATAGTCTTAAATGAATGTAGGTTAAAAGAAAGAGACGAAACCATACTAATTTCATCAATAATAAAAAGTCTTGTCTCCTTAAGTGTCTTTCTCAAAGTAAGAAGTTTTTCAGTGGAGAGAGGTGTGTATTTTGTGGTGTTTTCCTGATCAATAGCTAAACTTAAACAACTATGTATTGTTAAACCATTTATGCTATGTGCAGCAATACCAGTAGGTGCCATAACTACAACGGGACAATCTTCATTCTTGAACTTGTTGCAAAGTAGTCTTCTCACGACACTGATAACCCTAGATTTTCCTGTACCCCCACATCCAGATACAATCAACTTCAAAGATGTTGCACCATTGCGCTTGGTAACTGAGTCTAAATTTTGTCAACAACTCTCTTTTGATCAATATTGAGCGACTCATAATCATTTTTCAACCATTCTTCGGTGTCACCATTTAAAATCTGTTTGTTTGTGTCTAACAAATCCTCCATAGCATCTGCTGCTCTGTCAATGACTCCTCCCTGAATTGCATTTTCTGGGTCATCTTCAATGTTTTCATCAATATTTTCTGCCTTCAGATTTCTTTTGCACGTTCTCGGACCCTTTCTTCAAATTCTATATCGCTTTTCCTCTTAACAACAAATTTTTCATGGTAAGCTACCATGTCGGGATAGTTTACACTTTCAACACAGTAGGTTTCGTAGTTGCTATTTCCACTGACTACTAGTTCATTTTCATTTCTCCAAGGTTTAAACAATTTTAAAAGATCTCCATAATAAGCATTTTTCTTCTCGTCAGTTTCAAATGGGTTTACCTTTCTGTGCTGTATGATATACGGTTTAAAAAGCCTTTTTCTGAGGTAGAAGGACCCGTCAGTTAACATCATATTATCATCAGTACCATTACGCTCCCGTTCATACCAAGACAATAACTGAAAAAGACTGATATTTCCATATGTTCCGGTCTTTTAGGGTAGATATCAATAACCCAGTGGGCAATGTACAAATCACTACTCTGTGGATCGTTTTTAGCAAGCTTTTCAAGCTCCTCATACCTTCTCAGTGTCCTCTTCACCTCGCTCTTTTTCGCAAGGTCAATATATCTAAATTGCCTAGAAATACTATACAATTTAGTACCAAGAAGCCTATCAGCAGCTTCAACTGCTCCAACTTGACGGGTTTTTATGGACTTCAACAAGTAGGACATAGTTCGTTGACCAAGACTTTTGCATGCATTATTTACTTCCTCCCACATTGCTTCTATTTCGACACTCTCTGCTTTTGTCATGTAATCGGTAATGTAATACGGTAATTTAGAGCCCAAATGGCCAATATATTGAACATCAATGTTTGCTTGATTAGCAATAAGTAACGCAGGAGAATAGTCATTTATATAACGCTCGTCATCTCTTCGAAGCAGATGATATATTCTTTTTCTTGGCTTTTTACGGTTTGTACCATGAGCCAAGCAGTCAAGGATGTCATATAATTCTGTTCGTTCCTTTGTAGGACGAGAAAGCCAAACTTACAATACGTAACCCATCTTCCTCTTTTTCTCTTATACTTTCTTTGACAGTATGTATTACAGCGGTGCACTTGATGGTCTTTGAGCAGTTTGTGAAGAGTTGGACTAGTCAATCTATTTGGTATTTCACAAGTTATAATACTATTGATATACTGAATCACTTCAGACGCTGTTGATTTCCCAATAATAGGAGCATCTTCAATCCACAACACACAGTGTACATGAGGCGCACCTCGTTTCTGATACTCGATACGCCAGAAATGATCCTTAATTTTACCAAACAAAGGATTTGTCTTTGAACAAATTAGCTCATTAAATATAGGTGTCCATTTTTTGGTCAAAGTGCATGGAAACTGCAATTGGATCTAGACACGTCAACTCTGCTGGGGTCATTTTTGCCACACCAGGTAAGTTCTTATGGACAGTCCGTAAATAGTCAATAAATTCAGGAGAGTACCACTCAGCACATGAAACTGTCAGAAACAAAGTCGGTGGACCCAATTGCTCAATCATTGACTTTACTTTATAGGAAAGAGATTGAAAATACTGCTGAGATCCTCTGATTTTTGATTGAACAGAAAACAAAGTCGCTTCCATCTCTCCATCACGGGAATGAAGCCTGTCTATAAATTGACGAGCATTTTGATTTGGTTTCACAGTCCGCAACATATGACCAACGCTATTACACATGTAAGAGAATTCTTGCAATTGGAAGCTGTGAAAAAGAAACTGTTTGTCAAGACGAAACTTAGTATGTCTGCTAAGAAGCCTGATTTAAAATATTCTGCATTCCTAATCCGAAATGGTCTTGCCTTGTCACGCAAGCCATATTTGCCTTTCGGGAAAAGATTTGGAAACACTTTTAGATCAAGTTCTTCCTGAAATAAGTCTTCGCTCTCACCTTTTAGTTTCTTGATTTGAAATTGGTCAGTACCAAGATCTTTCATTTGCTTAAAATCTTCAATGAAGTCTTTTGGAACCGCTGAATTGAGAGGCTGGACAGAAAAATGTTCAACCAATGTAGATTTTGCGCTTTCTGTCAGTTTCTGAAGGATTGCAGCTTCCGGTATTTCAGGTAAATTATCAACACCAACCGCTTTTTTCAGCAAGACGGGCTTCAAGTATTTTTTTTAAATCTTCTAGGGTGTATGCATGTATTGTTTTATAGAGACTGTTGTTCTCTCTTAACCACAACAGTGCTTCATGGACTTTTCTCAGATCTATTAGTGCAGTCCAAACATTCTTGTTGTAAGTAGGCTGACCATTGACAATGACTACAAAACTATCAATGTTAAGAAGTTTTTCAGGCTGAATATCTGCATTTGCTTGCACATCAACAGGTAGATATACTATTCTCCCCTTAAGAGCGTCAACAAGTTCTGTTCTAGGTCTCTTCAATGCAGTTACTTGCCCTAATCTGACGATCGTAAGACAAGGCATTACAAATCGAATCATTGCCATTTCAAAATTATTTAAACACTTTATACATTCCGGTGTACAGTCTATATGAAGGTTATTTAATACTGATCGGACATTCTCCTGACTTTTCAACATTTTCCCAGCACAGTAATCACAGACAAAGAATGAATCTATGACATCCTCTTTCCAACCTGTACATTGAATTAGTTGTTCTCTGTCATCTTTGGGTATGTCCTGTTGTAGGTGTTCTAAAATCGTGGCCATCATTACATCAAAACCTTTCTTATTTGAAAGGGATCTTAGACTCTTCAATTGGTATTTTGTCTTTATCTGCTCACAACTGTCACAATGCATTGTGGGGTATACATCCCTAATGTTCGCTACCTTATCAAGGCTCTCACCAAATAATTTTATTATTGTATTTTCATCCACAGAAACTCTAATATTGCCATCACCGTAAATGAAGTCTTGACTATTATTACGACAGAGTCTACTTGACACTTCTTCTATGTAATGACTTAGTTCCTTGTACGAGCCCTCGACTTTTAGTAGATTAATATGTTGTATAATCTTACATTTTGATACTGCCTTATATACGCTATTAATGAAACAGTTCAAGACAGGAAAATGTGGAGCTAGTGCCCTTAGAGAACGCAAATAGCTCTGACATCCCTCATTTGGGCTACAGTATAACGAATGCCCATGCTTTCTTGTGTCCTTGTAATTGATTTCACAATAATCCAAGCCGCCAAGGTAGAAATTAACCACTTTGTCAGTTGAAAATTTTAATGCTATATTATTTTCAAGAATATCAAAAAGAATTTGACATAATTCAATATCCGTCGGATAGAGCTTGCAGATATCAGGGTGACATTGCCAAGTAACCTGCTGCCCAATTTTTTGGTTTTGAATGTTTACTCAGATTGTTATAGGTGACTTCAGCCATCATAATTTCCTTGTCAGATCTAGTTCTAGAGCATTTTTCAATAGTTGTCTCGTACTTTTCAGGACAGTTTGTTCTACTACACAGAGAATTTTTTGCCAAATATTCAGTAGAACTAAACGAACTGTTTAAAACACAGTTAGAAATGCTTTTTTCTTGAGTCGGTGTTCCAGGAATTTGTTCTAAATCATTAGTCTTACAAACACATTTACTAATAACCCTAACAGGCTCGTTTTCGCCATAATTGAAAAAACATTGCTTTTTCCTTCGCTGTTGATAGGTATGCTTGTATATATATTTTTATTGCTGCTACATAAACTGCAATTGCTCCTTCCAAAATTAATATACGAATTTTCTAAGAAGTACGCCTCCGTATATTCACTGTGTTGTCGAACATTTTCCATTGCATCTATAAACTGTTCCGCAGTTGCCAATCCATACCTTGGAAGCTTTTCGTTAAACTGACAACATTTCCTTTGGATATTACTATGAAGCTTTGCCAAAGAATTTCTAGCCGACTTTTCAACAGCATCCGCTCTTTCAAAGAGAATTTTAATCTGTAATTTTGAATACTTTTCGTGATCCCGATAAAACATGCGTAAAATGTTTCTCAATTTACAAAGATCAGCCTGCATTTTTGCCATCTTCTTGTATTTCTGAATGTAATTTTTCCCTTTGTCCTTATGCGTTCTTCGGTACAACCTCGCAGAGAATTTAATTTTTTCATTATAGCTTTTGTCAACCCAGTATCTACCCATTATCCTGGTAGCAACTTTTTTCTTATGTTTGTTTCGGTAATCTTCATCATTATCATACCGTTCCTTGCTCTTTTGTCTAGCCTTCTCAATTGTTGCTTCTCTATAAAGTTTATCATTATGATAACGCTCCTTGATCTTTTGCCTAGCCTGCTCAATTCTTGCTTCTCTGTAATATTCATCATTATCATACCGTTCCTTGATCTTTTTTGTTGGCTGTCTCAATTTTTGCATGTCTATAATCTTCATCATTGTGATAACACATCTTGCTGTTTTGTTTGATTACTTCTCGATACGCCTGGTCGGTTGAATACCTTTGCTTTTTTCTTTTCAAGATACTATCTCTGTTGTTTGTGTAGTACTGTTTTTTTTCAATTTGCGTGCAGCTTGCTTGATTGAAACCATTATGTAATTATGAATGTGAGCATTTACAGTTCTGACGCTTCTTATATAGTAATTATGACGTCACAGCGTAATGATTTTATTGACGTCATAGCGCAATGATATTATTTCATGACGTCTTCAGAAACAACAATATAATTTCGTGTTTTTCTATTCACGTCATAGCTCTAATATAAAACTATGACGACATTCAATATTTATCTAGTAGGGTTTCAGACAAGGTAATTCTAATGATGTACTTTTGTTTTGATCTGACTCTATTTTTAGGAGTTTTGTTATATTTCTTAGCATTGGAATGATCGTCTCTTACTAGGTTGCTAGCTACTGCTGCAACCCGGATTCACATATATATTATTTATGAGAGGCGACCTGGCCGAGTGGTCCAAGGCACTGGTGCTAGCCACCAGTCTCTTCGGAGGCGTGGGTTCAAATCTTACCGCTGGTAAACGATTATGTTTGAAAGACTGCAGTGTGAAAAGACATCGAAAATGCAGTTTTTTGGTGGAAAAATTTATTCTCTTTTAGAAATAATTTATTTTAGTTACAAAAGGTTTTTAACCCAATTAATTTCCTTTAAAATGAGCTATTGAACAACCCTCTACGATGTTCCAGTGCCAAGCTATCTCTGGAAACAAAGAAAAAAAAAAGAAAAAAATATCCCGTTTAGGAAGAATGTTGTAGTAGCTGCCACTTTTCTTGATTTTCAAGCCAATATATTTCCCTTTCTGTTCAAGCCAAGGGACAGAAAGTTTCCTTTACAGGGGTTTCGGACAAGGCGGTTCTAATGGTGTACTTTTTGTTTTGATCTGACTCCTTTTTTAGGAACTATGGGTTTTTATATTTCTTAACATTGGACGTGATCGTCTCTTACTAGGTTGCTAGCTACCGCTGCAACCCGGATTTCTTGGCCGAGTGGTCCAAGGCGCTGGTGTTAGTCACTAGTCTCTTCGAAAATGTGGGTTCAAATCCTACCACTGTATACGATTATGACGTCATTGATCAATCTTTAATATGAAATATGCGATTTTTCGTAAAAAACTGATTCTATTTTAAAAATACATTGTTTTAAGTACAAAAGGTTTTTTAACCCAATTAATTTCCTTTAAAATGAGCTATTGAACAACCCTCTACGATGTTCCAGTGCCAAGCTATCTCTGGAAACAAAGAGAAAAAAAAAAAAAAAAAAATATCCCGTTTAGGAAGAATGTTGTAGTAGCTGCCACTTTTCTTGATTTTCAAGCCAATATATTTCCCTTTCTGTTCAAGCCAAGGGACAGAAAGTTTCCTATACAGGGGTTTCGGACAAGGTGGTTCTAATGGTGTACTTTTTGTTTTGATCTGACTCCTTTTTTAGGAACTATGGGTTTTTTATATTTCTTAACATTGGACGTGATCGTCTCTTACTAGGTTGCTAGCTACCGCTGCAACCCGGATTTGTTCTAAATCATTAGTCTTACAAACACATTTACTAATAACCCTAACAGGCTCGTTTTCGCCATAATTGAAAAACATTGCTTTTCCTTCGCTGTTGATAGGTATGCTTGTATATGTATTTTTATTGCTGCTACATAAACTGCAATTGCTCCTTCCAAAATTAATATACGAATTTTCTAAGAAGTACGCCTCCGTATATTCACTGTGTTGTCGAACATTTTCCATTGCATCTATAAACTGTTCCGCAGTTGCCAATCCATACCTTGGAAGCTTTTCGTTAAACTGACAACATTTCTTTTGGATATTACTATGAAGCTTTGCCAAAGAATTTCTAGCCGACTTTTCAACAGCATCCGCTGTTTCAAAGAGAATTTTAATCTGTAATTTTGAATACTTTTTCGTGATCCCGATAAAACATGCGTAAAATGTTTCTCAATTTACAAAGATCAGCCTGCATTTTTGCCATCTTCTTGTATTTCTGAATGTAATTTTTCCCTTTGTCCTTATGCGTTCTTCGGTACAACCTCGCAGAGAATTTAATTTTTTCATTATAGATTTTGTCACCCCAGTAACGCTCCTTGATCTTTTGTTTGGCTGTCTCAATTTTTACTTCTCGATACACCTGGACGGTTGAATACCTTTGCTTTTGGTTTTTCTTATATTTGATGCGGTAATCTTCATCATTGTGATAACTCTCCTTGAACTTTTGTTTGGCTGTCTCAATTTTTACTTCTCGATACACCTGGACGGTTGAATACCTTTGCTTTTGGTTTTTCTTATATTTGATGTGGTAATCTTCATCATTGTGATAACTCTCTTGAACTTTTGTTTGGCTGTCTCAATTTTTGCATGTATATAATCTTCATCATTGTGATAACACATCTTGCTGTTTTGTTTGATTACTTCTTTATACGCCTGGTCGGTTGAATACCTTTGCTTTTTCTTTTCAAGATACTATCCCTGTTGTTTGTGTAGTACTGTTTTTTTCAATTTGCGTGCAGCTTGCTTGATTGAAACCATTATGTAATTATGAATGTGAACATTTACAGTTCTGACGCTTCTTATATAGTAATTATGACGTCACAGCGTAATGATTTTATTGACGTCATAGCGCAATGATATTACTTCATGACGTCTTCAGAAACAACAATATAATTTCGTGTTTTTCTATTCACGTCATAGCTCTAATATAAAACTATGACGACATTCAATATTTATCTAGTAGGGTTTCAGACAAGGTAATTCTAATGATGTACTTTTGTTTTGATTTGACTCTATTTTTAGGAGTTTTGTTATATTTCTTAGCATTGGACTGATCGTCTCTTACTAGATTGCTAGCTACTGCTGCAACCCAGATTCACATATATAGTTATTTATGAGAGGCAACCTGGCCGAGTGGTCCAAGGCACTGGTGTTAGCCACCAGTCTCTTCGGAGGCGTGGGTTCAAATCTTACCGCTGGTATACGATTATGTTTGAAAGACTGCAGTGTGAAAAGACATCGAAAATGCAGTTTTTGGTGGAAAAATTTATTCTCTTTTAGAAATAATTTATTTTAGTTACAAAAGGTTTTTTAACCCAATTAATTTTCTTTAAAATGAGCTATTAAACAACCCTCTACGATGTTCCAGTGCCAAGCTATCTCTGGAAACAAAGAAAAGAGAAAAGAGAAAAAAATATCTCGTTTAGGCAGAATGTTGTAGTAGCTGCCACTTTTCTTGATTTTCAAGCCAATATATTTTCCTTGCTGTTCAAGCCAAGGGACAGAAAGTTTCCTATACAGGGGTTTCGGACAAGGCGGTTCTAATGGTGTACTTTTTGTTTTGATCTGACTCCTTTTTTAGGAACTATGGGTTTTTATATTTCTTAACATTGGACGTGATCGTCTCTTACTAGGTTGCTAGCTACCGCTGCAAACCGGATTTTGAGACGAAGGTAGGCCCAGTATTGAGTTACGGTGGGGAAGTTTGGGGGTTTGAAAAAGGGGAAAAATAGAGAGAATTTATTTAGGACATTTCAGGAGACTTTTCGGGCTAAGCAGGAAATTTAATAGTCTGGTGTTAAAGGGTGATCTAGGATTTTTTTTCATTGAGGGTAAAAAGATTGGTTAGAATGATAAGATATTGGGAAAAGGTGATTGGTTTACAGAATAATAGGTTGGTAAATGCAGCTTATCAGGAGGTGTTGCAGGATAGAAAGAAAAGTTCATGGGCTACCCAAGTGAAATCAATTTTAAATAGTTGTGGGTTGTCAGGTGTTTGGAATGAAGGGAAGGGGATAGGACTGGAAGTCGGAATTGTAGCAAAATTCGTAAAGGGTGTGCTGGAAGATCAGGAGATTCAGAAATAGCAGTGTGAAGTTGCAGCCTTGGTGCCCCTCGGCGTTTACCGGCAATAAAAGGAGGTCTGGGGATATGATATTTATTTTAAAGCGGGTTTAAATAGTGAAGAAATTAAGTGGTATATATCAGGGAGGGGTAATTTTCTAGCACTTGGAGAATGGAGGAAATATTTAGGGAGGGCAAGGGTAACGGACGGTCCTTACTCATGCCCTATGTGTGGAGAAAATGGTAAGGATCTGTTCCACTTCATGGCCATTTGTCCCGAATTACAGGATTTAAGGAAAGAATTATCTGGGCCCCATTTAACTGAGCACACGTGCAACTCAAACCCATTTAGCTAAACCCTCGTGTAATTGAACCCCATTTAACTGAGCACTCTTGCAACTCAACCCCATTTAGGTAAACCCCCGTGTAATTTAATCCCCGTGCAACTGGACCACCGTGCAGCTGAAACAACATAAAACTGAAGCACCGGGCAACTAAACCCTTGTATAACAGAACTCTTGTGCAACTCAACCACCGCATAAAAGAATTATGCGGTTGCTGAACTATATATATATATATATATATATATATATATATATATATATATATATATATATATATATATATATATATATATATATATATATATATATATATATATATATATATATATATATAATATATATATATATATATATATATATATATATATATTGGTTCTGTTTATGGAGACAACGTTGAGGGTACTATCGTGGTTATGGAGGCACGGGGAGGGTGCCGTTTGATCTGCCAGCCACAGAAAGCGTTATACGCTAATGCTGCAAGGGATATTGCCAGCAGACTATTTATTTAAACTTAGATTTTTTTTTTAAGCCACCCCACTTCATCTTTGTTTTTGATCTCTAAGTGCTTAAGAGCTTTTGGTATGAAAAACGCTTTTCTTTGCTCTGAAAAACTAGTAGAGATCATAAACATGTAGAAATCAATATCATGCATAAATTCACCTACAAGATAAGTTTAACAACATAATTGTCACAAACATTTCCGACTTTGGCCTGGAATTTTTGCCCTTGCATTTGACTAATCTTAGAAAAATTGTCTTTGAGCGCTCAATCCTCAACGCCATGTTGAAAAATTTTTACTTAGGAGCTTTGAGAATGGTGAGATGACTGGTTTGATGTGGCATTCGCGTAGATGTTAGGACATGCATGTCAACTGGCAAGTTCTACCCTTTTTTAAATGCAATCTTTTGCATTTTCAAGTGAAAATCCTCTTTCCATTTCAGTGAAGCTTGCTACACGAGGCCTAGACATTGAGGGAAATTGGGCCCGATAAAGAATTACTTGTCATTTGTTACAGGTCGTAACTACCACTATCCTTATTACAGTACTTGATAGATATGACCGAATTCGGTATATTAAAGTTTTTTCAACACTTGATTGTCTTTTGGTGGTTCTTTGGTGATTTATTCTAAGAGAAAATGGTGATTTTTTTTTGCCTTCGGTGGCAACGCTGTTCTCAGACAAAATGACCAGAAATATTATAAAAAAAAAGTAACATTGTTACTTATTATAAAGCTGGTTACACTATTACCTTATCCAAATCTTTATAAGTTAGGTAATTTTTCAAAGTTTGTGGAATATTAAATATAAAACCACTTCTTGGTTTTTGCAATTTCTATATTTTTTCCCCTTCAGTAGTCTTTTCAGCAATAGAATGTATTGATTTTTGTATCTTTGGTTGAACTTGGATAAAAAATTGCATTTCTCTCTAGAAGATATTCAACTAAAAGTACATAAAGAATGCGGCCAGAAGCTACTCTTAAGGGTGTTTCATTGTTTAAGCTTTAAACGATTTATGCCTGCATCCGTTGACACTAGCTGCTTTCAAACATCCAAGAAACCATGTTTTGCAGCCAAATGTAAAGAGTGGTGTTGCTTAAATCTAAAGCATCTATTGCAGCCTCATTTGAGATCAGTTGTTAAAACAAACCTACCTTTCCAGATATAGTAGCATGGTGTAGAGCTGCTAATTTACCAGGACCTGTGACCTGTGACATTTATGTCCGCGCCTTTTCTTTTCAATAATTGGCATACGTCTGTGTTTTTGCGCCAAATGGCTTCATGTAAAGGCGTACAACCCCACTTATCAATGGCATCTACTATAGCATCCTTTGAAATCAGTAACTGACACATATCTACCTCTCCAGACATAGCTGCATGATGTAAGGCGGTTCTTCGCCAAGGATCTATGGCATTTATTGTAGCACACTTTGCCATTAGGAACTGGAAGACATGTAGATTTTTATTCCATATCGTTTCATGTAAGGCTGTATCACCCTTCATATCTGTTGCATCTATTTTAGCGCCCCACTGAAATCAGACACTTACATGTATGTAGCTTCCCAGATAGGGCAGCTATATGTAGAGGCGTTTTCTTTCTAAAATCTATGGCATCTATTGTAGCCTCTTTGAAATAAGTAGCTGAAAAACATCTAGATTTTCACAAGAAGCAGCACTATGTAAAGGTGTGTCTTTCTAAATGTCTATGGCATCTATTTTAGCATCCTTTGAAATCAATAGCTGACAAATATCTAATATTCCTTTGGACGCAGCAATATGTAAAGGCGTCTAATCCCAAAAGGGGTCATCTAGAATTGCTCCATTTGAAATCAATACCTGACACACATCTAATATCCCTTTCTTTGCAGCATAATCAAGGCGTGTGTTTCTTATAATTTAGGACATTAATATTGACTCTTCTTGAAATTAAAACAAGAAAAAAAAATATACCGCTTAGGCAGAATGTTGTAGTAGCTGCCATTTTTTCTTGATTTTCAAGCCAATATATTTCCCTTGCTGTTCAAGCCAAGGGACAGAAAGTTTCCTATATAGAGGTTTCGGACAAGGCGGTTCTAATGGTGTACTTTTTGTTTTGATCTGACTGTTTTTTTAGGAGCTATGGGTTTTTATATTTCTTAACATTGGACGTGATCGTCTCTTACTAGGTTGCTAGCTACCGCTGCAACCCGGATTAACAAAATAAAAACGATTACAAACAGGAAAAAGTCTACGGCTTTTTCTTTTTTCGAAATAGTAAGAGACGAACCTCAAGTAATGATCGTCATTTAATGTAATCGTGGTAACGAAATAGAAAGAGACGAACCTCAAACAATCAAGTAGATAACTAACTCGAATGTATAAAATGATTTGTTATTCCAATAATCGTCCTTTAATGTCACTTAACATTGGACGTGATCGTCTTTTACTAGGTTGCTAGCTACCGCTGCAACCCGGGTATAATTACTCATAGATACCAAAATCCTTACTGTATTACAAACAGGAAAAAGCCTATGGTTTTTCTTAATTGGAATAGTAAGAGACGAACTGGCTACAACCTACGTTTATGACATCATTGATCAATCTTTAACATTAATTATAATCTTATTTTAGTTACTATGGGCTGGAAGTTTGTTCTTTACTGTAATGTGGAATTACTAACCTATACTATGATTAAGTGGCGTATAAAATTTAGTATAGGCAAGAGGTCGTTCTTTATTATAATTCTAATGATGTATTTTTGTTTTGATCTGACTCTATTTTTAGGAGTTCTGGGTTTTTATATTTCTTAGCATTGGACTGATCTTCTCTTACTAGGTTGCTAGCTACTGCTGCAACCCAGATTCACATATATCCAAGGCGCTGGTGTTAGCCACCAGTCTCTTCGGCGGCGTGGGTTCAAATCTTACCACTGGTATACGATTATGACTTATATACAAAAATCAAATATCTTTGAAAAGACTGCAGTATGAAAAGACATCAAAAATGCAGTTTTTAGTGCAAAAATTTATTCTCTTTTAGAAATAATTTATTTTAGTTACATCATATTTTTAACCCAATTAATTTCCTTTAAAATGAGTCATTGAACAACTCTCTACGATGTTCAAGTGCCAAGCTATCTGTTGAAAAGAAAAAACGAAAAAGGAAAAAAATATGCCGTTTAGGCAGAATGTTGTAGTAGCTGCCAATTTTCTTGATTTTCAAGCCAATATATTTCCCTTGCTGTTCAAGCCAAGGGACAGAAAATTTCCTATAGAGGGGTTTTGGACAAGGCGGCTCTAATGGTGCACTTTTTGTTGTGATCTGACTCCTTTTTTAGGAGCTATGGGTTTTTACATTTTTTAACATTGGACGTGATCGTCTCTTACTAGGTTGCTAGCTACCACTGTAACCCGGATGTTCTGATCTGAATCTTTTTTTCAGGAGTTATGGGTTACTTTAGTTTTTACCATGGGACGTGATCGTCTCTTACTAGGTTGCTAGCTACCGCTGCAACCCGGATTTTGGAATACTTATGTGAAGTGCTATAATACTTCAGTTACTTTGGACTACAGTTTGTTCTTTAATGTAATTTTAATCTGAATCTTTTCTCAGGAGTTAATGGTTACTTTAGGTTTTACTATAGGGCGTGATCGTCTCTTACTAGGTTACTAGCTACCGCTGCAACCCGGACTATATAAAAAAAACTAATTGACAAACACCATTTATGAACTATATCGGTCCTTTATGTAAGTTGCTAGCTACTGCTGCAACCCAGATAATAAACTGATTACAAACAGGAAAAAGCCTACGGCTTTTTCTTCTTTGAAATAATAAGAGACGAACCTCAAACAATCAAGTAGCTAACTAATTCCAATGCATGCAATTGTTTGTTATTCCAATGATCGTCTTTTAATGTAATGATCTGTCTCTATTTTTAGGAATTCTGGGTTTTTATATTTCTTAGCATTGGACTGATCGTCTCTTACTAGGTTGCTAGCTACTGCTGCAACCCGGATTCACATATACACTTATGAGAGGCAGCGTGGCCGAGTGGTCCAAGGCACTGGTGTTAGCCACCAGTCTCTTCGGAGGCGTGGGTTCAAATCTTACCGCTGTTATACGATTATGATTTATATACAAAAATCAAATATCTTTGAAAAGACTGCAGTATGAAAAGACATCAAATTTTTATTTTTGCTCATTTTTGTTTAATGGAGTTCTTTACTTTTCTTTGAAAAACTTATTTTGTGGAAAAAGTTTTTTTAATTAATATACATAAAGGCTAGATCATCGGATAAAGCTGAAACTAAGTAAAGGACAGTTATGCAGTGGTTACACTAAAAGACGATGATTGGAATAACAAACCATTGCATATATTGGACTTAGCTAGCTACTTGATTGTTTGAGGTTTTATACTAAAAGTTTGATTAAAACACGACGTTTCTTTAAAGCTGCTGCTTTCTCATCCTGCTTAGGTCGGTTTTTGGCAATCAATTTGAGAACGTCCCTTTTTTTCTCATAGTGCTCTTTCTTTCTGCCAGCAAACTGTTTGGCTCGACTTTCAAATATTTCGTTCTCCTTAAGTTTCTTTTTTCTTACTAGCAAAAACATTGCAATAAATAATTTTCTGATAAAAATAAATACTATCAAACAATTCGTGTTTAGTTCTTGTATCAAGTAATAGATGCAGCGGTAACTAGCAACCTAGTAAGAGACGATCACGTCCAATGTTAAGAAATATAATAACCCATAACTCCTAAAAATAGAGTCAGATCAAAACAAAAAGTACGCCATTACTTTCTGCCTTGTACAAGGCATTCTGTACAAAGTACATTGTACATTCTGCCTTGTACAAAGTACAAGGCATTTCTGCCTTGTCCAAAACCCCTATATAGGATATTTTCCGTCATTTGGCTTTAACAGCAAGGGGAATATATTCACTTGAAAATCAAGGAAAGTGGCAGCTACTACAGCCTTCTGCCCAAACGGCATTTTTTTTCTTCTTTTCCAAAGATAGCTTGGCACTGGAATGTCGTAGAGAGTTGTTCAATGGCTCATTTCAAAGGAAATTACTAGTTCTAGTGCTATGTATGATTTAATTTTTCTTATTTAAATCAAATAAATTTTTCCACTAAAAACTGCATTTTTATGGCCAATCTTGATGAATGATGTCATTATCGAAGGTAGTGACCATATATGAAGTATTAAGTGAATGCAACATTTATACCCGCTTATATTTCCACAAGACAATATAAGACATACATATTGGATCAATATAGTTCATTTTTATTATTATAGAAAGAGATTTAACAGCAAGGGAAATATATTGGCTTGAAAATCAAGAAAAGTGGCAGCTACTACAGCATTCTGCCCGTACGGCATTTTTTTTTTCTTCTTTTCCACAGATAGCTTGGCACTGGAACGTCGTAGAGAGTTGTTCAATGGTTCATTTTAAAGGAAATCCCTAGATCTATTGCTATTTATAATTTTTTTTTTAATCATATCAATTTTTCCACTAAAAAAGCGCATTTTTATGGCCAATCTTAATTAATGATGTCATAATCGTAGGTAGTAACCATATATGAAGTAATAAGTGAATGCAATATCTATACGCACTTATATTTCGACAAGACAATATAAGACATACATTTCGGATCGATATAGTACATTATAATCTGGTCTGCAGCGGTAGCTAGCAACCTAATAAAGAGACGATCACGCCTCATAGTAAAAACTAAAGTAACTCATAATTCCGAAAATATATTCAGATCAAAACAAAAACGACACTATTAGATTCACCTTGTCCTATACCTCTATACCGAAAACTTACCGTCCCCTAGCTTGAATAATAAGGAAAATATATTGGCTTAAAAACTAAGAAAATTCCACATACGGCATCTTTTTTTCTTTCCGTTTGATTTTTCTCCTCAGCAAGCTTGGCACTGAAAAATCATAGAAAGCTGTAAAATGGCTCATTTAAAAGAAATTGCTACATCTAGTGCCTTTTGTAATTAAAAATAAAATATTTTTTAAAGTAAACTCAATTTGGTCAAAAAACTGCATTTTTGATGTATTTTCATACTGTAGTCTTTTCCAAGATATTTGAAGCAATCATTATCCAGTTTGCAGCGGTAGCTAGCAACCTAGTAAGAGACGATCATGTCCCATAGTAAAACTAAAGTAGCCCATTACTCCTGAAAATAGATTCAGGTCAAAACAAGAAGTACACTATTAGAACCGCCTTGTCCGAAACCTCTATAAAGCAAACTAACCGTTCCTCCGCTTGAAAATCAAGAAAATTGGCTGTAACCGCGATATTCTCCACATACGGCATCTGTTTTTCTTTCCGTTTGATTTTTCTCCTCAGCTAGCTCGGCACTGGAAAATCATTGAGAGCTGTATAATGGCTCATTTTAAAGAAAATTGCCACATCTAGTTCCTTTTAATTAACCATGGAGGCAACACTGGTCAAAAGTCAACAATTTTTAAATATAAAATTCATGCTTTTGAGGATGATATGAGTCAATAAACACTACTAGGCTACCCTGTTTTTCGTCAGTATACAAAAAATTTTTAGCATTCAATAGACTTTAGTCTAAGACATACCAAACCATATCCTGTGCAATAATTGTATTTGTTGTCTTAGGGCTACTGTACAGTAGTTTTGAGGTGGGTACAACAAAATTGTCAAATCTTTAGTGGGCTACCAGCAGTCTAAGGAAATCGATTTCTTGAGTACTTATATTTAAGTGACTTGAGAAAGTTCAACTCCACAGGAATTACCTTGGGTGCCAAAATAAAATTGTGGCTCTTCTTAAGGAAACACAACTAGCCTAGGCTAACAATATCACTCAAATCTGGAATCAATATTTTCCAAATGTAATAGGAAGGTTTTTAACCAGAGGATCCCCCCTTAGTTTACCAAATGACTCCCTATGCTAGGCCTAGGCTATGTACAGAACCACACAGAAAAAGTATTTTCTGTATACTAGGCCTAAGCCTAAACAGAAAATGGGTAGGTTAAATTCACAGTGGGCCTTATAATTTAGCCTAACTAAGATAAAAGTGAAAACATCATTTGATGCCTTTTTTATGCTCTTTCATAATTTAATAATTGCTTTGGGGCTAATTGCATCTTGAGCCCTTAAAGGGGCCCCAAAGGTAGGCCTATTTCATTTTTGTAACCACACAAAGAAGTTGTCAACACTAGTTAAGTTATTGAGAAGTGGTTAAAAACACATTACTATTGTATAAATAGGTTGTTCAAAAGTAAAATATAACAAAAATACTTATTTATGACAATTCAAACCTCATTTATTAGGCTAGGTAACTCAAATATAAACCATTTTCCAACTGCTTCAAGTTTGGTGAATGCCATCAACAACAACAGGGCAGAATTTTGCAATTTGAAACTTTGCTGTTGCCAATTCAGGGTATATTCTAATTCATGGTATATATTTACACATTAGGGGGTGGGGTGGGTAAATTTCATGGTTAATTTGCAGTGGGCCATATAATTTAACTAGGATAAAGTGAAAATATCATTTGATACTTTTTTCTTATGCTATTTCATTATTCATATAAAATACCTTTAGGGTCCATTTAAGGGCTCAAGATGCAATTAGCCCCAGAAGTAATTATTATAACTTACAGGAACAGTGCCTCTTACTAGGATATCATATCCTGTTGTGACACTCTCTAATCTTGGCTTAAACATAGTGCACCTAGTGCACAAAGTCATATCACTTTTATATGTTATGTATTATGAATAAACACTTCTTTCTGTAGCTGCTTGTCAAGATGGTTTTTTTTGAAGCTGTTTAGAGTTGGTGCTGACACTACTTCTTTGGGTAACAAGTTCTAGTCTTTTACTGCTCTAACTGACCAGAAAGAAGACCTCTGTCTAGTTGATGCTGTTTGTTTCTGGATTTTGCAGAATGACCCCTAGTATAGACATTAGTCTGACTACAGAAAAATTTGTCAAACTTGGTTCTATCTAGATCCTTTCTCAATTTCAAAATCTGGATCAGGTCCCCTCTTTTTCTTCTATAGTTTAGGCTTGGCAGCTTCATTTGTTTCAGGTGCTCTTTATATGCCATTTCTTTTAGTCCAGAGAGTTGTTTGGTGGTATGTCTCTGCACCTTTTTGATTTTGATAGCATTGCCAAAGTATGAGGGACCCCAGACTATGTTTCCATACTCAATGGTTGGTTGCGCAAGGGCTTTATAGAGTCTGGTGAAGGTTTTAGTGTCTAAATGCCTGAAAGACTGCCTGATTAAACCAACCAGCCTGCTTGCCTTATTTGCAATGAGATCTGTGTGTTGGTGGAATTTCAGCCTGAGTCTATAAAGATCCCCAAGTCTCTTTTACAATCAGTATGTGATATGACTGAGACAGTGTTTGTTTTTGCTAATGTAAGGGTGTCATTGATGTTTTTTGGCTTGGGTCCAATCCATAATGTCTTGAATTATTGCATTATGAAAGAGCATAAAAAAGGCATCAAATGACATTTTCACTTTCATCTTAGGTAAATTATAAGGACCATTGCAAATTTACCAGAAAATGCTATAATAAGCCTAATGAAACTCTTACTTTATAATATGCAGCATGTTTTTGTTAATCAGATTTCTTCTGGACTTGGTATGTTTTGATGGGTGTCTTTGTGCTGAAAAACCTCTTCCTAGCTAATTTACCTACTATAGGCTGATTCCCTGTAGTAGCATAATATTTGTAGGCATGAATATATAATGAGTTGGAGGTAATAGGCTTGAGATTTTCTGTGCAGGATTTCAACTCTTGTTGATAGAAGAGCATCACCAATTGCTGAAAATCATGTTGTGACCAAGATGGGCCCAGGATTGTAAAAAGCCTTCATTCATGGAGGTCCCAATGGCTTCTTGCTGTCCAGTTCTAAGCCAGCTTAAGCACTTCAGTGTAGTCTTGAGAAGATATGTGATCCCTGTCCTGTTCTGGTATCCAGGATCATTGCTTTTCCTGAGGCCAAAAAATTTATGATTTAAAGAACATGAAAATTGGAACTTAGAATGTTATGTCATTAAAAAAATGACCATCATATTGACATTTTGACTGACAAATTCAGGCAATTAAAACTGGACTTATTAGGAGTTTCAGAAACTCATATCCCAGGGGTAGGAAGCTTAAAGAGAGATGGGCAGAACATCTTGAGAATTTGCTAAACCAAGATAGAGTTTCAGGGAAAGAGATAGAGGAAAATGAAAAAATTTGTGATACCTTCAATGTGAAGGAGGATTTGTTTTGTGAGGAAGAATTAGCAACAGTACCAAAAGGATTAAAAAATAATAAGGCTCCAGGTGCTGATAGGGTGGTAAAATGAGTTTCTTAAATATGGTGTTTCTGAGGTTAGACATAAGTTACTGCAGATTATGAATATGATTTTTTGATAAAGGGGAAGTACCTAAAAAATTTAGGAAAACCTCAATTAAACCACTATATAAGAAAGGTGATAAGAGTGAGTTTGGTAATTATTGAGGCATTAGTCTGGTCTCTGTGGGTAGCAAATTACTTAGTAATATGATACTTTTTAGACTGAGAGATGCTGTAGACAAAGTTTTAAGAGAAAACAGTGCAGTTTTAGAAAAGGTAGGGGATGTGTCAACCAAATTTTCACTCTTAAGTTAATAATTGAGAAGTGCCTGAGTTGTCAAACACCTTTGGTTCTCAGTTTATAGATTATGAACAAGCATTCAATTCTGTTGATAGAGAGAGAGAGAGAGAGAGAGAAAAAGGTTTTATTAAAAAAATTATAACACATTAACAACAAAACCCAAAGTTTATTAAACTTGTATGGGTACACATCACCCTTTACAAAACCTACATACACAATTACTACCAGCCAGCCTTAGACCCCCCCCCCCCAAAAAAAAAAAAGGACAAAAAATAATAATAAGAAAATAAATAAATAAAAATAAACAAAATAAATTAATTTCTAATAATTTCACGACCTAATTGGATACCGAAGACACAAAACTAAAAATCATTCATTCTATTCTACCTCCTTGTCGCCCTCCAAAAAAAAAGTGTCACAATCACTTGAGAGAAAATTTGCCCAGCAAGGATTAAAACTCATATGTAGACAAACACTGTCCTTTTAATTTACTACGAAATTCATTTAGCTCATCAATTGTTGAAATTGCCTGCGTTAATGGTTCCCATACCTGAGGGCCAACATGTCTTATGGAAAAAACGGATCGCTTTGTAATAACCTGAGGTCACCGAACTAGTGTTGATGTTCTAGTCGAGTAATTATGAAAATTAACACCACTTGTAAATATTTCCCTAAAACACTCAGGTAATAACGCGTGTGTATATTTAAACATAAAAAGAGCATTATAAAAACGGAATAATCCAGCCATCGGTAATATATTTACTTGATTATATCTATGTCTAACAGACATATTATGATTATCTCCAGTTAAAACACGTAGGGCATTATTTTGTACACTTCTAAGGGGACAAAGGTGAATTAAAAACGTGCTTGACCACACAAGACAACCATATAGAAGGTATGGGTGAACAAAAGAAAAATAAAGCAATCTCATAATGTCTTTCGGAAAAAAGTGCTTCAGTTTCCTCATCATCCCAACATTTCTGGCGACTTTGCCACTAACACATGAAATGTGCTCTTTGAAGTTAAGGCACTCATCAACAATCACCCCTAGATACTTTGTTGAAACTTCCCAAGGCAGAATATTTTCACCTAACTGTATTTTTTCAATCCAAGGGTAGTAATTGCTACTTCTCCCATACATTACAAAATGTGATTTTGCATGGTTTAGCTGAAGTTTGTTAACCCTCATCCATTTCTCAATGTTTAACATGCCAGTCTGAAGATTCTGTATAAGCATTTCCCCGGTTTTTGCAGCAACAGTTAGATGTGTGTCATCAGCAGTGGCCCCCAAAACAGACCCTTGAGGGACACCGAATTCAACACTTTTAACTTGCAATTTAATTTCACCAGCACTGACAAACTGCTTTCTATCCTGGAGAAAAGATTCCAATAGGCGATAAAACATACCTTGAAAACCACAATTCCTCAGCTTCACCAGAAGAATTCCATGGTCCACTGCACCAAAGGCTTTCACAATGTCCAAAAAAACAGATGCAACTTTCCACCTTGGTCCAGAGCATCGTTCACAAAAGTCGTGAGAAAAAGAAGAGCTTGATCTGTCAACATTGCTTTACGGAATCCAAACTGAGTTTTACTAAAATACTTTTTATTCTCAAGAAAATCAACCATCCTGCCACTAATCAATTTTTCAAAAACTCTCGATAAAACTGGCAGCAATGAAATAGGCCTATAATCATTCGGCAAATTTTTTTCCCCACCCTTAAAAAGCGGAACCACTCTAGCAATTTTCATAAAATCGGGAAAAAACACCAACTTTTAGGCACATATTAAATAGAACACAAACCTGGTCGCATATTTCCGAGAAAACATACTTAAGTACATGCAATGAAAGGAAGTCAGCACCCAAAGCATTATTTCTCATGTTCCACAATGTGGTACGTAATTCACTAGCAGTTACTGGTTTCAGATATGCAGATACATCACTTTCCTTGGGTAAAAACTGGTGGTATGTTCCATCCTCAGAAAATTTTCTTGTGGAGTTCGCTATCCGTTTACCAACAATAGAAAAATGGTCACACATATTATCTACAATCGAAGCATCAGTGTTGAAATTTTCAGGTAAAATTGAACTTTTGGAAGGGCTGAGAACAGAGTGAATTACTCTCCACATTTGCCTGGGATTACCTGCACTTTTTTTAAACTCATTTTGATAATAATTAATTCTCGCTTCTCGTAATAGGTTATTGAGTTCACAATTATATTTCTTGTATCTCACTTTCGCCTCAGGAGACACTACAGAATATTTATATAGCAGTCTTCGATTTGATATGGCCTTCATCAGTCCTCTAGTAACCCAGGTTTTCTAGGGGTAACATGAAACGCTGGCTTTTTAATAACTGTACAACTTTCTTTTAGTAATTTAGTTATTTCTGAATACCACAATGAAAACTTTTCATTCACTTGCAGATCACTACTTTCTAAAAAGTCAAATTGAGTGTTCTTTAATTTTCTTCTGAATATGTTAAGAGCCTCAGCATCCATTTTCAATGCAGAAATTTGTGGTGGTATATTCATAGCTGTAGGGACACCAAACTCTCTAATAACAACAAGAACACCAAAATGATCAGAAACATCATTCAAAATAACATCAGCAAAATCATACTTCACACATTAACAAATATACTATCCAAAAGTGATTCTGAGTGCAAACTCACTTGACTACATATATTAACTGTTGGTCTTAAACCGTAACCCAACATAACATTTAAAAAATCACGAACTCTCGGGTTTACATTTACTGAAAATAGATCAAGATTAAAGTCTCCACAAACAAAGCATGGGCAATTTAAACCTGACAACTTATCCATTTGCCGCTCCAGCAAATCATTAAATTCCTGCACATTTCCAGATGGAGGTCGATAAACAACCACCACAAAGAAAAATTTTCCTGACTTACAAAGTTCAACCACCATTGATTCAAAAACCCATCTCTTTATTCACACGTAGATCATTCCGTATTTTCATTGTAATATTCTTCCTGCAATATAAAGCCAATCCACCATGTAATCGTGATTCCCTATTCTGCATCACACAGTCATAACTATCAATTTCAAGTAGACTAATTGTATGATTACGAAGCCACATTTCATTCAATGCAAGCACATCCAACTCAGAATACTTACATAGTTTGGTTAAAAAATTAAATGAACTATAAAGACCTTGACAATTCAAATGGAAAATGCTCAAACTTTGCTGACCCATAGTAGATTTATTTCCAATATCAACTGGAAATTTATATTTAACCACTGGAAAATCCTCCATCGTTCCTTCATCATAATCCGGATTTAAGACCCCATTCCCCAGGACATCCCAACTCAACGAATTTCTCTCAAGTTTTTTCAATCTATTATTGTCATAATCCAACTCATTTTTTCAAGACACAAGCTTAGGAGGCAAACGAGGAAACTCATAGAAAAATTAACTCTACTTACAACAACCACAAGTGATCTCCAGTATCCAGGAGGGCCACAATCAATAACAAAAGAAAAAAAACTGAAAAAAAGAGAAAATAAATTAAAAATAAAATTTATCATAAACAAAATACAAAATAAAAAGATACAACATAACATAAATAGCGACGAAAACCACCCTGCCATTTCATCATAAACAGTAAGTACAACAACATGGAACCCTCCATACAAGACAGTAGAACACGTTCCACCGTCTCGTACAAAAGAAACTCCCCGCCGCTGCACCCACTGCCCATACAATATAACAAAAAAAAAACTCATGGAAAATAAAAAGGGAAAAATCTCACTCAAATTAAAAAATACAGGATAATGCAATCGAGGAAAAATATAATTGGTTTTCTTCATCAGGCACACACTTGTGCTAGAAGAGCTTTAGTAAAGGTTTTATCCTTGTATGGTATACCAGACAAATATATTAAAGTGATTAGTGATATGTATGAGAATAACACTGCTGCATTAAGGTAGGAAATGAGATTAGTTGCTGGTTTTGTATTAAATCAGGAGATAAGCAGGGTTGTGTTTTATCCCCTTTTATATGGATTATTTTGATTAATTTTGTCTTAAGGAGCACAGGAAAGGCAATGGGAGACCACAGAATCAAATGGGGGGGGAGTCTCCTGAACTTAGATTATGCTGATGATTTAAGCATCCTAGATGAAAGTGTAAGCAAAATGAATGAAGTTTTAGAGGTTTTGCAAGTTCAGGGTGCTATAATAGGATTGAAAATTAATGTTAAGAAGACTAAGTCATTAAGGCTAGGAATAAGTGTAGATGAAAAGGTGACATTGGGTTATGAAAAGATTGATCAGGTGGGCATCTTCACTTACCTTGATAGTATTATTAGTAAAGATGGTGGGAGCACTGAAGATGGTAAAAGTAGAATAACCAAGGCTCAGGGTGTTTTGTCACAGTTAAAAAAAAGTTTGGAAGAATAGAAAGATAAGTCTGCAAACCAAGATTAGAATATTAGAAGCTACAGTGATGACAGTGGTCAAGTATGGCTCTGAAGCATGGGCACTCCAAAAAGCGGATGAAGATTTCCTAGATGTTTTCCAGCTTAAGGATTGTTCTGGGTACCCAGCTGACTGATCATATTTCAAACAATAGGTTATATCAAAAATATGGTTCAATACCGCTCTTTAGAGCTTTCAATGAAAGAAAGGTGGAGATGGCTAGGGCATGTTGTGTGGATGAAGGATGAAAGATTGCCAAAGATTGTTCTTTTTGGCCAACCATCTAGAGCTAAACAGAAAGCAGGCTGTCCTTGTTTGGGGTGGGAGGGCGTCATAAAGAAAGATTTAAAGGAAATGGAAATTTTGTAGGAGGGTGTAAAAAGGGAGGTTGTGAATAGATTAGGATAGAGGACGAGCATGCATAGCTGTGTTGGCCTCAGGCGGCTTGGTGCTGCAGTGAGTTGTTAGTAGTAGTAGTAGTATATTTAAATATGCTAATATGTTAACACTGGTATAGTGGTTTGCCTCCTCAGAAGAAAACAGTAAAGCTATGAAAACAACTTTAACAACACAGCATTTGAACCTTCTCTAGGGTTTTACCTTAGATTTTGATTGGTAAATAACTTTTTTTTGCTTTCTTGGGCTAAAAAACTTCTTCCTGGCTAAGTTTATCTACTTTGTGCTGCCTTTCCATAGTAATATAATTTTGTCAGTATAAATATATAATGATTTTGGAGGTAATAGACTTAAAATTACCTGTGCTGGATTTTGACTCTTGTTGATAGAAGACCAGTGCCAAGTGTGAAAACCAATTTTTTGACCAAGATTAGTCCAGGATTACACAAAGCCTCCATTCATACTGGAGGTCCCAGGGACTTTATGCTGTCTGGCAGGTTCAAGGCTGACTTAAGCACTTTTGTGTCAACTTGAGATGATATATTAGCTAATGATCTAAGTAATATGAAAATTATAACTTTGAATGTTACAATGTTAAGAAACAATGGTACTCGTCTTTTAAACAGAACACACCCAATATGTGAAGTTAGGTTAATCCTAGTGATTTATGCCAAAACATGATGATAATTTAATTTTGGAAACTACAACACAATTATGGAAACTACAACAAAGAATTTTGTAAAGTGGGTCACATAGAACACATTATATTAAATACCTAACCCCTAACTACCTCTATATATTAGATATTTAATAAAAATATACATACATTGTAGTTTTCTCACTCAAAATAAGCAAATCATAGCCAATCCAGGAAGGGAAACCAGTTTCTGTCAAATTTAACACAGCATAATTCTTGATTGCATTTCATATAGCAGACAAGTACCAAAACAACTGTTGTATTGACATTTTGACTGACAAATTCATGTTTTGGACTGTATTTCTTAGGTATATTGAAAACTCATGGTACAGGGGTAGAAAAATGGAATTAGACTATCTAGAATTTACTTACTTAGGCAGGAAGGATGAGGTCCACAGGCAGGGAGTAGGGCTTGTAATAAATAAAGAATCTGCTAAGTATTGCTTAGGTTGAAAAATGTATGTATACTAGTTGCTCATTTTATGACTAAAAAGTTCAAGGAGCCAATCATAGTAGGATGCACCTCTGAAGAACC
Organism: Artemia sinica; assembly: GCA_027921565.1. Classification (NCBI taxonomy): domain Eukaryota; kingdom Metazoa; phylum Arthropoda; class Branchiopoda; order Anostraca; family Artemiidae; genus Artemia; species Artemia sinica. Next base: position 34,884,010 of record CM051272.1, read on the forward strand.
AACTATTGAAGAAGTAAACTATTTGGACAGTGTGAAGTCAAAAAACAATTCTTACTTCATAATATCGGAATAATTATAGCTAACACATTTTGCATGCAGGCCCACTATACTTTACCCCCACCCCCCTAATGTGCAAATATATAACCCAAATTTGTTTCTAAAGTATTATATTTTTATCATATTTAGGTGTATTGTATTAGGATTAACCTAACATTACTTCTTGAGTGGTCAGGGGTATATCATACAAGTACTAGGGATTCTAATGTCCTGGTAAGTATAAATAAGATTAGATGGCGTCCTAGCCTAGGTAAATTTGGTATAGGAAAAAAAACAGTTTTAGATTACTTTTGTTATGTAGGTATAACAATATAGTTGTAATAAATACAGCATTCAGTCATAAATGGCCCATAAGTTAACATGGCATTCATGTGGTGGTAAGCTAGCCAACCTTATTGATGAGAAGACTTGCAGGATTGATACAAGAAACTAGGGTATATAGGAGTGCTGTTATTAATGTTAAAAGAATAGACTCCAGTGTAATAATTTGAAAGAAACTTCTAAGAACAGCTGAAATAAAGTTGAAGATAGATAAAATCATTTTATATAAATAGTTTATGAAGTAGCAGATGTGGATTAGTGAGGGAAGTTAGAAACACAGCTATATATATATATATATATATATATATATATATATATATATATATATATATATATATATATATATATAATATATATATATATATATATATATATATATATATATATATATATATATATATATATATATATATATATATATATATATATATATATATATATATATATATATATATATATATATATATATATATATATATATATATATATATTGTATTTAAAAAACCAGTGGCCATATACACAAAAATAAACAAAAAGAACAATAAAGAAAAAACAGTAACACTCAACAAATTTAAACTACAGCTTCTTTCAGCACCATCAGACCATTCTCTATAAAACAACCTAATGCAATAATTAGGTCCCTTGAAATGTCCCCAAAACACCTGGGAGCAACAGTAAATCCCCATGAAAAAATTTATCCCTAAAATTCAACAAGCTTTGGCATCTACTCAGTCAATATATACCAAATCATATTATTGACTTAGGACTAAAGTGAATACACCATTCGATGCCTTTTTTTATGCTGATTACGAATATAATAAGCATTTCTATCGGAAATGAATTTCAGCCCCCCCCCCCTATATATGCCAATTCAGGGTTAGGTTAGGTTAGGTATAGCCTATATAGGGGGGGGGGGGCTGAAATTCATTTCCGATAGAAATGCTTATTATATTTGTAATCAGCATAAAAAAAGGCATCAAATGGTGTATTCACTTTATTTGAAACTCAATAATATGATTGGGTATATATTGACCATTAGGTCCCTTGAAATGTCCCCAAAACACCTGGGAGCAACAGTAAATCCCCATGAAAAAAATTTATCCCTAAAATTCAACAAGCTTTGGCATCTACTCAGAAATTGGTCCATCCCATCCTCAAACTCCCCACAGAGGAGCAGGTACACCTACCTCCCAAGCCATCCTCATCATAAGACTCCCAGTATCCTTTACACAGCAGTATGCAATTTGCCCATGCTTGCAACCAACACTTAAGGGCTCTCCATGGTAGATTCAGCTTCAAATAAAACCTCTCTCCATACACATCTTTATTCTGCCTATAAAAACACAGGCTACTAGATTTTTCCAGACCTGTTAGCCAAACCTGAATCTCTTGGTCCTGAAGGCATGATGCAAATTTGCTAAGGAAATCTTCAGGTTTACCTAGAGGACCCTGCCCCTCATTCCATGCCCATGATAAACCAGCATTATCCAACAGGGCTTTAACCTGGTTTGGCCATGCTGCCTTTTTGGTAAAACTCAACATCTCTGTGTAGGCTGCTTTCACCAGGCGGTTATGAGGCAAGCATGTAAACTGTAACCAAAACTTAATCATTTGTATAGTCCTCATATGACGTAGATCCTGCAAACCCAAATCATCCATTAGGACGAAACTACAAAAATTATTTTAGAGACATGAAACTCCTTTAAAATACATAAACTGCAGAGATTCCAGTTGTTTTATCATAGTGGTCTCCCACAGCTCACAGCCATAATGGGCAATAGGTAAGACTTTAGTCATAAAAAGGTACTTGTGCAGATATTAGTGACAATCGTTAAGTATAGTAGAGAAGAGTGCAAAAAGTACTTGAGCAATAGGTTACTTATGCAAAAAGTGTTTATGTGATAGATCACGTGAAAATAAAAGGAATATATAGAAAGTAGAGAAAGTAATAAGGTATGAATTAAGGAGGTGAGGTATGGAGTGGAGACCATGGATAAAATTGCTAAGAATATGGAAAATATAGCCATATGGCATATTTGTAAAAACAGAATTGGGTTGGCATGTTCAAAAATTGAGAGGAAATAGTCAATCCAGACTTGTCCCAGTTAAAAGTATGAATTGGGCCACAATTAACAATTATTGATAAGCAAATTGTTAAAAGATAGATGGGTAGAACATTTTGAAAGTGTGCTAAACTGTTACAGGAAATGATATAGAAAAGAATGAAGGAAGTGAAGGAAGATTGATTTTATGAGGAAAAATTAGAGACAATACTAAAAGGACTAAAAATTAATTAGGCCTCAGGTAGTAATAGTTTGGTAAATTAGTTTTTTTTTTTTTTCCTTTTAATGTGGTGGTTATGAAGCATAGTTACTGAAGATTGTGAGTATGATTTCTGAAAGGGGGAAAGTACCTTGCAATTTTAGGAAAACTTTAATTAATTCCTTTATTAAAAAAGATGATAAGAGTTACTGTGGTAATATAAAAGAATTAGTCTGGGTTCTCTAGGAAACAAATTACTTAGCATGATGTCATTTTTTAGACTTTGAGGTGCTGTAGATAAATTTTGAAGAAGAAAACAGTGTGGTTTTGGGAAGAGGTATGATCAAATTTTCACTATTAGATTAATAACCAAAAATTGCCCAAGTGATCAGACCCCTTTAGTCCTTAGTTTTATAGATTATGAGGAAGCATTTAATTCAGCCAATAGAATAGCTTTAGTAAAAGTCTTATCCTTCTGTGGTATACCATATAAATTAATTAAAGTGATTAGTGCTATGTACAAGAATAATATTGCTGCAGTTAAGGTTGGAAATGAGGCTACTAGCTGATTTCATATTGAATCAGTAATTATGTAGGGTGGTATTCTATCCCTATTTATGTGGACTATTTTGATTGACTTTGTCCAAAGGAAAACAGCAAAGGCTATGGGAGGGCATGGAATCATGGAAAAGTAAAAGTCTTCTAGACCAAGATTATGCTGATGATTTGAGTGTTCTAGGTGAAAATTCTAGTGAAATAAAAGATTGTTCAGAGGTTTTGAGAGCTCAGGGCACAAGAATAGGCTTGAAAATTAAGGTTAGGAACACAGGTTGCTTAGAGTGGGAATAAGTAAAGGTGGAGAGCTGATGTTGGGTAAGAAAATCAATTAAGTGGGTGTCTTCACTTATATTGGTTGTATTATTAGTAAGGATGGTGGATGCAGTGAAGATGCTAAAATTAGAATAGCCAAGGTCCTAGTTGTTGTTTTTTTCACAATTGAAAAAAAGTGTGGAAGAATAGGGAGATAAGTCTACAAACCAAGAATAGAATATTAAAAGATGCAGTAATGGCAGTGGTCAAGTATGGTTCTGAAACGTGAGTGTTCCTGAAGATGGAGGAGAAGGATCTTCTTTTTAGATATTTTTTCAGAGGAATTGTCAGCAGATTCTTTTTGGTACCAATCTGACTGACCATATTTCAAACAGTAGGCTATATGAAAAATGTTGTTGTATTCCGCTTTCAATGTCTGTAAAGCAATAAAGGTTGAGATGGGTAAGGCATGTTTTGCAGCTGAAAGATTGCCAAAGATGGTCCTTTTTGCTCAACAATCTAGACCCCACTCAAAATGTAGGTTTTTCCCAATGTGGGTGGTAGTAGGTTGTAAGGAAGAATTTAAGGGAATTGGAACTTCTTGGGAAGGTGTAAAGAGGGGGGCTTTAAATATGTTGGGATAAAGAAGGCGTGTGTGTAGCTTTGTTGGCCTCAGGTGGCTTAGTACTGCAGTGAGTTGTTAGTAGGAGTTCTTGCTGTAGTAACTCTAATAAAAATTTAAATGCATACTTACACAACTCCTAAAAGCATTTCACTTTAGTCTGCCCCCACTCTTTTCCTACATTTAACAGCAACATCAACAAAGTCAAGCAATGAGAAAATTTGTTTAGAATATATAATTTACCTTAAATTACAGCTAGGAGCAATCTAAGGATTTCTCCCTGTAGAGCTCCAGAATGATGACTTGAGTTGTATTCAATGTTCTTTAGTGACCAGGTAATGTTGTATGATCAGTAGCATCCCAATTGAGTTCACACTCTCTGGAGGACCACTCAACATGCAGCCTTTGTTTGAACACATCAATGGATTCAGCAGTAACTGTTTCATTAGATGGTTTGTTCCAACTGTTGACAATTTATGATAAAAAGAATTGAGTGCAGACTCTAGATATGGCAGACTGCTTGACAAGTTTCAGGTGATGACCTCTAATTTTTGAGTTGGGACCAACAGTAGGGAATAATGCTGGGAGAGTATTAGCCCTCATTAACTTACTGGCTACATTGGCATCCCCTCTATTTCTCCTGTAAATAAGTGTAGGGAGATTCAGCTTTGATAGTCTTGCTGGGTGGGAAAGCTCCTGCATGCCAGATATCACTTTGGTAGCATGTCTCTGCACATCTTTGAGAACTTTATGTCTATTATAAACTATGGGGAGGCAAGAGGCATTCTAATTTTAAGATTAGGATACACAAGTTCCTTATATAGAAGACTGATGACTTTAAGGAAACGAATGCAAAGAGTATGCTTAATCAGTCCCACAGTTGAACTAGCACCAGCAGCAGACCTCTTAGCATGAGTGCTGAATTTTAGTTCATTATCAATATTGACAGCAAGATGTTGCTCATTATTTACAAATCATGAGACCAACTATGTTTCAGTTTGCCAAAGTGAATGATATGGCACTTGGCAACATTGAATTCAAGAGGCCAGGCCTCAGCCCATTGACAAAGTAGTTAAAGATTTTTTTTTTTGTAGAATGGGAATTATCTTCACAGAACAAGGCTGGTCCAAGAAGCTTCAGGTCCTCTGCATAGAGAGTTTATTTACTGCTGATAATAGAAGGAGCGTCATTGATGAAGATATTAAATAGTGTAGGGCCCAAAACACTTCCCTGAGGAACTCCACTCAAAACATGCATAGAGGAAGAAAGAATATGATTGCCAGAGTCATCAAATAACTGTACACATTGAGATTGCAAATAAAGAAAATCAAGGATCTAGAGCAGGGATCTCTTGAAATCCCTTGACTACATAATTTAATGAAAGCTTGACTAAATAATTTAATTGCAAGTCGCTTGTGATAAAGTTTGTCAAAAGCTTTAGAAAAGTCAAGCAGAATCACATCAATAGGCATCTCCATATGAAGCAACTTAGTGATGTTATCATATGATTCAAGGAGATTGGTATCAACAAATCTTCCTGAATGAAAGCCATATTGTGAACTGTGCAAAACATTATTTGCTTCAAGATGTTTAATAACTGCAGAACTGATTATTCTTTTAAGAGCCTTAACAACTGATGCTGTCATGATAATGGGTCAATAATTTTCAGCAAGGTCCTTTCTACCTTTTTAAATATGGGAGTGATATGCGCAGTTTTCCAATCCAGAAGTAGTCTGGAAAGATTTAATGATAACTTAATTTGGGGTATATATTTGCATGTGGGGGGGGGGGGCTAAAGTGAAATGCCTTTAGGAATTATATAAGCAAGTACTGTTGCATTTTTTAAAAGTTGTTTCCAGAATTTTATAGTATTTTATTCTGAGGAGGCCAACCACTATATTAATACCAGTTGTGCAGTTGGATATGTCTATCCAACTGCTTTGAATTCTTTCATGTGAGATGATGCTGCTAGTAGGTTAAGAATATAAATATCCATTAATAAAGAAATGCAACAAATCAAGTGATGAATAACAGCAGTGGAATATAACCTGTTTTTAGGACTATATCTGGGAGCCTTGAGGGGGATGGAGTGTAATGTCAAGGTAGCAACTATTGTATTTGGACACCAAAAAAAAAAAGTATTATTTTGCTGCCTACTGTTGTTTTTTTTATTATGGTGAATGTATGTATGATTCCAAAACACATTACTCAATGCCTTTTTATGCTGTTTCTAAATATAGTTGTTTCACTTTCAAGTGCACCCTCTCCCCTCCCCCTGATGGCCCCATATGTAGTCCTAGTTAATATATTTATTTGTTGTTTGACATTTATTGATGCTTTGTTTTCTTTGTGAACAGGCTGCTTGGTCTGTCAAAACAATTAGATCTGTATCTGACTAAAAGAATTTCAGATCTGTTGGATATTAAATATTATTTGAAAATAACTTATGAATACAAATAGCAATGAAAGTAAATATTATAGTGTGGCTTAAAAACAACATGCCGCATAGTATAAAGTAAAGGTTTTGTTCTGTTTGCAAGTGAAATAATTATTATTTTTAGTAAGAGCATAAAAAAAGGCATCAATTAATATGTTCAACTTTCCTTATGTCATTAATGGATTCATGTATACAGCTGCTAATATTGTGTTTTTTTTTCTGAAGAGCCATGATTCTCCAGGGGTAACTTACCCTCCCAGCTCCAACCATCTAAAAGAAGCATGCACCAAATTAGGCAATAATTATGGTAGGTTATAAAGAAAATTTGAAGAAAACACTAAAGAATGATTCTGGAAACTACTATAAGACAGATATAAATACTAACTTATCTCATTCCTAAAAGCACATTGCTTCACATTATCCTGACTCCCTTCCTCCCGGTGGGTAGATATATAGCCCAATTTTTATATTTCCATTGTACTTTACAATAAAAAACAGCATAGGCTAACATTTTACAATGCAGAATACCATACTGCTGATGAGCAAAGAAAAGAGTAGTACTGTTATAAAATATAATGGGAATATATAAAGTGGACTCTATGTTTATGAAATCTGTTCACCACTCTGTCTAATATTTCAGAAGACCATTGAATCAAAGATGGTACCTGCAGACTGGAAGAACGCGCACATCACCCCAATATTTAAAAAAAGGTGACAGGACAAAGGCAGAGAATTATTGACCCATCAGCTTGACTTCAGCTGTAGGCAAAATCTTGGAGAGTATAGTCAATGCAGAAATCCTCTCATATCTCCTGTCCAACAGCGTTCTGTCCCGGACCAGCACAGATTTCTCCCTGGTAAGTCAGTAGAGACTAACTTGCTCAAGGCACATAATATCATTACTGACCTCCTGGACAAGGGAATACCAGTAGACTTGATATTACTTGATCCTGTCAAAGTGTTTGACAAGGTACCACACAAATGTCTTAACGCAAAGTTATCAGCTGTTGGCACCCATACTATTGTGGTCGAATAGGTTATAAATTTCTTGACAGATAGAAAGCAGCAGGTCCAAATTTTTACAAATATCAATGAAAAAGTCTTCTTGCTACCATGTGAAGCCATCAGTGGAGTCCTGCGTGGTACGGTTTTGGGCCCTACCCTCTTTCTCATTTACATCAATGATATGACAAAGGAAGTAACCAATAACATCACACTCTACGCTGATGATTCCAAGCTCTTCGGACCAGCATACCAACAACCCTACAGTATCATCTCCTGAAAATCTAAACCTGGGCAAAGGATTTGCTGTTGGAGTTTAACATTGCAAAGTGCAGCACCCTCCATTTTGGTAACACAACCTATGCCATAAATACATAATGCTTTACGAAGGGTCACAGTCTTGCATCCAGCTGCAGACTAACCATGATGAAAAAGATTTGGGTGTTATAGTTGATGACCAGTTTAAATTCTATGAACACTGGCTATCAGCAGTACCAACAGCAAATTCTAGTCTTGGTTTGCTCAAACGGATGATCACCAGTTGCTCTCGGTCTGTCTCCCTGAGGCTGTATAAGGCCGTTGTCAGGCCCATTCGGGATTTTGGGACATGCCTTACCTCACCCTCCTATAAGAATGATACTAGCCTAGTCGAAGGTGTTCAAAGGCGTGCCACAAGATACATAAATGGTCTGCAAAACAAGTCATACAATAAGAGACTGGAGCACCTACATCTCCCAGCACTTATCTTCAGACGCCGGCGTGGTTACATGATGCTGACCTACAAATATAATAGCCAACCAAATAATACTCTCTTCACAAAATATGCAAGTCAGCACCATACAAGAGGCCATTCGCAAAAGCTTTCTAAACATGCTGTGAAGACACGAATACGGCAAAATTTTTTGCTGAACGTGCCATTAATGACTGGAACATCCATCAAGATGAAACGGCGACTGCACCCACAACTGCGTCCTTCAAGTCCAGACTTGACAAAGAATGGAGCAACAAGCCGTGGAAATAAGAGTGGGACTGTCGTCCCGTTCAGCCACCCACTGACTATTGATGTGAATTTTTCATGAGTGTATTGCTAGGAGGTTGATGCCGCTGGTCATTCCCAACTATCTCACGCACTCTGTCCGAAGTTGCTGTTGTGCGGTGGTGTCAACTCTAAACCACTGGAGAACGGTTCTTATGGATCATACCTACGTCATGGTCACCGTTACCGAGTGGGCTTAAACTGCATCTCTCCATCAATCCTCCCTTACGGCGTGTCACTGGTCCCTTAGCACAGTGACATTACATTGCCATCATTGATACAGAGCAAAACAGATCCAGTATGGGCCTTAATATCGCTCCGAAGTGTGAATTAAGGCAGTTAAGGTAAGGTAATTTATGATTATTTTAAGGTAGTTTTCAGAATTGTTTGTGTTTCCTTCAAATATTTGTTCTCTGTTTTGAGAACTGAATAATACATAGAGCCCACTTTGATCTTTACTTAAGCAGCATTATTACACTGCATATGATTTATTATCAGGGTTTTTCATAGTCTGGATGTGACAGTGCTGGCTATTGGATGTTATGAACTACATTAAATAAAGGAAAGGAAAAATAAGTGTTGTTTATCAATTTTATTGAAAGTTCTTTGAACAAAATAAGCATTATTTTTCAATCATCTTACATGGGACTGTTATTTAGTTTAATGTAAATATAAGGTCATAGAGGTTTCTATCTACATTATACTCATTTTCAGCCAGCCAAGAACATAATGTGCAAAGTAATGAATGGACTAAATTAAGCAGAGTAAGAATGTCATATGGACATCTGAAAGGCTTGTATATGAAACTTTCATTCCTGTAGCCTATGTGGTAGCTATGTATATGAGGAACCGATTAAAAATGATTATTTGCAATATCAACAATAAAATTAATCACAAGAGTTAGTGTGTCGTTCACAGGATGGTATGCTAATGCAGCTTAAAGATAATGTAAGGTTGAAGTTGATAAAACAAGCTCTGGGCAAGCTAGTATGGCTACATAAGTGATAAGTACTTGTTGAATCAAATATACACAATGTTTTTAATTTTGTTTAATAAGATTATTTTGTTTTAAAAATATACATTTTTATTGGGCATTTACTTATTTAAGCTTTACTATAAATAATAGCAATGCTACAAAGAAATCTTCAGAAGTCAATGTTTGCAGAGATTTAAAAGTATAATATAACAGAAGCAGAAAAAAAACTTACTAGAACAGAGCTAAAAGAAGAAAGTGAGAATAAGTAAACCAAGCAAAAGAGTGTAACAAGGAAAAGAAAAATAGGTAAGAAAAGTGAAATGGAAGGGAAAGGGGAATCTACTAAGAAGAAAAATTAAAGAAATTAAAGTTGCGTTATATTGATCAAATTCATTTTGGGGAAAAAAATTAGTTATAAATAAAAGGAACATAGTAGCTGATATAGAATTCTAATTGGGGTTTTGAGGAGGATTTAGAATAGGGCATTCAAGGAGGATACAGAGCCTAAAGGTAAATATCCGTACATGCTTGGTAAGAAAAAAGAAACAACGTGAAGAGGAACGCTGCAGCCAATGAGCTAATTTAGGAGACGTATCAAAGTAGATTTAATGCAAGGATACAGGGGCTCGATATTGTAAGTTTATTCTTTGAAATTTATCAAGTAGGGTAAATTTTACACCCTTATACAGGTCAGCAGCATAGAGAAATGCAGAATGGCAGAATAGAGAAAAAAAAAGACTACTATTATGTTTTTGTTGTGAACAAGTTAAAGGGACTTAAAAGCAGCCTTTGTCACTATCATCCAAATCAATCAAATCATTTTCTTCTTAAAAAATACCTTTCATGGCCATTGCCAGATTATGGTATGCATCCCAAATACATATCATCAGTCAATATAAAACATATAGGTCAAAAAGATAAATACATAATTTATTAAAGAGTAAAATTGTACTCTTGCACAAAACTCGAAACAAACGTTCTTTCATACCGCATATATTTCGCGGTTATATATGTTAGCTGTGGGACTGGCCAAGTGACAACCCTTGGAGGTTGTTTGGGGGTAAAATCTGAGGGAAGTATAATATGGTGTTTATGGATATCCTGGTAATTTTTTTTTTCAGATCCATACTCAGCTTCAGTCTGCTTTGCTCCAGTGAAACTAAATCAATTCTTGCTGCTTCATCAAGACATGATGCATCAAGCAACATGTGAACAAATGAAAAACCAGTAAAGAAATGTTTTCACACTATTTGTGGTAATGGGCAACCCTTGCCAACAGTAACACCAACTCTAAATTGAAATTTTGAAAACTATATAAATCAAAGAATCCAATTTGAATACTGATTTCAAATATACAAAACGTGTAAAATTTTGTGTTACCTAACGAAAGTTGTTGTCACAAGAAAATGTGTACCCCCAAGAAGGAACAGGATCTTGTTGAAGTTTGCACCATCAAATGCAACATATCTAAGATCTATAGCAAAGAAGTTTCAGCCTTCTATCAATGAAATTTAAAATTCCTCATTTTTCTTCAAAAGGAGAGTCGGGGATCCTTTTTTCCATTAGTGCAAATTAACGATCTTGGTGAAAAAAAAAGAATTTTGGAATTGGCCAAATATTTTGTTTTGATTTTAATAGTAGGGCATCCAAAGTAGGTGAGAATGAGATTTTCAACAACAGAACTTGCACAAAGCAAATTAGGACGAATCCAAACTTCCGACTTTTACTCGGCAAGTGAGAGAAGGGACTATCCATTCTCTATATACCTAATGCTTTTCTACAGTTTATGAATATTGTGGTTTTGTCTGCCATATCCAGCATAAAAACTGATTATATAGTGTTTTGTAAGTTTCCCAACAATCCACTGGTTTATGATAAAAATTTAAGTTGCACTTTAATGACAAATCACAATATCCAAACATGTATTTTCTTTAATTGTGTTTCTAGAAATTTTGTTTTGTTATGTATCTATGTGTTATGACGTTTTCAGTTAGTGCGAAAACAGGAAAATTTTCTTGTTTTGAAAGACAAGTGGCAGATAAAACCTTTTCAATTACTAATCAAGCGATTAAACGCTTGTAATTACTAATCAGCGAGCTTTCAGTAGAGCTCTAGTTAAACTTTAGTCTGGATAGCAGGGAGTGAAAGGAGTGCCCGCCATATTTAGGTAATTTATATCCGCTTTAAGCTCGAAATTTCATTCTTCCCTGAGAAAAGATGCTTTTTATTTGAACTTCAAAAAAGGAGGAAGTTCCCAAAACGTGCTATGCGTTTTTTTTTTTTTTGTTTTTTTTTTTGTAAGGATAGGTTATTTTATTTCAGGCTGAAGTTGATGATATATAGAATTTTTTTAATTATGGAGACGCTATGGACCATTCTTGGCCTACAAGAGGGTGCCTCAATGACTGAAATTAAGACTGCTTATAGAAATTGGCTCTGATTCACCACCCGGACAAGAATCCAGCAGGAAAAGAAAAAGTAAGTTGGAACTAATAGCCTACGCCATAAATTCTCAAATATATTTGAGAAGGAATCAATGATGTTAGAAAACAAAATCTTATATTTCAGGAAACTTGAAATTTGATCTCATCCTTTCTGTCATTATAGCCCTAGGAAGCACGATTGAACCACATTTTTCGTACAGACTACTGTTGAAGATACATTCAGTCGGTCAGGTGCACAAAACAATCCATAAGTAATTTCTCTGGAAAACTTTCAGCAAATCCTCTTCCGTCTTTCAGAGCGCCCAGCCTTCACAACCATATCTGACCGCTGTCAGCACTGTAGCTTCCAACATTATAATATTGGTCTGCAGACTTATTTTTCATACTTCCAAACTTTTTTCAACCGTGAAAAAATACCCTGGGCCTTCGCTATTCTACTTTCAACATTTTTGCTGCACCCACCGTCATTATTAGTAATACTGGGAATAAGGGAAGATCTAATCTAGGAGAGTTTTACTTCCCCATTTGATTCCGTTTTCTTCGTGGATTGATTTGGATTAGATTCCCGTGGACTGATAGTTTAGTATGTATACCGATAATTTTTCCTGAAACTCTTAATAATTATGGATTTATTAAAGTTAAAAAAAAGAGAAAATATTTAAATGTATTTTGTTTCATAAAAGGAATCGGAGGACTTCAGTGCCTTTATTTCTCACAAATTTTAGCCTGATAGAATAAGTGTGATATTTTGGATTGTCTCAAATCATCTAGTTTTACGAGATTGTAAGAATTGAGGTACAAATTATATGATTTACAGAAGAATTACTTCAAACAATTTATAAATGTCTTGAAGCTGACGAAATAAGATCTTTTTAAGGAGAATGTTGCAAAAATGCCACCAAAGAGAAAATGTCAAAAATCAATGAATCAAACTGATAATATAAAAGATTGTAGGATTAGTTGTAAAAATATGGAGATGTTGGGGGTGCAAGTCTGATGGCCCTTCCGTACCCCCTTGTTTGCTTGTTGACTTTAAAAGATACAGAATAGATTGGGATGGAAGATGAGCGTGCGTAGCTGTCTTGACCTCAGGCGGCTTGGTGCTGTGGTGAGTTTTTAGTAGTAGTAGTAGTATACATCAAAAGATAATACACATTTCCTTCACTCCCGACTGGTGATGAAAAATACATCAAAGGTGCAATATTTGTAATACAACAATCCGATACAACAATCGGATACCTAACTGGCAAACGATTGTTTTTTTGTTTTTTGTTGTGTTTTTTTTTTTTTTTTTTTTTTTTTTTTTTTTTTTTTTTTTTTTTTTTTTGTCGTTTACGTCCTTTTTTTAATTATGTAGCCTACTTATAGAAAATTGAAATTTTCATACTTTTTTTTCTTTTTTTAGTTTCAGGAAATACAGAATGCATATAGCATCCTGATAGACCCTGTAAAAAGAAGAAACTATGAACCAAATCCATCAGGATTTGGAGGCTTCGGGAGCTGGAACTTTCAAGAGTTTGGAGATTCTCCTGAAGAATATGAAAGTGATAGTGGCTTTCAATTTCATGGAGGAAATATTTTTGATTTCATTTTTCGGTCATTCAGACGTTGTCAGTGTCATGGATGGTGAGTATTTTTATATGTATCCCTGCAAATGGAATATCAATAGGTAATTTATTGGAATTTGAATGATTTTATGGACAGTTTTTCAAAAAGGAAAAGTTTTTTGTGGTGTTGTGTAAAAAATTGAAAATCGAACGTAATGGTGAACCATATATATTAGAGTTTATGTTGTTAAAAGTAAATGAGAAACTGCCCATATTCAGTAGGCTGTTGAGTACTGCTCATCAATGAGTATCCACTAACTTAAGGGCTGAAATATTTTTGTTATTGTAAGGAAACAAAAAAAGGAATAAACGAGATGATTGAGGTGAGGAATAGAATATGTGTCAAAGAAAGATAGACGTTGCTTTTCTTCTGAGTGCAATATAAATCTAAAGCATAATAAAATGAAATCCAGAGATTATAAATAAAATTTCTGTCACGGGAAAAGAAAAGATGTAATTTATTTGATACAAACAATACAAGGTTAAGGTAAACTTGGTGGTCTCTGAGAGTCTAAAAATCACTTCTTCATTACGATTCTTCACTTAAGCGCTGAGATCCCACTAGTTTGCCATATTTTTACTAAAATGAAAACAACTTGGCTTTCATAGAGTCTTCATCAGTTGAATTTTGTGGAAAATAAATAGTTGCTATGTTCACTAGATTTCGTGTGCCTCTTCTCTTCCTTGATTGCACTCTGATCACAAAATTGTTTTAGCGTTTTAGTGATTTCGTATGCCTCTCCTCTTCCTTGTTTTCACTCTGATCACAAAATCGTTTTTAGTGTTCAAAAATTTGTCTTATTTTCTGTAGCTTAATACTTTTAGAGCATATTTTACCATTTCAAAGCTGATGATACATGAAGTCATTTTCAATGGTTATTTTAAGGTCATTTTGAGTTTTTTTTTTTTTTTTTTTTTTAGACTATCACAAGCATGAAACAATCCTGTATGTCGTCGAACTTGTGCATCGCACCACAGTATCAATCACTGAACGACAAAATCATAAATTAGCGCTCAAGTGTATAAATTCACACAATGTATACTAATGACTAATTTAAATAAGTAAAACACAAACTAAACTCAGAAGAAAAACAACGTAAAACGTAAAACACAACGTAAGAATGTAACAACGTAAGAACGTAAAACACAAAATTGTCGAAGAATAATCAAAAAACGTCGTAGAGAAATGGGGCAAAATACAAAACCGGCATAATTGTGTATAAAAAAAAATTTAAAAACTCGAAATCAAACTTTAAATTAGAAACGAAAACATTTATAAAATCGTATATGCTTATCTTTCGTTTGCAATGAATTGGAAATTTGGGATTTTTGGTTTTACTCTCTTGGAAGGTGACTTCATACCGGGCTACGGTATGGACCGGGGGGTATTTCTTTAATCTGGGGATTAATTGGACCCTTTCAAGCTGATGCAAAGGACATCAGCCCTAAGCTGATTCTAAGTGCTCAACCTTTTTACCAGGAGCATTACAATATTTGCTGTGAATTTGCATGCGGTTGAGGTAGGACTTTTTAACTTTCAACATAAAGAATAACTCTCATAAGTGTCTGGAAAATGCGGAAACCATAACTACTATATAAGTGAACAATAGAATCCAATTTTAATACAATGAACCCGTTGGACCATACAAATATACACATTCTCTTTAATACTACACTATTATGTGTATAACGTAGTAGTATTGGTTCATTTAATACTGACTTCTTTAGTTGTTGTTTTTTAAAGATGTCAGGGAACTTAAATCGGAACTTGATTAGTAAAAAGTGCTTAACCTACCAGTGATCTGATTCTTGTTCAGGGGATGGATTATTTTCAACTGTTAATCCTGCTAATAATGTGCTATATCTGCAAAAAAGGAAAGAACACTTCAGATTTGGGTCACACCAAAGGAAGCTAAAAGCTGGACAGCATTGAATGGGAAAAAAAGAAGTAAAAATACTACAATTGAGTATGTGCCAGATTCAATGAGGACAAGCCTTAGGGAAAGTTCTGGCAGAAAACCATGAGTAAAAATCCCTAGATATTCTATTAATAATAAATATAATCTGTAAATAGTAACTATAAGTGAAAAATTAATAATAAATAAATAATAATAAAAATGATAATATGATATTGTATTAATAATAGTATGCGAACAGCTCGATGCCGTGCTACTCACTGTTTAATATTCCTCCTTAATCTCACCGTGCTCATTCTGTGCTGGTTATCTGTCATGAATTTTCAGAAGGTTTTATTCCATTTACATAAAACACACATATAATTAGTATTGTTTTGCAAGGAAAATCTTTTCACTGTGGCCTTGAAGGATACCAGAAGACTTGCATTTCGCATTGCAACCGGTATTATATCCCATGCACAGGGGGCAAAATTTCTAATTACAAAAGAAACTCTTGTCGTATTTCTGAATGGATATACCAGATTCGATGCTCCTCGTGTATATTTTTGAAAGAAGAGGGAAGTAAAATTATTAATTTTTAAATTAATAATTTACTATTTTTAATTAATAAATTAATAACTTACATCATACACGGTGCTCCTCGTGTATGATTTTTGAAAGAAGAGGGAAGTAAATTATTAAAATACTTATATGTGGAAATATTAATTAAGGCATAAAGCTGTTCTAGGGATTTCATCCTCGTGTTATTCTTAATATGCGAGCAATAAGTTAGGTTTAAATATAAGCGTAATTGGGAAAGAATGTCTTACTCGATATTTGACCAGATATGTAATTTAGGAACAGTAATCCATCCCTCATCACAATATAGGCATCAACTAGGGTGATGTCTGTGGTCTTGCCACAAATTATCCATAGTATAAAAATTCAGCTTTTATTAGGCAACTTAGCAAGTTTGCCAGCTCATTTTTCTGAACAGCGGTAATATGAATGGAAGTGACGAGGTTTAGAGGGGGGTCATTTAATTAAAAATAGTTTTACCTGTCTGGTTTAACCAAGGACTCTTTGAAAACAAAGAAAAACGACATAGCATGAAGTTTTTGGGTCTTAAAAAGGATTTGTTTCAATTCTTTTCTTATAAGATAATAAATTCAATGTTGGAAAAAGGTTATCTTTAGTAAGTAATACTCTCTTAATAAATCCATGTATGGTTAGCACTCATTCTTACATGTCAATATCCACTTGCAAGGGGGGGGGGGATTGACCCAACCCCTCCTCCCTCCTCGGAAACTTTTGTCTGACTTGTAAAAACGTAACAAAATTGCATTCAAGCAAATTTTGGTGTTTTTTAAAAGTTTTTGGTATAAGTTAATGTCAATATCCGTTTGCGCGTCAATAAGTCTCATCCACTTTGCAGTTTTGTCCTTATACAATATTTTATTCTGTCCTTTTAGAAGTCGTACTATCTCTTTATTAATTAAAAAAAACTTTCCGAAAAAGAAGTTTTTCAAAGAAAAGTAAACGAGATTTTAAACTTAAGATCAGCAGATACAAATACCTGTTAAAATTCAAACTCAAAACGACCAGAAATTACTATTAAAGAATAAATGAAATCCAAAACGAACAGAAATTAAATAAACAATCATAGCAAAAAAACATACAACAAGTAATAACATAAATGAATAAATAAATCTTAAAGCGAGTAATGCTTAAATTGAATATGCAAATCAAGCTTAAAACGAAAAAAAAATTTACTATTAAAGTATAAATGAAACTCAAAACGAACAGGAATTAAATAAACAATCAATGCAAACAAACATACAATAGATACTAATGTAAATGAATAAACAAATTTTAAAACGAGTGAAACTTAAATTGAATATGCAAATCAAGCTTGTAACGAACAAAGATCACTACGAACAAGATTTTGGGTATCGCCTCCTTCTCTCACTGTAAAAGTCTAAAACCTTCTGCGTCATTGGCGCTTTACTGAAAACGAATTGTATTACAAATATTTTCTATTGTACTTAATATTAAAAATAAACATTAAAATTACAGTAAAATTTTGAACTGATGAGCATTCAGCAATTAATACCATTATACATCAAATATTCAGTCTAGTTTATTAGTTCTTTCTAAAATTATTCAAGACGAATATAGTTTCACTACAAACAAGAGTTTGGATACTGCCCCCTTCCTTAACTGTAAAATCCTAAAGCCTACCTGCATCATTGGCACTTCACTGCAAACGAATTATATTACAAATATTTTCTTTTTCAGTTCTTACAGCATTGAAAATGAAAATAAAATTACAGTGAAATGAAATCTTGAACTGATGGATCTTTCAACAATTTAAAATCATTATATATCAAATATTCAATTTGATTTTTTTACTTTCCAAGACTGTTCAAGACATATATAGTTTTCAGTAAAGCGCCAATGACGCAGTAGGTTTTAGACTTTTACAGTTAGAGAAGGAGGCGATACCGAAATTCTTGTTTGTGGTGATTTTTGTTGGTTTCAAGCTTGATTTGCATATTCAATTTAAGTTTCACTCGTTTTAAGATTTATTTATTAATTTACATTAATATCTATTATATGTTTGTTTGCATTGATTGTTTATTTAATTTCTGTTCGTTTTGGGTTTAATCTATACTTCAATAGCAATTTTTTTTTTAGTTTTAAGCTTGATTTGCATATTCAATTCAAGCATTACTCGCTTTAAGATTTATTTATTCATTTATGTTATTACTTGTAAGTTTTTTTGCTATGATTGCTTATTTAATTTCTGTCTGTTTTGGGTTTCATTTATTCTTTAATAGAATTTTTGATCGTTTTGAGTTTGAATTTTAACAGGTATTTGTATCTCCTGATCTTAAGTTTAAAATGGCGGTTACTTTTCTTTGAAAAACTTCAAACTATTTTTAACAAAATGTCTATCTCAAAATTTTTGTTGGGTGCATTTTGGAGAAAAGTTGGCGTGGAGGGGGGATAGTTGCCCTCTGATCTCTTTTTACTCTTAAAAACTGAACTAGAACTTTTAAAATCTCCAATCAAACGAGCTCTCTTTTAAGTTTATACGAATATCCCTTCCATAACAGCTATATAAGCCCCACGGGCATAACTTAAAGCGCCTACCACGGGCCCTGAAAAATTGTGTCGACACCGCTGTTTTCGTTATATGATCTTTGAACTATTTTGAAAAAAATGGTCACCTCAAAGTTCTTATCGGATGGGTTTGAGGAAAATAGGGCGTGGAGGGATGGGGGCTAGTCGCCCTCCGATCTCTTTTGACACTTAAAAAGTGAACTAGAACTTTCAGTTTCCAACTAAATGAGCCCTTTCCGAAGTTTATAAGAGCATCCCTTTCATAAGACCATATACGGCCCCAGGATATAACTTACTACGTCTGCCCCCCGGGCCCTGGGGGGTCGTGTCGACACCGCAGTTTTTGTTATCTGACCTTTGAACTGTTTTTAAAAAACGGGTATCTCAATATTTGTATCAGATGGGTCTGGAGAAAAAGGCGTGGGGGGGGCTATTTGCCCACCGATTTCTTTTAATTCTTAAAAATTGTTCTAGAACTTTCAATTTCCATTCAAATGAGCCCTCTCTGTAGTTTATACGAGCATCCCAACCATAAGAACTATATATGCCCCCAGGACATAACTTGCAACGCCTGCCCCTGGGCCCTGGGGGGTTGTGTCGACACCGGAGTTTTTTTTATCTTACCTTTGAACTATTTTTTTTTAAAATATCTCAAAATTTTTATTGGATGCATTTGGCGGGGGGTGGGGGTAGTTGCCCTCTGAACTCTTTTGGCTCTTAAAAACTGAACTAGAACTTTCATTTCTAATCAAATGAGCCCTCTCTGAAGTTAATACGAGCATCCCTTCCATAACAGCTATATATGCCCCCGGGCATAACTTCAAACGCTACCCCGGGCATAAATTACAAGGCCTACCCCCGGCCCTGAAGGGTTGTGTCGACCTCGGAGTATGATCGTTATATGATCTTTGAACCATTTTGAAAAAAATGGCTCTCTCAAAGTTTTTATCGGATGGGTTTGAGGTAATTAGGGCATGGAGAGAGGTGGGGGGCTAGTTGCTCTCCGATCTCTTTTGACTCTTAAAAAGTGAACGAGAACTTTCAATTTCCTATCAAATGAGGCCTCTCTGAAGTTTATACGAGCATACCTTTCATAAGAACCATATACGGCCCCAGGTCATAACTTACAACGCCTGCCCCCTGGTAATTGGGGGGGGGGGGTATCGACACCGGAATTTTCGTTATCTGACCTTTGAACTATTTACAAAAAATGGCTGTCTCAAAATTTGTATCGGATGGGTTTGCGAAAAAAAAACGGCGTAGGCTTGAACTAGAACTTTCAATTTCAATCCAAATGAGCCCTCTCTGAAGTTTATATGGGCATCCCTTCCATAAAAACCATATATGCCCCACGGGCATAACTTGCAACGCCTGCCCCCGGGCCCTGGGGGGTTGCGTCGACACCAGAGTTTTGTTATCTGACCTTTGAACTATTTTTAACAAAATTTCGATCTCAAAATTTTTTACCGGATGCATTTGGAGGAAAAGGGGCGTGGGAGGAATAGTTGCCCTCTGATCCCTTTTGACTCTTAAAAACTGAACTAGAGCTTTCAATTTCCGATCAATTGAGCCTTCCCTGAAGTTTACACGAGCATCCCTTCCATAACAGCTATATATGCCTCCCCCAACTTCAACGCCTACTCTGAAGGATTTTGTCGACCCCGGACTTTTCGTTATATGATCTTTGAACCATTTTGGAAAAAATGGCTCTCTCAAAGTTCTTATTGGAAGGATTTGAGGAAAATAGGACGTGGAAAATAGTAAAATAGGGGGGGGGCTAGTTGCCCTCCGATCTCTTTTGACTCTTAAAGAGTGAACGAAAAATTTTATTTCCAATCAAATTTGCTTTCTCCGAAGTTTATACAAGCATCCCTTCCATAAGAACCATATATGCCCCCAGAACGTTACGTACAATGCCTGCCCCCAGGCCTTGGGGGATTATGTCGAAAGGAGTTTTGCTTATCGGACCTAAAACCAACCAAGAGAAAAATCTCAATGAAAAAAAACAACAAACGAGACTGCGGCCAGTGGAGAGAAAAGAAAAGATAAATGCAGAACAACGCGGATATTTCGCCTGTATCACAAACAAGGCGTCTTCAGCACGAAAGACAGAAGAAAAACAACTTAAAATAAAAAAAAAAACAATAAAACCACCACCAAAACAAAAAATATACAATTGGAGCAAACTGATCCACGTAGGGAAAAGATGCTAATATGGAGTTACTTCTGTGAGAACACCAGAGCAACTGACGGAAAAATAAAAAAAAGGGAAATTACTTTAACTATTCTGTTGTGAAATAATCCTTTTATTGGCTATTATTGAAGCAATTCGTTTTGGTCTAGCAGGTAAAACAGTCCCCTGGTGATTATTTATAATCTTAATTCCCTTATTGACTGTTGATTCACTCTTTAGAAGATTATCATAAATTGGGTCAATATTTAAACTACCTGTGTCCCTATTTATTGAAAGGTTAGCAAACATATGTTTTTTAATTTCAATGGCTTCTCTCGCCCATTGTGCATACCCCTTATCATTTGAAATAGCTAAGGTCTCATCAAATTTTACAAAGTGAAAAATGCTGGCCATTTCGGCGCAAGATTTACAAATTCATGGCTGGCCAGTTCGGCTTAAGATCTTTCACTTATCGGACCTTTGAACTATTTTTAACGAAATGGGTATCTCAAAATTTCATTGAATGAATTCGGGGATAAAAGGTGTGGGGGGGAGGCTTAGTTGCCCTCTGATATCTTTTGACTCTTAAAAGTGAACTAGAACTTTCAATTTCAAGTCAAATGAGCCCTTTCTGAAGTTTATACGAGCATCCCTTTCATAAGAACCATATACACACCCAGCACAACACTTACAACGCCTACCCCCGGGCCCTGGGGGGTTATGTCGACACCGGAATTTTGTTAGCTAATTTTTTAACTATTTTTTAACAAATGGCTATCTCAAAATTTGTTGCGGATGGGTTTGGGAAAAAAGAGCGTGTGGAGGGGCTAGTTGCTTTCCGATATCTTGACTCTTAAAAAGTGAACTAGAACTTTCAATTTCCTATCAAGTGAGCCCTCTATAAAGTTTATACGAGCATCCCTTCCATAAAAACATATATACCACCAGGGTATAACCACAACGCCTGCCCTCGGGCCCTGGGGGGTTATGTTGACACCGGAGTTTTTGTTATATGATCTTTTATATTTTTAACAAAATGGATATCTTAAAATTTTATCGGATGCTTATGGGGAAAAAGGGGGGTGGGGGTAGACTGGATACCCCCTGGTCTCTTTTGACTCTCTAAAAGTGAACTAGAACTTTCAATTTCAAATCAAATGAGCCCTTTCTGAAGTTTATACGAGCATTCCTTCCGTAAGAACCATATATGCCCCCAGGGCATAGCTTACAACGCCTGCCCCTTGGCCCTGGGGGGTTGTGTCGACGCCGGAGATTTTTTTTATATAATCTTTGAACTATTTTTCACAAAATTGTCATCTTAAAATTTATATCGGATGCATTTGGGAAAAATAGGGCTTGGGGGGTGGCTTGTTGCCCTCCGTTCACTTTTGACTCTTAAAAAGGGCACTGGAACTCTTGATTTCCAATCGAATGATCCCCTTCCGAAGTTTATGCGACGACCCCTTCCATATGAAGTGCCTCTGGGGAAAATAAATAATAAAACATTGGAGCCGAGTGGCCTTTACTATAGGCACCGCTATAGCGTTGCCTCTGATTGTGTACTCGGCTTCTTTGATGTTACTTTTTGATGAGTAGTAAATATATTATTACTATATGATAAATTGGCGGTGCCTAATACAATTGTCTTTGAGCAATTTAAGTATCGACGCTGCTGATTTGGAAACTTTTTTATTTATAATTGAGAAACAGAACTGAGTAAAAAAAAAAAAAAAAAAATAAAGGAAAAAGTTGTGTATTTTATTAGACCTGTAAGAGCTTAGAAATTTGGTTGGGGGGATGTCATCCTGGAAAAAAGCTCGCTGTTACTATTTACTTGGAAAGCTAATCATGACTGTCCAGTTCAATCAAGTAGTGTTTGCTAGATTTAATTTGTGTTTACAAGTATGATAACTTATTCTATTTAACTAAATCAATTTGTAGGCGGGCCACCTCTATTAAAGCAACTTGGAAAAGGGACGCTCTATTATTTGACATCTTATTCGGGGATGTTTAATGTTTGGTGTCATAAGGTGATAGATAAATGGTTTCTTTTTTTAGCCAAGGAGGTGGTTTTGATTATTCAGATGGGAGTGAAAGTGACCGAAGCTGGAAGAATGACTTTGGAGTAACTGACGAAAGCTCTTCGGAAGAAGAACAGAATAATATGTTTCAGAGTGATGACAATAGTTCAGATTCAGAAGACAACAACCATAGCGAGTCTGACTTGGATGAGAGCTCTAATGAGTCAGAGATTGAAGTGGTCTATGAAGGAAAGGTGAAACCAAAGCCGCCGCTGAAATCAAAAAGGTTTTCAACGTTTTTTCTTTGAAAACAAGAGGTTTCCTAAATTGAAAAATTAACAAAGATTTAAATGAATTTTCCTAAGGGCCTCGTGAATGCTTGCGTAAAAAAATTGCATAACTAATAGCCCCAGCTATGAAATTAAAGAACAGGGTAAAACTAATTAAAGCTTCAAATACAAACCTCAACAGTTATAAAAAAAAAACTTGGCCTAATGATTTGTTAGATTAATGAAACTGAATAGGTATTCATGTGCTGAATTGATAAAAAAAAAAAGAAACGCTCTTGCAACAAATAGGGGCAGTGCTGAGATCAAAGATATTACAAGCTTAATTGTTAGGGTTGAAAAAAAATGTTAAAATTACACTGAAAAAAATTGGTAATAAGAAATTTATTTTCAAAGATATTTGGGCTTACTGATAAAATTTGGATGTCTTTTCAAATTAGCACAGATCAGATGACGAGTTTCTCTTGAAGACGTCACGGGTGATTATACTGTTCACTTATTTGTATAGATACTAAATAGATTATAGTTAGTTTGTAGATTGTAGTTAGCTTATAGCTAGATTGTAGTTAGTTTAGAGTATAGTTAGTATAGCTAGATTATGGTTAGTTAAAGTCAAAGGAAAAGCGCTCACAACAAAGAGGGCTAATTTTGAGATCAAATATATTACAAGCTTATTTTTTAGGGTTGAAAAAGTATATTAAAATTACACTGAAAAAAATTGATAATAAGTCTTTATTTTTCGAAGATATCTGGGTTTTTTTTTGAAGACGTTACGGGTGATTATGTTGTTCATTCATTTGTATAGATACTAAATAGATTATAGTTAGTTTGTAAATTGTAGTTAGTTTAGAGCATGGGTCGGCAACCCGGCCCGCGGCCCGAATGCGGGCCACGAGGCATCTTGGTGCGGCCCGCAAGATCGTTGCCGAACCGCACCTGACGGACCACATTACATACCATAGCAATACACAACGGAGTGAAAGGGGACGCCATGTAGTATTCTCGAAAAACATCCGTAAACACCATCTAGCATAGTAGTTTGATTTTCAACGACCCAGAGCAATTATTTTGGTATGTTGCATTTTTTTTTTTTTTTTTTTTTTTTTTTTTTTTTTTTGAGTAAACCTACCTCAAAGTTTTGGAATTACCCCCAAAGAAACATTTTGCCTTTATATTTTCTTTGTTTATTGTTTTTTAGTTCAGTAAAATTTAGTGCTGTGGGATGAAATGAAAGCCAAATTACCTGGTCATGTTATGTTGCCATCTTGTGCCAAAATACTCAAAAGAAAAAAAAATAATGCTGGATTCTGTAGATTTGTGTCCTCTGGTATATAGTGGGACAGGAAAAAATGGTACACACTGGGAAATATCGCAGTAAGTACCAGACGACATCCATCTACAAAATCGAGGGTAATTTTTTTTTTTCTTCTAAGGTTAACTTTCATCAAAAGGGCCTAATTACATTCAGATTGTCAAAGGAGCATAGATACGAAGTCTCAGGAACAAAATAAGGTATTAAGTGTCAACTTTCAGGGAAACTAGAGGGGGAGTAAAGCTAAATCAAAAGGAACAATACATCCAGGTTGTGAAAAGGGTGTATGTGCAATATCTCAGGAAAAAAGGGGGAACGCTGGAATTTTCAGAGCATAGTATTGGGGATGTTGAACTAAGTCAAAACACGCTATTTTTCATCCAAGTTTGTCATAAGGGCACATTACAACATCTTAGGAACTGATAAAAGTTTTAAGTAGAAACTTCAGGACCTGTTGAGGGGGATTTATAACTAAATATGGATGTTAAAATGGCCTATCTGCAATATATCTGGGATGGCTAAGGGCATTAAGGTGAAACTATTAGGGGACATTGCAGTGCATATTGAAAAAAAATCAAAATACACTCAATGCATGAAGGTTGTCAAAAAGGCATATGGACAATATCTGACGGACAGCTGAAAGCACTAAATTGAACCTTTGAGGGCTACTACAACTACTACTTATGCAATTAGTACAACTGCCATTGTGACTTTTCAAGCTGTGACTGCTTTTAACTGTTTGAATTTGTGACTAATTGCAACTGCAAATACTTCTGACTGTGACTGATTGCGACTGAAACCCCAACTACTTGTAACTACAATTGCCAGTGCATGTGACTTTGACTGCATCAACTAGTTCGCTATAGCAAACAACAAGACAATCACTCAGAACTGGAAGAATGCCAATGAGACAGGGATAAACTGGCTGGTAGGATCTGTAAAAACAAATAGATACACATAGACCTATACTTTATTCTTATTTTTGCACACCCAAGACGGCTTCTAAAAACAGAAAGATCGTTGATGAAAGACGGATTTTTAGTGAAGCGTGGAAAAATGTATATTTTTTTTATTGAAGAAAGAAAATTTTTGTGTTGAATATCTCAAAAGAGTATTTCTGTAGTAAAGGAATATAACTTGAAGCGACATTACGATACTGAGCACAGAACTAAATTTGACGGTCTTGGATGTGAATCTCGAAAAAACAAAATTACCAACTTGAAATCGTCACTCAAAAATCAGCAGAAAATCTTTAAAGTTGTGACAGACAAAAGCAAATCAGCTGTATGTGCAAGCTACAAAGTGGCAGAAATAATAGCAAAGCATGGTCGCCCATTTACCGACAGTGAACTTATCAAATAGTGTATTGACTTGTCTTAGCTTATTGCGGAGGAAGTATGTCCGAAACAGAAAAATATTTGAAAGCATTAATCTCTCTGCTAGAACTTGCACCCGCTGCACCGAAGACTTGGGTGCTAACTTGGTTGAACAACTTAAGGATAAAGCGAGTCTTTTGTGTACTTCTCTCTTGTGATGGACGAAAATACAGACGTGTGGGATACGGCACAATTCCTAATATTTGTACGAGGGATTGATGAAAACTTTCATGTATATGAAGAGTTATTTAAAATACACGGTCTTGATGGAACTAAAAAGCGGAAGGATTTATTTCACATCTTGGAACAAGCTCTAGTTTCACGCGGCTTGAGCTGCGATAAATTGATCAGCATCACCACGGACGGCGGAAAAAAAAACATGAGCGGTCATAATAAAGGTGTCGTTGAAAGAGTCAACAGCAAACTTCTAGAGTCTTGATCTGAAGTTCCGTATACATTTCACTGTATTGTCTAGGAAGAAGCATTGTGTTGCAAGGTTAACAGCATACTTCTAGAGTCTGGATCTGAAGTTCCGTATCCATTTCACTGTATTATCTAGGAAGAAGCATCGTGTTGCAAGGTTTTATCGTGGAGAGAAATAATGGATACTTTTATATTTGTTATTAATTTTATAAGAAAAAATGGGCTTACTAACCGCCAGTTTAAAAAGTTTTCTGAAGATGTGGAAGCTGAATTTGACGACGTGATGTATTGCTGTAAAGTAAACTGGCTAAGCCGATTGTCAGTACTTCTATGATTTTTATATTTAAAGAAAGAAATGTGTAACTTGATGGAGATGAAAGGGAAGGTAAGGCCCGAACCTTACAACAGCCAGGGGGTTTTAAATCATGGGTTTTTAACTGATTTGATTACACAACTGAATCTACTCGATACACGCTTACAAGCAAAAATTTAATTTAAATGCTGGATGTATTCAGACGTTAATGCATTTGAAATGAAACTAACATTATTAATCAAGCATATGGATGAAAGAAAGCTCGATCATTTTCCAAATTGCAAGAAAGCTGTAGAAGAACCTGATATAAATTTTGTTTGGCAAAATACTAAAATTAAAATTGCATTAATACAACTTCAATTTGAGTTTGAAAAGCGGTTTCCTGATTTCAAAAAGATCTCACGTAAAAGGGATATTTTTAATAACCCTTTCGCAGTTTATGTCAATAATGTACCAAGTGAATTGCAAATCAAAGCGATAGATTGATAGTGATACCACACTTAAAATAGCTTTAAAGGAAAAATCAAACTAGGTAAATTTCTATGGAAGTTTTCCCTCTGAAAACTACAAGGATCTAAAAATGTTTGCTCGGCAAATAATTACTATGTACTGCACGTCTCTGCTACAAAAATATAAGCTAATGTAAAGAGAAATTGTAAGTCAAATGCAACAACAAAAAATCTCATTGATTGTATAAACTACAATAAATGTCGTAAAAACATATATTAAGCGTTTTATTGTAAACCTAAAATATTTGTATATAAATATTGTAGATATATTCTAATCATTATGGTATACCTACAATACTACATTACAGTGTAATGACGTGTGACCTAAGTGCGGCCCGCGTAATAACCCCAATTAAAATTTTGGCCCTTTTACAACAAAAGATTGCCGACCCATGGTTTAGAGTATAGTTAGTTTAGCTAGATTATGACCAGGTGCGTCCCGAAGGGGGGAGGGGCATGGGGAGGAGCGTCCCCCCCCCAACTTTTTTGGCATTCGGTAAAATTCCGAAGGCGAAAATTTCGGCATAAATTTTGCAAAATCAGCCGAAATTTAGGAAAATTCTTGATTTCTGCCGAAACTTCGGCCTAAATCAAGTAGCGATTCGGTAAAATTTACGAAGATCGCCCCCCAATAAAATGAGCCTCAGGACGCCCCTGATTATGACTAGTTATAGTCTTGACTCTTGTTGGTACCCAGCTTTGCTGATTTAAATGCGTATCTGTGGAATCACCTTTCATTCTTGTTTTTTCTTCTCGACAAATTCATACAAAAGGAAATGATAAATTTATTTAGGTTGCCTAAGGAGCTTGAACTGTTCTAGCAAACTTTTGTCGGCCATCAAAGGTGTTTCGTTTATTTCTTCACCGTCGAATAAATGCTATTATTACAAACCTTTAGAAGTTTAAAATAGTGTTTCTCAAGAACAACTTTTTCTTCAAAAAGAGTGACGACATGCTCTTCAAAAAATGGTCTCAAAATACGCTGTTTCTACTTATAGCCAACTGTATTCTCTATTTTCTGATGACCAATAAATGCTACTATTTAAAAAGCTTGCACGAAAAATTTAACGAAAAAAAAACGGGTTTAATTTAAATAAAGTAGTGAAATATTCAGACTTTGTTTTATAAATTAATGTGCTATTTGTTTTTTTATTCTTTGTCACTGCTTCATTTAAATTAAATCCGTTTTTCTCGTTTAATTCCTCGTAAATGGAAAGCAGTGTGATGTAAGAAATTATTTTAAAAACTTGCACCGTCTGTACAAGCTAGAAGGGCCGACAAGCAGAAGAAGGGGAGGGTCCTGTCGCAAGAGCCGTAGGGGTACCTGCCGAGTTTACTCTAAATTGCGGGGAAATGGTAGCAGGACCCTGCGCTTCCCTTGTTTGGCCCTTATGAAAAAGCCAAATTAGTTCCCCCCCCCCCCCTTGGAAGAACATAAATTCAATGCCATGTAGGAGAATCCACCAACTTTGAAGCCACAAAGACACCAAATGATGGAGTCCAAGTGATTTCTAACGAAGAAGAAGAAAAGTGTAGTTGGAAGCCGAAAGGAAGCCCGTTTAGGATTCCAGGTGCTTCTTTTAGGAAGAAGAAGAAGCTAATACCGTCTTACATTGCTCCAAAACACAAGACTAATCCAAAGTATGTTGCTATATCTAAAAATGAAGCATGTAAAAGCTAAGGCTACGTTAGCTTGCCTCAAAAAATATTCCACGTATTATTGGTTTTCGACGTATTTAATGGTAAAGACCATTTAGTTCTGAGTCCATCGCCGAGATTGCCACAGAAACACTTTAGTAGTAAGTGCGTACTGCGTCGCTGTTTTGTGTTATTATCTATGACTGGTGCGTAGCCACTTGCATGAAGACAAATTTTCCTACTCTCAAAGAATGGAAACAAATAATTTTTGATCAAAGTCACTATCTGGGATAGAAATGGAAATGATTTTTTTACCTTAAAAGCTAATTCAATAAAAGCCCTTAACCCCTGTCCATGTAGATTTTAGGACCTTAGAAATCAATGGTCTAAATTGAATTTGAAATAAGGTTCTGGGCTTTAGCTACCTGTCATGCCTATTTCAAAACCAGTCTCAGTGACCGTACCATTATTTTGTATGTAAATAAAAAGATAATCTGATAAATACCCTCTTATTTAGATAGACTCCTTCCTCTGTTCCTTGGCCTTTTTGTTTCCTTGGCTTCTTCTCAGCTATGTAATGCTTCTTCCAAAAAGCTTTGTATTGGTTTGGCCTAAAATAGTTATCTATCTTTCAAAGGTGTTATAGTTGAGAATAAGGGTTAACAAAAGCTGGCAGGGACTAGGGATTTAAACCCGTGTTGCTCGAAAATAAATGTTGAAAAGTACGCAAAGTAATGAAGTCCCTACCCTAACACCAAAATTTGACGAGAAATTTCAGAAAAGTGGCCAATTTTCGGAAAGCAGAGTAGGGTAGATATCGTCCTAAGCATCTATTTTCTATTTATCCAAAAGCTTGCTAGTTTTGACTCTTACAATGTTCTTTCTTTTTAAAAAAAGACACCAGAAACAGGCAAATCATGCCGGAAATTTTTGGGTAAGTTATATACGTCTCGTCATTTCGGAGGGAGCGTAGACTCGAAACTAAAAAGGATTGAATCCTAAATTAAAGTAAAATTAAACCCCTCCTCTTGCTCAAATTCATAAGTAAATATTCCAAAAAGATTTCAAGATTATTTTCAGTCGAAAAGGACATTCTTTTTCACCAGAGGATTCATGAATTAATGTCAAAACCAATTGTGCATTTTTTTTTTTTTTTTTTTTTTTTTTTTTGCATTTTCTTCATGTTTTGCTTTAAGGACTGAATCAATTTGGCCCCCGAACGCGTGAAATTGTTCCAATATTAGAATCAAAATGGAATATTTATGATGCAACGAAATGCTTCTTATGTCACACATTTTGAAACACATTGGTTTTGCAAAAAAAAAATGCGGCGATTTTTTTTTTTTTTTTTTTTTTTTTTTTTTTTTTTTTTTTTTTTTTTTTTTTTTTTTTGTCAATGCTTTTAAAAGCATCTGGGAATTAGAGATTATTACAATGCTGCATTAAAAATGGACGTTACAAAAAAATTAACTTGTTCAAGGAAATTATATTAAGCTATTGAAAAAAATTAAAATTTTCCATAAAAGAATGAATCTTCTGAACCTTTGGGACATTTTTTAGGGAAATTTCAGAGTTGTTTATTTTAATTTTGACTAGGGAGCAGATATACAGTCTGTTCCCTGTTTCTCAAGTAGGCTGGTCTCATTATCCACGACAGGATTGAGTTCAAAGGAATCATTACTGTAGACATAGAATAGAAGATCAGTTTCATGCCCTCGCAAATTACTGACATTGTGAAGCAGCAATTGTAGTCTCAAGCACCTGACGTTTTACTCCCTCTCATTGCACCATCGTCCAAATAAAAGAACTTCTTGAAAACTTCATATGAAACCCGACATTTTACAAATAATCCATGCAGAGTTAGCTTGTGAAGTTGATATTTCGAGTTGAATATTGTAATTTTTCAGTAAAGTACCAAATCTCAATTTATCTAATCAATGGAAATCATAGAGCAATATTGCCAGAGGGAATTGAATCCTTGGGCTCGGTCAAGATTTGTGCCTTATATCTCACATATCAATTACCGAATGTAAATTTACGTAATTGTTTTTTATAGTCGATTCTTGGCAGGGAAAGAGAAAATGCTGATTAAAATCAATTAGTGCTTGCTAATTGATAAAATCAATTAATGTGTTAGATATATCACAAATCTGTTGTTTAAGAATTAAAAAGAAGCATGTACACGATTTCGAAATTGAGAATAAACTTTTGAAGAAATGCAGTAATAGTTAGCCGCTCTGTGTCTTTGCTTTATAGTATGTAAAGTGAATTGTCACTTGGTTTACTTGTTTATTTTTTTTTCATTTGTATGTTTTTAAATAACTGTTTTTAGTCTTAAAGCTAAAGTTTAGGGTCCGAATGGACCCACACCAAAAAGGAGGGGTCCCTGTTGGTTGTTTTGGGGGCTTCACTGTGCTAATGTAACGGTCGTGAAAAGTTGAAGAAAATAGCTTTTCATCTCCTTTCTGACTTCTTATCCAAGTAACTTTACATTTTCTACACTCAATAGTTACTGATATTTTTTTCTTTTTTAAAAAGATACCAAAATTTAGATGTTGTGGAAACTTGCGTCAGTGTTGTTACAAATTATGTTGAGTGCTGACATTTTATTCGTAATCGCCACTTTGTGTGTTTCATTTATTTGTCTTCGTTCCACCTATTTTGTCTTAAAATGTAGGTTCGTGTAGCCTTAAAGATAAATTTGGGGAAGGGAAGGTCCAAACTGACCTTCCCTTCCCCCCTACTATTACTATTACTTTTTTTCAGGAAATGTTTTTACTACTATTAGGCCTACTATTACTTTTTTTCAGAAAATACTAAGATATAGATGTTGTTAAACCTACGTTCGTGTTGTTGCAAATTCTGTTGAGTAAAGTTTCAATTTCTTGTATCCGTCACTTCGTGTGTTACATTTGTTCGTCTTAGCTTTATTTATTTTATCTTAAAATCCAGGTTTTTAGTCCCAAAGAAAGAATAAAGGGTCCTAATGGACCATACTGTAAAAGTATTTGGGCATTGGACCGTAGGTTTGCCATTAAGATGTTAACATAATAGATGTGAAAAGTTTTAAGTTTTTTCTTCCCTTTTTTTTTTTTTTTTAGCTGATTCTTTTCCCAGGAAATTGTAAACAGTTTAAAAATATGTTTTCTCAATTGTTTCTTTTTTGTTTCTTTTTTTTAGCTGATACTTTCACTAGGTAACTGTAAACAGTGTAAAAATATGTTAACTCACATTTTTTTTTCTTTTTTCAGCAAATCCTTTTCCCAGGGAACTGTTTAACAGTGTAAAAATATATTTACTCAATTTTTTTCTTTTTTTAGCTGATACTTTCACCAGGTAAACAATGTAAAAATCTGTTTACTCACATTTTTCTTCTTTTTTGGCTGATACTTTCTCCAGATAAACAATGTAAAAAAAATTTACTTAATTTTATTTTCTTGTTTTAGCTGATCCTTTGTCCAGGGAACTGTAAACAGTGTAAAAATTTGTTTGCTCACGTTTTTTTCCCTTTCTTTTTTCTTCTTCTTTTTTTGCTGATCCTTTTTCCAGGTAACTGTAAACAGCCCAAAAATATATTTTTGCTCATATATTTCTTTTTCTTTTTTCAGAAAGTGTGAAGATTTAAATGTTACTATAAATTTGACAAAAGAAGAATTAAAGAGAACAGTTAAAGCAGAATTTGAGAGACGTGAACTTTGTCCCCAGTGTTCAGGTAAATCTATATAAAATATTTTATTACAGTTTTATTAATTCCCAGAAGATTTCCCAGATGAATTTGATTGTTGTATAATTGTAGCGTAATCTCTCTTTTATTATAATTTTACTCGACAAGTGTCACTTTTTTAAATGACGTGCGTTGAATTTAAATTACCATTAAGCCAAAAATTATACTTTTTCTTATAGCTAAGTTGCATGAGTATTTGACACTTTCAACCATAAAAGTGGTAACTTTCTAGTGGTATCTTTCTAAGCAAGATTGTCATCAAGCTGTCCTCCATGGCTTTTCCTCTTTCTTGGTCTAAATATGTCTATGATTTCCAAAACTTTAATTTCTTTAACTGGTTCCAGATTCTTTCCTAAACTTCTACTCTTCATTGGTTCCAGAATTTTCTTCTCTTCGACTCTGGGTACTTACGTGTTATGGCGCCCGCACCTAAAACGTGAAGTTAGGTTAAGCCTAATCAAATATATCAAAATATGATGAAAATATAATACTTTAGTAACAAAATCATGGAAACTTCAACAGATAATTATGGAAAGCAGGCCGCCCAGAACGCGTTATATTTAAATACCTAACCTAACCAACTCTATATATTAAATATTTAATTAATTAAATATTTAATTAAAATATACCTGCATAGTACTTTATCTCGCTCAGGCTAAGCTGATTATCTCGCTATAACACATAAGTACCCTCCTCTGTTTGATGCAGGTGCACTAAAACTGTCAGGGTTTTTCTCATAAGTCGAATTGAGAGTTTTTCCCTGGAATTTTCACTGTCATCTTTTGTAGCATCAATAGTTTCGGAGATTGTCATCCAGCTTTCATCCATGGTTTTTCCTTCTTCTTGGCTAAAATATTTCTCCATGAGTCCTAAAACTTCAATCTGGTCGTTACTCTCTACTGATCCCAGAATTTTTTTTCACCTCTTTGTGACGCTGGTACATTAAAACCGCCATTTTTTCTCACAAGTCCGACTAAGGGTTTCTTCTTGAGTATCTACGCTTTCACCTACTGCAGCTTCAATAGTTGTGGCTTTATTTTTTCTTTTTTATTTAGTGGTTTATGAACTGCATCTTTTAAACGTTTCTTTTTAAAGAAAGGATTATTAGATCTCAGATTATAGTTTAGCATGTTTATTACGCTCTTTTGCAATGCTGCCACCTATAATTGTTAGTATTACTCTGTAATATTTATTTTACCCCGTCCTTAGAAAGCTTTGAGAAATGTTCAATTGTGGTTTTGTTATACTTTCTGCTAAAATTTTGTTCACGTTGTTTTTGATTATCCATGTTCAAAGAAGTTTTGGTCGCCAGAATTTCACTCTCTTACTGGCCTTCATTACCATTTCCATGAACTCTGTTTTTATTTATTTTAGGCAGAAACATTTGGGACTCTGGAAGGATTAAATTATTGCTCGGTTCATTCGGTTCATCGTGTTCTTAGATTATGTTACCTTTCGCTCTTTTCTATTTTTCTTTTGTTTTGATGTCTCTTATTTTTCAAATATGCATTCACCGGTACACCAATAGTCAAATATCAAAATGGTTGCAAGAAAAGATATTGAAAACATTGTGAACTGATCCAAAAGAAAACATAATTGATAAAGAACTTATTGAAATCAATTTTCATTGTACACACCTCTTTTAAGAGCAAGAAAATTTATCATTTGAAAAAACAGAGGGTGCTTCCTTCTCAAACATCAATTTAACAGTATATGTAGGAACATACACTGGCGGATTAACTGTCTTGTCAAAGATTAAATTGATATCTCTGGTGCAGTGATAGATGTTTCAGGGACTGGAAGGGGCTCAACGACAAAAATAGGTGCGGGTGGAGCAGTATGGTATCGACGGGCATCACCGGATTAGGTAGAATTTCTGAGTTTGAAGGCTAGAAGATACCTCTGCCACTTCAATCATTTCTTCCTTTCTGTATTTTCTGCTAAAGGCGATGGAAGAGTAATATCTCGGTTGACAGAGCAGTACTCACGATAATCCGGAACACAGTGCAGGATTTAAAGATGTTCAGTTGCATGCGGAATGCCAATGTCTACTTTGTGACAAAAATGATCTTTACATGTTACATTTGGGTCGTTTGAATCGGGTCTATTAGTTGAAGCCATTACAATAACCTTAGTATGTGACTGCAAACCATCCATCAATCTCTCTAACTGGACACGAGCATGCAGTTCCCCATTAGTTGAGTATTTCTACTTCTCCATGTGGTGTCTCTTTTTGGGAGCAATGCATTCCGAGTGCCCTTTTCAATACTCAAAAGTGATTGGAGTGTAACTAGCCCCCTCCCCTCCCACGCCCATCATTCCCCAAACACATCCAATCAAAATTTTCAGATAGCCATTTTGTTCAGCGTAGTTGATTTCCAGATAGAAAATATGTTTTTGAGGAGGACACTCCCCCCACAACCCTCAGGGCAAGGGTTTTAAGATATGCCCTGGGGACATATAAGGTTTTTATAGAAGGCGTTGTCGTATAAACTTCAAAACAGGCTCATTCGATTGGAAATTAAAGGGCTAGTGCCCTTTTTAATAGTCGAAAGTGATTGGAGGGCAACTAGCTCCCCCACGCCCATCATTCCCCCAAACACATCCAATAAAAATTTTGAGATAGCCATTTTGTTCAGCGTAGTTGATTTCCAGATAGAAAATATATTCTTGAGGAGGATACTCCCCCACAACCCTCAGGGCAAGGGTTTTAAGTTATGCCCTGGGGGCATATAAGGTTTTTATAGAAGGCGTTGTCGTAGAAACTTCAAAATGTGCTCATTCGATTGGAAATTAAAGGGCTAGTGCCCTTTTTAATAGTCGAAAATGATTGGAGTGTAACTAGCCCCTTCCCCCCCCCCCCCCCACCCACGCCCATCATTTCCCCAAACACATCCAATCAAAATTTTCAGATAGCCATTTTGTTCAGCGTAGTTGATTTCCAGATAGAAAATATATTTTTGAGGAGGACACACCCCCACAACCCTCAGGGCAAGGGTTTTAAGTTATGCCCTGGGGGCATATAAGACTTTTATAGAAGGCGTTGTCGTAGAAACTTCAAAACAGGCTCATTCCATTGGAAATTAAAGGGCTAGTGCCCTTTTTAATAGTCGAAAGTGATTGGAGTGCAACTAGCCCCCCCCCCCACGCCCATCATTTCCCCAAACACATCCAATCAAAATTTTGAGATAGCCATTTTGTTCAGCGTAGTTGATTTCCAGATAGAAAATATGTTTTTGAGGAGGACACTCCCCCAGAATCTTCAGGGCAAGGGTTTTAAGATATGCCCTGGGGGCATATAAGGTTTTTATAGAAGGCGTTGTCGTAGAAACTTCAAAAAAGGCTCATTCGATTGGAAATTCAAAGGGATAGTGCCCTTTTTAATAGTCGAAAGTGATTGGAGGGCAACTAGCCCCCCCCCCCCCCACGCCCATCATTCCCCCAAAGACACATCCAATCAAAATTTTGAGATAGCCATTTTGTTCAGCGTAGTTGATTTTCAGATAGAAAACATGTTTTTGAGGAGGACAATCCCCCACAACCCTCAGGACAAGTGTTTTAAGTTATGCCCTGGGGGCATATAAGGTTTTTATAGAAGGCGTTGTCATAGAAATTTCAAAAAAGGCTCATTCGATTGGAAATTCAAAGGGATAGTGCCCTTATTAATAGTCAAAAGTGATTGGAGGGCAACTAGCCCCCCCCCTACGCCCATCATTCCCCCAAACACATCCAATCAAAATTTTGAGATAGCCATTTTTTTTCAGCGTAGTTGTTTTCCAGATTGAAAATATATTTTTGAGGAGGACACTCCCCCACAACCCTCAGGGCAAGGGTTTTAAGTTATGCCCTGGGGGCATATATGGTTTTTTATAGAAGGCGTTGTCGTAGAAACTTCAAAACAGGCTCATTCGATTGGAAATTAAAGGGCTAGTGCTCTTTTTAATAGTCGAAAGTGATTGGTAGGCAATTAACACCCCTTCCAAGCCCACAATTTCCTGAAACACATCCAATCAAAATTTTGAGAAAGCCATTTTGTTCAGCGTAGTTGATTTCCAGATAGAAAATATGTTTTTGAGGAGGACACTCCCCCACAACCCTCAGGGCAAGAGTTTTAAGTTATGCCCTGGGGGCATATAAGGTTTTTATAGAAGGCGTTGTCGTAGAAGAAACTTCAAAACAGGCACATTCAATGGAAATTCAAAGGGCTAGTGCCCTTTTTAATAGTCAAAAGTGATTGGAGGGCAACTAGCCCCCCCCCCCCACGCCCTTCATTCCCCCACAAACATCCAATCAAAATTTTGAGATAGCCATTTTGTTCAGCGTAGTTGATTTCCAGATAGAAAATATTTTTTTGAGGAGGACAATCCCCCACAACCCTCAGGGCAAGGGTTTTAAGTTATGCCCTGGGAGCATATAAGGTTTTTATAGAAGGTGGTGTCGTAGAAACTTCAAAAAAGGCTCATTCGATTGGAAATTCCGAGGTCTAGTGCCCTTTGTAATAGTCGAAAGTGATTTGAGGGCAACTACCCCCCTATCACGCCCACCTTTCCCCCAAACACACCCAATCAAAATTTTAAGACAGCCATTTTATTAAACGTAGTTTTAAGTTCTGGAAATTAGGTCTTTGAGGATTACAACTCCCCCAAAGCCCTCAGGGCAAGGGTTGTAATTTAAGGATTCTCCGAATCCTTCATATTATTTCTTATGGAAGGGATGCTCGTATAAACTTTAGAGAGGGCTCATTTGATTGAAAATTGAAAGTTCTTGTTCACTTTTTAAGAGTTAAAAGAGATTGATGGGCAACTAGCCCCTCTCCCTCCTCCACGCCCAATATGCATCAGGTAAAAATTTTGAGATAGAAATTTTGTTAAAATAGTTCAAAGTTCTGATAACAAAAAACTCCGGTGTCGACACAGCCCACCAGGGCCCAGGGGTAGGCGTTGTAAGTTATGCCCTGGGGCATAACTTATTAAGGGGGGTTTATAACTTATGGGAAGGGGTTTTGTATGGGAAGAACACATAGGAAATCTATTATAATTATCCAATTATAAGGTTAAAATACATACTCTGTGATAGATGCAAAATTGCTTTGGCACACAAATTCCTATTAAGGTCAATTCCAAACAGTCGTGATCCCTTTGTGTCAGTAAGTAAAATGGTCTAAACCCCCCCATATTGGAGCTATTTTTTCAATCCATTCATTGTTGTCAATCGCTGTCCACAAATTATGCAAGCTGTCTATTGTTCATGTATAAGGTTTTTATCAAAGAGGTAATCGTATAGACTTTGAAAAAAGCCTCATTCGATTTCAATTGAAAGTTCTAGACCCGCTTTTTAAAGTCAAGAATAATCGGACAGTAAGCACCCCTCCCCCCCCCCATGCCATAAAAACTTGAAACTTTTTGCAATCAAAAACGAACAAAAATTAATTAAAAAAACTTTCCGAAAAATAAGTTTTTCAAAGAAAAGTAAAGGCCATTTTAAACTTAAGCTCAGGAGATACAAATATCTGTTAAAATTCAAACTCAAAACGACCAGAAATTACTATTAAAGAATAAATGAAACCCAAAACGAACAGAAATTAAATAAACAATCATAGCAAAAAAACATACAACAGGTAAATATAAATGAATAAATAGATCTTAAAGCGAGTAATGCTTAGATTGAATATGAAAATCAAGCTTAAAACGAAAACAAATATTTTGCTATTAAAGTATAAATGAAACTTAAAACGAACAGAAATTAAATAAATAATCAATGCGAACAAACATACAATATATATTAATGTAAATGAATAAATAAATCTTAAAACGAGTGAAACTTAAATTGAATATGCAAATCAAGTTTGAATTGAATAAAAATAACTACAAACAAGAGTTTGGGTATCGTCTCACTGCAGAAGCCTAAAACCTACTGCGTCATTGGCGCTTTACTGAAAATGAATTATATTACAAATGTTTTCTTATGTACTTAATATTGAAAATAAATATTAAAATTACAGTAAAATTTTGAACTGATGAGCGTTTAGCAATTAATATCATTATGCATCAAATATTCAGTTTAATTTATTAGTTCTTTTCAAGATTGGTCAAGACAAATATAGTTTCACTACAAGCAAAATTTGGGTACTGCCCCCTTCTTTAACTGTAAAAACCTAAAGCCTTCTGCGTCATTGGTGCTTCACTAAAACGAATTACTCGTATATTACAAATTTATTATATTCCAGTTCTTACAGCATTGAAAATGAAAATAAAAATTACAGTGAAAAAAAATCTTGAACTGATGGATCTTTCAACAATTAATATCATTATATATCTAATATTCAATTTGATTTTGTTTATACTTTCCAAGACTGTTCAAGACTCATATAGTTTTGCCATTTTTTGTAACTAATCGTGTTAGTTTGTTATGAAAACATTCTATGGCTTCTAGGCATTTCTATTTGAGCGGAAAACTGCACCTCAAACTTTATGGAACATGGATTTTCTTGCATGAAACACCAAAATATAATAAAATGTCAAGTTTCGGAGTGTTCCACCACTCGCAAGCAAGTGCCATTGGTATTTTTGAATCCGCGTGGTCAATTTAGGGGGTGGAGGGTAGGCTAATTCTCGTAGCAGCCCCATTCCGTCGTGGTATGGTTCACATTTTGGCGTCCGGACTATCATATAATCTACCAAGCATACAACTACCCCAAATCAGTATCAATAAATAAATGAAACCCAAAACGAAAAAAAATTAAAATAAATATTAGAGTCAAACTCAAAACGAGCATAAATTAATGTGAGTAGGGTTCAAAACCCCTATGCTTGTACTTTATAATTTGTACTTTACTGAAAAAAATTCAAATGAGTTTACTGAAAAAAAAATGTGCATTGTCAATTTAATATACATATGCTGATATTTATTCCCTAAAATCTTAATTAATTTTTTATTTCTTAAAGTTACAAAAGTGAAAATATTTCAAAGAATTGTTTTCAGTAAAGCGCCAATGACGCAGTAGGTTTTAGGCTTCTGCAGTGAGACGATACCCAAACTCTTGTTTGTAGTTATTTTTATTCGATTCAAACTTGATTTGCATATTCAATTTAAGTTTCACTCGTTTTTAAGATTTATTTATTCATTTACATTAATATATATTGTATGTTTGTTCGCATTGATTGTTTATTTAATTTCTGTTCATTTTAAGTTTCATTTATACTTTAATAGCAAAATATTTGTTTTCGTTTTAAGCTTGATTTTCATATTCAATCTAAGCATTACTCGTTTTAAGATTTATTTATTCATTTACATTAATATATATTGTATGTTTGTTCGCATTGATTGTTTATTTAATTTCTGCTCGTTTTAAGTTTCATTTATACTTTAATAGCAAAATATTTGTTTTCGTTTTAAGCTTGATTTTCATATTCAATCTAAGCATTACTCGTTTTAAGATTTATTTATTCATTTACATTAATATATATTGTATGTTTGTTCGCATTGATTGTTTATTTAATTTCTGTTCGTTTTGGGTTTCATTTATTCTTTAATAGTAATTTCTGGTCGTTTTGAGTTTGAATTTTAACAGGTATTTGTATCTCCTGAGCTTAAGTTTAAATTGGCCTTTACTTTTCTTTGAAAAACTTATTTTTCGGAAAGTTTTTTTTAATTCATCAAGTAAAAGAAGGCCCCATATCGATGGCAACATATTCTAGTGAGCTTTAGTCACCTGTTGTATTTTTGAACGGCTTTCTTTCAGGTAAAATGTGTTTTACGTATTTTAGGTTTTCCTTGACTAAACTTTTTTGTCTGCTTAAAATACGACCGTGAAACACCGTCTTTTTGGGGAAAACGATTGTTTTAACTAAAAAATAAACGCATACAATGTCTCAGTTCAAATCGTGCAAAGCTTTTATGGTTTATTTCTGCTGATACTGCCCAGCCTCCTGTCATTAAAGTTGCATGAAACAGCTGATTTCAAATATAAAACCAATAAAAATAAAGTAAAAAATCTTGAATAGAGAATATATCTCGGGTTCAAGTAATTAGAAGTTTACGTGCTAAAGTTCTTGTTCTCTTATTCATTCAAATAATGGGAAGAAATTGGAATTAATAATATATTAACATTAAAATACTGTTATTATTAATGTTAACTGGAGTTAATTTATATTAACAAATTAATAATTGGATTGGTTTTAGGTTTAAAGTTCGCTCTTTACTTCCGTATGAAAAACTTTTTTTTAATTAATATTTTTTTCGCAGGGTGTAATGAAAGAGAAGCTTTTGCTTTTTTGTTAGGTTACCACATTCTAGCTATTGAAATTTTTCTCGGGACTGGTGAACCTTAAAGAAAAATTCCTCTGGAATATGGAATTCCTTTTTGGCTTGGTGAGGGAAAGTTATCGACAATTTCTTTATTGCAGTCTGTTTTCTTGTACCGGCTATACCACACAAGCCAGTGGTATTCAAAACCTCTTGCTCCACAATCCAAAACCTCTTGCTCCACAATTGGTACTGGTGCTCCACAATTCGCTCTTGCTCCATAAGAGGGTTCAAAACCCTCTTGATCCACAATTGGTCCTGGTAAATGTCGTTCGGAGTAATGTTTTTTTGTCAATGTCTGGTTGCTTCGGAGTAAACATTTTCTATCTTTTCTAAAAACCCACCAAACTGATATTTCAGCGCATGCGACCGATGTGTAAATGACGAACACCTTATCAGTCTTGTTTCTCCAATAGTTGATATTGCATGCGAAGTTACGCTATATTTTTAAAACAATATCATGATTGTTGCCCAGCTATGACGTTTGTATAAAAATGTTACTCTGTATGAAGCTATGATGTTTATACAATTTGAAATGCCTTTATAACTAAAATGACGCCATACTGATGGTACTACCATGATGTATGCGAAAGAAGAATATTGGTTGAAGATGCCGAAATATACCTGAGAGATATGTCAATGATTCTCTACTGATCATTTTTCAAAGAAATTAATATTAAAAAGAATAAGCCATAATAAGACTGATAAAACATGGGTTGAATTTGATAATTCATTTCGACTCGGAAAGACAAATATATACATTCAGTCTCAACCCGTCTAATATTTTAGACCAATTGTTGTGACTGCTCTATTCTAAGTCAAAGACTTTTTTCTGTTTATTCCAGGATCTGGCATCGAAGGCTCAAGGAAGAAACCGCTTATAGATTGTTCTCGGTGCAGTGCGTCTGGATACATCTTTAGTTTCGGTCGTAATGAATTTTTTGAATGTCCTGTTTGTGAAGGCTATGGCAAAACACCTCCAAGAATTAGACCTGGAACGGAATGTAAAAAGTGCAATGGAAAGAGAGTAAGCTGCTTGTACCCTTGCTTACCCTTGTTTTGATAAGAGAATGAGGGGAGGGGCATAATGGCTGTATTGATGTAAAAGGGTTTTTATTTACTTACATGTTTATTAGATAAAACAAAGTGGTCTTCATGTGGCTCGATGGCCAGCACAT
Organism: Artemia sinica; assembly: GCA_027921565.1. NCBI lineage: Eukaryota > Metazoa > Arthropoda > Branchiopoda > Anostraca > Artemiidae > Artemia > Artemia sinica. The sequence continues at coordinate 34,925,863 of CM051272.1, forward strand.
CAGGGTTGTCACGTGGAGACTAAAGATTATAAGTAATAAGAAGTGAAAATGCCGTTTCCTGGAAGTTAATAGTAGTAACATCAGCGATCCATCGGAAGTTTATGGAATTAATTCAACAGCGTTGTAACGCAAATATATTTTGCTAACTACAACAACTTTGCTATGTAAAGTGTGAATTTTTTTAATTTCACACTATCAGTCCTAATAATGAACCCAAAGCCTGAATAGCTTTTCTGGAAAAGATGTTAATTTTCAAAGATTATTTTTTAATAACAAAGAATTAATGCCTGGTAAAACTCGAAGATATTGAATGTGGTTGTAAGGCGATCATAAATAAAAATGAACAAGGTTGACCCATGTAAAAAGGAGGGACCAAGAATACATAATAGCATTTGAACTTAATCATTACAAAGAATAATCTTCAGCTAAAGGGTCTGGGGGACTAATAGGATATAAAAATCGGTTCATCTCAGAGAACAAGGAAAACAACCCAAGCCATTTAGTGCTACCGAACAAGACTATAAATTCAATTATGAAGACAAAATAAAAATATAACTTTGTATATTTTTTTTATCTGTTTTTTGCCCTACATATAACCCTACTTTACTAAGATGGTGTAATAGGTATATTTGTTTAATTTCTGTTGACTAGCTTATATTTTGCAATATAAACCTAACCATAACTAACTAAACCTAGACATAACTAAGAAACACTTGCTAAGAAACACTACCCGTCACTGCTGTCCCTAGTTCTTAACTAGGCACTTGCATGATAAACCCCCTACCGCTCAAGTTGTTCATTCATTGACGCATTATAGAACCGTTTTTTTTTTCGTTAGTTTTTTCTCAGCTTAGCTTGAGACAAGACAAAGAGAAGTGACAAAGTGGACGGAAAATATACAGAATGATTGCACCTAACACATTAGTTATGCAGACCCGCTATACTTTACTCCCACCCCTGATGTGCAAATATATAGCCCAAATTTGTTTCTAAAGTATTATCTTTTTATCTCACTTTGGTATATTTCATTAGGACTGAGCGTCACAGAAACATATTAGAAGAATATTAGGTAAGGAGTATATCATACAAGTCCCCTAATTAGTATTCACGTGCCAATTTTTTCTCTTTTCATCTTTGTTCGTAATCTCCGTTCTGACACTTCGTTGGCTTGTGTTCTTTTCCCCTATTTGTATTTTCTTTGCCTTGGTCATGTAGAAAGCACTCACGATCGTAAAAGCTTATGAAAAATACGTTGTTCTTTCCAATTTAGAATTGTTTCTACTGGTTGTGACAAAACCAAACCAGAATGAAATTGAAAAGTCGGGATGACGTGCATATTGTAATAGAAAGTAGCTAAGTATTTTGTTTACCAGCTTACTTTTTTCTTCTTTTTTGTACCGATTCAATTCTAAGGAGCTACTGAACCACCCAATGGCTGCCGTTACAGTATATATATAAATATTTTTTTCATTTGCAGACCGTATTGATTGCATGTAGTCGCACAGTCTCAGTTCCTCGTGGTGCAGTTTCTGGTGAAAAAACAAAACTGGGAGGACAAGGACACAGGGATCCTTATTCTGAAAATGGGGATTTGTATATAGCTATCGTTTTCCAAGCAGTACCTGACAATAAAGAAAATACAACTGATAAGAGGTAAGTGTTATCCAAAGACTACTAGTAAATGGTAGTCAAGATATGTTCTCTGCCACCAGCTAATTATCATATGAATAAGAAAAATTGATGATCGTTGAAAAGCTAACTTCAAGCAAACAAAAGATAATAGTGAAAATTTCTCTCTCTCTCTCTCTCTCTCTCTCTCTCTCTCTCTCTCTCTCTCTCTCTCTCTCTCTTTCTCTCTCTCTCTCTCTGTCCTATTTATGTTTGTCGTGTTTGTTTCATTGCCTCTATTCGAAAAAAAACTGTGATGTGTACTTGTGACTTAGCAGGCTATGATAATTTGTGAAAAAAAAAAATCTGAATCCAAAGTAGGCTCAGTTAAAGGTCTATTTTTCTATTTACAGCGATGAGAAGGTGGGGCCGTCAAAGAAAAGGAAAAAATCTTCAAAGTCAGAAGAATTTATCAAAAAAACAAACGGAAGAGGTGCACCTTCGCCAAAGAAGAAGCAGAAAAAGAAGTGATTCTAATTCCGCTTTTTAAACCCAATGTATCTATTCCATTTTTAGTGGTTTTTATTCTCTTGATGGTCGAAGTTTTACTTCGGGTATTTATAAAAAAAAAAATCTAAAAAAATAGATTGAATAAGATTTAAAAAAAAAAATGCGATATTGAATGATGTTTTTATACCGTTTGAATAAGTATAAACCAATTTGGCTTCATACAAAAAATAGATTAAATCCCATTTAAACTCCATCGCCAAGTAGACTTGAATACATAGGTCCATACTGTTTTTATGTCCATTTTTTCAAACTAGATCTGTGTTTGAATGTTCAAATTTTTATACGAAGCTTTTAAGTAGTAAAGCCACTATTTATTCTAAATTTAATCTGTACTTAGAAGTTCTACCGGGGTCATTTTAAATTTACAGGGTCTAAAGCCTGTTTGAACTATCATTGATTTAATATAGTATCTTAGTTTTCTCGTTCGTAAAGACGTCAAGGAAAAATGCAAAGTCCTAAAAGCACCAAAGTTGTCGGAATAAGGACATTTGCCCTCTGGACCCATGCTAGGTCTATTCATATCTGAAAACTGCCACTTCCTAGGATTTTTCTCTTGGTTTCTTAGAAATTATGAAGTTTTTGAAGGGGACCCGGCTGACTGACCGTATTTCAAGCAGTAGGCTGTCCGAAATGTGTGGTTCAGCCCCGCCTTCTAGGGCTATAATAAGAGAAAGGTTGAGATGGCTAGAGTACGTTCTGTGAGTGTGACCTGAAGATTGTTATTTTCGGCCAACCGTCTAGGGCTAAACGGAAAGCAGGTCGTCCGCGGTTGGGGTGGGAGGATGTAATAAAGAAAGATTAAAGGAAATGGGAACTTCCTGGGAGGGTGTAAAGAGGGAGGCTTTGAATAGATTGGGATGGAGGAGGAGCGTGCGTAGGTGTGTTGGCCTCAGGCGGCTTGGTGCTGGGGTGAGTTGTTAGTAGTAGTAGTAGTAGTAATATCGGGGCAAGATTGTTGTTTTTTCGTTTTTCGATATATGTAAATACCTTAATAAATTTATTTTTCTGTGAGAATATCAAAAAAGAGGTATTTTTTTAAGATCTATGGGGCAATGTTGGAACTTAAGTTAGGAAAATTATTGACGCCACTAATAAAGATCCTCTAAAAGGTTAATGCTATCAGATCTCCCATTTCAACTTTTATTTTTCCAGGTTTAGGTTCATGAACGACAGTAAGAAATTTATTATATTTATTTAATGAAAATGTATATAATACCTATTATGTACAATTCTATACTCAGTATGTCTGAATGGGAACATCTTCACAGGTCCTAGTTTGACCCGTAGATTTATTCCTAAAAGTGCAATTGATTTAAAAAATTGGAGCGTGACATCTTGAGAAGCCACCACCCTAAATTGGGATTTTTGAGTTTACGAAGTGAACTACCTTGGAAAAATTTTCTAATATCCCTTAAACTTCAAATAGTAGTTCTAAGGCGATTTCAAGAGGGATTCATAGTCCAGATATATGACCAAAAATTTACACAAGAAATATCTTTACCCTATTTTGTTTTAAATTTGTCAATAAAGTTAACTTTAGATCTTCAAATTAAGAAACCAGTGAAGCCATGAGGAAGGTTTGAAGTTCTAACCATCCAGAGGCACCACTCCTCCCCCCTCCCCACAAATTTCTTAGGTACTTAGAGGGTATTGCTTTCTAGAATATTCATCTCTATTTGTTAGCTGTAACAAGGTAAACCACGACAAAACACTACTGAAATATTCCAACTCTTGCATTTCAAGGAAAGAAATCCAAAATGAACTTTGAAAAATCAAGAGAATGTAACTGTGACAAAAGTAAACCACGACAAAACACTACTGAAATATTCCAACTCTTATATTTTACGAAAGAAATTCAAAATGAACTTTGAAAAATCAAGAGAATGTAACTGCGATATGGTAAACCACGACAAAAACACTACTGAAATATTCCAACTCTTTCATTTCACGAAAGAAATTCAAAATTAACTTTGAAAAATCAAGAATGTAACTCTGACAAGGTAAAGCACAACAAAACACTACTGAAATATTCCAACTCTTGCATTTTACGAAAGAAATTCAAAATGAACTTTGAAAAATCAAGAGAATGTAACTGCGATATGGTAAACCACGACAAAACACTATTGAAATATTCCAACTCTTGCATTTCAACGAAAGAAATCCATAATGAACTTTGAAAAATCAAGAGAATGTAACTCTGACAAGGTAAACCATAACAAAACACTACTGAAATCTTCCAACTCTTGCATTTCAACGAAAGAAATCCAAAAATGAACTTTGAAAAATCAAGAGAATGTAACTGTGATAAGGTAAACCACAACAAACCACTACTGAAATATTCCAACTCTTGCATTTCAAGGAAAGAAATCCAAAATGAACTTTGAAAAATCAAGAGAATGTAACTGTGACAAGGTAAACCACGACAAAACACTACTGAATTATTCCAACTCTTGCATTTCAAGGAAAGAAATCCAAAATGAACTTTGAAAAATCAAGAGAATGTAACTGTGACAAGGTAAACCATGACAAAAACACTACTGAAATATTTCAACTCTTGCATTTCAAGGAAAGAAATCCAAAATGAACTTTGAAAAATCAAGAGAATGTAACTGTGACAAAAGTAAACCACGACAAAACACTACTGAAATATTCCAACTCTTGCATTTTACGAAAGAAATTCAAAATGAACTTTGAAAAATCAAGATAATGTAACTGCGATATGGTAAACCACGACAAAACACTACTGAAATATTCCAACTCTTTCATTTCACGAAAGAAATTCAAAATTAACTTTGAAAAATCAAGAGAATGTAACTCTGACAAGGTAAAGCACAACAAAACACTACTGAAATATTCCAACTCTTGCATTTTGCGAAAGAAATTCAAAATGAACTTTGAAAAAATCAAGAGAATGTAACTGCGATATGGTAAATCACGACAAAACACTATTGAAATATTCCAACTCTTGCATTTCAACGAAAGAAATTCAAAATGAACTTTGAAAAATCAAGAGAATGTAACTGTGACAAGGTAAACCATAACAAAACACTACTGAAATATTCCAACTCTTGCATTTCAACGAAAGAAATCCAAAAATGAACTTTGGAAAAATCAAGAGAATGTAACTGTGATAAGGTAAACTACGACAAACCACTACTGAAATATTCTAACTCTTGCATTTCAAGGAAAGAAATCCAAAATGAACTTTGAAAAATCAAGAGAATATAACTGTGACAAGGTAAACCACGACAAAACACTACTGAATTATTCCAACTCTTGCATTTCAAGGAAAGAAATCCAAAATGAACTTCGAAAAATCAAGAGAATGTAACTGTGACAAGGTAAACCATGACAAAACACTACTGAAATATTCAAACTCTTGCATTTCAACGAAAGAAATCCAAAAATGAACTTTGAAAAATCAAGAGAATGTAACTATGATAAGGTAAACCACGACAAAACACTACTGAAATATTCCAACTCTTGCATTTCAAGGAAAGAAATCCAAAATGAACTTTGAAAAAATCAAGAGAATGTAACTGTGACAAGGTAAACCACGACAAAACACTACTGAAATATTCCAACTCTTGCATTTCAAGGAAAGAAATCCAAAATGAACTTTGAAAAATTAAGCGAATGTAACTGTGACAAGGTAAACCATGACAAAACACTACTGAAATATTCCAACTCTTGCATTTCACGAAAGAAATTCAAAATGAACTTTGAAAAATCAAGAGAATGTAACTGTGACAAGGTAAAGCACAACACAAAACACTACTGAAATATTTCAACTCTTGCATTTTAACGAAAGAAATCCAAAATGAACTTTGAAAAAAATCAAGAGAATGTAACTGTGACAAGTTAAAGCACAACAAGACACTACTGAAATATTCCAACTCTTGCATTTCAACGAAAGAAATCCAAAATGAACTTTGAAAAATCAAGAGAATGTAACTGTGACAAGGTAAACCATGACAAGACACTACTGAAATATTCCAACTCTTGCATTTCAATGAAAGGAATTCAAAATGAACTTTGAAAAATCAAGAGAATGTAACTGTGACAAGGTAAAGCACAACAAAAGACTACTGAAATATTCCAACTCTTGCATTTCAACGAAAGAAATTCAAAATGAACTTTGAAAAACCAGGAGAATGTAACTGTGACAAGGTAAACCATGACAAGACACTACTGAAATATTCCAACTCTTGCATTTCAACGAAAGAAATTCAAAATGAACTTTGAAAAATCAAGAGAATGTAACTGTGACAAGGTAAAGCACAACAAAACACTACTGAAATATTCCAACTCTTGCATTTCAACGAAAGAATTTCAAAATGAACTTTGAAAAATTAAGAGAATGTAACTGCGACAAGGTAAACCATAACAAAACACTACTGAAATATTCCAACTCTTGCATTTCAACGAAAGAAATCCAAAAATGAATTTTGAAAAATCAAGAGAATGTAGCTGTAACAAGGTAAACCACGACAAAACACTACTGAAATGTTCCAACTCTTGCATTTCAAGGAAAGAAATCCAAAATGAACTTTTAAAAATCAAGAGAATGTAACTGTGACAAAAGTAAACCACGACAAAACACTACTGAAATATTCCAACTCTTGCATTTTACGAAAGAAATTCAAAATGAACTTTGAAAAATCAAGAGAATGTAACTGCGATATGGTAAACCACGACAAAACACTACTGAAATATTCCAACTCTTTCATTTCACGAAAGAAATTCAAAATTAACTTTGAAAAATCAAGAGAATGTAACTCTGACAAGGTAAAGCACAACAAAACACTACTGAAATATTCCAACTCTTGCATTTTACGAAAGAAATTCAAAATGAACTTTGAAAAATCAAGAGAATGTAACTGCGATATGGTAAACCACGACAAAACACTATTGAAATATTCCAACTCTTGCATTTCAACGAAAGAAATCCATAATGAACTTTGAAAAATCAAGAGAATATAACTCTGACAAGGTAAAGCACAACAAAACACTACTGAAATATTCCAACTCTTGCATTTCAACGAAAGAAATTCAAAATGAACTTTGAAAAATTAAGAGAATGTAACTGTGACAAGGTAAAGCACAGCAAGACACTACTGAAATATTCCAACTCTTGCATTTCAACGAAAGAAATTCAAAATGAACTTTGAAAAATCAAGAGAATGTAACTGTGACAAGGTAAACCATGACAAGACACTACTGAAATATTCCAACTCTTGCATTTCAACGAAAGAAATTCAAAATGAACTTTGAAAAATCAAGAGAATGTAACTGTGACAAGGTAAAGCACAACAAAACACTACTAAAATATTCCAACTCTTGCATTTCAACGAAAGAGAATTTCAAAATGAACTTTGAAAAATTAAGAGAATGTAACTGTGACAAGGTAAACCATGATGAAACACTACTGAAATATTCCAACTCTTGCATTTCAACGAAAGAAATTCAAAATGAACTATGAAAAATCAAGAGAATATAACTGTGACAAGGTAAACCACGACAAAACACTACTGAAATATTCCAACTCTTGCATTTCAAGGAAAGAAATCCAAAATGAACTTTGAAAAATCAAGAGAATGTAACTGTGACAAGGTAAACCATGACAAAAACACTACTGAAATATTCAAACTCTTGCATTTCAACGAAAGAAATCCAAAAATGAACTTTGAAAAATCAAGAGAATGTAACTGTGATAAGGTAAACTACGACAAACCACTACTGAAATATTCTAACTCTTGCATTTCAAGGAAAGAAATCCAAAATGAACTTTGAAAAATCAAGAGAATATAACTGTGACAAGGTAAACCACGACAAAACACTACTGAATTATTCCAACTCTTGCATTTCAAGGAAAGAAATCCAAAATGAACTTTGAAAAATCAAGAGAATGTAACTGTGACAAGGTAAACCATGACAAAACACTACTGAAATATTCAAACTCTTGCATTTCAACGAAAGAAATCCAAAAATGAACTTTGAAAAATCAAGAGAATGTAACTATGATAAGGTAAACCACGACAAAACACTACTGAAATATTCCAACTCTTGCATTTCAAAGAAAGAAATCCAAAATGAACTTTGAAAAATCAAGAGAATGTAACTGTGACAAGGTAAACCACGACAAAACACTACTGAAATATTCCAACTCTTGCATTTCAAGGAAAGAAATCCAAAATGAACTTTGAAAAATTAAGCGAATGTAACTGTGACAAGGTAAACCATGACAAAACACTACTGAAATATTCCAACTCTTGCATTTCACGAAAGAAATTCAAAATGAACTTTGAAAAATCAAGAGAATGTAACTGTGACAAGGTAAAGCACAACAAAACACTACTGAAATATTTCAACTCTTGCATTTTAACGAAAGAAATCCAAAATGAACTTTGAAAAAAATCAAGAGAATGTAACTGTGACAAGTTAAAGCACAACAAGACACTACTGAAATATTCCAACTCTTGCATTTCAACGAAAGAAATCCAAAATGAACTTTGAAAAATCAAGAGAATGTAACTGTGACAAGGTAAACCATGACAAGACACTACTGAAATATTCCAACTCTTGCATTTCAATGAAAGAAATTCAAAATGAACTTTGAAAAATCAAGAGAATGTAACTGTGACATAGTAAAGCACAACAAAAGACTACTGAAATATTCCAACTCTTGCATTTCAACGAAAGAAATTCAAAATGAACTTTGAAAAATTAAGAGAATGTAACTGTGACAAGGTAAACCATGACAAAACACTACTGAAATATTCAAACTCTTGCATTTCAACGAAAGAAATCCAAAAATGAACTTTGAAAAATCAAGAGAATGTAACTATGATAAGGTAAACCACGACAAAACACTACTGAAATATTCCAACTCTTGCATTTCAAGGAAAGAAATCCAAAATGAACTTTGAAAAATCAAGAGAATGTAACTGTGACAAGGTAAACCACGACAAAACACTACTGAAATATTCCAACTCTTGCATTTCAAGGAAAGAAATCCAAAATGAACTTGAAAAATTAAGCGAATGTAACTGTGACAAGGTAAACCATGACAAAACACTACTGAAATATTCCAACTCTTGCATTTCACGAAAGAAATTCAAAATGAACTTTGAAAAATCAAGAGAATGTAACTGTGACAAGGTAAAGCACAACAAAACACTACTGAAATATTTCAACTCTTGCATTTTAACGAAAGAAATCCAAAATGAACTTTGAAAAAAATCAAGAGAATGTAACTGTGACAAGTTAAAGCACAACAAGACACTACTGAAATATTCCAACTCTTGCATTTCAATGAAAGAAATTCAAAATGAACTTTGAAAAAATCAAGAGAATGTAACTGTGACAAGGTAAAGCACAACAAAAGACTACTGAAATATTCCAACTCTTGCATTTTCAACGAAAGAAATTCAAAATGAACTTTGAAAAATTAAGAGAATGTAACTGTGACAAGGTAAACCATGATGAAACACTACTGAAATATTCCAACTCTTGCATTTCAACGAAAGAAATTCAAAATGAACTTTGAAAAATCAAGAGAATGTAACTGTGACAAGGTAAACCATAACAAAACACTACTGAAATATTCAAACTCTTGCATTTCAACGAAAAAAATCCAAAAATGAATTTTGAAAAATTATGAGAATGTAACTGTGACAAGGCAAACCACGACAAAACACTACTGAAAAATTCCAACTCTTGCATTTCAAGGAAAGAAATTCAAAATGAACTTTGAAAAATCAAGAAAATGTAGCTGTAGCAAGGTAAACCACGTCAAAACACTAATGAAATATTCCAACTCTTGCATTTCAATGAAAGAAATTCAAAATGAACTTTGAAAAATTAAGAGAATGTAACTTTGACAAGGTAAACCATGATGAAACACTACTGAAATATTCCAACTCTTGCATTTCAACGAAAGAAATTCAAAATGAACTTTGAAAAATCAAGAGAATGTAACTGTGACAAGGTAAACCATAACAAAACACTACTGAAATATTCAAACTCTTGCATTTCAACGAAAAAAATCCAAAAATGAATTTTGAAAAATTATGAGAATGTAACTGTGACAAGGCAAACCACGACAAAACACTACTGAAAAATTCCAACTCTTGCATTTCAAGGAAAGAAATTCAAAATGAACTTTGAAAAATCAAGAAAATGTAGCTGTAGCAAGGTAAACCACGTCAAAACACTAATGAAATATTCCAACTCTTGCATTTCAACGAAAGAAATTCAAAATGAACTTTGAAAAATTAAGAGAATGTAACTGTGACAAGGTAAACCATGATGAAACACTACTGAAAATATCCAACTCTTGCATTTCAACGAAAGAAATTCAAAATGAACTTTGAAAAATCAAGAGAATGTAACTGTGACAAGGTAAACCATAACAAAACACTACTGAAATATTCAAACTCTTGCATTTCAACGAAAAAAATCCAAAAATGAATTTTGAAAAATTATGAGAATGTAACTGTGACAAGGCAAACCACGACAAAACACTACTGAAAAATTCCAACTCTTGCATTTCAAGGAAAGAAATTCAAAATGAACTTTGAAAAATCAAGAAAATGTAGCTGTAGCAAGGTAAACCACGTCAAAACACTAATGAAATATTCCAACTCTTGCATTTCAATGAAAGAAATTCAAAATGAACTTTGAAAAATCAAGAGAATGTAACTGTGACAAGGTAAACCATGACGAAACACTACTTAAATATTCCAGCTCTTGCATTTCAACAAAAGAAATTCAAAATGAACTTTGAAAAATCAAGAGAATGTAACTGTGACAAGGTAAACCATAACAAAACACTACTGACATATTCAAACTCTTGCATTTCAACGAAAGAAATCCAAAATTGAACTATGAAAAATCAAGAGAATGTAACTATGATAAAGTAAACAACGACAAAACACTACTGAAATATTCCAACTCTTGAATTTCAAGGAAAGAAATCCAAAATGAACTTTGAAAAATCAAGAGAATGTAACTGTGACAAGGTAAACCACGACAAAACACAACTGAAATATTCCAACTCTTGCATTTCAAGGAAAGAAATCCAAAATGAACTTTGAAAAATCAAGCGAATGTAACTGTGACAAGGTAAACCATGAAAAAACACTACTGAAATATTCCAACTCTTGCATTTCACGAAAGAAATTCAAAATGAACTTTGAAAAATCAAGAGAATGTAACTGTGACAAGGTAAACCACGACAAAACACTACTGAAATATTCCAACTCTTGCATTTTACGAAAGAAATTCAAATGAACTTTGAAAAATCAAGAGAATGTAACTGTGATATGGTAAACCACGACAAAACACTACTGAAATATTCCAACTCTTTCATTTCACGAAAGAAATTCAAAATTAACTTTGAAAAATCAAGAGAATGTAACTGTGACAAGGTAAAGCACAACAAAACACTACTGAAATATTCCAACTCTTGCATTTCAACGAAAGAAATCCAAAATGAACTTTTAAAAAATCAAGAGAATGTAACTGTGACAAGGTAAAGCACAACAAGACACTATTGAAATATTCCAACTCTTGCATTTCAACGAAAGAAATCCATAATGAACTTTGAAAAATCAAGAGAATGTAACTCTGACAAGGTAAAGCACAACAAAACACTACTGAAATATTCCAACTCTTGCATTTCAACAAAAGAATTTCAAAATGAACTTTGAAAAATTAAGAGAATGTAACTGTGACAAGGTAAACCATAACAAAACACTACTGAAATATTCCAACTCTTGCATTTCAACAAAAGAAATCCAAAAAAGAATTTTGAAAAATCAAGAGAATGTAGCTGTAACAAGGTAAACCATGACAAAAAAACTACTGAAATATTCCAACTCTTGCATTTCAAGAAAGAAATCCAAAATGAACTTTGAAAAATCAAGAGAATGTAACTGTGACAAGGTAAACCACGACAAAACACTACTAAAATATTCCAACTCTTGCATTTTACGAAAGAAATTCAAAATGAACTTTGAAAAATCAAGAGAATGTAACTCTGATATGGTAAACCACGACAAAACACTACTGAAATATTCCAACTCTTTCATTTCACGAAAGAAATTCAAAATTAACTTTGAAAAATCAAGAGAATGTAACTGTGACAAGGTAAAGCACAACAAAACACTACTGAAATATTCCAACTCTTGCATTTCAACGAAAGAAATCCAAAATGAACTTTTAAAAAATCAAGAGAATGTAACTGTGACAAGGTAAAGCACAACAAGACACTATTGAAATATTCCAACTCTTGCATCTCAACGAAAGAAATCCATAATGAACTTTGAAAAATCAAGAGAATGTAACTCTGACAAGGTAAAGCACAACAAAACACTACTGAAATATTCCAACTCTTGCATTTCAACGAATGAAATTCAAAATGAACTTTGAAAAATTAAGAGAATGTAACTGTGACAAGGTAAAGCACAACAAGACACTACTGAAATATTCCAACTCTTGCTTTTCAACGAAAGAAATTCAAAATGAACTTTGAAAAATCAAGAGAATGTAACTGTGACAAGGTAAACCATGACAAGACACTACTGAAATATTCCAACTCTTGCATTTCAACGAAAGAAATTCAAAATGAACTTTGAAAAATCAAGAGAATGTAACTGTGACAAGGTAAAGCACAACAAAACACTACTGAAATATTCCAACTCTTGCATTTCAACGAAAGAATTTCAAAATGAACTTTGAAAAATTAAGAGAATGTAACTGTGACAAGGTAAACCATGATGAAACACTACTGAAAATTCCAACTCTTGCATTTCAACGAAAGAAATTCAAAATGAATTTTGAAAAATCAAGAGAATGTAACTGTGACAAGGTAAACCATAACAAAACACTACTGAAATATTCCAACTCTTGCATTTCAACGAAAGAAATCCAAAATGAACTATGAAAAATCAAGAGAATGTAACTATGATAAAGTAAACCACGACAAAACACTATTGAAATATTCCAACTCTTGAATTTCAAGGAAAGGAATCCAAAATGAACTTTGAAAAATCAAGAGAATGTAACTTTGACAAGGTAAACCACGACAAAACACTACTGAAATATTCCAACTCTTGCATTTCAAGGAAAGAAATCCAAAATGAACTTTGAAAAATCAAGTGAATGTAACTCTGACAAGGTAAAGCACAACAAAACACTACTGAAATATTCCAACTCTTGCATTTCAACGAATGAAATTCAAAATGAACTTTGAAAAATTAAGAGGATGTAACTGTGACAAGGTAAAGCCCAACAAGACACTACTGAAATATTCCAACTCTTGCATTTCAACGAAAGAAATTCAAAAGGAACTTTGTAAAATCAAGAGAATGTAACTGTGACAAGGTAAACCATGACAAGACACTACTGAAATATTCCAACTCTTGCATTTCAACGAAAGAAATTCAAAATGAACTTTGAAAAATCAAGAGAATGTAACTGTGACAAGGTAAAGCACAACAAAACACTACTGAAATATTCCAACTCTTGCATTTCAGCGAAAGAAATCCAAAATGAACTTTTAAAAAATCAAGAGAATGTAACTGTGACAAGGTAAAGCACAACAAGACACTATTGAAATATTCCAACTCTTGCATTTCAACGAAAGAAATCCATAATGAACTTTGAAAAATCAACAGAATATAACTCTGACAAGGTAAAGCACAACAAAACACTACTGAAATATTCCAACTCTTGCATTTCAACGAAAGAAATTCAAAATGAACTTTGAAAAATTAAGAGAATGTAACTGTGACAAGGTAAAGCACAACAAGACACTACTGAAATATTCCAACTCTTGCATTTCAACGAAAGAAATTCAAAATGAACTTTGAAAAACCAGGAGAATGTAACTGTGACAAGGTAAACCATGACAAGACACTACTGAAATATTCCAACTCTTGCATTTCAACGAAAGAAATACAAAATGAACTTTGAAAAATCAAGAGAATGTAACTGTGACAAGGTAAAGCACAACAAAACACTACTGAAATATTCCAACTCTTGCATTTCAACGAAAGAATTTCAAAATGAACTTTGAAAAATTAAGAGAATGTAACTGTGACAAGGTAAACCATAACAAAACACTACTGAAATATTCCAACTCTTGAATTTCAAGGAAAGGAATCCAAAATGAACTTTGAAAAATCAAGAGAATGTAACTGTGACAAGGTAAACCACGACAAAACACTACTGAAATATTCCAACTCTTGCATTTCAAGGAAAGAAATCCAAAATGAACTTTGAAAAATCAAGTGAATGTAACTCTGACAAGGTAAAGCACAACAAAACACTACTGAAATATTCCAACTCTTGCATTTCAACGAATGAAATTCAAAATGAACTTTGAAAAATTAAGAGGATGTAACTGTGACAAGGTAAAGCACAACAAGACACTACTGAAATATTCCAACTCTTGCATTTCAACGAAAGAAATTCAAAAGGAACTTTGTAAAATCAAGAGAATGTAACTGTGACAAGGTAAACCATGACAAGACACTACTGAAATATTCCAACTCTTGCATTTCAACGAAAGAAATTCAAAATGAACTTTGAAAAATCAAGAGAATGTAACTGTGACAAGGTAAAGCACAACAAAACACTACTGAAATATTCCAACTCTTGCATTTCAGCGAAAGAAATCCAAAATGAACTTTTAAAAAATCAAGAGAATGTAACTGTGACAAGGTAAAGCACAACAAGACACTATTGAAATATTCCAACTCTTGCATTTCAACGAAAGAAATCCATAATGAACTTTGAAAAATCAACAGAATATAACTCTGACAAGGTAAAGCACAACAAAACACTACTGAAATATTCCAACTCTTGCATTTCAACGAAAGAAATTCAAAATGAACTTTGAAAAATTAAGAGAATGTAACTGTGACAAGGTAAAGCACAACAAGACACTACTGAAATATTCCAACTCTTGCATTTCAACGAAAGAAATTCAAAATGAACTTTGAAAAACCAGGAGAATGTAACTGTGACAAGGTAAACCATGACAAGACACTACTGAAATATTCCAACTCTTGCATTTCAACGAAAGAAATACAAAATGAACTTTGAAAAATCAAGAGAATGTAACTGTGACAAGGTAAAGCACAACAAAACACTACTGAAATATTCCAACTCTTGCATTTCAACGAAAGAATTTCAAAATGAACTTTGAAAAATTAAGAGAATGTAACTGTGACAAGGTAAACCATAACAAAACACTACTGAAATATTCCAACTCTTGCATTTCAACGAAAGAAATCCAAAAATGAATTTTGAAAAATCAAGAGAATGTAGCTGTAACAAGGTAAACCACGACAAAACACTACTGAAATGTTCCAACTCTTGCATTTCAAGAAAAGAAATCCAAAATGAACTTTGAAAAATCAAGAGAATGTAACTGTGACAAAAGCAAACCACGACAAAACACTACTGAAATATTCCAACTCTTGCATTTTACGAAAGAAATTCACAATGAACTTTGAAAAATCAAGAGAATGTAACTGCGATATGGTAAACCACGACAAAACACTACTGAAATATTCCAACTCTTTCATTTCACGAAAGAAATTCAAAATTAACTTTGAAAAATCAAGAGAATGTAACTCTGACAAGGTAAAGCACAACAAGACACTACTGAAATATTCCAACTCTTGCATTTCAACGAAAGAAATTCAAAAGGAACTTTGTAAAATCAAGAGAATGTAACTGTGACAAGGTAAACCATGACAAGACACTACTGAAATATTCCAACTCTTGCATTTCAACGAAAGAAATTCAAAATGAACTTTGAAAAATCAAGAGAATGTAACTGTGACAAGGTAAAGCACAACAAAACACTACTGAAATATTCCAACTCTTGCATTTCAACGAAAGAAATCCAAAATGAACTTTTAAAAAATCAAGAGAATGTAACTGTGACAAGGTAAAGCACAACAAGACACTATTGAAATATTCCAACTCTTGCATTTCAACGAAAGAAATCCATAATGAACTTTGAAAAATCAACAGAATATAACTCTGACAAGGTAAAGCACAACAAAACACTACTGAAATATTCCAACTCTTGCATTTCAACGAAAGAAATTCAAAATGAACTTTGAAAAATTAAGAGAATGTAACTGTGACAAGGTAAAGCACAACAAGACACTACTGAAATATTCCAACTCTTGCATTTCAACGAAAGAAATTCAAAATGAACTTTGAAAAACCAGGAGAATGTAACTGTGACAAGGTAAACCATGACAAGACACTACTGAAATATTCCAACTCTTGCATTTCAACGAAAGAAATTCAAAATGAACTTTGAAAAATCAAGAGAATGTAACTGTGACAAGGTAAAGCACAACAAAACACTACTGAAATATTCCAACTCTTGCATTTCAACGAAAGAATTTCAAAATGAACTTTGAAAAATTAAGAGAATGTAACTGTGACAAGGTAAACCATAACAAAACACTACTGAAATATTCCAACTCTTGCATTTCAACGAAAGAAATCCAAAAATGAATTTTGAAAAATCAAGAGAAAGTAGCTGTAACAAGGTAAACCACGACAAAACACTACTGAAATGTTCCAACTCTAGCATTTCAAGGAAAGAAATCCAAAATGAACTTTGAAAAATCAAGAGAATGTAACTGTGACAAAGTAAACCACGACAAAACACTACTGAAATACTCCAACTCTTGCATTTTACGAAAGAAATTCAAAATGAACTTTGAAAAATCAAGAGAATGTAACTGCGATATGGTAAACCACGACAAAACACTACTGAAATATTCCAACTCTTTCATTTCACGAAAGAAATTCAAAATTAACTTTGAAAAATCAAGAGAATGTAACTCTGACAAGGTAAAGCACAACAAAACACTACTGAAATATTCCAACTCTTGCATTTTACGAAAGAAATTCAAAATGAACTTTGAAAAATCAAGAGAATGTAACTGCGATATGGTAAACCACGACAAAACACTATTGAAATATTCCAACTCTTGCATTTCAACGAAAGAAATCCATAATGAACTTTGAAAAATCAAGAGAATATAACTCTGACAAGGTAAAGCACAACAAAACACTACTGAAATATTCCAACTCTTGCATTTCAACGAAAGAAATTCAAAATGAACTTTGAAAAATTAAGAGAATGTAACTGTGACAAGGTAAAGCACAGCAAGACACTACTGAAATATTCCAACTCTTGCATTTCAACGAAAGAAATTCAAAATGAACTATGAAAAATCAAGAGAATGTAACTGTGACAAGGTAAACCATAAACAAAACACTACTGAAATATTCCAACTCTTGCATTTCAACGAAAGAAATCCAAAAGTGAATTTTGAAAAATCATGAGAATGTAACTGTGACAAGGTAAACCACGACAAATCACTACTGAAATATTCCAACTCTTGCATTTCAAGGAAAGAAATCCAACTGTGACAAGGTAAACCACGACAAATCACTACTGAAATATTCCAACTCTTGCATTTCAAGGAAAGAAATCCAAAATGAACTTTGAAAAATCAAGAGAATGTAGCTGTGACAAGGTAAACCACGACCAAACACTACTGAAAGATTCCAACTCTTGCATTTCAAGGAAAGAAATCCAAAATGAACTTTGAAAAATCAAGAGAATGTAACTGTGACAAGTTAAAACCACGACAAAAAACTACTGAATTTAAGTATGTTTCATATCATTCAAAGGCATGTAAAAAAAAGTTGAAAAAATATATCATGTTAAAAAAAATGGTGGGGGGGGGGTCAAAAAGTTTGAGGGGAAGGGCCCCCTTGGAGTTTAGGGATAGGGGACCTTTGGAGGGTTTGAAGTCCCTGGTGGTTAGGGTCGTTGGTGCTTATGATCCATGATGGTTCATACTCATGTATACCTCACTATTTGATCTGTAAGGATTTCTATGGATTGTTCTGAATTTCTTTATTAAAATTCTTTTCTTGCCATCTACATCTCTCTTAGTATCAACTTTTTAGTATACTATAACGTTAGACCATATTTTAAACTGACAACACTGTTCAAACGTCACTTGTGTATTATACAGAACACATCGAAGAAGTAAAGCTCTCCATTATTAAATTATTTTCTTGCTATCTACATCTCTCTTAGCATCAACTTTTTAGTATACTATAATGTTAAACTCTATTTTAAATTGACAACACTGTTCAAACGCCACTTGTGTATTATACAGAACACATCGAAGAAGTAAAGCGTAGCACTCACGTTTCTCTTTGAAAAGGTGTAGAGCTTCCATAGAATCCAAACTATCATATCTACGGAATCGCCGTTAAACCTTCTTCATGATATAAAACCAATAAGGAAGAAAAGAGTACTGGCTATAGCTGTGCTAGAAATGGTACCTACTACTCTACTAGTGCACTTTCCGTTTTTCCACCCATTTTTTTTCAAATGAAAAAAGTGCCTTTTTCTGTGAAATAACCAAAAAAGGTGTTTTTCAAAACCTAGGCAGGAGCAAAAAATAAGGGGACAAGGACATCCCTTCCCCTCAATTACCGCCATTAGAATACCGCCATTACGGCTTCATCGCAAAGTGAAGTTTGAAGGTTTAATTCAAAACTGTTGATCATTCAAGCTTAATTTTTGGTTTATTTTTTTGTTGAAAACTTTTTAGTTTTAGTTAATTTGTTTTCGCAATAATCTTTTACTTTCAAGATGAGTAGAAGATTTATGTAACTTACTAAGAGAGTCTGGAGGGAGAGTATATGTGAGGGGTTCTTATAAACCTCCAGTTAAGGGCTTTAGACCATGATTGTTGCAATGGTACCGTCTTATGCTTCCAAAATCTTCCACTTAAGAAGTGGCACCAAAAGTACCGTTTTTAGTGCTATATGGCACCTTTGGATGGTAAAATGGATAAAAAGTACGTAGATATGAGCAATAGCTTTAAAATGAGTCTTCCCGGGATATGCTTTGAAAAATGAGTGCATCACATTTGCAAAATAGTAGATTATCTAAAAAGTAATGATAAGAAGGGACAAACCATGATTAATCAAAAAACCAAGGAGGAATCGAACGCATGGTAATCTAATTTGAAGTCCAGCGTTGTACTAAGAGAACCGCGCCTCTAATAATCTAATTTGATATGTTGGTGTTTGTAGTACTTTAATTGCGTAGCTTATTAAGGGGCCTGGAGGAGGAACCTGCGGGAGGTGTTCTTGCAAACCACGAGTTAAGGGTTTTGGGTCCTAATTGTTACAATTATACCATTTTATACTTTCAAGATTTTCCACCTAAGAAGTGGCACCAAAAGTGCCGTTTTCAGTGCTATATCTCACTTACGAATTGTAGAGTTGATAAAAGCACGCAGATATGAGCAAAAGTTTTCGAATGAGCCATTAAACATCACTCAAAGAAGTTCTGGTAGCCACTAGCCCCAGCTTTTCCACTTGAGACATGGCACAAAAAGTGGCGTTGTTAGTACCATTTGAAACTCGCAGATGGTGGAATTTATCGGAAGAACGTAAATATGAGCAATATTTTTTTATATATGAGCTATCAAAAATCTATCTACGATGTTCTGGTTGCCCGCTAGCCCCACCCCTTGAGAAATGGCCTAAAGTGCCCTTTTTCGTGGCATGTGGCACTTGCGGATGGTAGAATTTATATAAACCGCGTACATATGAGAAATAACTTTTGAATGAGCTCTTAAGCATCTCTCTATGATATTCTGGTGACCCGCTAGGCCTGGAAAAAAAAAAAAAAAAAAAAAAAACAGAACAAAAAGGTAGACAGATCAGTGCTATCGATGCAAAAAAGCGATTTTCCTTGTTGTTCAAGGAGGGGGATTGTAATCTCCCTGTATGAAGTTTTCGACAATTCTGATTCCAATATTACACTTTTCATTTGGATCTGACGCCATTTTGGAGGGGTTTCAGGCATTTTTCAAAATCACCGTAAGTTTCCTTTTGCAATAGACTTTTTCTTTTAAGACGAACCGAAATAATAGTTAATAATAATAATCATACTTTTTTTATAGCGCACTGCACAAACAATGTTAAAAATAGTGGAGTAAAGAGCAAAAGGAAAGAAAAAATAAACACACACAACACTTAAAGTAAGATAAACAAATAAAAAGAAAATTCAGTGAAACAAACGAATGAGACCATGGTGAGGGGGACAGTTTCTCATAGGCATTTGCAGACAGTTTTATATGTAAATCACGAAGTTCTTCAATTATATCAGGTGCGTTATACTTTTTGATAATAAGGCGATTACGAAATGACAAGAATGATATAACAAAAATTTGCAATACCGATAATAGCATTTCCTAAATTTAGATAGATCATTCTTCCTAAGCAAAATGTAAATACCTAAAAGGTACAAAATAGCATGGTCCCAGAACACAGCGACACTAAAGCTTTGCGATTTTATTTCGATCGATTTGCAAGCACTTTTCAACATTTAAATTAAGTCCAATATCTAAAAAACCTTTTCCCGCATTATCCACAATTTTAGACAAAGAAAATTTGCTCCTACCAATAAGTAGGATGTCATCCGCGTAAGCAATATACGAACATCAGAAAAACCAAGAAAGCAAGTATCAGTTATCTTCAGGGTTGCCACTCAGCCGGTTTTTTTTTGGTGCCACTTTGGGAAGCAAAATAGTGTCAATTTTGTATAAAAAGTGTCATTTTCCAAAAATTTGCCGCTCGCGTCGCTCGCACTCATATCAACAAGCTTTTCGAATTCAAAATACTGGCCAATCCGCTTGGGAGCACCCCCCCCGCGTGGTTTTCCGCATCTTTAAATTCTCCAACATGAAATGTTGGATCTAATGCCATCTATCAACTATAAAAAAAGAAATTTTGATTTTACTTAGTCGGTGCTTATTTCCGGCTTTGCGCAGCACTTTCACTCTTCTCAACTTTCCAGCCCCCCTCCTAAAAACCCGCTAAAAACACAAATGGTGCTTACTATATAAAATGGGAACTCGTCCCACAGAGTACTTTCCTCTCTTTTTTCTGAGCAGTCTTTGTTCATAGCGTGAAAAGGAACGGAAAAAGAAAAGAGGAAAAACCTTCACTTTTTTTTCTTTTGAGAAAACGGAAAAAAAAGGGACAACAATACTCGTCTATATTAAGAGTTTTTCATCCAGTTTTTCCATAAAATGGACTATCTGGATTATTACAGTGAATTCAGGTGCTTGAAACTTTTCTTTTCTCCAAAAATGCTGAAGAGAATGCCACTAACATAGATCGTAGTTATTGATGACCCTATGATAAACACAACTAATAGTGGTTCAGACACTAACTCTTTCAAATATTTATTTGGAAAAAAACTAGTGGAAAAACAATAAGACAGCTATATTATCTAACCCGTTTATCACAACCTGAATAGAATAAGTTTCACGAGAACTCTCGCCACTCCCGGTAAATTTGTCTTTAAGATGTCTCCAGGGACTAGGGCATAAGAACAGTCAACTAGCATTTTAAGTATCAATATGAAAGCACCTTTATAATTAAACACGAGCATTTAGAGTATTAATGAAAAAAACTTTTTCCACAAAATAAGTTTTTCAAAGAAAAGTAAAGAACTCCATTAAGCAGAAAATGAGCAAAAATAAAATAAAATAATCTACCAAGCTCGAAACTACCACAAATCAGCATCGATAAATAAATGAAACCCAAAACGAACAGAAATTAAAATAAATAACCGAGTCAAACTCAAAACGAGCAGAAATTAGCATAAGTTGGGCGCAAAACCTCTATGCCTTCCCAAGGCCAGAAACTAAATTTGCACTTTACTGAAAAAAAAAAAAATACAAATGAATGTGCATTGTCAGTTTAATATACATATACTGATATTTAGTAATCAAAACGTTAAAATTATTTGATTGATTAAAGTTATAAAAGTAAAAACATTTATATTTTTTTTCAGCGAAGTACAAATTTTGTTCTGGCCTTGGGAAGGCATAGGGGTTTTGCGCCCAACTTATGTTAATTTCTGCTCGTTTTGAGTTTGACTAAACAACAACAACAATAAAAAATATTACTAATCACTTTCGACTATTAAAAAGGGCACTAGCCCTTTGTATTTCAAATCGAATAAGCCCTTTTCTGAAGTTTCTACGACAACGTTTTCTATAAAAACCTTATATGCCCCCAGGGCATAACTTAAAACCCTTGCCCTGAGGGCTGTGGCAGAGTATCCTCCTCAAAAATATATTTTCTATCTGTAAATCAACTACGCTGAACAAATGGCTATCTCAAAATTTTTATTGGATCTGTTTGGGGGAATGATGAGCGTGGGGGGGGGGGGGGGCTAGTTGCCCTCCAATCACTTTCGACTATTAAAAAGCGCACTAGCCCATTGAATCTCCAATCGAATTAGCTTTTTTTGAAGTTTCTACGACATCCCGTTCAATAAAAACAGTACATACCCCCTGGGCATAACTTAAAACCCTTGCCCTGAGGGTTGTGAGGGACTGTCCTCCTCAAAAACATATTTTCTATTTGGAAATCAACCACGTTGAACAAAATGGCTCTCTCAAAATTTTGATTGGATGTGTTTGGGTGAATGATGGACGTAGGGGGGGGCTAGATGCCCTCCAATCACTTTCAACTATTGAAAAGGGCACTAGCCCTTTGAATTTCCAATCAAATGAGCCCCTTTTGAAGTTTCTATGACAACGCCTTCTATACAAACCTTATATACCCCAGGATATAACTTAAAACCCTTGCCCTGAGGGTTGTTGGGGAGTCTGGAATTCGTCTCTGTCCTCTTCATTGCCAAGTATTTCGTACCAAAGATCACTGGGTGATCTTCGCTTGTCAGTGATAAGAATAAGAATATAAGTTTCTCACACACAGATAGAGACAAACACGTTTACGTTTTTCACCGCACAAAAAGATTCTTGCATCCAATAATTGCCGCGCGCGGAGTTAAGATAAGAATCTTAACTGACAGAAAAAGGATATCGATGCATATCTACATTGACAGTTTTCCTTCCGTTTGTTTTGGCTGAAAAAATTCTTTTTTTGTAAAATAGTGCTACTTAGCAAAAAAAAGTGCCACTTTTGCTAAAAAAGTGTCCTAATAGTGTCAGGTGTCCCGAAAAGTGCCATTTAAAAAAAAAAATGTCAAAAGTGACACTAAAGTGTCACCGGTGGCAACCCTGGTTATCTTAGAGAGCACTCTAGCAATACATAGCTTAAAAACGTAAGGGGATAACACGCCTCCTTGGCGTACTCTGCATCGAACACGAATATTCCCTTGGACATTAACCCCGTTACCATTCGTTAATCAGTGTCAGATGGCAATTTTTTTCATTAGGCAGTGTTTATCAAAACGCTTTTTTTAACTTTTAGTTACTGTGGGCTGTGATTCGCTCTTTACTAGGTTGAAGCTACCGCTGCAACCATGATACCAAACAGTCAAGATGTTTGCTGAATGTACGATCTGAGCAAACCAATTTTATAGCCACAAGGATAAATGACGGGTGACAGAATGCATTGGACTTGTATAATATAGGCTGTATATTTGCACATTACGGAAGTGGGGGTAAGGTTAGGTTGAATTAGGTTTCTAACCCCTTTCTGAGATTTATTTTACCCCCCCCCCCCCCATAATGTGCAAATATTTAGCCCGAATTATTATTATATAAACTAAAGTATTATATTTTCATCATGTTATGGCATCTTTCATTATGATTAACCTAACAGCACTACTTGAGTGTGTTTGGTATGATGCATAAGTACCAGTAATTTTTCTTTCAAGAGGGCATAGACTAATGCTACGAATTTTCTGTGTTTTTTTTTTTAAAGTTAATCGCTGATGGTGGAATTTATAGGAAGGACGTAGAAAGGGGCGTATTTTGATATTACACCCCCCCCCCCCCCCCCATTTTTTTCCATTTTCACTTGATTTGGAAAAATTGGATCCAAATTTACCCCCCCCCCCCCCAACAGTGGCGGATCCAGGATTTTTTAGGTGGGGGGTGCAAAATAGGTTGATCCGGTAAACTTACGTTAGGAGCAAGTTTAATTAATGCAAACTTGCGTTAATTAAGTAAATTACACTAACTTCAGACTGTGTTAGGGGGCACCCCCCCCCCTAGTCCCTCTCCTGGATCCGTCACTGTCCCCCATGGGATTTTGACGGAATTAAGCCACTGGACGTAGATATGAGCAATATCTTTTATATGAGCTATTACAAATCTGTCTGGATACATGCGATACCAATACGCCCAATAACAATACACTCGCACCGATACGCGTGACATAAATACGCCCGATACCCATGCAGTGTGCAGCCCTTTCTCCAGGGACTACGGAGGGTCGTATCATCACCAAAACCAAAGAAATAGTTACCGTTCCTCATCAGTGTCAGATGGCAATTTGTTTTCACTAGGCAGTTTTTTCCTAAACATGATTTTTGACTTTTGATTCTGACCGTGTTAAAGAATTTATAGTAAATTCTCCCAACGGACTAATGAGACTTTCTAAGGGGGGCGGGAGGGATATTATACGGGAAGGGTCCCTTCTAGATCTCCAGTTAAGGGTTTTGGACCATAATTATTACAATGGTACCGTTTTATACTTCGAAGCTTTTCAACTTAAGAAGTGGCACAAAATGTGCCGTTTTTGTGCTATTTGGAACTTACGAATAACAATGCTGATTAAAAGCACGTAGATATGAGCAACAGCTTTCAAATCAGCCATTAAAGATCTCTCTAAGAAGTTCTGGCAGCCCACTAGTCCCTAGCTTTTCCAATTGAGACATGGCATCAATAGCGCCATTTTAGTGTCATTTGGCAGTTGCAGGTGGTTGAATTTATAAATAAAACGTAGATATGAGAAATAGCTTTAATGTGAGCTATTAGACATCTGTCTACGATGTTTTTGTAGCCCGCTAGCCCCACCCCTTGAGAAATGGCGCAGAATGTTCCATTTTTGTGCCAGGTGGCACTTGCAGGTGGTTTAATTTATAAAAAGCACATAGATGTGAGAAACATATTTCGAATGAGCCATTAAGCATCTCTCTATGGTGTTCTGGTAAACCGCTAGCCCTGAAAAAAAGGAGATAGATCAGTGTTACCCATACAAAAAAAGGGATTTTTCTTGTTTTCCAAGGTTGGCGACTGTAATTTCCCTGAATAAGGTTTTCGACTATGCTGATTCCAATGGTACATTTTTCATTTTGATCCGACGCCATTTTTGATGAGTTTCAGGCAGTGGCGGATCCAGGGGAGGGGCGAGGGCGGCGCACCCCCCCCCCCCTAACGTAGTCTAAAGTAATGTAATTTACTTAATTAACGTAAGTTTGCATTAAATAACCTTGCTCCTAACGCAAGTTTATCAGATCAACCTATTTTGCGCCCCCCTAAAAAGAAAACCTTGATCCGCCCCTGGTTTCAGGCTTTTTTTTCAAAATGACCATAAATTTCTTTTTCCAATAAACTTTTATTTTTCATACGAACCGAAATGATAGTTATCATTCCTTAATCAGTGTCAGATGACAATTTTATTTCACTGGGCAGTTTTTTTTTCTAAACGCGTTTTTTAACTGTTGGTTACTATGGGCCGTGGTTCGCTCTTTACTAGGTTGCAGCTGCCGCTGCAACCATGATGATATACTGTAGTCCCTCCAAATATAATTCCTAAAGGAGTCGTGAACGATAACACACCAAAAATATAGAATATGTCCATATTAAGAAATTGGAGGGGGTGTGCTTTGGCCCAGGGCACTGCCTTAGGTACTCCAGTTATACTGGTCAAAGAGACCTTTGATCCAGGCGAATTATTTGTTATCTCTAACAAGGCTTGAGAAATACGTAACATTACTTACTTTGCTTTGGGATATTACAGTCATCTGGTCGTTAAAGACCATTCACAAAATGACCATTGCTCTGACGTCATTTTTTTTTCGAACAATTAGCAAAGCAAGTATGTTACGAGTTTCTCAAGCGTTTTTTGAGATGATAAACAATTTTTCTGAATAAAAGGGTTCTTTGATCTATATAGCTGGAGTGCCTAAGGCCAGAGCTTACTCACCCTCCCAACTTCTTAAATGTAGGCATATTTTATACCTGTCAATTTCTGATCGTTCAGGGAGCATAATTGAGAGTCATGGATCTACTGAGGAACTTGGGTAGTAATTTTTTCTGACTTTCTTTTTTAAAAATTGCTAGTTTTGATATTAATCTTGAAAAACCACAAGCTTCCCCACCCCCTAGATTTTGAAATGTATTCCTCTCCCCCCCCCCATTGCTACACTTCTGTGAATTGACACCAGTCGATTCTTGAACGATCAAAAGTCGAAAGAGGTGCAATATGTCTATACTTGAAGCCGAAGGGGAGAGGGGCTTGGGCCGCAAGACTTTTCTAATTATGTTGACAGCGTTCGTTAGACAATTCTGATTGCCATAGGGTAAAATTTGTCCACCTTTCTACTGTTTTTTAACTATGAATCCGTTGTCCAAAAGGGGCTATTTGCACAATTGGACGATATTACCGAGGAGACAGTTATTTGAATCTACTCCAACAATAATCTCTTTACAGCCAAAACAACCAAAAAAGTGTTCATATTTATAACAGATGTAGACCATAATCGTTAATCGGTATTGTTTTAAACAAGGTATAACATGCTAACGTTCCTACTAAAATGTATCACTGAATTCCATGTTTTAAATTCATAGACTCTTAAATTCACAGTCATGTTTAAATTTTCAGTGAAGCCGAAACTTTCAGGATCAGTGGGCTCTAAGGGGTCTGTCCTCCTTCTATATTTTTAATCCCCCTGTAGATTCTGAAAAATATCTTTCTTTCGGGGATGTAATCCCCCCGAAATCTCACGATTTTTTTTCATTTTCCCATAATTTTCTGATTTTTTTCACAGAATAATGGGTTTGAAGGATTTGGGCCCCCGCAACAAATTGGGCCCAGCCCGAAACAAATTCCTGCGTACGTGCCTGCTTTCTTTGGTGCTTTTACTGAAAAATGTGTTCATTTTTTTCAATGAAGAAATCGAATTAAAGGATAAATTTGCCCACTTCTCCTAGGTATTGAAAAATACATTTTGCCCCTCGCCCCCCAAAATTTTCGGGAATTGGTGAATTTTTCTGGTGAAAATGATATTTTCTATCTTGAAATTTTCATTCAATGTCCTTTGAGGTTATGGGAACCCAAATACGACTGCTTGGTCTTTGATAGGTTTTGTCCTTCAAAATAGGGACTAAAATTTTAATTTGCCATCAAATGAGTCCTCCTCCAAGTATTCTATGTCATGAGGCCTGACGAGAAAAACATGGGTGGAACCATCTTTTATGAATTTGCTCTATCACGGTGACTCTGATGTGATGGCTTTTGTTATTAATTGCTGCGAAAATAATAAAAAAAAAATATTTCAAAGAATTTGAAATTATTGAGGATTGTGATGAAGTAGAGTAACTTCTGAGCCCATCCGAACGCAGTTCTGATTGTATCTTGGGTTAATTAGTCATTATTAGCAGTTGAAAACCCAATAATGTTTGAGTTTTTGCACTTCTCTAAAACTCATGTTTTACAAATTTTAGCCTACTCAATTACTCATAAGTAGTTCAGAAAGACGGATATCAAAGCAAGGTAGGTCATAAGAAAACAGGTCATTCCTTTCAATAAAAATCAAAACTGACAAGTTTAATGTCTGTCTGTTGTTTTAATTAACAGGAACTATTAAACTGCAAGTAGGTTATTGATGTAGCAGTTTAATTGAGTTCGTGAAATGCAAAATTAAGCCTAGAAACAGGAAACTTTTTTTTTTTTTTTTTTTTTCAAGCAAGATCAGTCAATAATTAAGCTAGTATAAACACCAATATACCATAGAAATGGGAACAGATAGAAGGCTGTTTTGACTGGACTTCTTCGGAGTTGATCCTGTCTCTTCTAATACAAAAAACATTTGCTACTGCTACTATTTGCTAGGGCTACTAATGCTAATCTAGTCAGAGATTTTATTAATAAATTAATGACTTACGCATATTAAATTTCTGTCAATTTTGATTCATTTGCGTAACAGGACGCTGAGACGATCAAAACTGTTTAGGGTAGATTAGTTAGTTTCATAAAAAGATTCTAACAATTAAACATGGCCAAGTATTGTTCTGTTCATGAGTATTGGAATAAATCCAGGGAAGATTCAGAAATCCCAACTCACAGGTAATATGATAAGTTTGTAAAACAACAAAATTCTACTTTTTCCATATTATTTCTTCTTCGGCATCATAACTATTATCTCAAAGAATTGTTTACCCTTGACTGCACCCATATGGTCCAGGGGCGTAATTTTTTATGGGGCAAGGGGGAGCAACTGTCCCCTTCAGACGCCAGTCCAACCAGAGCTGAAATTTAGTTTCTGCAAAAAAATATTGTCAAAACCAAGATAAGTTTGCATAAATCAAACATCCAGAGAAACAGATCAGTTTTCTTTATATATTTTTGTCTTTATGGTACTATATGGCTCATTTTTCTTTTATCACTGTCATTTTCGCTTGATTTTGATTTGGGAAAATCGGTTCCAACTTTGCACCCCCCGCTCCCTCTCCAGGATTTTGACGAATTACGTCACTGATATGGGGAGGGGGTAGAGGCAGTGGTCTCCATCCCTGAATAGTCATGATTTTCGTAAATAGTCAGATAAGATTTTTTTTGTTGTTGAAGTTAAACTCCTATAATTACCGCCTAATTGACATGTTTTGCGTACCCCCGTCCCCTATTGAAATGTACTCTCTATATAGACAAATTTCTATTATTTATGTATAGTAAGTAAGTATGACAGCACCAGACCCTTAAGGTCGAAACCGGCGGTGCTGATGTCCGTTTCACGGCCCTTAAGCCAAGAAGTGCAATGGGGGGCTGGGGGCCAGCCATCCTACTATTTATGGGGCTGACGAAAAGGTTTATTTTTTTGTATTTTCTTCAACAGTAAACATAAACCCTGATACTACTACTACTAACAGCTCACCGCAACACCAAGCTGCTTGAGGCCAACATAGCTACACGCGCTCCTCCTCCATCCTAATTTATTCAAAGTCTCCCTCTTTACACCCTTCCAGGAAATTCCCATTTCCTTAAATCTTTCTTTATGACATCCTCCCACCCCAACCGCGGACGACCTGCTTTCCGTTTAGCCCTAGACTGTTGGCTGAAAAGGACAATCTTCGGCTATCTGTCATCCTTCATCCGCAGAACGTGGCCTAGCCATCTCAACCTTTCTCTCATTATAGCCCTAGAAAGTGAGATTGAATCAATTAAAATGTAAGATCATTAAAATACGCAGCATGGTAAAATTTTAGACGATGGGCTTTAGTTGCTAAGTTAGGTAATTTTAGCCTTTAGGAATGGATTTCAAGTCTAAATTGGGGCCTGGGATGGTCTTTTGAAGTGCTTCTTTCACCGGTTACTGGCTTTTGATGAACTCAAGCAGACAATGCGCTGTAAAATTTAACTTTCATGCATAAATCTACAGTACTAGTGAGGGTCAAGAAAATCGCTTTGCAGCCATATTTTTCCAGAATCCTAATTAAAGAAACCTCAAAAATATCTGATAATTGCTTTGGAATTTGGTAAAAAAAAATCCTAATATGGCTTAAAATTCTATTCAAAGCATTGAAAGTCAGTTTGAGAAAGTAAATTCGAGCAAAATTAAGGGAAAAATTCTTTTGTATCTAAGTTAACACGACTAGGCTTGGTTTATTTGCAATCTGCATCGTTTCTAATTTTTCAAATTCCTATTTTGTCTGGCATATTTCATTAAGTCAGATTTGATTTATCGGAGAAGTTCCGGGACTTAAACGATAATTTAGAAAATCGAATATGCTTAAATAGAAATTCTGTTACAGCTTCAATTATCGCATTTCTGGCGGAATAATTGTTATTACGTTCAAAAAGTGTTTGTGTGCAAACCCAGAGTACAATATAATTCAACGACTTTTTTCTTCAAATCCCCCTCTAAATAAACTTTTCCGTGCATACCTCTTTGGGTCTTTTGCTGTTTGTTTTTGGTAAAGGAAATTTGAAGATTATCATTGAAGCTCTGTCCCCAATCTCCCCATATTATTTTCGAAATACTGAAAATGGTTTTCGATTCAATAGTTAAAAAAATTAGGTGGGATTATCATAAAGCTGTATAGTATTCATCCTAACGATTAATGTCTTTGTCCTCATTTCAATTAAATGCAAGAAGAAGAAACTTTTAAGTTTAGCCTAAGGCCATGCAAAAAAAAAATTAAAAATTACGGCTAGTGCTTTGATTTCGGGAACAAAGCTTTCGTTAACTCTACAATCGAGTACCTTTTATCAGTCTGTAGTTGAATTTGAACCGAGTTGGATTGACTGATGCCAGAGGCATCTTGCATTAACAACCTTCATCACTTTCATCGCCACCCTGAAAATTCCTTAACTGGTGTTCTACTTCTATTAAAGTTAATGTTTTAGTTCAGTAATTGAATAGTTTGTAGTGATATTTGTTTTGGATTAGTAGTCAAAATTGCTTCATTAGAGCCAGATAGTGTTGGACTTGCACCTCAAGAAGGAGAGGGCTTGAGAGCCTTAATGGCATCTTCCAGGTAATGAGATCCAACAACCTTAAGGGTAAATGAATACCATATTTACTGAGATTTGCCCCTGCATTGTCGAGTTGGGGCTGTTAAGACAGAAACTGGTAAATTTTTAGGTTTCTTCAGTAGGCCTAAAGTTTGAGAAGGTTCTTTCTAGCCTAGAATGAATTCAAAGCCTGAAATATTGACACAGGCTACTTTAAAGCAGTCAAAAACACAAACTACTTATAAAATTCCCAAAAGCAGACTAGGCCTAGCCTACTAGACCCACCCCTCTTCCTGCTAATGGGTAAATAGGCTACATAACCCAAGTTACCTCTAGGCTACTTGATGAATTTTTGGCAGTTCATATTAGGGCTGTTTTTTCACTCATCAATGTGCTAAGATCTTATGCCTTTTGTCAGAAAATGCTGAAAAGTGAAATCTTTGAACAGAGATCTTACATCTTTGGTCATTTTTTGTGCAAGTGTCTTTCATCATTCTGCTCTGATTGGCAGTCTAGAACAATAATGAGTAGATCATCAAAGTTCTCTCATCATTGTTCTATGTGGCAGAAAGATGGTGTCTTTCATACTTTTTGCTAACATCAGTGAGTTGTAAGGTCTTAGAACAAAGACGAGTTAATAGAATAGAAATCTTTGCAGAAAGATGTGATAGCCTATCTTAGTGCAAAAGAATGGGCCTATTATTGACTTACCAATAAAGTGAACATACTACTTGATGCCTTTTTTATGCTCTTTATGAATATAATAATCATTTTTGTTGAAAATAATTTTACCCCCACCCCTATATATACCAATTCAGGGTATATGTTTGCACATTAGGGGGTGGGGGTAAAATTTAAACTTACCTTACATTAAACATCAGAAATAAACTTTACCTCACCCCCTTAATGTGCAAATATATACCGTGAATTGGTATTGGCCCTACCTGAATTGGTAGGGGCCAAATTCATTTCCAACTAAATTGATTGTTATATTTGGAAAGAGCATAGAAAAGGTGTTGCTAAAATTCTACTTTAGTTACTTTTGCCTATCTTGGGAAGGGGTTGGGTTAGGAAAATGAAACTTTCAGGGATGGGTCTACAGGCTAAAGTACATTCCAGGAAGGTATTTTGAAGTACCTACCTCCACTCCTTCTCCCTCTAGAGGGTCCTGAAATTTGCCTACATGACAGGTCTGTATCTATTGAAATTTTGACAAAACAACATTTTGCCTTAATTTTCAGTTATCAGTTTCTTTTTCTCTGACTTTAGTTCTGAAAATGCAATTCTTGTTATTTGAGTAGAATTTTAAGCCATATCAATGTTTTTTTTTTTAATTTAGGAAATGTATCTGCATATCTTTAAAACCTTATAAATCAGGATTGAGCAAAGTTGTGAAGCTGAAAACATTTTTATTGTACTTCATTTAAGCAGAAGATCTATTTTACAATATTTCACTTTTGTAACACACATTTCTTAAAGGTCATCAAAGGTCAGGACCCTCTAGAGAGAGAAGGAGTGGAGATTGGTACTTCAAAATACCTTCCTGGGACATACTTTAGTCTGTAGACCCATCCCTGAAAGTTTCATTTACCAAATTGTCAATAGCATGAATCTTCAAATTATCAATAGCAAAATTCATTTCCAACTAGAATGATTGTTATATTTGGAAGGTGCATAAAAAGGGCATCAAGTGGTATGTTTACTTTATTTATAAGTCAATAATATGGACTGCTGAAAATTTACCAAATTTTCAATAGCATGAATCTTTACTTGAAAATTAACAAGCAGCAGGAAGAAAAGGGTTGCACTAGGGCTGTTTTTTCACTCCTTAATGTGCTAAGATCTTACATCTTCTGTTAGAAAACGCTTAAAAGTGAAATCTTTGAACTAAGATCTTCCATCTTTTGTTGTTTTTA
The DNA here is from genome assembly GCA_027921565.1 of Artemia sinica. Taxonomy (NCBI): domain Eukaryota; kingdom Metazoa; phylum Arthropoda; class Branchiopoda; order Anostraca; family Artemiidae; genus Artemia; species Artemia sinica. Next base: position 34,958,544 of record CM051272.1, read on the forward strand.
TGCAAACGTCTTTCATCATTCTGCTCTGATCAGCAGTTTGAGAACAATGATGAGTATATCATCAAAGTTCTCTCATCATTGTTCTATATGGCAGAAAGATGGTATCCTTCATGCTTTTTGCTAACATCAGTGAGCAGTAAGATCTTTTAGAACAGAGTTGAAAAAACAATAATCTTTGCAGAAAGATGAAAGATCTTAGTGCTAAAAAATGGCCCTACTATTGAAAATTCATTGAGTAATTGTATATCATTTAGTCGCTGTATATTTATTCATTATGGGGGTAAAGTTCAGTGGTCTACATTTAGGTATAGACCTAGGGTAAGATGCTCAGTAGTTGAACAACTAATCACAACTTCAACAGTTAAATCACTATAAAATCTTTATCATACCACCTATAAAGTAGGTTGTTTTGTCATTGGCTGTGTTTCCAGGTTGGGATATTTCCTGCCAATGGGCTATTAAATTTTCATTTTAACAGGACAAGTAACTAAAAACCCACAAGGTAGGTTTTTGGAATACATTGTTTCAAATCTTGCTACTTTTGGGCTAGAAATTGAAACAAAAAAAAAAAAAAATCCTGTTTGTTATATCTATATGGCCATTTACCTTCTTTGGAGTCTTGGACCACAATATAATTATAATGTGTTTTGGACTGTGGGTGCCCCCTTCTCATTTGTGGGTACCCTGCCCCATATCTTCATTGCTATTTCTTGAAAATAAAAGTATGTAGACCATTTACTGTCCCAATAAAGATATAAATATGCATAGTTCTGACACCTTTTTTTTGTGAAAATTCATTTCTATCCTAAGAGTGAAAAGTTAACAAGAAATATTATGAGACTTTGCATCCTGAATTTTATGCAATCACAATGGAAGTAGCCACGCAGGCAGGAGAATTTGTTAGTTTTGAATTCAATAAATGAGAATGATTTTGTAGTAAGACACAAACTAAGATAAGGTAATGTAGCTTAATTGTAACTATAATCAGAACCATGCATAGGGGTTTTGCTGTTTTGGGGGGGGGGAATTTTTTTACAGTGCTTCTAACCCAATTCAAATGTAAGCAAAAATAGAGGAATCAAAGTTGAAATTTGATCAGAGTAAGCGATCCCCTAGCTGCACCCCCCATCCCCTCAGCTGCAGTGTCCAGGGTTCCTGACCCAGCCCCCCCCCCCCCCCCTCAGCTGCAGTGTCCAGGGATCCTAACCCAGCTCCCCCCCCCCCCCCAGGAATGGCTCTGACTTGGGTAAACAGTTTTGTCCATCAGAGGATGTTCTTCTAGAGACAAAATATGTTGTCAAACCTTTGTTCCATCAAAATCCAAGTTTCACAAAGGTTTAAAAATTCAATGTATAAGTTTGAGGAAAGCAACAAATCAAGTGAGGTAAAAAAAAATGGGAGTTTTGAGGTCTTAGATGAAGTCTTTGACAAATCCTAAGCCCTTTTGACATTTCCTAAGTTTACACAAATTTTAACCTTGAGAAACAATAAACCTCTCTGTAATTGTTGTTTCAGTCTGATTTTCTTTTACTCTAGATCTTGAATATAATGGATAAAGATTGAATATCTAGTAATGCGTAATAATTTAGTATATACACCTCATGGATTAAATGGACTGATAGAACAAATTTGAAACTTAAAACAAACAAAATTATCACTTCTCCACTTGTACTGTCATAAAATTGACTAGCGCTTGACTGAAAGCCCTCCAAAAATGGAATAAAGTATCTAAATCACAGACAGACTGAATCTTCAACATATTTAATATAAGACAAGTGTTGTAGCCTAGAGCAGAATAATTGTATTTAAATAGGCTAGGCTGTAGTGCTTAGTTTTGTCTATTCCAAGCACAGTTTATATAATTAGGCAGTAAGTTTACTGCAGATTATTTCTGGCTCTTCATTCTTGGTGCGAACAAAAAGCTCCTCCCACTTATTCATGCATTAGTGGAATCCACTTATTCATGTGGATGTATTCATGAATCGACTTATTCATGAACGCGAAGCCAAGTTTCGTGTTCAAGGGAGATCTGACTTGTCTACCCGTGAAAAGATCTAATGTCGCTTATGTTTATGTGTTCTCTGGAGCACTCGCACCTCGATCTGGGTTTTTATAATGGGTGATGTAGGGAAAGATCATACTGCTAGTTATATATACTGTGATTCCAAGATTGTAGTCAGCCAATTCCAACTAGTCTTGCCCTTAATATCAGCCAATCCCAAATATCTAAACCAATATGCTTAGACTAATGTCCGAAACTAGGAGCCTATTGTCCATGTTTAGGCTAGATACATTTTAATCAAAATCTTTGTCTGAGCAGGCTACTGGGGATTTTATCTTAGGCTAATACAAGTAAGGATTTTAGATTCTTATGTTTTAAATTTGTTCTGGGAATTTTGTAGGATAGTGTTTTCCTTTTAGGGTGTTGGAGAACTAAAACAATACCCTTTCTCTAGCCTTTCCTTAATTTTAGGGCTTAGCCTATAAGATTCCATGGTAAATTTGCTATGGTTGACTGCATCTAAAGGAAACAAAAGAAGTACCATTAGAACCCTTATTCTGGGCTCTATCCTATCATGGTCGTTTTTCTGACAGTGCCAGTGTAGGGTTTCAGTCTCTACCAGTGGCTCCAATTTCTTAAATACAGCTGTTTTTATGTCTGCAGGATTTTCAGCCACAGCAAGGCTTTTTTTTTGTGAATTTAAGAAATATATTTTCAACACTTTAACCTATAAATCAAGATTAAGGAAAGATATATGAACCTCAAAATACTTTTTTTTGTTCCTCATTTGAGCAGTATATCTCTTTTGCAAAGTTTTGGGGGGGTGTGATATGCAAAGTCTATAAAAAGTCATGAAAGCTAAGTACCCTATGGAGAAGGAAGGTATAGAGGGTGGTATAACATACCCTCCCATGGTTTCATTGAGTCTTTGGAATCCTGAGTTTAATTTATCTTCCTCAGCTACTTCTCAAGATAGAACAGCCTCTCATCTAAAATTATACCCAATTTCTCAATTAAATCATGGCTTACTTATCAAATTGTTGTTTTGTAAAGATCTTTCTCTATTCTGCTCTGATCAGTGGTCTTTCGGCAAAGATCAGTGAGCTCTAAGATCTTAGAATTTCTATTAAGAAAAAATAAAAAAACAATAATCTTAGCAGAATGATGTGAGAGAAGAGAAGTAAGATCCTAGTAGCAAAAGCACACCTTAGTTGAGCCCTGAATTAAAGGCTCAGGTATTTTTTTGGATTTGAGCATCTTTTTATTTCTTTCCAAACATACTAATTGCTTGCTATACAAATTTTATTTCAAGTCCTTAAAGGGACCCCTAGGATAACACTTTGTTCCTTACACCTTTTATTTGCCAGTGGAAAATGATTACCAAAAATTCTGAAAAACAAACTTTAAAACAATCATAAATTCTTTCTTATCTCAATAATCACTTTTGGAAATACAAATTTTTTGCTCCCAAAAAAATGTTTTCTAAAAAAAAATCATAAGCCACCCTTTTAAAATTTGGAAAAAAATACATGTTTGTTGATTGGCGCGGGTTTAAAACACATGCAAAATTTCAACTAAGCAATCTGATATGTTTTAAGTTATCAAACAGTTTGTGGTAACGAACTGTAAGTAAGGAGCGACCCGGCTCAATGGTAACCAAAACTCTAAAAAACGGGATTTTGATACCAATAGATACATCAAAAGAATCAGATTTTAATTCTGATTTCAAATATATAAGTTTCATTAAGTTTAATCTTACCCATCAAAAGTTACGTGCCTGAGAAAATTTGGCTGATTTTCGAAAAAGGGGGAAAGACCCCCTAAAAGCTATAGAACCTTAATGAAAATCACACCATCATATTCAGCGTATCAGAGAACCCTACTGTAGAGGTTTCAAGCTCCTATCTACAAAAATGTGGAATTTTCCATTTTTTGCCAGAAGAAAGATCACGGATGCGTGTTTATTTTTTTTTTTTTTTATTTATTTATTTTTTTTTTTTTTTTTTCCAGGGGTGATCGTATCGACCCAGTGGTCCTAGAATATCTTGGGAGGGCTCATTGGAACGGAAATTAAAAGTTCTAGTGCCCTTTTTAAGTGACCAAAAAAAATGGAGGGCAACTAGGCCCCTCCCACGCTTATTTTTTTCCCAAAGTCACCCGATCAAAATTTTGAGATAGCCATTTTGTTCAGCATGGTCGAAAATATGATAAAAATGTCTTTTAGGATGACTTGATCCCCCAAAGTCCCCAGGGGGAGGGCTGAAAGTTATGAACTTTACTCAATGTTAACATATAGTATTGGTTATTGGGAAGTATACAGACTTTTTCAGAGGAGATTTTTTCTGGTAGGTGGGGGGAAGGAGAGGGTCGGGGGCTATATGGAAGGATCTTTCCATGAAGGAAGTTTTCATGGGGGAAGGGACATTGCTATGAAGGGGGCGCCGGATTTCCCAGCATTATTAAAGAAAAAGATCAGGAATTAAATAAAAAAACAAGTTTTTCAACTGATCAACTGATTGTGATTAAGAGGTCATTTTTAAAGAACTGGAAAAAAAAAATTCAAACTATAGTTTAAAGAGCAGGGTATTGACTAGGGGGCGAACCCCCTAATATACGTGTTAAAAATTTATGGATATAGAAGTTCGTTACGTAAGTTAATTCTAAGTTACGTATATTTATTACTAATAAAAACGTTCGTAAATAAAATTAAACAAGTTTCGAGAAAGCCATTTAACCAAATATAATATGCAAATTGTGTTTTAATTATTCATGTACGGTGAGCCAAAATCAAAACCTGCATTAATTCAAAAACGTTCAAAAATTAAATAAAAAAAAACAAGTTTTTTTAACTGAAAGTAAGGAACGACGTTAAAACTTAAAACGAACAGAAATTATTCCGTATATGAAGGGGGCTGTCCCCTCCTCAACGCCTCGCTCTTTACGCTAAAGTTTGACTTTCTCACAACTCTATTTTTTTAACAATAAAAAAACTTTAGCGTAAAGAGCGAGGCGTTTGAGGAGGGGACAGCCCCCTTCATATACGGAATAATTTCTGTTCGTTTTAAGTTTTAACGTCGTTCCTTACTTTCAGTTAAAAAAACTTGTTTTTTTTTATTTAATTACCAAATAAGTATCAAGGGTTTGCCAACTTTCAGAAGTCATATCTATCAGTTGATGTATGCCAAAGATGGTTAAGTGTGCCAAACACTGCATGGACTGTGCCATGCATGGCGTAACTATGTGGTACATGTGGTGCTCCAGGATGTATGCAAGGTGGCAGAAAGTGGGCGATCTCTTTATAGGTAGGCTACAAGTAGGATGAAAAACCAGCATTAGATCTGTCTGAATTATGGACAAATGCAAGCCTAATAACTTGTTATCAGATAGGAAATGAAATGTCATCATTGAATAGTTAGGAACCTAAGAACTTTTACTGTTTGAGGAGTTGCTCACTTTATGCCACTGGGTGTACATCTCAGATCGGAATTAGGATGAAAACAGGAAATTTGCTTTGGACAGTAATTTTCTAAACAAGCTTTCATATGATATAAACACAAGTATTTTTTGAAATATATTTTTCCCCCTGGAACATGTTAAAAAAAATTTACAAAATCTATCTTTTTAAAATTTTGAAAAAAAATATGCAGTTGATTGGTGTGATTTCAAAACACATGTAAAATTTTAACTTAGCTATCTGAAAAGTTTTGATGTTATTACCAAATAAGTACCAATGGCTTGCTGACTTTCAGAAATCATGCACATCAAGTGGGGTTTGACAAAAGTGCCAAGCGTAGCGGAATTGTGCCAAGCATTGCAGGGACTCCATGCGTGGCGGAACTGTGCGGCGCACTTGGTGAGGGCTGAAAGTGAATTACTTTTTATTATACTTTTGACAGGAACTAGATGCTAAAAGCTGAGGCCGAAAGCGGATGCCCCTTCATAAGTAAGATTAGGGTGAAAATAGGGACAGACTTATGGAAGTCTCCAATCCAAATTATGGAAGAATATTAGTCTAATAACTTGTTACCAAGTATAAATTGGACATTTATGCATCATTGAATAGCAAAGAACCTAAGGACTTGTACTTATAGAAGGGTTACCCACTTTCTGCCAACTGTTGTACGTCTTGAAGCGCCACTTGTGCTACACAGTTTCGCCATGCATGGTTATGTCCCTGAAGTACTTGGCAGAGATCAGTCACACTCGACAGACAGTGCCTGTTGAAGCTTATGTGGTTTCTGAAAGTTGGTAACTCGTTGGTACTTATTTAAAATACAGTAATTTTAAAACGTTTCAGATTGCTGTGTGAAATTTTGCATGTATTTTAATGTCAGGCCCATCAACAACATATATTTTCCTCAAAATTTGAAAAAGGTGACCTATTTTAAACGTCTTTTTAATTTGATGGCAAAAATTTTGTATTTCCATAGGTACTTGTATTGCATATCATATTAAGCTCATTTAAAAATCTATAATTTGACACACATTTTATGTCACTGTCTTAATTAGGAGTTCAGATATTCTTGTTTTAAGATAGTAATGTTTCCTGAAATCCACATGTTTTTAAATCTTTGAAAATAAACTTATTTTATAGCTTAGAATAAGTGTAAGCAATTTCATGTAGTTCTGAAAAGGTTTAGCTGCAAGCTGTGTTGACCTGATATGGATTGGCCAATTATAAAAGTGAAACTTTCAGAAATAGACCCGGATCTATAGCACACATAAGGCCATGGCGAGCGTTAAATCTCACAGTTTTGCTAAATCGTGATTTATAAGGGTATAAAGATTTTAGAATAAAATTTAATGTTGTTATCAGGGGTGGATCTAGAGCAAAATCCCCAAGAGCAAAATCTTGGGGAGGCCCAATGTAACAAGGGTGCCAATGAACAAAATTTGGGGGGGGGGGAATGTGACAAAGGTGGTAATAATTGACCAAATTGACAAATATATTCTAAAAAGAGTGAAAAAAGACAGGGAAAGAGGGCACCCGAAAAAAAATTGGGGTTGGGGGCAGGGTCCCCCGGCCTCTTGGATCCAGTGGTTATAATGAGTTGTTGATCCGTCTTGTATGCAATTTAATAAGCCTTAGGAATAGGAAAGGAGTGTAGATAAGGTTGAAAAACACCTTCCCTTTTTAGGCTCTGAATTCATTCCTGGAAGTGTCATTCTTCTAACCAAACTATTTTCGAAGACGTCAATTAGCCCTTCATCTAGTATTTTACCCAACTCTAAAAAACTGACAGTATCTTAGGGATATAGTTGAGACATCCACATGTTACATGGATCTGCTTTGTCCATATGCAAGATACTTATTTTTTCAAAACAATGCCTGAAAATGAACCCAAATCTTCATTTTGTGTCATGACAAGCTTGAAACTTACAGAGTGGAGGCACATTAATTTAAATTCTTAAATCAGGAAATAACCCAAAAAGAAGTGAAATCTTATAGACCTATCTACCTTACATCATGCCCCTGCAAGCCAATAGAACATGTAATATAAAAGATAAGATCCTCCTAAACCTCCTCAGTCATCTTCAACCAGAAACTTTTCGTTTCTTACCTTACAGGGCAGATGCCATTTTTATTATGGAACACCAAATAAAAATGGGCTTCAAGCAAGATAAGGAGACATTAATAACTTTTTTAGATGCAAAAGGTGCTTGTGACAGAGTGGATATGGGGAAGCTGATCTTAAAGTTAGCTAAATCTAATTTTTCCAAGAATATTGTTTGCTGGATTAGGGATTATCTTGTAAATGGGATTATAGAGTTTAAAATAGGAAATTTTTGATCTGATGTCCAGACCAGACCTAATTTAGTCCTCCACCAGGGAAGTGCGCTTAGTCCACTTTTGTTTTAGCTCATTGTAGTGACATAAATTTTGATATTGCCCTAGGAAGTGAGCTCTATATTCATGCAGATGATGTTGTTCATGCTGCAACTTCATGAAATCAAAACACACTGAAAGCCTACATCAACAAAGGCCTTGATTATCTAGCACTGTAGGCACTGGACAATAATATGGAATTTTTCCCATCAAAATCAACCCTTTAATAACTATAACTCTTTAATAACAACACATTTAAAAACCGTATTTATTTTGTAGAGTAGCTTTGGGGATTGACAACTCTCTGGAGTGGTGTATCATGCTTTAATTTACGCATTTTTTTTTAAAAACACCCTTTTTTCATAAATACTATTTCGTGTGAAAGAATTTTTACTAGGAGAAGGGGATGTCATAACCCCTGGGTGCGGAAAGCGTAACTGCACCTCTATCGCTCATTGTGTTGCCATTTTATCTTCTTGAAAGTAATTAAATCAGGTGAATAAAGCATCCATTTATGGCTCTGTCAAGGAACTGTCAATTTGGGGGGAGGTATTTTCCCCTCCCTAGATGTCTGCCTCCCCACTAGATTTGGAACAACATCTTTGTTTGGTGCATTCATCGAAATTACGTTTTTTTTTTTGTACTTTCACTGACTATGTTCCCATAAAAAAAAAAATTCCCCACCTTAGATTTAAAAAATACAGTCCCCCCTTCCTCCATCCTACATTTTGAGAATTGATGCCAATAAATGGCTCCAAAGCCTAAATTATGCTTTTTGATGGCATTTTCAAGTATCAAAGCCTACCTTCATTCCTTTCATGAGTGGTATAAGCGTGGGAGGAGAGGGGGTCAAAACCCATTAATAAATTTTAGGAATGAATATTTACTCCAGAATTAGGTCCGGGGAAGTTATTTTCCAGCTGTTAGCACAAGTCCTTGCCTAATTGTGAAAAATATTTAATTAATGTAAAAGAATCATGTTTGGCTTAGAGTCAGCTCCTCTTACACTGTAGGTCTTAGCGTACAGTTTCCAGTATTTGAGCTGGATTCTAAGTCAATTTTTTTTTTTCAATTTACTCTTAGAATTAAGTTTTAGAAATGATGCAATTCAAGACTTAACTTGGGTTGGCTGTTTTGCAGATACTCATGCCTGGAGGAACATGTTTAGACCATTCTGACTGTAACGATTATCTTTAAATACTCATCCATTGCCATGCGGGCTATTGGGACATTGACGGGGCTATAGATTACATTCAAATTGGTGTAGGTCCTTAAAAAGGGCAATAGAATAACTTGTGATCAAATTGAGCCCTTCCCAAGTTTCTACAATCATCTGTTATATATCACAAGGCCAGCGGGAAAATAGTGCATTGGATTCAGGACCGCATCCAGGATTGTTTCAGGGTGGGGGTTTTACAGAATGTTTTTTTTTTGGGGGGGGGGGGGGTGCGAAAAACTTTAAAAATGCATAAAAAATGTGTTTATATTCAATTTGTAACCTTGTTGCGAGTCAGACACTGATTTTGGTATACCTGGAAAAGTAAAAATTTTATAATATCGGGAAATCACCTTTTTAGCAAAAAAGAAACCTTTCTTCAGATATTAATCCTTTTGAAATCTTTCACAGCTTTCTCTCCCTTAGTTAATTAAATAGAATACTATGGATTTTGCATGATGGCTAATTACCAATTCAATAAATTGATTTTTTTTTGTATTCAGAGCTACCCTATTGCAACAGACTTTTTTAAGGGTGGCTTTTATGCATTTTTAGTCAAGATTCTTCATAAATACATGTGGGGGGGTCCTTTGAACTAATTTTAAGGGAATGTCCCATTGTAAGCAGGAATGAGCTTGTAAGATGTGATATCGTTTTTCGTTGTTTTTTTTCCTTTGATTTGATAATAAACCATATAATTAATGGTTTCAGGATGGTTGCTGTTGGAGAATGCTCTCAGACCCAGAGGGCCAGCCCAAGTGGTGCACAGGCTCCTGCCTCTTCTTCTGCAAGTAGCACTAGTGGATTTAGTAGTTCTGCTTCTACATCTTCTGCCAGTACTTCTGGAATGCCCATGTCACGAGTTCCTTCTCCCCCACCGTCTGAAACCACAACTCCTGTTGCTGAAAATTGGTGCTATACTCAGGTGCCTAAATTCATTTTTTACTTTTCTTTTTTAGTTGGTAGATTTTGACCTTAGGAGATTTGAAGATATGGCTTGGGGTTTGCTTTTCTATTTCTCTTGTGACAAAACCGCTTTAAAAGAAGAATTTCAGTCATATCGTACATGCCGTAACAGTTTTGTAGTAGAAGTCAATGGTCCATGATGCACTAATGGGAGGCTACGTGTATGTCTTTGGATGCCTTACCACTGTTACTAGTAATTCAACAGAGATAGTTGGCTATCGTTGTTAGTTTGGGTGCCAAGACTTCTTTTTCTACCGAATTTAACCCCCACCACGACAGACGTCATGGGAGCAGGGGAAAGGTGGAATCCAAAATTTCCATTCTTTGGGCACTTTTAAAAATGATATGTTATTAGTCTGGATAATACAGATGTCAGGAAACATGTACTAAATTTCAGACTTTTTTTTTTATTTAATTTTATTGGAAATTGAGGAGATAAGGAAATGAAAAAAAAAACTTAGCACTTGTTGCTTTTGTGTTTGAATTAGGACATATTTTAATCTTCAGCAATGCATTTTAATTTATTGTTCCATTTTTGCTTTATACGTTTAATAAGCTCTAAAAATATCCCCATTTCCTTTTATTTATTAATCAACTTATAATATTTTGCTGCCTATGTATTTTTTAAATGAGACCTTCATAATAATTACATTTATTGCTTTTCACAACTACAAAGAACTAATGGGGTCACAACTTTTTCGTTTTGCTAATGAACCTTGGAAGGTAAACTGAAAAAGAGAAGACGGGTAAGAGTGAAAGTTAAGAAAAATAAATTTGTGCTTGAGTTGTGTATCAAACATCTACTGCATATCTAATTCACCAGATAGAAAGTGGGTCTTCTCAAAAAAGAAAATGGGTTGGTTTTAACGGGGTAGTGATATATAGCTTTAAAAGTGATTTAATGGTTTCTTACTAAGGGATGGAAGTTATTTGTTGGCCTAAGATTGAAAGTTGCTTATTGATAACCTTCCCGCCTAAAGTTATGTTTTATATTTGCTCCAGGGAAAGGTATCGTGTCGCCTACGACCACAACTTTGATTAGCACCAGATTAGTGAAAGAATCATAGACACTGATTTTTTTTTTGGGGGGGGGGAGGGTGGAGCGCAGTCCCCTCCTAAATCTCAGCAAGTAAAGCGTTAGATACAATAATTCACAAATATATCCTTGAACCAAAACGCACCTTGCTATAAGCATAACACTCATAAATCCAAAGAAATTTAATATTTTAAAACCACTGAAAATTGCAAAGAACTACTATGATAATACATTCTACAACCAAACAATTATGCGCAACGAAGTAAAAAGCTTTAAAACAAATGAGTCCTGACTATTTCTACTCGATTCGCTTCTTATGCTTATACCAAATTCACAATAAGAATTAGATATCTTTTCAGAACTTTTCGCATAATTTTTCAGCCAGTCAAAAAATAAATATAAAATATAAGGCAGCATAATTCGGCCAGAGGGGTCTGGAGCCCCCTCTGCCCCCCATGCGGGTGCCCATGATGTATATTGAGATACTTTGTCTTTGAGATGAGTTTGTTCTCTGTCTGTATTTAGTACGCATCTAAACCTTAAACAAGCGCCCGAAAAGGTGGCAGCGAGGAACTCCATTGAAGATAAAAAATGTACAAAATTCACAGTATTTGGATACAGTGTGACATTTTCTTAGAGAACACCTCTTTTGAGACCTTTGTACTCCTCCATTCGATAAATTTTGGAGGCTTATCCCCTCTTCTTTGGAAAATTTTCCGCAGAAGCTTCAGTCACGATTCCTTATTTAATCATCAAATGGAAATATTTTACGTTGTCTGGTAGTGTACACCATTCTGTGTCCCCAGGCCTGCCTGTCATCCCGCGTTCTCGCCTCGAGTTTTACAAATTTCCACTTAAGACTTAGCACCTTAAGCTAAACAGACCTGCCTCAAATCTGGCTTCTATTTGAGAATGAGGATGCACCCTCTGGACACATCCTCTGAACACCCCTCTACGCATTGAACCATGTGTACTTTTGAGTCCCTGCATACATACTTGAGACCCTTTGTCTTCGGACCAATTTATTTGTATCTAGACTGGGAAAAAGGTTGCTAATCAAGTTTTTATTTCTAAACAAATTAAACATATTGACTACGATTTTGTATATTTTGAAGACCAGTTGGTGAACAACCTCAATGTCAAATGTAGATGAGGGCAAGGCAAGCCGGAAGCTATTGAGTTTTGTTCTGTTTAATAGGCCTTGACATGATGCCTTTAAAAAAAAAGTAGAATGACAAATTCTGGCTGATGAGCAAACTGTTGCGCTTGAGGCAAGCATACAATTTTGAGGCGGTATTGTTTAGCTTGACTGAATTCTCTATCCGCAATACAAATACAACCGGTTTACTATTGCTTTGCTCTGGGCAGCTACCATTTTAAGTCAGAGAAATAACAAAATAAAAAACTTAAAAAAAATATTTTTATCCAGTTTATATCCTGTTCCAAAGAGTATTTGTAACTTATAAGAGTGGAAACTAGCGCTAGGGTTGGCAAAAAACATCGACGCCATCTAGCGTTTGATAACACTAGGCATTTTTTGAAGCTTTGCAATCGTTTTTCTGTCAGGAACTGAGATCAGATAAATACTACTACACTAATTTTACCAACTACACAAATTAAATATACTAATATACTACCGCCAGTTCTCACTTGTAAGTTACCCATATTCTTTGTTCTGTTCTCAAATTTACCATCCAATTTTTATCTCCTTTTTAAGTCCCTTTCAATTGATACTAATGATACAGCGTCGTGCCCAAAATGGAAGGTATTTCACTCTCATTGAAAGTGGAGAAAGAACTTTAGCCTATGTTAATTCTTTAAGAAAATTCTCTTTAATTGACTACCACTACTTATTTTTTACTTCTAATTCCGTTTACTCAACGCCACTAACGTCCTGCTGGAAATAGTTTATTTGATTAATAAATTAGACGTAAACATAAATAAAACAATCCAAACCTGTTTAATTCAAAGGATAAAAAAAAACTCAATGTGGCGGAATTAACCTAATATATTGGTGCGTGGGACAGTTATCGTTAAGCGATAAGATAAGTCGGATATTTTTACGCTTACCGGCTATCGGTAAGAGATAAAACAATTCCAAGGATACAGGAAAAACCTAGGTGTCCGATATAAAATAGGAGGTGATTCGATCTTTTTGTTGGTAATGAATAAAAGGAAAATACAAAAAAGGTAGTGATAGTGAATTAACGGAAAAGTTTTTTTTTTGCATTTACCTCTTAGGGGCACGAAAAGTCATGATTGTACCTCTTCAGTAGACTACTTCTAGCTCAAAGACTACCTACCATTAGTATGTAGACTATATACCAAAATGAAGCAACTTCATTCATCTGGAGCACAATTTTTACTTATTGTTTCCTCATTTAAATCCTCGCTCTAAAAACGGTTCCGACGTAAAGCTTAAAATCATTATTTTCACTCTCCTGTTTGGAGTTGAGACTCGTATCTGAGTCCCCTCCCGGTTTACGTCTCCCCTTCCGTCGTACCCTGATATTCATGTCTCTGCCTCACCGCGCACGACACGGGTCGCTCCCACCATTTGGAAGCCGCTTAGCGCTGAAGTACTCCCAGGTTCTCATGAGAGGTCGCAGAAGGTTAGATGTAGCTTCATAGGGTGTACTTGTTGCAATTAATCCGCACGTGACTGCATCCCTTCTTCCTCCACCACTCCAAACCTTTGGCATGCGCTATGAAAAAACGAAGGACGATAAAATGAAGAAAAGAAAAAGACGAACAAAATAAGGATAATTTTCAGCCAGTGAATAACAAAGAACAAGGCTGCTGATATTTTGGCTTAGACCTCAGCTAAGCCGTCATCAGTGCTTAAATCAAAAAGCATATAGCCATACGTCATAGTGAATACGCCATGTATAACGAGTGGGTCGTAAAACATATTTCCTAACAGTAGAAAAAGACGCAGTAAACTTTATGGGCCATCTTTTTTTCCCCATTTCGTCTCCTCGCCCTCTGTCAATGTTGACCCCGGGATCCAAGAATTACCAAGAGCCGCTCCATATTCACTGAATGTCTCGGCGTTATTCTATGATTCTGCTAATACTCCCTGTCAGGATCATAATGATTCCTGCTTTCGGGAGGGGGGAGGTACCGTGTGAAGATAGCCACCACTACCCTGTCGCGAGAAGATGTAACGGTGGAATATTATGCCAACCATAAGAGGGTAAACTCTCGAGGAAAACAGTGAATTTGGTATAAATTATAAGGATAAAGTTTCTCCAGAGCCATTGCCAGCACATAGGGCTCGTTTACAGGGACAAGTAGCAAGTCTGTCTCCCAACCTGGCAGAGGCCGTGATTGATCCCTAGGCCCCGTATTGTCAAGCAGAACATCAATCCACTGGGTTTATTGGGGGGTTTAAAAAAAAATTCAAAGAAACATCAGTTTCTGATGTTTCTCGTCAATTCAAATATTCAATTCTAGATCCTGCTAGTTCAGATTTATCTTCGGCTTAAACATATTAATCATATTTGTTCGTCTGTATAATCAGTTTTTGAAGCTTAACACGTTCTCAAGTAAATTAGGGAAATGCCCGTTTCCGGAATCTTCTTTGGCTAAACTTAAATACATTGATTGTGGGGGGTTAGGTGGCATAGGTTTTGTTTAAGTTTAGGCTTTATTATATTTTTGACTCATCTCCTCTATTTGAAATACGATTTCGGTTTTCTAAGGCATCTTAGAAAAAGGCATCCTTTGCTATGACTAATAGAGAGAAAGATGGCTAATAAAAATAATGAATTGCATGATCGTAAAATTCCTATCCAGTAGTATTGATAGTTTCTAGTTATATCATGATCAGGCAGTCCGTACTTAGCATTGGGCTTTTCTTGGCTGCAATTTGATTGCTACGTTAAAAGATCCGGTTCTTTCGTAAAAATGTAAAAGATCAGTCCTTTTTTCAAGTATCGGTTGTTGACCTTCGACTCGTCTTTGACCGTTCAGATGCTATGTAGCTTTGGGTGATTTGACGGTTGATATTTCTTAATAAGCAATGTCATAGCTATTTTTTAGGCATTGGACACAAATTGACCTCTTTGGGGGATCGAAGGAGAGTGTGATTCTATATTCTTAACGTAAAGACTTCTGGCAGAAAAAGTTGTTGTCTAAACAAACTTTGTTGAAAGTAGTAACAACTGTTCTAATTGCACTTTCTGCAGGTTCTTGTTATAACCGACCTCTGTTATGGAAGGGGGCTAAAAGGGGATTTTAGGCTCTCAGTCAAACTTTGTGGGAAGTACTCCGGTTGGGCTGCTTGAAAATCCGGAATAATCCAATATCTCCAGGGACCCCGCATGGGGTTCCCTGGATTCGATACAATTATTGGGGGGTCCCTAAATTATTTTCTTCGTGCAGTTTAATATGAGAGATTATCGGATCTCTCCCTTTCAGGGGTCTGCTCAATTTCGACGTTGTTTTTCTTTTTTTTTGGGGGGGGCTCAATTTTTTCATCTCAGGGTCTACCTGTATGAGTTATCGTACCTCAACCAAACAAAGTAGGCAGTAAGAGTATCTGTCCTATTTGTGTTTTTGGAAGTCTATACGCGTGATCTGATCCTTGTGAGGGGGATGGTAAAAATTATTCATAATGAAATAAACATGCAATAAATATGTGGCACTAACTAAGCGAGAAAAGGAGAGGATTATAAGAGCCTTAGTTCCGAATCTATCTAGGGATATGGTTCTACATGTCGAGTCAATCTTGGAATCTCTTTAAACGAAAAAAAAACATTAGCATTGACACTACTTTAATTAAAGAAAAAAAAGGCACCAGAAAAATAAGAGTGGAAATAGATAACCTGTAAGATAAGCCAATGTTTGAGAAGTAGGAGAAAAGTTTCCTTTGTTTTGCTCGGTCTTCACATCCCCCAAAAGTGATCACGTGCGAGCAGACCTAGAAGGTCAGAACCATCGGAGACGCGGCTTAGAATTTTGAAATCCCCCAAAGTGCGTGGCAGTATTATGTAAAACTTACAGTTTTGAGATATTTGGATCTAACTCAAGTTGCAAACGACTAGCCCCATTTCCTCCAAAAAAACTAGATACCTAACAGGCCTGACTATCATTTTATAGGATCTGTCGTGATACTTTGTATTATTCAAGCCCAGTATCATCAATTCACAGAAATGTAAGGAGGGGGTTGGGGGGGGGGCTAAATGTATTTTTCCAAAATCAAGGGAGCAATTTTGTTGTTTTCGAATGAACATACCCAAAAAAATGTATTTTTGAATGAGACTACGCCAAAAAGGTACTTTTGCAAGATCAAAGGGGATGAAAATTTAGGGGGCACCCTCCCTCCAGTCGGCGCATCTGCTCAAGCTTTTCTAAATAAGCTGTATTTAATTAATAGGTTGTTCACACCAACGAGTAGGTGCAGCAATGTGACGGAAGCAAGTGACGCGCTGCTTGGCAATGATAGTAAAAAATAGCGGGCTTGCATAGCTTTTTTTTAATGTCAATGTCCTAGAATACCATAGGCCTTCAAAGTTTATTGTACTTCTATGGGTTCTTGTAATTGTGAGAGTGCAACAATCCCATTTTTTCTCATTACGGTATATATGCAATAAATTTTGAAACAGTAATTGTTTTTGAACACGTATTCAAGGATGAGGTACAGACAATACTTACTCCTCATTAAGCGTGTCTGTTTAACTCAGGCTTTTAACATTTGCTTAGAATTGAAGTGTACTGCCCAAACAAAACAAAAAAGACACGATCATCACGAAAGTTGTCTTTAAGACCTTAAAAACTGTGATGTATATAAACATAATAATTTGATGAACAGTAAAATGTTCTATGAGAAACGTTTACAAGGAATCACAGAGAAAAGGGTGCAATTCAAAGAGTGCACTTCAGTACAAGAGTAAAGAAGGGGTTACATGTCCCTGGATATAGTGAAAGCCTGAGAGAAAAGATTAGATCACAGTGGATAAAAAAGGAAGCATCAAAATAAATGAAACTAAATGAAATATGCCCGAGAATGAGAGAAAGCGAATTTTATAAGATTTTGTTGAATGAATAAGTAGTGAGGGGAGTAATTCCCACTAATTGAATATACTTTCAAGTAAGTTCAGAGAAGAAGGACACTTTGATCCCATCCCCCCTCGAATATTAAGATTTTGCAATGCTTTCCATTATTCTTGCATATTCTATATAATTTGCCTGCCTTTCGTAATCCTTTGAATTTGCACACCCCCCCTTCCCGTGGAAATAAATTCCTGTGTGCATCTCTATTTTTTGGACATATTGAGCTTACTTAAGTGTTGGTGTATGTGTGTTTGTGTGTGTTGGGACTTTAATCCAACAAAATGGATTTAGATAATTTGAGACAAATTATTTCGGATTTGTCTCAAACCGACACCTAATGTTGTCGGTTTGTGTGAGACATTTTTGGATTCTGGCAATGAAATGCTATTGGATACCCATGGTTATAAAATGGAACGTATAAACCGCTGCAAGATGGATAAAGGAGCTCTTGCCATGTATATATCTTGCAATTTGCATTATTGCTTGCGTGATGACTTATCAAGGAATTTTGACGGTATTTTCGAGTCACAATTTATAGAAATTAGATCTAAGGGTATTGATCTAATCATAGGCAATATTTGTCGTTCTCCTAGTGGTGCTGTTCCGTTGTTTCTTCGGAATCTTGAGGAAATACTTGACATAATACTGAAACGTCCATGTCAGTTAATCATAATGGGTGACTTTAATATAAATTTGATGGATTCAAACTCTTCGGCTTCAGTTGATTTTCTTTCAACCATGCTTGCCGCAGGAACTCTACCATCTACATCCATCCCCACACGAGTAACTAATGTTACAGCTTCTTTGATTGACAATATCTTCTCTACGCTTAGTTTGAAGGAAAACTCAATTTTAGTTAGTGATATCTCCGATCATTTTCCAATATATTCTCCATTCAGCTTTAAACAGGGGAAGAGTAACCGGGCTCAGGTGTTTGATTCCTATTCTGTTAGGTTTGGTGAGAAAGAGTTATCTCTTCTTGGGTCCAAATTAGCGGAAAATTCGTGGAGCTTGCTTGATAATGATAAGGATTTTTCTTGTTTATTTGAGTCCTTTTATGGAACCATAAAAGAGGCTATTCTTAGCATTTGTAAAGTACCACCTTCTAATCATAGGTCTGAAAGGATTGTTCCTCTAAACCCATGGATGACATCCGGACTTCTCAAAAGCTGGAGAAGGAAGAATAATCTCTGGAGAGCTTATAAATGCGCTAAACTTTCAGCAGGTGCTATTCGTCTTTGTCAATTCAATATCTACCGGAATATATATAATTCCTTGTGTAGGAAAGCCAAATCTCTGTATTATCTAAATAATTTTGCTGCTTGTGGCAATAATATTCGTAAAACTTGGAAGGTAATAAATTCTGTACTTAAACCCGGTTCTCAATCTAGCTCTTTACCTATGAGTCTGGTCATTGGCGATGGAAATATGTGGAGGGTGAGCTTAATGTCCAAGAGGCATTCACCTCATTCTTCGCTAATATTGGTAAGAATATTACTTCTACAGTTACTTTGTCTCGGCCTAGGCCGGACTTTAGATCTTACCTCGGGCCATCTTGTGTTAAGTCTATGTTTCTAGAGCCAGTAACAGTAAGTGAAATTACTAAAATTGTTAATGGCTTGAAAAACTCGTCTTCATCTGGGCCAGATTCTATCCCTACTAAGGTAGTTAAATCTATTCTTCCTTCAATAGTATTGCCTCTAACAAAACTTGTTAATCTTTCATTTGAATGTGGTGTTTTTCCGGATGCTCTCAAGCGTGCTCGGATTATTGTTTTGTATAAAGGTGGACCAAGAAATGATCCGGCAAATTATCGACCAATTTCAATTTTATCAGTATTCAGTAAAATATTTGAAGAGGCTATGCATTCTCGTCTCCTTACTTTCTTAAAATCTAAAAAATTTCTTCATGATTTTCAATTTGGTTTCCGAATGAAGCACTTCACTGAACATGCCTGTATGACCCTTTTGAATTTTGTTCATTCTGCGTTAGATTCGGGATTGATTCCGGCTGCTGTATTCCTGGATATTCGTAAGGCTTTTGATTCCTTAACCCATGAAATTCTTCTATCAAAGATGTCTCATTTTGGCATAAGGGGAAGTGTATTTTTTTGGTTTCAGTCTTATTTGAAGGATAGGTTAATTTCTGTTGATCCACTTTTCCGGTCTCCCTCGCAAGTGAATTTCGGTGTTCCCCAGGGATCAGTTTTAGGGCCTGTGCTATTTTTGATTTATGTAAATGATCTATATTATGTTGTAAAAAAGCAGAAACTTATTGATTGCTGTCGAATTTGTCATCCTAAGCCTTCCCTTGCCCATAGTGGCAACTATAGTTCGCCTTCTTCCGATATCCTTGTTTGTTTTGCTGATGACAGTAGACTTGGCACTTTGGGAAACTGCGAATCCGAGCTTCGATTGAATTTGAAAAATTTGTTTGAGAGGGTGATTTTGTGGCTTGATGCTAATTATCTTACTCTGAATTTTTCTAAGTCCAGTTTTTTTTTGATTGTTTCGCGTGTTTCTCAGGTTTATCCCCAGTTATCAGAAATTCACCAGCCAACTGGAATAATTCATAGATCTAGACCGATATGTTCGTTTTTTGGGTATTCTTGTTGATGAAAACCTATCTTTCAAACGTCACATTGATTTTTATTAAAATGAAGATATGCAGGAGTCTCGGTATTTTAAGGAAACTTAGACATACTTTTCCAGGATCGATTTTGAAAATCCTTTTTCACTGCTTGGTCCAATCTTACGTTTCTTACTGTCCAATTGTGTGGATGTCAACTTTTCCTTCACTGTTAAAACCACTTTCTAAGGTTTACAATAAAGCTAGAAACCTTATTCAGGAGACTAATCGTTCATTAGTTATACCATTACTTGATCTTGACTCACTATATATTCTTTCATGTGAATGTTTTACTTTTGCTCAGCTTCATGGTGACCTCCCCCGGCCCCTAAGTGTTCCGCTATCTTTTACCTCTGATCAAAATAATTATAATAATTATAATCTTCGTAATATGACAAATCATGTTCAAGTTCCATTTACTCCTTGTATAAGGTCAGATTTTAATCCTCTAATGGCGTGTCATATTGTTTGGAATAAGTTGCCTGAATCAGCTCGAGGGTGCCACTCATTCGGTTTGTTTAAAAAAAATGTTAAAAATTCTTTGGCTTCGTAGAAGTTATTTTTATTTATTTTATTTTTTTTTAGTCTATTTAATTTAATCAATTATTTTAGTTTATTTATTCTATTTTTTTATACTTTTCGTTTTATCTATATTTTCTTTTCTTCTCCTTCGTATGTGAGTAATTGATCATTTTAAATTTTCTTTTGTTTTTCATCTTTGAGTAAGCAATTCATATGTCTTCCCCCTTTGTACAGGCCAATGAGCCTTTGGGGGAATAATAACATGTAATACTGTATGTGTATCTAATGAAGAATAAAGCTTATCTTATCTTATCTTTCGTTAAAGTAGCATTGGTATGTTTGAATAAGTAAAAATTCATATCTCAAATTTTTCTGATTTTATAGTGATGATTTGTTTTTGCTAGGAAACAGCTTTTGAATGTAGTTCTGAGTAAAAAAAATCTGAAAAGTGATTTTTTTTAACTTAATGCGATTTTGATAGTTAGAAATTGTTCGGAAGTTACCTTTTTAAATGTCGAGAACCAAGTTTCAAATTGTAATTGTAACAACATTCTTGGGAAAACAAGGACATCTTACTGAACCAAACGATTCAAAACTAAGACAACAGGGTCACAAAATTTAATTTTGTTAGAAATAAGGCTTTGCTGGTATTCGTGTAGCTTTTCCGATCGTGAATTAAAGAAACTATTACCGCAACGTTTATTTTCATCCTCATGTCTTTGCTCTTCTTTTTTGATCCATTTGACAGTAATTCTTTGATTATAGCCTTTAAATTCAGGCATAGCCTGGTGAGCAGGGTTACCACCTGATGGAAAAAAAAATCACCAGATTCTTGAAATATAAATCACTAGATTATTGAATAAAAATCACTAGAAATCACTAGAATTATAATACTCTCTATCTTTTTAAATGATAATTGTTTTGTTTCTTTGCCATGTTCTATACAGGCACACCCAAAGGAAGGGGGAAATTACCACCCTAGATATGGAAAAATATCTTTTGAGTGACGTCTTGTCTTTTTCTCAAGCGAAAGTTTGCCTTGAAATTTAAAAAAAAAATGCCTTTTTTTGCATCTTTACGCAGAGAATATAACGAAATCTTGCTTCCCCCGTATTTTCCCGAATTGGTATTATTGGCTTATACCTCAATCACCGAAAATTGGTTATCGGTGATCTAATCGAAATGCTAGCTTTTTCTTTTAACGTTTTTCCTTGTTGATTCAAAGCCTCATTTTTTTTTTCCCAAAAATATAGAAACTGTTTTGTTTTCACTCTAGTTGAGCTCTAGTCTAATTACTTGGACACCGGCGACAATTTTGAAAATGACCTTTTTATATTGCATGGACAAAATTTCGATAAGCATTGGTCTTATTACTTCTTTAATAAAAAAAGAGGTACTGGTTATTTATACGGAACACACCCAGGAAGTAAACTTACGTTAATCCCAATGAAATATGCCAAAATATGATGAAAATATAATACTTTAGTTTATATTTAATAATATGATTATGTTATAACTATATTATGTAGTATAATTGGGCTATATATTTGCACATTAGCGGGTTGAGGGTAAAGTAACCTAACCTAACCCCTACCCCCCTAATGTGCAAATATGTTCAAATATATTTTCTATATATCGATTAATATCCAAATTCTGTTTCTAGAGTTTCGGTTACTATTGTTGCTCCATTCTTGTAGTTCGTTACCACAAACTGTTTGATGTGTTAGAAAATAAATCCACAAACTTAAAGAATAGGATGTTAAGTGCGCTTATTAGGTGTTTCAATTACAAATAAGAGTATTGGGAGACTTACTGGAGTTTCGATTAGATATTAGAAGTAAAGATTAAAACCATTAGACAATTCCCAGAGTAGATACCTCCCCCCCTTACTCCCAACTGACTTCAATCATCAAACTAAAATCGATTTAATCTATCTAGTTATATTACAAATCCTATTATAAAAAGCACTAAGTCCTATTTCTTTTTCAATGATTTCTTTTTTTCATTTAGAAAATTATACTTAATCTATACCTACCTTCTTATTTTTCAATGACTCCATTTTTGTTCTATTTGCAGATGTAGATGGTGTATTCATATCCACCATTCACTCCACTTTCAAAGGTTTTAACAAAAGAAAATCTAATATAGAACTGATAAATTGCTGAGAAAAAAAAACATAAATATGAAGACGAAAATTCGACCGAAGCAAATGGTGTGAAATTGGTAGTATAGAACATTTTTTGCAATTTTGCGATTAATTAGCTTCGTCTGTTACCTTGATGATGATAACGCTCTGAGGTCTATATCTGGTATTGACATACGGTGGGAAATCGGGAAGTTTCATAGGCGGTATATTTGCATAAGTGCTAATCTGGAACATATTAGGGACTATAGTGAATGACTATTTTGCGATTTTTTTTTTATTAATCAGCTTCTTGTATGATTGGTTCGATTGAACCATGAATCTACGTGCTATATTTTGAAAGATCACTAGATTTAGAAAAAAAAAACACTAATTTTAGAACAAAAATCACTATAAATCACTAGGCAACATGAAAAATCACTAGAAATAGTGATAAATCATTAGGGGTGGCAACCCTGCTGGTGAGTAAGTATAACATATACTCAAGTCTCAAACTAGGGGTGGTCGTCTTTCCACCAAGTTCTGGTTTTGCCGATAGCGTTGGTCATGGTTCACGAAACAGAGCATCTCCGTTCAAAGATGCCACCCATGCATGGACAACTGGTTTATAGTATCAAAAAATGCGTGTGGTCTTGGGGAATGATATCGGTGATTGAAGCGGTCGTTCCGGGTGATGAACCGATTAGTTATCTGATTTGGCAATATTTCTTTGCTGAGATTTCACATTTAAAAATCATCCTTGTGTTCTTTTTTTCCCTATGACAATTGACAATGACGTGACGATGCATTCCTGGTGTTTGTGGATCCGTGCCCATTGCCTTTTTCTCCATCTACACGACTGATAGTAGAATTGTCTGAATAGTTGTAACCTAATTGCTATCTTTAAAAAATACTTATTTCTTATAACTTGTGTCGTTTTCATTAATCTGGATTTAATTCTACTGTTATTTTCATATAAATCGTATTGCCCCCCCCCCCAAAAAAAAACAACAACAACGATATGCTAATCTATCTAGTCCTAAGGGTGTCATTGACTGTTGCTTGGTTTTCCTGTTTGGTTTGCCATAGTGAAGATGGGATTGGAATAGGGGGGGGTATTGCCAGCTTAATGAAGTATTTGAGCTTGGAAGAAGACCTATCTAGCTCAGGGCCAAAACAAAAATATATTTGTGGGTTATTTTGAAAATGAATAAAATTTCGGGGTCGCGTATATAATTATATATATATATATATATATATATAATATATATATATGTATATATATATATATATATATATATATATATATATATATATATATATATATATATATATATATATATATATATATTTGTATATATATATTATATATATTTGTATATATATATATATATATATTTGTATATATATATATATATATATTTTGTATATATATATATATATATATATATATATATATATATATATATATATATATATATATATATATATATATATATATATATATATATCCTTGTGATCCCCTTTAGACACTATTTGGAGTGAAAATTTGGAATTATTAGTTTTATTATTGTTTTTACTATTATTCTCATATGTAAACATTAGGGGATTATCAAGGAGGCACACTTGTGCCTCTATAAAGAGGCGACCCACCACAATGTTAAGCGATTTCAGGTCCTAGAGGTCGCAGAGAGACGGCGGTAATTGCATTTTGTAGCCCAATCTTAAAACGAACAGAAATTATTCCGTATATGAAAGGGGCTGTGCCCTCCTCAACGCCTCGCTCTTTACGCTAAAGTTATTATTGTTTAAAAAAAAGAGTTGTGAGAAAGTCAAACTTTAGCATAAAGAGCGAGGCGTTGAGGAGGGCACAGCCCCTTTCATATACGGAATAATTTCTGTTCGTTTTAAGATTTAATGTCGCTCCTTACTTTCAGTTTAAAGAATTTTTTTTTATTTAAAGGCTGCGAAAGCGGGGGTTTGGGGGGCGGCAGTCCCCCAACTGTGCCTCCTAATCCCTGTACGTTTTAAGGTTCGACCTTGTAACTCAGTCTCTTTAACTCTTTAGAAAACGTAGTTTTTTTTCAAATAATAATATTTAATAACGAAACTAAACGCAGTTTTTTTTTTTTAGCAATAAATAGCACTAATAATTAAAAATATTGGAAAATAAGTTAATATGTAAAGAGTGAAATCATTAAGGAATTTCGTTTTTATTAGTGATACGTTTGCTTCTCTTTTCTTTCAATTAACTGTTGCAAATCGATATCCATTTGGGTATATTTGTGCATCGTAATTGATGTTGCAGGGTAATGTCCGTTATGTTTGAGCGTGTTTTGCGTTTGGTCATTTCATTTTCGGGAAAAAAATCGCAGGTGCAAGCTGAGTAATAAATGTACTTGACAAAAAAAACATAAATGAACTTGTCTTTTGTTTCGAACCAGACTCTTAATCAACTGTTTTTTAAGATGGTTGCCTCTTTTGGGGGTTCTTCAAGAGTTGAGTCGTCGAGTTCATCGAGTTTACGAAGGATGATTGTTTCTACTAGTTTTGGATGCCAACTAATTGTCTGAAACGAAAATACTGGCGTTAATCCAATATTAGTGAACGCATTTTCTTTCTTGTATTTATGCATCATGCTTTTTCAACTGGTTCAATGCCAGGAATTTGTCGACAGACTAGCCAGAAAAGAGAAAAATGTTTATGTCCCGTTGTATTATAATCTGACCATAATAATGGTGATACTATTGGAATGTGATATATGGCTAAAATAAACGAGTAGTTGTAACATACTCTATAAATTACTTATAGGGGGAATTTTATAAAGAATGTTCAAAGTACCTCAATCCCTGGAAAGTTGAGGAAAGCATGTTGAAATTAACATGCTCTATCTAAAGTGTGTTTTTTTTGAAGACATGCTTCGCTTCTTTTTGGTAAAATATTACTATTTTTGTCTGCATGCAATTGCTCAATTCGGGGAATCGCTCTCGGGAATGCCTCGGAAATAGTACCCCTCGAAATCCAAAAATTATTTTTATTACCCCCTCCCCTTGATTTTTTTGTTATTGTCTTCTCCCCTCTTCCCAAAAAAACGTGTGTTCGTGCCCGACTCAACTATTTTGAAAGTACACCTTTAATTTTTTATGCAGTGTATATCTACTCACTATTCTATTCGGCGAATTTATGCAAGTATTTTAGACGAGGGGTTGAATCCAAAAGAACGCAAAGCTGTTAGATTGGAATTTTGGAATTCTGCGAGCGCCTCTTATTTTCGTTATGTTTTAGTATAGGATTAACCTAACCTCACTTCTTTGGTGTGGTCGCTATGACACATAAGTACCCTTCTATCTTATAGCAAAGCATGGTATACAGTCTACATGTCTCACAATACTGCTATTACTACTACTGCTAACAACTCACTGCAACACCAAGCCACCTGAGGCCAACACAGCTAGCTATGCTTCTCCTTCATTTTATTCTATTCAAAGCCTTCCTTTTTACGCCCTCCCAAGAAGTTCCTATTTTCATTCAACCCTTCCTTACAACGTCCTCCCACTCTATTTGGCACGACCCGCTTTTCGTTTGACCCTAGATGATTGGCCGAAAAGGACGGTCTTTGACAATATGCCATCCTCCATCCGCAGAGCGTCTCCTAACCATCTGAACCTTTCTCTCAGTACCTAAGCGTTATAAACTTGTAACATTCCAAGCACAGTAGACTGTAGCGTCTTCTTTTTATACATTTGATACCGCGCATATTTTCCCTGGCAATATACGTCATAACCTTAGTTCAGTTTCCATAAGCTCATCGTGATGTGTAGATCGGGAACGATTGTCATTGCGCGTTGCGTGAAGGCGGAGTATGAATCTTGTGTGGTTTTAAAATTTTTCACATAATTTTTAATCCAGAGTATAAATAGCCTTTGTCGATACTGTATATTCTGTCCACTGTGATTCCAAGTTGCAATTTTCATTTTATCTAAGCTACTGGAATTATTAGGGCATCAGGAAAAGCATTGGTCCCAAACCAATGCAGGACAGGGACTAATTTATCTTCTCAGGTCTACATGAACTGCTAAAGTTGGCGTATAAACCGGACAGTAAGAAGTCCCTGAGACCTCCCGTTTGAATGGAGTCTTTGTGCAATTCTGGGTCCATCTTAGTCACAGTATGGCTTTTTCCACTTGTTGACGTTCTTCTATCAACGAGAGTCGAAATCCTGCCCAAGCTAATTAAGTTATTTTAATACAAGTTTATAACCTTCTAAGCAATATCATAATACTGGTTCGGCAAAATGCGGTGTGCGTGTAACTGACCCCTCGTTCAATTCAACTCCCGTTTTCAGTTTTTCAGTATTTCAAAAATTAGAATCTTTGCGTGCTCTATCTTGTTGTAATTGTTTGTTTTTTAAAGTCACGAAATAAATCCCTGTCAGGATCATTCATTAAAAAAGTTCTGTTTTGTTGTCACAAAAAAAAAGAAAAAAAAAAAATCAGACGTAAGAAACCATTAAAGCCAGATTTCTTTCTTCCTTTTTTATTTTTTGTTAACGGGGGTCCCCTGTCTAAATGCTCTATGATTTTCAAGTGGATAAGCGAAAAGATAAGTTTTTTCGCATCAAAAATCGAAACCCTGACGTCTCTTTTTTTTTATTCTTGTCAACAACTTCTCAAAGTTACCAAGATGATATACCCCTTGGACTCTTTATGTGACAAAATGGCAGATTTTCAAGGGAAAGTTCAAGAGAGGTGCGAAGTGAAACCTATATTTATGCCCTATTTGAACGAAAACTCATGCTGACTTCTTTAATTTCTTCATCTAAGTTGAAGAAAGATCTTTTCGTAAGGTATATTATGCATATTTTAAAACCTAAAAGTGAACAAAAGTTAATGAAAAATAAAAATTCTGATGAAAACAAAGAGGGAAGGTGAAACTTAGAATGAACAAGAATTATTGCTTCGCAGTTTATGCAACATATATATAAAAAATTGTTCCAAATAAACTGACTCATTATGTGTCCCTATATTTGTAGAACTATGAAAAAAAAAAAAAACAAGCGCTTTACTTAAAAGTGAGCGTGCTGGTTTTTTTTTATTATTATTACTATTTTTTTAAGAGAGAGAATTAAATTCACATAGTAAAATTTATTTAATCTATAATAAAATTTATTTTATGTATTCTGGATACATCACCTTAGAATAGAAACTATTTGTAAGCTTAACCAGGACAATGATTTTAATATGTTCAAAATTTATAAAAAGTGCTAAATGGGGATCCAATTTGTGCCTTTTTTGTCATCTGATTCTTCAGTTATTTTGAAATAATACTTTTTGATGTTTTGAATCGTCTATTGATGGGAATAAATCCTCTAATCTCTGCAGTAGGTTATGCTAGGAGTTGGCTCTATATCAGCCATTATAATTCTTCTGTCAGAATTAAGTGAACCAATTTGCAGGAGAATCAATATTTCACCTTGTGTCAGTGCAGTGGATAAAGCCGCGGTACTCGATAAAAAGTGTAGCTGTTCAATCTCGCCTGTCGCAAGGAAAATGGCTTTTATAATATGTTTGTTCAATTTTTTTCTCTGTTTTGTTTGAATGGCTTTTTTTTATACCACTGTCTTATTTTGCTGGCTGAGGCTTACTGCGGGGTATGTGGAAATTTACTTATTTGTAAATCTGGGCTTTATAGCTACCAATCTGGCTATAAAGCTTCGACTGGCTTTTTTTTCCTGTAAAGGTGACTATGAAATATTTTTTCAGAATGTTTAAAAACAGGGGTCTTAATTAGGGAATGGAGCTGCCCCTATCCTTCATTTATAAAAAAAAAGAATTTGTGTTTTCATTGAATAGTACCTTTATTTGTATTTTGAGAAAAAAGAAACAATGAAAAAATAAACAAAGTTCTATATTCTATATAGTCCTAGTTTATATATATGTGGTTTTCTCATAAGATTGGTTCCTTGTGAGTTATATTACTTTTGTTCTTTACTCCGCGTTTATTTTTGAATTATTGCAGGCTATAAATAAACTTGCTTACTAAAGGATTTCCCATACCGAATGTCAATAAAAGTGAAAAGCAGAGTAGACAAAGTGAAAAGCAAAGTAGAAACGTAAAACGAACACAAATTACTGCTTTCCAATTTCTGTAACATATTTTTGAAAAACTGTTTCAAATAAACTGGCTCGTCATATTTCCCTATGTTTGTAGAAGTCTGAAAAAAAAAACTGGCGCTTTACTAAAAACTTAGGCTTGCTTGAGCCTTTTAGAGAATTAAAAATGTATAGCAAACTTTATTGATTTAATGGTTGGCAAAAGACTATTGAGAGGTTTATAAATTAGTCTCCCCTATTTTCTGCACTTTACTTAGAATTTTATGCTCATGATTCTTTTTTTTTGCGTCGGTTTTGTGGTTTCAGTAGAGCTTTATACTTCAAAAATCTACAGATACTGGGACATTATTATATATATATATATATATATATATATATATATATATATATATATATATATATATATATATATATATATATATATATATATATATATATATATAATATATATATAATGTTTTTTAGAAATTAATTCACTTGAAGGTTTATGGGCTAAAAGTACCTAAACATCAAAATAGCTTATTTAGAGATAAAGAATACCTATAAATGGTAATCTGTCTTATCTTCACCCCCTTCTTTCTCTCACTATTATAAAGTTAAAATTATTTTTTCTCACTGTTCTAAAATTACTATTTTTTGCTGGGTCCTATCAGCTATCTAGAAAACTAATAATCTGGACTTTAATGCACATAAAAAATAGCTTCATAATTTGGACTGATGGGGAGTTGGAGAGTGTAGACTTAAGTAGAACAATAGGGGAATTGCAAAACAAGTCCTCAGCAAAACGAGAAAAAATATATATAAAAGAACTCACATTAAAATTCAATCGTTAAAACTAAAATATTTTTTTCTAAGCAACCCTAGCATCATTACTTCAAGGAAGTTCAACCAGGACTGGTACATCAAGCGAAGTGAAAAAAGAAAGTTCATTCAAATGGAATAAGAAACATTTACAGACAAGTTCTTAAAGCTAATCTTGCCTTTTTGGCAGCCAGCCTAGAAGGTCTATCCGTAACAGGTTGAGTGGAATTGTTTGCTGGTTTTTTAATATAATTAGTTAAATCATTTCTAATTAAATTTGTATATAAAACATTAAGCGAATATTCCCTCAAATCCCTATTTAAAGAAGTATTACTATTTATTTTGATTCTAATTTCAATTGCCTCTCGAACAACCTTTTTTATGCCTAAATCATTGCTAATAAGGCAAGTTTCTTCAAAAAACTCTTTATGGCTAGGATTATCAAAGATATAACTGCTTAAAGCAGAATCAAAAGAAATATTTGTAGTATTAGAATTTAAAGCTTTAGTTGTGTCATCATTATGCTGATGTAGGTGTTTTTCTAAATTTTGATGGGTTCTACCAACATAGTAGTTGCCAGTCACATGGTATTTGATATACCCCTCTTTGGCGAGTAACTGGGGTTATATCTTTACCAGAGTTTAGGAAGTTCATGATTTTAAAATTATTGGTAAATACTGCATAAATTTTTTTTTGTGTTCAAGCTTTTTTAAACTTGTAGTGACTTTTGAAATATATAGAAGGTAAATTATATTTGAGGGCTTGGCGGGAACTTCGCGTGATAAAAGACCCTTGATTTTACGGTAGTATCTTATCAATCTTCGGCTAATTGTATTGTTAATAAAGACAATAGGATAACCATTTGCAAAAAGTATGTCTCTAATAACGTTACGTTTATAAAGTTACGTGCATGACTTGAGCAGGAATCATTGTAAATACAAACATAAACAGAGGTTCCAAAACAGTAGGCTGTGTCCTTTAAATGCGACCTTAAATTACTGTTGCAAAAGCGAGGCTTCTAAAAATTTCTAATTGAAGGAATTTTCTGAAAGGAACATATAAACAAATAAGAGAACATATAGCTACTTTGGAATAAGGTTATTTTATTGAAGATGTGGACCTACAGTTTTTTACAATCGATTAATTTTGTTTTATCTGGATGTGATTTCAATTCGTAACTCTCTGGGCTTTCAGGTTTTTCATCGTATAATTCTTAGTTTCGAATAAATATGTCTCGTAAATACCACTGAATACACATTAATAAGTACGGAAATATTCTGTTTGATTTTTACTCTTTAAGCTTTCTAATTAAAGGTATGCCAATCTAAGCTCTCACGCTTTTCTATTCATTCCTTGTAACATGCCAAATCAATTTCAGGGGTGGCTGGGGTGGCTAGTTTTTTTTCATCTTGTGTGGCAAGCGGGAATGTTAATTTTGTGTGATATTTAGTAATTCACAGTGGACCATAATGTCGAAACCTTGGTTCCACCAATAAAGACGGGTACATGGCAACACTCATGTTTTTGGACCTCCCACTTCCAACAGACCAAACTAATGCCACGACCGATAATCGAGGCTAGCGACTCGCCTTTTTGAAGAGTATTGCCGCATATATTAGGGGGGGGGGGGCTTCAAGGCCAAAACTGCCACCGAAATGCTGATTTTCTAGACTCAGTCCCCTTAAAATGCGTAAAAGGGTGTCGTAGAACCTAAAACTACTTACTTTGCCTATATGTTGCAACATAATCACTCCAGTCCCATTCTAAAATAAAAAACTTTGTCCTGAGTTGTTGCTAGGTTAAATTTGTTCAACGTCCCTCTTGCATTGAATATAATATTTTAACCTTAAAAATATAGAGTTAGTAATTTTTTTAACGAAGTTCACTAAGAACAGAAACTCAGTACAGCTAGAACAATGCCAGCTAGAGCTAGATTTCAAGCTTGATTAGTGGATCAATAGATTTGATGAACCTTGTCATATCCAGAAGCAGAAGTTGGAGTCTTTTCAAGATTTAGTGTAAAAATTTCTAAAATTTTTTTTTTTTTTTTTAAAGAATAAAGTTGAAATAAAGCAGAACTTGAGGATATAGATTCAGAGAAGAAGAATCGGATGAGATATCTGCTTTGCCCCAAAATATGGTCGGTTTGAGAATATATAGAAGTCAAGTTGCTGCAATATGCTTTCATCTTGTTTGTATTTGCTACAAGTGTTAACAACAAATATGTGAATATTACGAAACAATGCTTTTCTGTTTTCGCAATCTGCTATTTGTTAAGCTGTAATATAAGGTGGAACCTAAGCAAAGAGTGTTGGGCTTAGTACTTAATCCTTGGTTAAGCTAAAATTGGGTCAGATAAGCCCTGAAGTATACGTATATAAACGGGAGCTTGCGTGCGTAGTCGTGAAATTTTAGTTAAACATGCAATGAACGGCTCTTACAGTCCTGATGAACCATAACAATCCAATTAAAAGTGATAATAATTGTTGTCAGTGAAGATTTAAAAGACAGGTTTTTTGAAGTGCCCAAGTATGGAAATGTTTGAAATCTGATTATTAGTTTTCTTCTCTTTATAGAGAGAGCTAATGCCAAGGAGCTGGAAGTGACAACCACGGTCTCAGTCTAGGCTAGATTGAATTTTCTGCTATTTAGAAGCTAATCGTCGATAAATATGCATCTCCTTTCCTTTTTTCTGTCATTAGATGAAAATTAAGTATTTTATCTTTAATGAATTAACTTTCTTTGCGAATAATTTGCTCTGTTCCCTCACAATAAGTTCCTCGTAATAAGCCCGTGAAGTAAAAGTGATAAAGGTTTGCAAACACAAGGTTTCACTATAAATCTTCTGTCAGAATGCATTGCCGATATTTCAAAGCGTTTGTGCTTTCTCTCGCTTTATCTGAAATCACGCCGTTAAATTAAAAAGGAAGTCAAAAGTTTTTCGAAACATAGATTATGTTTTAATATAGATTACAAGTTTTTCGAAAATATAGATTGTCATTCGTTAATTACGAACACAGTTCATATAATTATCCAGTATGATCATTCTCTATCTCACCCATTATAAAAACCCGGACCAGGGTGCGAGTGCTCCGGAGAACGTTTTTGCAGATATAAAACATAAGCGAAGTCAGATCTTTTCACGGGTAGACTAAGTCAGGCTGTGATCTAATCGGAAACAAGTGGAAACCCACTATTACGAATAATGCACTTTGTTGGAAACAATCGGAAACAGACTAACCCGCATTCCCGCTAATGCAGAAATAAGTGGGAGGAGCTTTTTGTTCGCACCGAGAACGAAGACCAGAAATGATCTGCGATAAGCTTACTGGATAATTATATGAACTGTGATTACGAATGACAAAAGAAAAGTGACTTACCCAAGATGCAGAATAATATTAACGTCACAACTTCGAACCGGAGGTTAAGCGTATGTGCATTGCATGAGAATGTGGTTTACGGGTCTCCTTAGCGTCTTTCCAATCGACAGGTGCAATTTACGAACATGTGCGGGGGGGGGGGGAGGTTGAATATGCTTCTTAAAATACAGTAAGAGACACTTTAGTGGATCTTTTAAATTATTTCAAATAAAAATGAAAAAATTGGAACTTTCAGAAATCTAGAGGTACTTTTTTCCAATGAAAATAATAAGAAAGGTATTTGCAATGGAAATACCGAAAAAAATATTCTCGAACTCTGAGGGAGCAAATGTTCCTGTCCCCATAATTGACTCCCCTGCACCAACGTAGATTTTTTAGTGTGGAGGAAGGTTCGTTAAAAGAGGCAAATTATCAATAGAAAGATAAGAGGGGTCGGCTCTCGAGATTAATTCTATAATTTTCTTGGAACACTTGTGAGTTTTTGGGGAGAGTGGGAGTTATGACAAAGAGATAAGAATATGAATTTATGAAAATACTTAAGTAATCATGGGGAAAGGTGTAAAATCTGTATTTTATTTCGGGGGGGGGGAATCAAAGGCCGCTTTGTACATGTCGGAGTATAAAAAAAAAATCATAATATACATGCCATAGCTCTAAGATATGTCGATTGGCTGTTTAGACGACAATCATTGAGAAATGCACGGAATGCATATATATTATATGATAGAAATACAAATATAAAACCTTTGAAGATTTAGTAGCGTCTATGTTGTCACAGTTTCTATTCCTAAATGTTATTATTCTAGTAGCCAACGTAGCTACTTATGTAGCTTCGTAGCCATTATAGTTCCAGTAGCCGATCTCCCTACACCGACGTTAATTTATTTTTTTTATTTAAATTTCTTAAACACCCCAAAGCTTTGTCACCTTTTCAACGGGGTCCAAGGGGCTTGTTTTTTTTTTTGGGGGGGGGGCAATTGCCTCTCTTAGAAAAAAAAATACCACACAAAAGACGTTTCGGAACTTTTGTTGGATTCTAAATAAGTAGAGCCCATAAGTAGTTAAACTGTTCTGCCCAGCCATAAGATCTGTATACGCGTTATTATATTATCGTTTAGGACCGAATATATTGCTGACTGTTATTTTAATTGATATTTTGTTTTGTTTTAGGTGAAAGTGATAAAGTTCAGTTATATGTGGACTATTAATAACTTTAGTTTCTGCCGAGAAGAAATGGGGGAAGTTCTAAAATCATCCACGTTCTCAGCAGGTGCAAATGATAAGTTAAAGTGGTAAGTAAATCATTTAAAAAAATGAAATGAAAGTAGATGAAAAGCTTTTTATTAAATGTTCAGATATTATATTATTTCTAGCTGCCCCTTGCGGTGTTCTAAAATATGATGCATCTTATGCTTAAATCTTTATTAACTGCTAGATTTGAATTCTCAGAATTTTGATTGTACCTCTATACTCTTTGTTAAACATTTGTCGAAGCTGGTGATCTGTGTTTCTTCCCCAAGCCTGTGCTGATACCATTCTTTTCAGAAAAATCGGACTGTTTAATCATCTACGGAACAAATCATTATCGCGTAAAAACAACCTAGCCTATACGGGCAGTATTACAAAAAAAAGTGAGGATATTCAATTGCTGTTGCGACAAAGCTCAGTGCTACCCGAGGCCGTATCCAGGGGGGAGTGGGGTTACCGCGTTTGACACACGCCCAACGTTTTTGTTCCACCCGTAGAAAAAGTAAGAAAAATACAAATAAACAAATTTTTGATGCGACGTTTTTTATAGCCCCCCCCCCCTTCGAACAAAAACTCTGGATACGCCCTTGGTGCTACTAGTTCTTTTTGGTGTTTAAGTGAAAATTAATATTATGAGCTCAATATGTCAAGGACTAAGTACTTTGTTCTTTTGTGACGCATGTTTCTAGGGTTGAAGGAAGGGACTGATTAGAAAAATGGGCGAATAAAAGAAATTGTTGTAATTGTCCTTAAATCTCAGGATTGGAGGGGGACAGCCTGTTCTTGTGTTTAAATAACGCTATATAATAACTAATTAGAGAAAGACCATTTCTGAAAAGTGGTTTTTCCTAGTAGATGAATGTACGGTCGAAATTGATAGTTTTACTTATACACTTATACAGTTCTTCAGTTGCTGATATCAAACAACTTCGGTTTTTTCGATTGGGTCTTCATGGAAAGAAATGGAGGCCGCATCTGCAGTTTTTTCAACTTCTCCTTTGAAAGGTCATAGTCATGTATCAGTGAGCGCTAAGAAAAGGACTAATAAGTGGATTTCAGTGAGACTGATGCTTAGCAATCGCCAAGCAAGGCTTGCACCAGAATATGGCTCTCAATTTTTCCTTGGAGATCCATATTTTGCTTAAGGGTCTCCTCTGATCTCCAGTATGTACCTGTGCATTTGAGCTTAACCTTGAAAGCCTCTCTTTTTCTCCGTATCTTTTGTTTAAAATAGCCATCTAAGCAGGAATTTGTGCACGTTTATTTATTGAAATTCTAAAAAATCTTTAAACTGCATCTTTTTTGTGTAAATCGGATAAGATTAAGGTGTTTCTGATAGCCGGTGAAGTAGTAGTTAGCAAACTAAAGCGGTTATTCATTAGCAGCCGTATCTCAACGGCGAAATAGTACCATTTGCGACTATCCAATCGAAACCAAAACAGGCATCTAAGAATGACTAGCGAAAATTGCTGAAAATATTTACTGAAAAAGCTAGCCATCTGAAAACGGGGGGGGGGGACTTTTGGAAATGACGTAGGTGCTTGCGTATTATAGCGACCACACTGACGTTCTTGATCTGTTGTAAAACCGGTTTCTCTGTGTGCATTCGGAGACAATTAGTTTAGCCTGAGTGAGATAAACTACTATGCAGGGTATATTTTAATTAAATATTTAATCTATAGAGTTGGTTAGGTATTTAATATAATGTGTTCTAGGCGGCCTGTTTTCCATAATTATCTGTTGTATTTTCCATAATGCTGTTACTTAAGTATTATATTTTCATCATATTTTGGTATATTTCATTAGGATTAATCTAACTTAACTTCTTGGGCGGGTTCGCTATAATACGTAAGTACCATGACACACACATCAATTGGAGCGTGGCAGAACTGTGCGGCACACTTAGTGTCCTGAGATGTACACCGGGCGGCAAAAGGTGCGTGCCTGCCCGTCTTAAAACTGACCACGTTCTAGTCAGCTCATCTCAACAAAATAGGATTATTAAGTGGGTCTCAGCTATGATTCACCGAGGTT
Source organism: Artemia sinica (assembly GCA_027921565.1). Classification (NCBI taxonomy): domain Eukaryota; kingdom Metazoa; phylum Arthropoda; class Branchiopoda; order Anostraca; family Artemiidae; genus Artemia; species Artemia sinica. The sequence continues at coordinate 34,994,496 of CM051272.1, forward strand.
TTCATCTAACAAAGTTGTAGACTTACAAAATAGAAAAAAAAAAACTGCGAAATTTGTTGCCTTTTTTAAAGCTACCTGAATTTGAATTTTGTGCTAATTATCACTAGCCATGAACAAATGCGTATCCGTGATTTTTGTTCTAGGGGTGAGGGATTACAAAAAAAACTTTATAAAATGCATCAAAATTTGTTTATATACATTTTGTTCCCTTATTGCGAATCAGAAAAAAATACGGGGTGGTGGTCAAACCTGGTACACTTACACCCCCCCCCCCTGGTCGCAGCCTTAGTCAGGAGCACTCTCCACTAGCGGCCTGCTTTTGCTTTCAAGTCTTGTCTTTTCGCGAATATCAGCCAGGCAGCTTTCCGCTCTTCGGAAATATCAGATAAAATACCAGGCCAACTCGTGAAGAACGCGATCTTGTGAGCAAGTTTCGCACGACTGATCTGTCAATAAGCATGGCATTATAGAGGAAATTAGATCTTGTGACTAATTAATAATGTAGCCTAACACTGATTACGTTTAATACGGTTGATAGATCTGAGTCGCTATTAAGGCCAAAATAAATGGTTGCTTTATTCCCTTGAGCTAAAGTATATTCGACTCTTTGAGATTGTCATCATTTTTATAGGAAAAACCTTGGCCATTTGAAATATTAATTTGCTATTTGAAATAGCCACATCTATGTGGTGCCTGGAGCTACGCTCTTAATTAATTAAATTTTGTAAATTAAGAGCCATGACCGAAAAATGCTAACTTCTTTTTTTTGTCTTCACTGGCATTTTATTGTTTCATCTTCTTCGTATATTCACAGTATTTTTGGAAGGGAGTTCTCTTCAGATACATCTGTTGGGAACCCCCGTTTGTGTCCACAATCCCATAGTAGAAAAACTAAGAACAAATATGTCGTGGTTTAAAAAAAAAGTACAGACGAGTCGGACAAACATTTCAGGAGGAGGGCTCAAACCCCTTAACTCCCCCTGTATAGATGTTATCTCGTCTTTATAAACAATAAGGCGTCATAGAAGAAATGAAGAAGCAAAAATTAAAGCAGTAAGAAACTGAAAACAATGTCACATAAAGGGAGTAAAAATAAAATAAAAAGACAAAACTGAAAAATGAAATCAAGTACAAAATCACATAAAAAAATTGCAATTTCTAATAATCCAATCCGAAAGCACCAAAATAAAAATATAAATTCAAGTTAAAATAGAATTATCCCTTTTCACACAGATGAAAACAGGCACAACATGGTCCCGGTACATACAAAACCCGATAAAAACATGGTCCCCCCCCCCCCCCCCCCTGGATACGGCCCCCTGGTCCCGCCATAGTATTTTTGTGCCTGTTTTCATCCCCGCAAAATATCCTGTTGCCACTGTCTTTAACTCTCTGGCCTTCTACACATAAATCGGTAGTTGTTGACAATCCCACAAGAGTTACTTTAATAAGGGTTTGATTCATATTAAACAGATATTCGCATCAACCGCCAGGACCTATCTTCTTTAGACTAAACGTTCTTTAAAAAAAACCTAATATTTATAATTCTGTCAACCAACAGAAAAAAAATAACAAAGAAAATAGAACGGCTCAGCTTCACTTAACTTGATGTGACACTAAAAAAAAGGGTACTGGTTAAGAAAGCGGGAAACACGCGATATATTATATTGGGAAGATGCTTAAGAAACTATTAAAACAGGTTTCTTTGAATAGAAAATTGGATTGCACACCGTGGTTTTTCACTTCGTTTACAATATTAAAACTTTGTTTTTTGGGGTTTAGGGAAAAAAAGTACATAGATTAGGTTGGGTTACGTATTTGATATAAGCTCTGCTTTACCCCCACCCCCCTAATATGCAAATATATATAGCCAAAATTTGTTTCTAAACTAGTATATTTTTCATCCTATTTTTTTAATTCATTTGCATTAACGAAACTTCACTTATCACGTGTTTCCCGCTTTCTTAACCAGTACCCTTTTTTTAGTGTCACATCAAGTTAAGTGAAGCTGAGCCGTTCTATTTTCTTTGTTATTTTTTTTCTGTTGGTTGACAGAATTATAAATATTAGGTTTTTCGTAAAAAATTCGTAAAAAAAGAAAAAAGGATAGATTGAAAAAACTCCCAGACAAATAAATCCTTTTCATTTTTTTTTATTAATTCAGATTAAGGAAGGAACTGTTTACCGTGTTTACCACGGGTAACTTCACTTATCACGTGTTTACCGCTTTCTTAACCAGTACCAAAAAAAAGTCACAATTATCTTTCTCTCACTGCCCTCTAAAAAACTAAAAAAAAAACGCTGAGAAACTAAGCTAAAAAGAGCTTTACATGAGTGGGCCCATCTGTTAGTTAAGTATGGAATGTGAGCTTTGAAATTCTAGAACGAATGCTCTCTTCGATACACAAGGCCAAAGGATTCTACCCCTCCCCCGTATCGATATACATAATTAAGAATTATTCACTCTTTCGACCTCATTGTTAATGTGGTGTGCTGTATCCATTCCGTAATTCTTAACTTGCCATTCATCAAGATAATAATATGTGTCACCCTTATAATTAGTGTTAATTATTTGACACATTAGGTGTCTTTGAGATAACAACAAATTTCATTACAGGCTGTTCTACATATTTTGTAATAGTTGTCATAAGTTTGTCATCAATGACGTGTATCATTGATGACGGGCCTATGGTAGTGTGGATCCTGTCTGAATTCTTGTTTAGTTTCTTCAGGGTATTGGGGTCAAGATTAGATCAGAAGAAAGTGGAACGCTATGCTTTACTTTCCACTGTTCGCTTATATTGTCGTCGGTTTCAAGGAGAAGACGAGGAAGAGTCTTCGGGTCAACTTTTGTTTACTGTCTTCGGATTAGAAAGTGGAGATTTTTATATATAATTTGATCAATTATTGAGCTTTCACGATAATTTTTTCAGATTTTTTCAAATACAAGTACAGCGTTACAAATACTGCGTTCAGACTCGGGGTGATGGTATGAAGACCCTCCCCCCCCCAGAAAAAAGACTGTCTAAAAATCATTCAGGACTTTTTAATGCTTTGGAATTAGCAAAAACTCAGATGTCAGGCTCCACTAGGTATTAAACCTAGGAGGGGTCCAATGATTTTTTTCAGCGTCCGATGCTTTAAAAACTTGCATTTAGATCAGTGGTTCCCAACCGATTTTGGGCCATGTCCCACCTATGTTTCTCTAGAATCATGATGCCCCCCCCCCTTTGTGCTATTTAAATTTTGTTATTTCAAATTTTACGTATATTCACCTAAAGGAACCTTAAAAGGCCATTAACTTGGTATCTTTACGGGTCGTCTTCTAGACATATTTTTTGCTAATAAAAAATATTGTCTGAATTAAACACCTTTTATATAATATATGACATTGCCATAGGCTGCTATTAATCGTTTTTGTTCTTTAAATGCATATGAATGTGACGTCATTCATATTTTTTTTTCAAAGTATAGCTCTAAAGCATAGTCAGTCGAAGGGTAGACATCCTGCTCATAACCCACTAAAATATTACCATGCCCAACGATGAGGCCTGTGCCCCACGTTGGGAATCACAGATTTAGATCCATCTAGGGCGTTAATTTTTAAGTATATTAAAAAAACCGAGATCCTCAAATACTTCTCCCCATCATCCTCCTTTGCAATTAGATGTTTTGCACCCTTCATGTACGCATGATCTGATCCTAGGATTTTTATTTAGTTTTCCTGCTCTTACCACTTTACCCCCCCCCCTGCAACTCGTCACCTAGTTTACAGCTCAGTGTAAACATAATACACAAATCAGTGTATTATGAAAGAAAAAAGGACTGTATCCTTTTCGTTTTATTAGAATAGGCATAAGAAGTTGTGCATTTAAATTTTAGGAGCAGATGGTCACACCACGCTGATCTTTTTAATCGTTTGACTTTTCTATACCTTTTAGTGTCACGAACAATACCAATTGTTTCCCTGTTATTTTGTTTCTAGAGCAGGTGATATAGTTTGCTTCTTTTTTTCATAATTGAGGTACCTGTTAAGCGACCCATTTCAAGAATTGGGTCGAATCTTGAAACCGCTTTGGGTGGAGCAGTACTACCCACGTGATTTCTTTGGGATTTTTCCTGTTAGATGCATGGAAAGAATGTAATTAGTCGCGGCGTATGTTAAATGACATTTATTAAGTAGATTCAGATAAAAGCCTGTCCTTCAAAAATTTGTCAGGCGTCTAAAGGACAAAATAATAAAACTTTTAATGTCTCGCCTTTTCCTTTCGATTGTATTTAATTATTATTTTTTTTTTCGTAGGAAAGATAATGTCTTTTGGAAAATTTGATTCTATTCAGGGTTTGAAGCTGTAGAAAAAGATTAAGACGAGGTGATGTAAGGCCTCATCAAGGATTTGAGTAGCTTTGTACCAGTGGAGGGGGGGGGGGTAGACAGGTATCAGACTTTAGTGTGGCCAGGGATGCTGGGGTAGACAAACCTGCTAAACATGGATCAAAACAGGAACATTTCTTCAAGAATAGGGGAAAATACGCTTTGTGCAGTCTTATCCAAGTAAAAACATCCTGAATATTACCCCCCCCCCGTAGCATGGTGTCTGTCCTCATTTCTTCAGAGTGTTTTTTTTCTATGGTTGTTTTGCTAATTACAAACTTTAAACTTGTTAAAGAAGAAGAAAAATTAAAATTGATGAAGGTTCCAACAGGCATGTAAACGCATAGATGAGTTTTTTTAATTAAATTTTTTCTATTGCTATATTAATTTTAAAATGTTCATTTTTGAAAGTTGCGATCGAATATCATCAACAGTGTTTTTGTTCGATTTTTTTTTAAACCACATTCTTAGATTAAGATAAATGAGTTCCTAAATTAATATTTTTGTTTCAAATAATCTACTCTCTCCTAAGCTGTGCTAAAAATGGTCCATGATTCTCAATGATTTATTCTGAACAGCTTTTAGCCCTCCTAGGTTTGAAGGGAAGTCAACCTTCAAACACTCGAGCTATACTTGAAATTCAATAAAACAAATATTTTTTTTTTTTTAACTGAAAGTAAGGAGTGACATTAAAACTTAAAACGAACAGAAATTATTCCGTATATGAAAGGGGCTAACTCCTCCTCAACGCCTCGCTCCTTACGCTACAGTTGTTTTATTGTTTTAAAAAATAGAGTTGTGAGAAAGAGTCAAACTTTAGCGTAAAGTGCGAGGCGTTGAGGAGGGGACATCTCCTTTCATATACGGAAAAAAAATCTGTTCGTTTTAAGTTTTAATGTCGCTCCCTACTTTCCGATAAAAATACTTGTTTTTTTATTAATTTCTGAACTTTTTTGTATAAATACAGGTTTTGATTTTGGCTCACCGTACATGAATAATTAAAAACCAAATTTGCATTGTAATTTTACTTTTTTTGAATAAATTACATTCTCAAAATTTTGATCGGACGATTTTGAGAAAAAAAGGGTGGAGGAGGGGGCCTAGTTGTCCTCCGATTTTTTGGTTACTTAAAAAGGGTACTAGAACGTTTAATTTTATTTACGAACGTTTTTATTTGTAATAAATATACGTAACTTACGTAACGAACTTCTATATTCGTATATTTTTATTGCGTATGTGAGGGGATTCGCCCCCTCGTCAATACCTCACTCTTTACGCTAAAGTTTGAATTTTGTTCCAATTCTTTTGGAATGACCCCTGAATCACAAAGGGTTTAATTAGAATAAATAGCTCTTATGAAAGTACTAAAAAAACTGTAGCGTAAAGAGCGAGGTATTGACGAGGGGCGAACCCCCTCTCTGTTCGTTTTATTTTATAATGATGCTCCTTACTTTCACTTGAACACACTTTTTTTTTAATTTTGTTTCTGATTGTTTTTAAATAATGCTGGAAATCTGGGCGTCCCTTCATGGAAAACAACATTCCCTATGAAAAATTCTTCCATGGAGAGATCCTCCCACGTCACCTCCTCCCCCACCCAGACGAAAAAATTCCCCCTGAAAACATCTATATGCTTCCCAATAACCAATACTAAATGTAAACAATGGGCAAAGTTCATAACTTAAAGCCCTTCTCACGGGGACTGTGGGGGATTAAGTCATCCTCAAAGACATAGTTATTAGATTTTTTGACTACGCTGAAAAAAAAAATGGCTATCTCAAAATTTTGATCCGGTGACTTAGGGAAAAAATGAGCATGGGAGGGGGCCTAGTTGACCTCCAATTTTTTGGTCACTTAAAAAGGACACTAGAACTTTTAACTTCTGTTCGAATGAGCCCTCTCGCGATATTCTGGGACCACTGGGTCGATACGATCACCCCTGAAAAAAAAAAGAACACGCATCCGTGATCTTTCTTCTGGCAAAAAATACAAAATTCCACATTTTTCCAGATAGGAGCTTGAGACCTCTAAAGTAGGGTTTTCTGATACGATGAATCTGATGGTGTGATTTTCACTAAGATTCTAAGACTTTTAGGGGGTGTTCCCCCTTTTTTCTTAAATAAGACAAATTTTCTCTGGTTCGTAACTTTTGATGGGTAAGACTAAAAATGATGAAACTTACATATTTGAAATCAGCATAAAAATTTTATTCTTTTTATGTATCTATTGGTATCAAAATTTAGTTTTTTAGAGTTTCGGTTACTAATGAGCCGGGTCACTCCTTACTTACAGTTCGTTACCACGAACTGTTTGATAGCAATCAATTAATATAAAGTACACATTTCTCATAATTTGGTATGGAAATAAAAACTTCAATCTATGCAAATAACATATATTTCTAGACGCTGTTGCCCTGAGTTTGCCAATATTTGCTTTAAATGATAGATTGATATATATATATATATATATATATATATATATATATATATATATATATATATATATATATATATATATATATATATATATATATATATATATATATATATATATATATTGACGTGTCTAGGTTAGGGTTTAATCGACTAGCGATAAACCAACAACTTAACATTCAGAACTACATTTTCAGGGACAGTCGTAAGCCCTCGTCGTTTCCTGCCCTCAAACTAATTGTTGTATGTATCATCTGCAAGCAATGATGGAAATTCATCGCTTAAAGGGCAGCAATTTCGAAGACTCTTTATATATATATATATATATATATATATGTATATATATATATATATATATATATATATATATATATATATATATATATATATATATATATATATATATATATATATATATATATATATATGTATGTATGTATATATATAATATCGGCCCACGATCCCTGAGGAATTCCTAATTTTTCAAACGGAAAACAAGATGGTTTGTCACCAACTTGTACTTTAAAACCTCTTTCAGATAAATATGATATTTTTGTCATAGCTCAATCAGGAACCATTCCGCACATTTCTATATTTTCCGACTTATCAAAAATAAATTGCTTGGTCATTCAACTGTATCGAAAGATTATGTAGGTAAATAAAATAGTTGCTGCCAAATGACTATTATCAATGCGTCTGAAAAAAAAAAAAAATCAAGCAGCTATAGCTTGCTCTGTTGACCTATCACTCACAAAATCATACTGACTAGGAGAAAGAAAAACTTTTTCTTCGTCAAAAAATGAATTAATTGTGCTTTTTTTCTGTCTGGACACAAAAAAAACTTTAAAAAACGCCTGAAAATTTATAAAAAAAAAACTTATACGAGTTGGGCAGAAATTTCGGAAGGGGATTCATACGCATTAACCCCTGTTCCCTGGGTGTGGCCTTGTATATTAGATTCATTTGGATGCTGTATCTTTTACCTTACAAGTTTTTTTCCTTTATACTTTTTAACAGGCTGTCAGTGAGCCATGTCTTTACAAGCTTAATCTTTTTTATTTTTTACACAAACGGACATACTTTACCAAATATTTGGTTAGGTTTACTTTAAACTTGAACAGTTGACTGATTATGGTCTTCACGCCAGCTAGAAAGGGGGGTGGAGGGCATGGAGTTCCTGTTTCGATACTTTTTCAAAGGTCCTATGAAAAATTGGAAAATTGCACCGTGAAAATGCACTTTCTTATGTCTCCCAACCCGCGCGGTAAAATCATCTTCTTGGGTAATGGCGTCAATTCACAAAAAGGTAGGGGAGGGGGTAAAATTTATTTTAAAAATCTAGGGTCGGGACCTTTTTTTCAATGAAAATACAATGAAAAAAGAGTTTTCAATGAAAACGCCAGAAATATTTTTGTAATCTGTGGGAGGAATCTAGTGGGGAAAATGTCCCCCCTAATTGACGCCCCTGTTCCTGGGTTGGACTTCTGCGCGTCTTTGCTTATACTCACCCCCGTCTTTAGATTTGGATTGCTTGATCTTGTGTTGGTTTTATTTATGTTTTAAGACAGTTCTTTTTTCTAGGTGTTTACGAGTGAATCCAAAAGGCTTAGATGAAGAAAGTAAAGACTATTTATCTTTATACCTGTTGTTAGTATCCTGTAATAAATCTGAAGTTAGAGCCAAATTCAAATTTCCATTTTAAATGCAAAAAGGGAAGAAACCAAAGCAATGGGTACGTATCTTCACATTAGGCCTACTCTTTTTTCTAATATCTTTTTTTTTTTTATGGCGGTACTTTTATGATATAGAGACCACTCTTTCTAACTTGAGCAACCACCCTCAAGAAGTGGAGTTTGGTTAATCATATTGAAATATAAAAAATATGATCAAAATATAATACTTTATTCAGAAAATTATGGAAAGTAGGCCACCCAGAACGCATTATATTAAATACCTACCTAACTAACTATATATACGTACCTAACTATTATATTAAATACCTATCTAACTAACTCTATATATATATATATATATATATATATATATATATATATATATATATATATATATATATATATATATATATATATATATATATATATATATATATATATATATATATATATATATATATATATATTAAATATCTCATTAAAAAATATCTGCATAGTAGTTTATCTCACTCAGACTAAGCTGATTATCTCCGAGTATACGCAGATAACCAGTTTTATTACACATCAAGAACAAAGTGTGGTTGCTAAATCATATAAGTACCATTAGGGCTTAATTTGAGCAGAGCCGTATCAGTGGGTTTTACCCCGTTTGAACCCCGCTTCCACCCCCGAAGTTTACTCGTACAAAAATAAAGAAATACTTCTAACAAATTTTTGTTCATATTGTAAAGTTTTGTTGTGACCCCTCCCCCTCCTGAGCAAAAATTCTAGATACGTCCTCATTGGTGCACATGATTCTATTATGTGTCGTCGGATTAGGGGCGGATCTACAGCAAAATCTTGGGGGAGGGCCAATGTGACAAGGGCCAATGTGTCAATGAGCAAAATCTTGGGGGAAGGGGGGCAGTGTGACAATTGACAAATTATTCTAAAAAAAAGGGAGAAAAACATGATAAGAGGGTGCTAGAAAAAATCCGCCAGTGCGTCGAATGTTATTTATACGAAAAAAGACAAATTCTTTAAAGTGATATTAAGAGTAAAAATACAGCACCACAGTAATCAACATTTCAACAATGCGTCCTAGCCTTCAAAAAAGTAGAGTCGACACATTTTTGTGCTTTCATTGGGAGTTTACATTATACTACGCTGTTAAAATAAAAAAAGAATATGATAAGGTTTTTGTTGCTATATCTTCACACCCTGTTCTCGTGGTTATAAAATTATGTTATTACGCAAGTCTGAATGTTTGGAGATGGTCATTACAAAGACATTTACGAGGGAAGTCTAAAAATTCAAACGATTGGCTTCATTGCCGAAAAACACATCTAACCAAGATAAACCAAGACGAATCTCCGTTGACCCGTCGATGTTGGTTGAAAAATCATTTTATTTGACCGACTCTGATTGGCCAAAATTTTTACACTAAAAACAAGAACAAGGAAATTACCTCGACCAAGTAGGTTCAGGGACGCCAATGACGGAATCTGGGGAAGGGAGGGGGAGGATTTATTTCAGCATTTGAAGAAATCAAGATACAAAAAAAAAGTTTTCAAAAAATCTAGGGCGGGCGCTTTTTTTTCGTTTCAATGAAAATGCTTAGACTAGGTTAAACGCAGCAGAAATTTTCTTCTGATGTATTTTCTTCATTATAAGCATGCTTGTTTTGAAGGAAAATTGTTGAAATTGAACAAATAGTTTTTTTTAAGTAAGCTAAGCATTTACTGTCGTTCAGAGATTAAGAGTGACATCAGCTGCCAATTATTTGAGGATTCATTTAAATGTTGGGAAATAAAACCAGGCTCCTGTCACCTGTCATCATGTCACCTTTGTACATGGTCAACACCTCTCTTGAAAGGATCATAAAGTGAAGTCGAAGTTGAGCAGTAAATTAAAAGTAAAAATCACATGACGCAAGACTCACTTGGGACTATATGTGTACATCCGTCTATCCTAAGTGGGAGGGGTCTGAGGATTTTTTCTTTGTGTACAATTATGACATGGGGCCGGGATACTGGGTATTGTGCCGCTCTGTCTGTACTCGTAAACGAAATATGTCCAATCACTGCTAGTGGTTTCGTTTTTTTTTGTATTTACAGGTGGGTATGTGTGCATATCAATATATATGGTCTTTAATTCCCTCCTTTTTTGCGAGTGGGGACTTAAGCCATTCAAGCTTAAATCGAACATTAATTGCTTTGCGGTAATAAAGAAGGACCCAGAACATGGCTGTAATTCTTGAACTCCTGAGAAATATCGTAGTAAGATTGGCACTTATTGTATGAGAGAAATGTCTTACTACGTTGTTTGTTCCTTGTGGGATAACTAATTTGGCTGAGTGACTGGTTTTCCTGTGGGACTCTTTAAGGCAAGCATGAAAAACTGGCCATTTCCCTAGGCCGTTCGTACGCAACCTGTGGCCTCTGGTGCAAAAATTTCATACTTGGCTATGAACGCTCTCATTATTGAATAATTGCTTCTTTAGAGATCTAGTAATTATTGTTTTTCAAAAGTTGGATATGTGGCCCTTCTCTTAGGTAGCAAAAGTATGTATATGATCTAAAAATTAGTCTGGATGTGACCGTTCAAGTTAAAATAAAAGTTATGATCTTTAGTAAGTCAGTAAATGTGGTAAACTCTGGAACGAAAAAAAAAACGGTTATTTAAAAGGGCAAATTAAAAAGGGCAAAGGGCAAGTTCTAAAAAAAAAAAACTAATCAGAGGTGGGAAATTTTGAAAAGTTCAAGGGGGGGGGGGGGGTTCGCCGCCACCTTGCCATTTGCCATTTTGTTTGATAGCCATTTGTTCAGCATAATCGAAAAATCTAATAACTATATCTTTGAGGATGACTTAATCCCCCATAGTCCCGGGGGAAGGGCTTCAAGTTATTAACTTTGCCCATTGTTTACATATAGTATTGGTTATTGGGAAGTATACAGACGTTTTAAGGGGGGGAATTTTTTTCTTGTGGAGGGCGAGGGAAGGGGTTACGCGGGGGGATCTCTCCATGGAGGAATTTTCATAGGGGAAGGGAATTTTTCATGAAAGGGCGCCGGGTTTCCCTGCATTATCCAAAAAAAACGATCAGAAATTAAATAAATAAAACAAGTTTTTTCAACTGAAAGTAAGGAGCGACATTAAAACATAAAACGAACAGAAATTATTATGTATATGAGGGGGTTCGCCCCCCTCGTCAATACCTTGCTCTTTACGGTGACGTTCGAATTTTGTTCCAATTCTTTTAGAATGAACCCTGAAATCACAAGGTTCTCTGAATCGATATTTCTTAGAGGTTGGAAATTTGGAAAAGGTCAAGGTGAGATGTTTCTTTTTGCTACTTAAGCCTTTGATGCCATGCTTTGAATGAACATTTTCTTAGTAAAAGAAAGAATTACCGCGATTGGGCATTTTTATAAGCTATTTTTGAGCGTCTCAAAACTAACTCTAGTTTAGCCAGTCGTAATGCTTATTTAGTATCTGATTAAAAAGTCCAAACTGTTTGAACTTTCAGTATCTGAAAGATGAATTTTTATATCTGTTTGAATCCTCTTTGTTTCTTTTAGAAAGTCAGCGAGCCTACCGTTTTGTACAAGGGAAAGACTGGGTTTCAAAAAATTCATTAGGCGAGACTTCCTATTGGATGAAGCAAATGGCCTTCTACCTGACGACAAGCTTACCCTATTTTGTGAGGTAAGTTGATTTCCTTATTGGTCACCATTTGAGGGAGGGCCAGAGGACCATTCTCTCAATTCTAAATATAAATAAAACATGTGCTAAAAGAAAAAAAATGTCTTAAAATTGGTCAAGATTAGTCTCTTTGCAGTCATGGTCCATCGAAAATTTCCTGCTCTTGGTCTTTCAATAAAAATTTTGTTTTGATGATTCTTAAATTAAATTTTGGTACTGGTGCATTATATGGACACTTCTAAAAAGTCAAGTTTGGTTAATGCTAATGAAATAAAACAAAAGATGATGAAAATATAATAGTTTAGAAACAAATTTGGGCTATATATTTGCACATTAGGGGGTGAGAGGTAAAGCATAGCATATTAAATACGTAACCTAACCTAACCTAGGTACCTTCCCCCCCCCCTAAACCCCAAAAAACAACAGTTTAAATATCGTAAACGCAATGAAAACCACGCTTTGTATTGCATTTCTCTATAGCGGTCTCTTGTAATAAACCGTCTGGCGGGTTTTTCGTGACTGGTTTCCTTGTACAATATATAAAAGTGTCCATATAACGCATCAGTACCTATGTTTTTTTTCCAAGAAGTGGAATTCCGTCTCTGGAAGCGAAAAGAAAAGAATTTGATTTGCATATGCCATGATTCATGGAAAAAAATATGTTATTAACTGGCTTTGACTTGTATTATTCGAGAACTAGTAGAGAAGCCTTTCTGGTAACAGCAATGAAAAAGAAAAAGCTGTAGCGTTTGCTCTTTTTTGAGAATAAAAAAAATATATTTTACCCAGCCATATCATCACAAAATTCAATTAAGCCTTGATACAACAACAACAAAGAAACAGGGTATACTTACTAAAAAAATTATTTTGGGATACTTTCGGGCTTATTTTGGGAACACTTGACTACTAAGAGAATTGATTTGACTACTTAATTGAGTTCTTTATCCAAAATAAGGCAAAATTAGTTTAGTAATAAGGGATCTTGTTTCTGCAAAAACAGAATTACGAAGCTTGAAGAATGTCAAGATACGCCAAACGTTAGATGGTGTTTGTGCCTTTTTTTATCGACACTAGCGCCAGTTTCCACTCTAGTAAGTTGCCCATACACTTTGGCTCTATCTGCTGAAGATGCTTTACACTTTTTGTGTATTTATATATAAAAATAAACAGGTTTCTACTATAAACGAGTTTTCTCTAGAGTTGTAGACACTTACGCACGTTTTCCGCGTTCAGTACTGCTTATTTAATTCAATTCAAACATTTTATTGACCTCCAGAATGGAGAATAAAAAAATAAACAAATTGGTTGCATACAATTTGACACAAAATATAAATCTAAATGCTGATCCATAGACACAAACCTAAAATGTCGTTATAGTTTTTATTTACGTTTCTTTAGTAACATCATAAATTTTAACAATACGAGTTTTTTGCACATCAAAAGCTTTAATTGTATGTCTTGTGTTTTGACTTTAAGTCAACTATATAATACCAATAGATCAAAGAGGGTGTTGTTTAGACCTGAGGCAGCCCGGAGAATCCCTTACTATCAGATGTAGAACTATTGATTCTTTTCCAGTTACTTTTTTTTTGAAAGAAAGAAGGATTTATTTAAAAAAGAACATATCAATAAAAAATTATTACTTCCTCCCCTAAAAAGCAACTTCCTTCCGAATTAGTTTGATTCTGACTAAGTAGACGATGAATAAGAGACACTATTCTTTACGCTTGAGATAGAGCGCGTAGCCCCTTGCTTTCAGATTTTGAACGACGTGTTTTTTTTTAAGCTACTCCTGAATAGTTTTATTCATATTTCATAGATGATAGATCAGAGGCGTTATGTTGTTTACACCTGAGCTAGGGTGCGTAGCCCCTTGATTTCAAATATAAAAATCTAATGTTGATATTTTTTTTCATCGGGTTCTGAATTAATTTGACTATACACACCACTGTATATAAATAATATAACAGTAAAATCACGGCTTAGTGATTTTTGGCTATTACATCCTCAGCGCGTACAAACAGCTCCTCCCATTTACTCTGCCATCAACAGTCCAATGTTTATTACCCTGGAACGCGTATTTTGCAGACACTTTCTCAAAATGCCTTTGAAACCAACTCGAGAGTTCAAAACCTACTTGTAATTCCTAAAAACATCTAATAATAACATAGCACTACTAATTACCGATTTTTATATATGCATTGGAATAAATTAATTTAAAATTTGATTCTCTAAAATTTAGTGTTACTAAGGTGAAACCAAGTTTTGCGGTCAAGAGAAATCTGAGTTGTCTACCCGTGAAAAAATCGAATGTCGCTTATGTTTATACTTGTTAAATGTTCTCCGGAGCACTTGCATCTCGTTCCGGCTTTGTACAATATTTGAGACAGGGAATGATCATACTGTATTATATTTATATACGGTGATACACACCTGTCCTTTAATAAAAAAAAAATGCATGCATGTGGCATATCTAAGAACTAAAATTGTTACATTATGCTTTTTTATTTTTGACAGACTTTATAGACGATGGATCAGAGCCACTCAGCTGCCAAACTACTACTGAATTTTTTTTCGATCAAATACTGAATTAACTTGAAGGCGCATAGCGCCTTGATTTTAAATATCGCACAAATATTAATATTTATTTTCATTAGGCTGTGAATTAATTTGATTTTATACACACTTGACTTTTAATAAAAGGCAAATGCATGTATATGGCATATTTAAAAACTTAAATTATACATTGTGCTTTTTACTTTTGATGGACTGTATGGATGATAGATCAGAGCTGTTAAGTTGCCAAACTACTGTTGACATTTTTCCCATCAAATAGGCCTACTGAATAAATTTGACTTTATGGACACTCCCCTTTTAATAAAAGATAAATAAGTTTATATTTCGGGTGAATTGTATAGACAGAAAATTCGAGACGTTAAAATGTTTATACCTGGGACAGGCTGCTTGGGCACTTGCTTTCAGATATACAACTACTATTGGCCTTTTTTTTCAATCAAGTTCTGAATTAATTTGACCTTATGGATGCTTGCCTTTGAATAAAAGGTATAGCTAATGAGGATTTGATACTTTTGGCTGTACTTCAAAAGCAATAAGGAAATACATTTTTTCTTCTTGTTCTTTAGTTTAAATCTTGACTGTAATGATCTTAATAAACACGTTCTTTGTGTTTTTGCCTATGTTTGAAGTTCGATGCGAATTTTGATTAGTTTATTTTTCTAATCTGTTG
Organism: Artemia sinica; assembly: GCA_027921565.1. Lineage (NCBI taxonomy): Eukaryota > Metazoa > Arthropoda > Branchiopoda > Anostraca > Artemiidae > Artemia > Artemia sinica. The sequence goes on from CM051272.1 coordinate 35,009,907, forward strand.
TAGCATAGTGGACTGATGCTCTGCTTGGCAATAGGGGGCCCAGGGTTCGATTCCCGTCGTAGCAAGGTTGGGTGACAAGCTTGCTACTTGTCCCTGTAGAAATACCCAGCCACTGAAATGTCGAGTTGACGCTCTCTGCGCCACCAAGGGCTCTTGGGGATCTTTATCCTTTTTTTCTATTAACAAAAAATCACTACTGGTAGGCTACTATCGTTGGCTGTTGCGTGCAGACTTCGTATTTTTCAATGTTCCTGACATCGAAGAAAAATATTAAAATAGCATTATCTTAATGTTAGAAAAATGTTAATTCCTTACATAAACTTGTTTTTGTCAACTCTGTTAGTTCAGCACATATTCTAGACTATGTTCTAATGGCTGTCGCAACAGCTGGCAAAATTACAATACCAGGTGTAAAGCCAAAACTTGCAACATGAATTTTGCAAACTTCGCAGTAGAGTATGTAGTTCAATATGTTCAAAGATATTAAATTTCTGAATGCTTTAGAGTCAGTCATAAAAAAAAATGTGTTCCAACGTTTTCGTTACTTGTTTGTTTATGCTTTTTATGTCATTGAGAGATAATAAGAACGATCAACAGTTTGTAGCTTAGGAGGGTGAGCATCCTTCAGTCAGAGGAGTCAATTGAGGAAGGCATTCACTCTCTTCTCTTAGATTTGGGAAAATACATCTCTTTTTTTGGGGGCGGGGGGGGATTTTAATTGAAAACAACTTTTTTTTTTTATTTTTCATTAAAACAAATGAAAAAATAGAATTGCCCTATCCCCTCCCGGTCGATTTAACAAAATTATATTTTACTTAATAGACTACATCCCCTCCCCTTTGTTTTTCCGTGAATTGACGTCATTGCCTTCAGTTTCGATTCTTGGGGATCCTTTCGGCTTCTAACAGGTTTTCTTATGATTCTTTCATCACGAATGTAAACCAAATTTTTTTTTTTTACCATACAATTGTGAAGTGTGCTCCTTCTCATTACGAAATAACCAACACAATAACACAAAAATGCAATTAAAAGACAAAAAAATGGATAATTATCGTTAAAACAAATCTTAAGGCAAATATCTTCATTGGAGTTATCCATTAAAATTAGCGGTTGTGTGGATAACATGTTGCAGGTATAGAACCCAGTATTTGGCAAATTCAAACTGTTGACAAAGTTGGAAGAAAACTAACGTAAGTAATAGTATGGTCATTATTACGATCAACAATTGCCGCTGGAAAATAGTGGCTTAGAATATTTTTTCGCGTGGTCCCCCTCCCGGGAACAACCACGTCCCCTCATATGGATGATCATAGCTGCACACAGTGGGAAAATATTTTCTAAACTTGGTCAGTAAGCACCCCTCCCGCAAAAAAAGTGACGCAAGGCTGCACTTTGTCATGCTATTACCCCCACCCCCTAACTCCTGATCCAAGTACTGGAATTCGTACTGATCGGGATGCGTCACTGAGTCGTTTTAAAAGCGTGGGAATCAGACTACAATTCTGAGGGTAAGAATCGGTCATGTACAAAAGACCTTATTCAAAAGAGAGAGAAAGTTTGCATAGAGAAAAAAAAAACGCAGAGAAATCTATTGTCCGCATATGGATATCAGCTTGTCTGACGAGAAAATTGATTTGAAATTCATTTCCGGAATGGTATATAGTTTTGTACAACGATAAACTGATAACCTTGTCGAAACAATACATAGTAAGCAACCATACGCAGGATATTGAGTAGCCCTCTATTGTCTTTCATATTTTCTTGTTCATATATATATATATATATATATATATATATATATATATATATATATATATATATATATATATATATATATATATATATATATATAATATATATATATATATATATATATATATATATATATATATATATATATAATATATATATATATATATATATATATATATATATATATATATATATATATATATATATATATATATATATATATATATATATATATATATATATATATATATATATATATATATATATATATATATATATATATACTATACTACTACTAACAACTCGTCGCAGCACCAAGCCGCCTGAGGCCAACACAGCTACGCACGCTCCTCCTCCACCCCAATCTATTCAAAGCCTCCCTTTTTACACCCGCCCACGAAGTTCCATTTCCTTTAAATCTTTCTTTATGACGTCCTCCCAACCCAGACGGGGACGACCTGCTTTCCGTTTAGCCCTAGATGGTTGGCCGAAAAGAACAATCTTCGGCAATCTGTCATCCTTCATCCGAACAACATGCCCTAACCACCTCAACCTTTCTTTCATTATAGACCTAGAAAGTGGTATTGAATCACATTTTTCGTATAGCCTATTGTTTGAAATACGGTCAGTCAGCCGGGTACCCAGAACAATCCTTAAGCAATTTCTCTGGAAAACATCTAGCAAATCTTCATCCGCTTTTCGGAGCGTCCATGCTTCAGAGCCATATTTGACCACTGTCATCACTGTAGCTTCTAAGATTCTAATCTTGGTTTGCAGACTTATCTTCCTATTCTTCCATACTTTTTTTAACTGTGAAAAAACACCCTGAGCCTTGGCTATTCTATTTTTAACATCTTCACTGCTCCACCATCTTTACTAATAATACTACCAAGGTAAGTGAAACTGCCCACCTGATCAATCTTTTCATTACCCAACGTCACCTTTTCATCTTCACTTATTCCTAGCCTTAGTGACTTGGTCTTCCTAACATTAATTTTCAAACCAATACTAGCACCCTGAACTCGCAAAACCTCTAAAACTTCATTCATTTTGCTCACACTTTCATCTAGGATGCTTAAATCATCAGCATAATCCAAGTCCAGGAGACTTTTCCTCCCCATTTGATTCCGTGGTCTCCCATTGCCTTTCCTGTGCTCCTTAAAACAAAGTCCATCAAAATAATCCATATAAAGGGGGATAGAACACAACCCTGCTTAACTCCTGATTTAATACAAAACCAGCTGCTAACCTCATTTCCTACCTTAACCGCAGCAGTGTTATTCTCGTACATAGCACTAATCACTTTAATGTATTTGTCTGGTATACCATACAAGGATAAAACCTTTACTAAAGCTCCTCTATCAACAGAATCGAACGCTTGCTCATAATCTATAAAACTAAGGACCAAGGGTGTTTGAAAAACTTAGGCACTTCTCAATTATTAACCTAAGAGTGAAAATTTGGTCAACACATCCTCTACCTTTTCTAAAACCGCACTGCTCTTCTCTTAAAACTTTGTCTACGGCATCTCTCAGTCTAAAAAGTATCATATTACTAAGCAATTTGCTACCTACAGAGACCAGACTAATGCCTCGATAATTACCACACTCACTTTTATCACCTTTCTTATAAAGTGGCTTAATTAAGGTTTTCCTAAAATCATTAGGTACTTCCCCTTTTTCAAAAATCATATTCATAATCTCCAATAACTTATTTCTAACCTCAGAGCCACCATATTTAAGAAACTCATTTACTACCCTATCAGCACCTGGAGCCTTATTATTCTTTAATCCTTTTAGTACTGTTTCTAATTCCTCCTCACAAAACAAATCTTCCTTCACATCCAAGGTATCACAAACTTTTTCATTTTCCTCTATATTTTTTCCTGCAACTCTATCTCGGTTAAGCAAATTCTCAAAATGTTCGGCCCATCTCGCTTTAGCTTTTGTCTTATCGCTAATTGCCACCCCATTCCTATCTTTAACTGGGACAAGTCCGGATTGACTACTACCTCTCAATTTGTTAACGTGCCAGTACAATATTTTACTATTATGCCGTCTAGCTGCATCTTCTAAATCCTCGGCAATTTTATCCATGGCCTCCACTTCACACCTCCTTAGTTCATATTTCAATGCTTTCTCCACTTTCTTTACATTCTTTTGTTTTCATGTGATCTATCACTCAGATAATTCTTGTACAAGTCCTTTCTCCTTTCTATTAAACTTAAAGCTTTTTCACTAATATTCTTAGCTGCAGTTCTAGCTTTCTTCCCTAATACACCTTCAGCAACTTCACAAATTATTTTTCTAAAATTATTCCAACCATCTTCCACATTATCAAATTTTAAGCTCTCAAGTTTAGTATTCAACTGTTCCTGGAAAGTTTCTCTCAAATTCTCATCCTGGAGTCTACTAACATCATAACTTCCCGGGAGGTAATTACCCTTCCGATATTTCAGCTTTAAATTAACCCTTGACACTACTAGATGGTGATCTTTACTTTTAACATCAATAACAGCACTCCTATATACCCTAGTATCTTGTATTGATCCTGCCAGTCTTCGATTTACTATAACATAATCAATAAGGTTTGCTGTCTTACCATCACGTGAATACCATGTTAGCTTATGAGCCATTTTATGACCAAACACCGTATTGGTTATAACTAGATTGTTATACCTACAAAATTGCAAAAGTCTGTATCCATTACTGTTTTCTTTTCCTACACCAAATTTACCTAAGCTGGGATACCATCTATCCATATTTCTACCAACCTGGGCGTTAAAGTCTCCCAGCAATAACATCATATTTCTACCTGGGACCTTGTCTATTTGCTCCTGTAACTGTAAGTAAAATTCATCTGAGTCATTAGTATCTCCATCAGTCGGTTCTACAGGGGCGTATACTACTATAACTGATACCTTGAACTTTCTAGTCATAAAATGAGCAATTAGTATTCTATTATTAATACCTTCCCAGCCTAAACAAGACTTAGCAGCTTCCTTATTCATCATGAGCCCTACTCCCTGTCTATGTAACCCGTCCTTCCTGCCTGAGTAAACAAATTCTATATCACCTAATTTCATGCTTCCTACCCCTGGGATATGAGTTTCTGAAACTCCTAATAGATCCAGTTCGAATCGTCTGAATTCGTCAGTCAAAATGTCGATACGATAGTCATTTTTTAATGTCGTAACATTCCAAGTTCCAATTTTCATGTTCTTTAAATCATTGAAATTTTTTCGCCTCAGGAAAAGCAATGATCCCGGATACCAGTGCAGGACGGGGATCACATATCTTCTCAAGTCTACACCGAAGTGCTTAAGCCGGCTTAGAACCGGACAGCAAGAAGTCCCTGGGACCTCCATGAATGGAGGCTTTGTGCAATCCTGGGCCCATCTTGGTCACAACATGTTTTCAGCGCTTGGCGATGCTCTTCTATCAACAAGAGTCGAAATCCTGCACAGACAATCTCAAGCCTATTACCTCCGACTCATTATATATTCATGCCTACACAAATATTATGCTACTACGGGGAGGCAACCCGTAATAGATAAATTAGCTAGGAAGAGGTTTTTCAGCCCAAAGACGCCCATCAAAACATACCAATCCCAGAAGAATTGTCCATTAGTCAGAATCCCATGCGAATGCTGTGTCGTTTACTAGGCTATAATTTCCTCGAGGGGCGCCACTCCTCAAGTGGGAATAGAGTTGACTGCAAGGTCCCCAGTCTTGCAGGTACCCCGAAAAGGTCGAGGCAGCCCTTTGCAGAGGCCGTTGTCCATAGATCTGGATCTTACGCCCTGCCACAGTTGTCCTCCTATAGAGGATCCTCCCGTGATGGTGTTCTGTATCACCATGCAATTTAACCCATTGCTGGGAGAAGGTTTGCAACTCATGGAACTTGTGGATAAACAAGTGGGCCCTTTTGAGTGTACATTTGAGGGGCCTTCTTCCTCCTCCGCCTGTATTTATGACCCCGGGCAAGGGTTGCCCCAGATTCTGTTATGGACCCCCAGGGACAAGGTCCCCCCTTGGTCCATGCCTCCTATGGAGGTACCCTACATATCTGTAGAGTGTTCCCCTATCGCCACCTGGGGACATGCTGAATGGCCTGGGGGAGGCCAGATAAACGGATCACTTTTGTTTTGCAAAGGCAATAACTCAGTGACATATTTAACCTACTACTTATAAATATACATAACTCACTGACTAGGCCTATATTAGTTATATACAGAAATATATAACTCAGTGACACATTAAACCTACTACTTATAAATATGTGTAACTCACAGACTAGGCCTATATATGTTATATACAGAAATATATAAGTGAGAGTGACATATTTAGCCTACTACTTATAAATATGTGTAACTGACTGACTAGGCATATAAGTTATATACAGAAATATATAACTCAGTGACATATTTAGCCTACTACTTAAAATATGTGTAACTCACTGACTAGGCCTATATAAGTTATATACAGAAATATATAACTCAGTGACAAATTTAGCCTACTACTTATAAAATATGTGTAACTCACTGACTAGGCCTATCTAAGTTATATACAGAAATGTATAACTGAGTGACATATTTAGCCTACTACTTATAAATATGTGTAACTCACTGACTAGGCCTATATAAGTTATATACAGAAATATATAACTGAGTGACATATTTATCCTACTGCTTATAAATATGGGTAACTCAATGACTAGGCATACAAGTTATATACATAAATATATAACTCAGCGACATATTTAACCTACTACTTATAAATATGTGTAACTCACTGACTAGGCCTATTTAAGTTATATACAGAAATATATAACTGAGTGACAAATTTAGCCTACTACTTAAAATATGTATAACTCACTGACTAGGCCTATATAAGTTATATACAAAAATATATAACTGAGTGACATATTTAGCCTACTGCTTATAAATATGTGTAAGTTACCATATAATTTTCAACAGCACAAAAATACTTGTTGGGAAATTCTTAGCTAGTTGTTTTGGTAGATTTTGAGAAGATTCCATAACTTAGATGGGAACAAAGTGAGCACACTATTCAATACTTTTTTAATGGGTCTTCTGAATATATAGCCTATATATATTATATTTCTTGTTCATATATATATATATATATATATATATATATATATATATATATATATATATATATATATATATATATATATATATATATATATATATATATATATATATATATATATATATATATATATATATATATATATATATATATATATATATATATATATAATATATATATATATATATATATATATATATATATATATATAATATATATATATATATATATAATATATATATATATATATATATAATATATATATATATATATATATATATATATATATATATATATATATATATATATATATATATATATATATATATATATATTATATATATATATATATATATATATATATATATATATATATATATATATATATATATATATGGTACTTGTCAATTAGCTGGTACACACGCGATAAGTCAATTTTGGTTAATGCTAATGAAATAAAACAAAAGATGATGAAAATATAATAGTTAGAAACAAATTTGGGCTATATATTTGCACATTAGGGGGGGGGGGGGGTAAAGCATAGCATATATTAAATACTTAACCTAACCTAGATACCTTTTCCCCCCTAACCCCCCCCCCCCCCCCCCAAAAAAAAAAAGGGAAGAAAGTTTAAATATTGTAAACGCAATGACAAACCACGCTTTGCGATCCAATTCTCTATTGACTGATACCTGTTTGACTAGTTTCCTTTAGCATCTATCTTGCGTGTATACCAGCTAATTGACAAGTAACCATATATATATATATATATATATATATATATATATATATATATATATATATATATATATATATATATATATATATATATATATATATATATATATATATATATATATATATATATATATATATATATATATATATATATATATATATATATATAGATATAGATACAATGTATATTTTTGTTAATAAATATTTGTAATTAATATTGTATCAAAATGACGCAATATTTATTAGCTAAATTGACAACGCTTTTCCTTCGCACAAATTTAAGTAAGAATTTGTTCTTTTCCAAAAACAACTACATTGTCAAAGGAAAGCCACATTTTCTTAAGCCTTTTGGTACCTTTTGATTTTAGCTCATTTTTGCTCGTTTGTCTCAAGGTTTCTTTTTTTGTGCTCGCTACTACCACAATGTTCATAAGCGTATATGAGGGTCTTTTTTCACTCACAAAAAAATTGAATTTCTGATTTTTGTTAGTTTTTTTTTTTTAAGATACATATGGTTGTGTAAGTTTCCAGCACAGTATAAAGATATAGCAGTAAGTTTACCGCAAATAATTTCTGGCTCTTCATTCTTGGTGCGAACAAACAGCTCCTCCACTTCTTCTTGCATTAGCGTGTAGAAATAGCTCCTCTCATTTGATCTGCTATCAGCGGTCCAATTACCCTGGAACGCGTATTTTGGCAGACAGAAACTTTCTCAAAATGCCTTTGAAACCAACTTGAGACTTCGAAACCCACTTTTTAATCCTAAAAACATCTAATAATAACATTGCACTACTAATTACCGATTTTCATATATGTTTTGAAATATATTAATTTAAAATTAGTTTCTTCAAAATTTAGTGTTCCAACGTTGAAGCCAAGTTTCTCGTTCAAGAGAAACTTGTCTACCCGTGAAAAGATCTAATGCCGCTTATGTTTCTACGTTCTCTAGAGCACTCGCACCTCGGTCCGGGTTTTTATAATGGGTGAGATAGGGAAAGATCATACTGCCTATAATTTATATACTGTGGTTTCCAGCTAATCAATCCTAACCATCAGATTTCTTTTTCTTTGTCCTAAGTATTTAACAGGCTCAGTGAAGGTATTTTATTCTTAATGTGGTAGTTTTGTCTTATAGCCACCACACTCAAGATCTTGTATCGCGAGCATGGGACAATAACCAGTTTTCATGGTCTTTATACCAGACAATATTAGCTTCGACTCGGGGAAAAACTACATTGTAGCTATATTTTAATGAAATATTTAGTTAGTATTTTAGTTAGGTTAGGTTAGTTTAGGCTAAGTATTTAATATAATGCGGTCTGGGCGGCCCCACATTCATAATTCATTGTTATAGTTTTCATAATTTTGTTGATTAAGTATTATGTTTTTATCATATTTTGTTTTATTTCATTAGCATTAACCAAACTTCACTTTTCGACAGAACTTGAGTGTGGTGGCTATAAGACACAAGAGCCTATAATATATATGACGTCTTTAAGCGAGTAATTGTGTGATTTATTTATTTATTTTGGTACTTATGTATTAGCCAGAAAACACGCGAGAATTTGATCGCGAAAACCAGTCAAGCAACATCTTTAACAAGACAATTCTTTTGTTTCGTTAGGCAAACAGGGGTTTCTCACTCCATGAACATTATTTAAACTTAAGTTTTTTTTTGTGGTGGAGGGGCAAAAAAAGGTACCTAGGTTAGGTTACGTATTTAATATATGCTTTGCTTTACCCCCACCCCCCCTAATGTGCAAATATATAGCCCAAATTTGTTTCTAAACTATTATATTTTCATCATCTTTTGTTTTATTTCATTAGCATTAACCAAACTTCTTCACTTCTCGCGTGTTTTCTGGCTAATACATAAGTATATTTATTTTTCTCGAAAATTGTTCCATATTTTTTTTTATTGGCACACTGAGACTTTCTGTAAAATACTTTGTGTTTGTAGTACAATCGTAACATTATGCGTCATTTTCATTTCTCAGAATAAACTGAAAACAAGCAACCTTTCCTTTTCGCTCATATCGTTATCCTTTCTCAAAAACGAATTTAGAATATTGTTGTATCATACAATATTAGTTTGAAACTATTCAATAGTTTAATTAAATATTTAAAAAAGTAAGTGTTCGAAAAAGACCATAATTAAAAAAAAAATAATAATAATAATATGTTAAAATATCCTTTAGTGATTTTCTTTAATGAAAATGCACAGAAGATAGTTTTCCAAATTGAAGGGGGTAGTGGTGCTCCAGCCCCCCCCCCCAAAAAAAAAAGAAAAAGGAAAGAGGAGAAACGTTTTTGAGCTCCTTTTCTGAGATCTCAAACACAGTTTTGTTCATTCGGGGAAACGATTTTTCTACTTTGATCCGTACAGAAACGAACTGGATGTTTCTCCTCTAAATATGGAGACATTTCTTCATCGGACGATGTGAACTCCGGGTGTTGGACCGAAATGCATTTCCTGTCGAACCTTAGGTTAAGCATTTGGAGTAGACATGTTCACTCAAATGCATATTTCCAGAAATATCAATTTATTTAGATGGGTTGCGAAGGGCAGCATTGCAGCATTTGTTGATTGTTTGGATTTTCTAATTATTTGTTGTTTATTCAGCTTACGACCTGCATTTCCCTTAGATCTATATCCTCTTCCGGGTAAAGCCCTTTTTAACGACCCTGATTGAACAAAAAAAAGGCCTTGCCAAAGATGCGTCTCTCAAATATCCGACACTGTATATATGGCATGTACCTCTTTAAAGATATAACAAAAAAAAACGTTTCCTATGTAAAGGTGCGAGGCCATTTCCTGCTTTGAAAAATATACATCCTTGTCCTGCCAAAATGTTCAACCTTGACTATCTTTGGAGCACCTCGACACCTGTACCCGAAAAAAAGACTCGTTTTAACAAAAATCTAGACTTTTTGTTATCATATAAGCAAATCTTGACAAACATACGCAAATTCTTTAACGTTTACGACCTTGCTAATGAGACCATTTTTCCCATTGAAATTCAACTTTTTTTTTCATTCCTATTAAGTGGGAACCAATAAGTATGAAAAAAGTGTATTGAGAAAGCAATAGACGCCAACTAATGCTTCCAAGCTTAAAAAGTAAAATATGAGATTTTCCAAAAAGTTTTATAAATGGAGGCAAATTAATTCTATGCACTAAGACCAGGCCTGGATTTACTAACAGGCCGGCGCCTAGGGGAACACAGTGCCAGGGGGCGCAATAAATTATCACTGAATGATTTTTTGTCGTAACAATAACTGGATTGAGGTGATTTATCGTCAAAGTGCCAGGTGCACTCCACCGCCATGCTGCCTATTCACAGAAAAGTGATTTTAAAAACAACGCAGGAATGGCCACTCATAAACTGTCAGGTGTCTCCCAAGATTGGCAGCTGAGAGTTTGGTATCACTCTCTCTCTTTTATAACCTTTAGCTCATCAGTTGCGTTCTGTTCAGTGCTTCCACTATCCCCGAATATTTCAGGGGTTTCCCCGAAAATATCGCTAGAAGCGTGAATGATTTTTTAAAAGAAGCGAGATTCTATATTCGTTTTCCCCTGGTTAATTATGATTGCATATCTTTTACAGGATGCTGTAAAACGGGTAAAGAAACAAGACCAAATTGTATATTTTCGACCATACAGATTGAAAAAGAATTCTGTCTGGCGTGCGATTTCTCTGCGGCTGATTCAAGCATCAAAACTGGTTTTCAGTTTGATCAGAATGTGAATCAAAAGGTCATGATATTGTAAGCGCTTCTCGTTTACTCTTAAAGAGAATGTGACCTCGATTTTTGAGGGAATTTGTTTTCATCTTTGCTGGAAATAGGTGGTTTTTACCTTGCTCAGATCGTTCATTTGGGGCTATTGGGTCAGGTTTCTGTCAGATGCTGTACATACTCATTTTTTGTAATGTTGCATTAATAAAGCCCTATTGCTTCTCAGATTCACTTTGTAAGTTTTCCTAAACTAGACTCTATTTCTCTAACTTTTGCCTGGCCTGCCATATTTTGCCTTCCATATCTTTCAATCTGGTCAAGATAAACCTACCAAAAATATTCTTTTGTGTATAAAATTTTTGGAAAATATACTGTCAAAATGCCGAAAAACCATGGCAGTCTGTACATTCAATTTTTGTGGGTGGAGCTGAGACTGATGAATGAAATCTTCATCTAGTGTTCACAATTTAATAATTTTGCAAAACGCATTACAAATGCTAGGCATTCATATTCAGAACACATTCCCTAGAAAAACTTACTTTTAAATTGCAACCTGAAGTTAAGGAGCTGCATGGAAGAGTTGATATTCAATCTGGCTTGATGTGGCCTGTCTACTGCGTTAATTGATAAGGTGTTATGTTTCATAAGTTTAGATTTTACAGCCGAGCGGAAAACTAAAAAAATGTGTTTCGTGTTTTTTGATTGTACCAATGGCCTGCAAAAAGAAGGCTTTCTAATGAAGGCTTTCTTAAGTATTCAGGAGACGACAAAACAAAGCGTGTCAGTTTTTTTTTTATGAAGCGTGTCATACAGCAGTTTTTGAGTAGCGGAGCCGAGTTGTTGTGTTATTTTGCTAATAAACAGGGCCATTGAGAAAAAGGAAAGGGGTTGAAATCTTTGGCTAATAAAAACGGAGTATACAGGCTCATTGTGAAATTATTTCCCTTTTTATTGTGTATATTTGGATAGGTTAAATCTTAGTGGAGGGGGGGGGGTGAAGAGATTTATTCCTCGATATCTGTCCTAGCTCCCGACAGGTATCGGGTTATATTTAAATAAAGCCTCAGTTTTATTTAAATAGATACTTTTTTCGCTTTTTTTTTCTCTCTTAATTTCTGTAAATGGAAAAGTGGTGTGGTGTAAAAATTATTTCTGAACATGTCTGCCAATTAACCCGACGTTCTCAGGTCAGTGCTCAAAAATGTTACTTTCCGAAAACACAATGAGCTAAACCCTACCTACCTAAAAACATTCAATTTGAGATTTTTTTTATATTTGGGAATTAAGCTTTTCTGTTTTTTATTTCTCCTGGGTTCAATTAAAAGAGAGACTAAAGTCTCTCCTTCTACACATCTCGCCTCCAGAGGCGGTTTTAAGGGAGAGCAGCTACTTGCCCCGGGTGTAGGAATTTTAGGGGGCACAAAATTACAAATAAACAATTTGACATTTTTAATTATTTTCTAATTATTGAAATTTTCCTTTATTAAATTAAAATTGAGGGCGCAGTTGGCAATAAGTATAAGTAAATTGAATCCCAAATGTTCATTTTTCCCATATCTTTTCCCATATAATGTAAGAAAAGTCAGAATTAAATAAACGAAAAATGTTAATAATCAATTATTTTTTTTAATTTGGCCTGAAAATTTTTGGAAACGGGGGGGGGCGCTAATGAAGATTTTGCCCCTGGCACAAGAGAGACCAGAAGTGCCACTTCTCACTGCATACACCTTTGGGTTTTTGTCCACTTTCTTGAATGATCACCATAAGTAGGCATAACATCTTAGTCCCACTTTGGGAACTGGATCTTAACTTGAGAATTTATTTGCCAAGGTGTCGTATCAGAATAACTTCATTCGAAGAGTTTTCTTGCCATTTGTTGAAAAACCAGAGGAATGTTCACCCTGAAACAGGTTTCGACCTCGCAAGTAATATAAATATGATCCAAGCTACCATAATATTAGAAATGTTAGAGAAGTATCCTTGGAATAATTACGCGCCGGTTGTAGAGATGACTTTTTAGGTAGCCTTTCCAAAATTTGTCAAGCTCATACATTTGCTGTCCTCTGTTAAAACCTTCTATTCACATTTCAAGATTTCGAGAATATTCGCAAAATAGGGATTTTCCGTTGTCAGAAAAGGAAAATAAATGAATATACAGTATGTAGTCATAGATTTTTCAAAGTCAATTTTGTTCCCTTCTTTTCTACTCAGTTTTGGCTTGGCGTAGGTTTTTTAATTATTATTATGCCTGTAATAGGTTTTGGTTATGGAAAACGGGTGAAGTCACTTTTTTACTCCTGCAGATGCTAAATCTGAATTTTTTTGTAGATACTGGGTTTCGGCAGAGGGTAGCTGATCTTTGTTCGAGGCTTGTTTTTGCCCATTTTACTTGGTAGCCGAAAAAATACATGAACATGCACGTCTTCTTAGCGAAGAACAAGGATGATTTATATATTCTGTAGTTTTTGTCTACAGGTGTGACTGCACTGTAGTTCGGGAATAAGACTGGATTTTCAATGAATGTATTGGGCAAATCTAATTTTTATATATGACAACATTGTCAGTATATGTATTCATTTTCAGGTGAGCGTTGTTGCCGATAGTGTCAACATATCTGGTCAATCAAATGCCATTCAATTTAGAGTTCCTGAATGTCGTCTCTCAGATGATTTAGGGATGCTTTTTGAAAACCAAAGATTTAGTGATGTTACACTCTCCGTTGGAGGGAAGGAATTTCAAGCACATAAAGCCATTCTTGCAGGTAAGGAGTAGTAATATTCTTGTATCAAGGGTGTGAATGATACTGCTTACAGGCCTCGATAGGCTTGCTGAGCTTATGATGTGATACATGATTTGAAATGTTAACAAATTTGTCGTATTGACATATTTGACAATTTGACAGTATTGACATTTTTGAAACAAAGAAAATTGTGTCCAAACATTCTCGGAATATTCCACATTATAACTCTAGTTGTTATTCGTAGTATTATTAGTAAGTAAAGACGGTGGGTGCAGTAAGATGTTAAAAGTAGAATAGCCAAGGCCCAGGGGTTTTTTCCACTGTTGAAAAAAGTTTGGAAGAATAGGAAGATAAGTGTGGGAACCAAAATTAATTTATTGGAATCTGCAGTGATGACAGTGGTCAGGTATGGTTCTGAAGCTTGGGTGCTCCGAGAAACGGAGGAGGATTTGCTAGATATTTTCTAGAGAAAATTCCTATGGGTTGTTTTGGGCACCCAACTCTAACCGTATCCCAAACAGTAAGCTAAACACGAGAGAAAGGATGAAATAGCTGGGACACGTTCTGCGAATGAAGGATGACCGATTTCCCTTGTCAGCCAAACCGCCTTGGGCCAAACGACAAGCAGGTTGACCCCCGAATGGGATAGGAGGATGTCGTGAGGGAAAATTTAGGGAAATGGGAACGCTTGGAATGGTGAAAGGAGGGAAGCTTTGAATAGATTGGGATGGGGGGGGGGCAGCTTGTGTAGCTGTGTTGGCCTCAGGGGGCTTGGTGCTGCAGTGAGTTGTTAGTAGTAGTAGTAGTAGTAGTAGTAGTATTGAAAAAAGGAAGGGTAAATATGCAGATATTTCGATCGAGACCTCCGCTCTTCCGTCCTCAAGGACAAGGAAGTAAATAAAAGAGTAAAAATTTATACGGATAAAAGTCTTTAGGAAGAAACAAAAACAAAACAAACCTCAAAACAAACTGGTTTGTTTGTATTTTGGCCTTTGACTTTTATCCATATATATTATATATTTTTTTTTTTACTCTTTATTCACTTTTGCGCAATGAGGTCCGTCGAGCAGAAGTCTCGATCAAATATCTACATATTTATTCATCCTTTTATCAGCGGCTAGATTTTTCTCGTTTTTTCTTCTTCAAATTATATTTTCATTTTGTCATGTATAGCCAGTGTGGTTTTCGGAATTATATACAGGTAAGTTCTTTTCCGCGTAATTCAAGCTTTTGTGAACGCAGAGAGATTATAAAGAGAAGCAACACATTTTTCTCTCGTTGACACGTTTGGCACATAGTAATATTCTGGAAACAGCTGACGGAATAAAGAAAATCCAAGCAAATGGAATTTATTGGGAAATTAATTTTCGCACGCATTTTGCAAACATTTAGTATGACCAAACTATTTAGAATTGAATGGGTGGTCTTGCCATAACTAGTAGAGTTTGAATAAGAGATCCGACTAAACGACAGAAAATTAAAAGCCGACACTTAATTTCCTTGTAATCTTAGAAAAAACCATTTAATTTCTCCCGTTTTGTACCGTAGATAGAGATATTCAGATTTAATGAAACTTAAATCATTAGAAAGTGTGATTTAGATATTTATTTATTTTTATTAAACGGAGGAGAATCTTCGTTTCAAAAATGAGGAGAGGGCAGTCCCTAAAAATATTCTAACATACCTGCTTGGGATTGATTAAAAATGAACTATAATAATTATAATGTGTGTGCATTGAATAGACAAAGTTTTGCTTAACAATTAATAAGAGATGATACATTTTCTTTATTTTAAACTAGCCTCTCGTTTACTGTTTCGAACTGTTGCCAAATTTAAGATTTTATCAAAATTGCTTTGAGGGTTCCCTGTGGTGCTAGGAAAATTCCCTAATTGGCCCTTTGCCTTTGAGAGACGATCAACCGACGCTGAGACTCAGAAAATGATTTGTTAAGATATCAAATTCCCTTAAATAGAGTGCAATGCTCCTTTGCCAGTTTTCATAAATACCCTTATCTTTAATATCTTTTTATTAAAGAATGATTTGAAATATTTTCATATGTAATACCATGGCAGCTTGTTCATACATCAATCATCTAAAATCCTAAAAGTTACATAGCAGACATTCCCTTGAGAGAAGTTGAACACTGCTAGCTGATTGTCTTGGGGGAAGTCTTGTCTTGGGGGAATTTCATGATTATCATCGGGAATCTCTAAAAACATGTTATAAAATATAGTGAATAAGAAGTAGACAGTAATTGATTTCTTTTGAAGAAGTTCATTCATTTGTTTTTCGAAGTTTGTCTTTGGTCATATAAATTAATTAATATAAATTAATTATAGAAACCAGGAGGAATTGATCTCGAACAAATCTATTCAAAAAATAAAACTGGAATTCGACTTGTGCTGTCATCTATTTTATTAGAACTTTATAGTTAAGTTCTAGTTGCTTATTTCCTAGCCTCAGCTTACATTAAGCTACAAGTTTTAAAAATTAAGCCATAAAACTAGTGAAGCAGACAGGTTTGCTTTAACCTTTCCTCGAATAAACTGTTAACTTGTCAAATTCTATCTTATATTGTTATTCAATACTGTTAACTCTTTTAATATCTTATCAGGATATAAGCATGGATAACTAACTGGAGAGAAGGAAACATGTTTAGAAAACAATTCTTACTTTATACTATGCAGAATAATCATTGTTAACACGTTTGCATTCGGCTAACCTTTATCTTCACTTATTTCAGTGTTTTTCTACTTTTTCTAAGAAATTTACCAATTTTTTCGCAATAACCTTTGTTTAATTTTGAAAATTCTGCTAAATGTAACAGTGTCAACTCAAGATTTTGGCCGTTTTTCTGAACTAAGCGCTATCTATATATTTTTGTTTCATAGAATTGTCTTTATTCAATAGACTTTTTTCATGAATTTTATGTTAACGCCGCTGCAATTACTTTAACGCCCTCTACAAAAAAAAATTGGGAAGGGTGCTCTGTTTCAAAAAGATGATTCAAAACTGAGAAAAAGCTCTTGAAAAAATGGTAATTATATTAGAAAAAATGAAAAAAAACACTGAAATAAGTGAAAATAAAGGTTAGCTGCAAAATGTGTTAACTATAATTACACTGCATATTATGAATTATTTATTTTTTTTTTTAACATGTTTCCTTCTCTCCAGTTAGTTCTCTAGGCTTATACCCTTATCAGGATCCTATAACTTAAACTCTATTTATTAATAGCCTGTAAGTGGGAAAGAGAAGATAAGATATTCATTTCGAAAAATTATTATTACAGGGTCTGAATTTCATTATCGGGATCAATAAAAAAAAATGTGATAGAAGAGTTTAAAAAACAATGATAAACTTAAAAACTAGCATGCAAAATAAATTGGCATGCAAAATAAATTTGTCAGAATGGAAGTCAATTTATTTTTGGATATTGCATCATCCCATGTAACGTCCCCAGTAGATGTACAGGGTTGCCGCTCGGCGACAAAAATCACTAGATCTTAGTGTTCTTTTGGTTGATTTAGTGATTTTCTTCAGTAATCTAATGATTTATGTGCTGATTTAGGGATTTTTCATTTAGGCAATGTAAAAAATCACCGGAAATAGTGATAAATCACTAGATGTGAAAACCCTGTAGATGTGTTCAATAAAAAGTATAAATCTAAAGCCCAATCAAAAGCCAGGAATGGAAGTCATTACTTAAAATAGGAATTCATCAAATTCGTAATATATATATATATATAAACATGCAAAACCTGGCAACGCCTATAATAAAAGAGAAACTAGCGGTATGCTTTGTTGGTTTTCCTGTAATGTAGAGTGCAAAAGTTTTTTCATATCTGGAAGTACTGCAATGAACAGGAGGCAAGGTAGGGACAGACTGACAAACAGCCTGAGGAGGTTGGCGGGGAGTGTCGTTTGGTGAAAATATTTTCCGTGCGAGGTTTTGTCGTTGCATTTTTTGAAGAGTGGATGCACATCATACCTCTTCGGCACTCAAGCGTTAAAGACTGGATCCGTCATATTAGACTTGGATGAAATTATAAAGGTTAGCTTCAAACATTTGAAGAGCTACTGGAATGTAGCCAAAGCAGAAGCTTTAGATCATATGCCATGAAGGAGGAGTGTTTGCCATTCCGTGTGTCGTTACCAGCTAAACGCAATTGGTTGTATTAGTAAGGTGAAAATTTGAAAAAAAAGAAATAAGATGGTTGCTGGTTTGATAATATTTGTACTAATATTCTGGTATAAAAAACTTCTAGACGTCTGGTTTTTCATGGACATATGTTTAATAACGTATTCTCGTTGCTTATGTTGAGAGTGAGTAATGAAACGAAATATACAATATATGAGGAAAATGGTATTTGTTTAGCCTTGTGCCACCTCATAAGGAGACATGTTAAGAAAACAATTCTTACTTTAAAATATGTATAATGATCCTAGTTCTTATATTATCCAACGGGAGAACCTTTATCATCGAGTCTTTCCACTAAAAATCCTTCTTTTTCCAGCTTAAAATAAAAAGTTTCCAAAAACCCACGCTGCTGAGATTCAATGCTTAAGTCTTTTTAAATTGCCGCTATAAATTGCCGCCTAATAAGTTCTTTTATAGATAGCGTTCATGCCGGTCTTTAGCGTTCATATTTTGATATTCGCTCTTCGCCACTGCTCTTTGGAAAAAAAAAGTATTAAAAGACGACATGAGCGCTCTCTATAAAACAACTTATTAGGTGGCAATTTATCGGGGCAATTTACAAAAAAGACTTAAGCAACGTGGTACTTTTAACGTGGGTTTTGGAAACATTTTCTTTTAAGCTTGAAAAAGAAGGATTTTTAGAGGAAAGACTTGTGATAAAGGTTCTCCCGTTGGATAATATAAGAACTAGGATCATTATACATATTTTAAAGTAAGAATTGTTTTCTTAACATGTCTCCTTATCAGGTGGGACAAGGCTAAACAAATACCAGGAAAATATATAATTTCCGTTTCATTTTAGCAAAGTACCGTTCTTTTAGAATTATTGTTCAAATATCTTTTGTTTTTTTTTCTGTTCATGTTGATAAGGCTGGTTCTTTTTTAGCTCGGAGTCCAGTATTTGCTGCTATGTTTGAGCATGAAATGGAGGAGCGACGCTGTAATCGGGCGGATATTAACGACGTTGAATCTGATGTCTTTAGAGAAATGTTGCGTTTTGTCTATACAGATAAAGCCACCTGTTTAGATCGAATGGCAGACGATCTACTAGCGGCTGCAGATAAGGTAAACTTTCAGGGGTCTCTCATTTCCAGTTCTAATGCTTACAGTCTATTTTATATAAATGTAGGTAAAACGATTGCAAACAAGAATAATAAAACTTGAAAGGTTTGTCGATTTTTGTGTTAAATTTGGACAAACCGCAAAGTCTATTTTACCTGGATTTTTAAGAGCAGTTTACAGATTGAAGAAATATTTTGTCAATTTTTTAGGATAAACTTTCTTTGTTCCTGCATTTTTGCGATTAATTTATGAATTGAAGAAATATTTCGAGGGGGGCTCAAATCCAGTACCCCCCCCCCCCCCCCCCACACACACACACACGTACACCCACTTACCCTGGGTATGCCCCTATTTGGTTCACGAAATTGGTGTATTTAAATGCCAGCTTTTTGTTTCATAATTTGCAAAAGTAATGGTTTTTCTTTTCTTATCAGTAATAATCATTGTTTAGCACTTTCAATTTACTCTTCATAATTTTGTATGGGGAATTACATAGCTTTTGAACACTGAGTTTTTTTCCTTTTACATTTCTAAAGGCATCTTAATGCAAACCAAATTCACTAGCTCATCCTTTAAAACTTCAAAACGAAATATCGCACACGTTTCTCAACGGTGACACAAGTCTAAAAATAAAGGTACTCTTTCGTTATAAAGGTACCCACTCGGCTGTCCAAGCCGTGTGGGTTGGTGCGCTGGATTTAGGATTCTTTGTCCGAGAGGGCGAGGGTTCGAATCCTAGTGTACCCATTATTTGGTTTAGGACGAGTGTCAGTGGTGTGACTCTGTAAGCTCAGCCAGAGTCGACCCAGCTCTAAATGGGTACCTGGAGAAATTTGGGGAAGGAAAATAGGAAGGGTGTGCGAAAGTACAGGATGGTTGGCCCCCAACCCCCCATTGCATTTCCTGGCTGAAGGGCCAAGAAACGGAGATCAGCACCACCGGTAGGGACTGTAAAGTCCAATGCCGTATTTTTTACCTTTACCTTTCGTTATAGGAGTATGTAATTATTATAAGTTATAGGGTATATGGCTATAAAATTACTTCAATTTCTTTGCAGTAATAATAAAGATAATAAAACTAACTATAATTTCTTGCAAACACCACATCGCCAATATTAAAGGCTTGAAAATGTTTTCGATTTCATTGCAGTTCGAAAATTTTCATGTTGTTAAATTGAATTAATAATAAATTTCATAATTTTCGGCTTCTTCTGGAAAGTCAATTTTACGAGCAATCTACAAAACTGGCATTAATAATATTAACAATTTGAATTTAGCTGTACTCAAAATTTTTTGTTCCTTGTGCAAGACTGTGGTTTTTGAGTTAATGATTATTGATATTATCAATAGTGGCATTAATGATGTTGATAATGATATTACTGAATTTAGATTAATGACTTAAAGACATTAAACCTATGAAATTTTATCCTTTCCAGCGGTTAATGATAATCTTTTCAACAATCCCTAGGAAATACCTCAATTTTGTATTGAATAAGCTGTTCAATTTACTAAAATTTTCCCTTTTTTTCTAGTATGCTCTTGACCGATTAAAAGTAATGTGTGAAGAAGCCTTAAGTTTGAATTTGTCAGTAGAAAATGTAGCAGAAGTCCTTATATTAGCAGATTTACATTCAGCTGAACAGTTAAAGGCACAGTCTATAGACTTTATTAACACGTAAGTAAAGTTTTTTATACTACTTTCTTTTTGTGAAGTAGTGGCGAAAACAGGCAAAGTTGCTTCTGTGTTATTGTTCCGAGGAGTGGCTCTTTTATGGTGTACACACCTTCTGTTGTTTGTGTTATGGAGTAGCAATTGTATTTATTCAGTTTGATTATTTTCTTTTATTCTTCCTTTATTTTAAATTTTACCCTTAATTTTTATGTAGTTCTGTTATAAATTCTTTCTTCTCCATGCTGAGGACGCGTTTTTTTAGACAGGCAAAATATCCGTGTGGATCGTTTCTTATTCTTCTCTTTCTGCTGGCGATACACCTGTTGTTTTCTCAATTTCTTTCCTTTTTAATAGTCTATGGGGTTTGCGAGTTTTTTTTTTTTTTTTTTTTTTTTTTTTTTTTTTTTTTTTTTTTTTTTTTTTTTTTTTTTTTTTTTTTTTTTTTTTTTTTGCAGGAAATTCATTCCCGTTTTAAGATTGCTCTATAATTATGATAATATGACACACATAATATATTATTATAATAGCACAATAGTTACGCTTGCTCAATAAATTATTACAAGCAATTGTAATAAGCTCTGTTGGGGTAAGTGTCAAAAGTTCTCACAATTTTGACGCACTTTAACAAAATTTAAATGAAGAGGATTAGATATGGTATACGAAACGATTTGCACGGCATGGATCTTAATATTTGGGAATATAACATATTTAGCACTTGCTAGTGGGTGTCTCAATTATCGTATTCCAAATAATATGTCATGTATAACTAATTGCCTATGAAATAATCATCTCTGATGCAATTAGCGATTTCTATGCGTTTCTCGCACTTTCGCCAAAGTTCTAATGAATATATACATGAATTTTATTTTATTTATCCATTTTATTTTATTTAATGAATCTTAATTTAAGATATAAAACGATGTGTGAAGTGAAGTACTGCAATTCCTGAGGTTGTGTTGTTGAAGCTCTGAGTTTAGCTTTGTGAAACATTGTTTATATAATTTGCGCATTTATAAAATATTATCGCGAAATAAATGAAATAGCTTACGTTTACATAATTAGTAAACTGCAACGAAGAACTTGATGTTCGAGTTTCATGTTATACAGCTCTGTAGGTGGGGGGGGGGGTGCACCAAAATTCACATTACAAGCACTCGTGTCTTCAAAATTTTGAAACGTAAACATTCGGTTGAATAGTGATGTATCTTATTGAACTGAAACTGTGACTGAGCCTTGTAGATTATTTTCGAACTAAAAATAATCGTTATGATATTCGCAAAGAAAAATAGGCATATCCTCATAAAGTGAAGGTGTTACCATTGCCACACAGTGGCGGTTTTTGGGGAATACAGAGAGGGCACTTTCCCCGGGCGCAGAAATCTTAGGGATGCAAAATTTCAAATAAATAACCTAACGGTTGTAGTCACTTTGTAGATTTTGGAAATTTAGTTTTTATTAGGGTAAAGTAGAGGGTGCAGTTAATAAATGAAAAATAATTAATAAACTATTAATTAATTAATCAAGCAAATGAAATTTTTTAATATTGAAAGTTTTGTGAGATAGGGGGGTGGATGCGCTAATCAAGATTTTGCCCCGGAAACAAGAGAGACCAGTACCGCCACTGTTGTCATATTTATCACTGCTATGACTGACCCAGTTGCTAAAAAAAAAAATGTTATTTTAAAATGGACTTGAACACGAATTTAGACCATTTTTATTGCCTTTATGTTAGACTTTAAATAATTTTGCCCCGGAAACAAGAGAGACCAGTACCGCCACTGTTGTCATATTTATCACTGCTATGACTGACCCAGTTGCTAAAAAAAAATGTTATTTTAAAATGGACTTGAACACGAATTTAGACCATTTTTATTGCCTTTATGTTAGACTTTATATGTTATATGTTAGACTAGTTTTTCTTTGATGTTTTTATTCATGAAGACATTGATTTTGAGATTTTTGATTTTTATTCATGAAGACTTTGTTATTGTTATGGAGAATCTAAGTATTTATTAGGGTTTTTGTATGAAATCTTCGTTTTTGAAGTTGCCTTCTGTAGCACCTTGAAGGAATCACACCCTCTAGACTTTGGGCCGTTGAACTCGCTCTGAAACACACAGAATATCAATGAGTGATTTCCTTGAGTCCTCTAGACATTATAGATACCATCTTGAAACCTATATAATAAGTGTTATATATATATATATATATATATATATATATATATATATATATATATATATATATATATATATATATATATATATATATATATATATATATATATATATATATATATATATATATATATATATATACTACTATTATATAGGTTATTATATATAACACTTATTATATAGGTTTCTAGATGGTATCTAGAATGTCTAGAGGACTCAAGGAAAGCACTCATTGATATTCTGCCAAAAAAAGTGTTCACGGCTTATCGTATTGCCCCTCCACCCTGCAAGGATGTTCTCTTTGTTGTTTGTTTCATTTTTTTTCTTTCTTTTTATTTGATTTTATTTTTTTTTTAGTCATGCAACTGATGTAATGGAGACATCCGGCTGGAAGTCAATGATACAGACACATCCACATCTCATTGCAGAGGCCTTTCGGGCTCTAGCCACTCAGCAAATACCACCAATTGGCCCACCTAGGAAACGGCCTGAAACAGAACTGATGTCAGTCAAATTGACAAATTCTATAGAGGGCATTATAAGTGAATTACCACAATTTTTTCTCTATAATTTGATGTCTTTCAAAAGTGTAGAACTTTGTTTCAGTGTGCCATTGGCATGTGGATTATGATAGATAAGATCAAATTGAGATGATGATTCGTCCACCGATTTCTTCTTATTTTAACTTGTTTTGTTCCGCTTTTTGCCTCCATGAACGTAACCGTCGTTGGTACCAGAGTCTATGTAAAGTCGTTTAATGGAGATCAAATTGCTCGATTTGGGATTTTGCGATCTCTTTTTTTTGCGCAGTGAAATTTTGCGATCTCTTTTTGATTTTTTTTTGTTGTTGTGAATTTTGTGTTTTTACTGTTTGTAGTTGTTTTAAAAGAGTCTATACTTGACAAGTCTAGATTTTGACTTCAAAGTTCGTTTTATAGTAGATATTTTTAGACCAGGATTTCTCAACCAGGGCTCTTTAGATTCCATGAGTTTCACAGATGCTCCACGAGACAGGTTGAAATAAGATGGAATCACACAAACCACCATGAAAAATTATACCAAGACAAATATCGTTCCTGGAGGGGTTTTATCAGACATATTGTTGTTTTAAAACAAAAAGACAACAAAGGTTGAAAAAGACTGGTCTAGACAGTTACTAGGCTAAGATTTTCCATTCTACGTTATTTTCAAATTTTGACTTGATTTAGAGAAAGTGATCCTCTTTTCTGATCTTTTTTCTTTTTTTTTTTTTTTTTTTTTTTTTTTTTTTTCTTTTTTTTTAATATAGTTATGACAAATTGACCATCTGCTTCAGCTTTTTTATGCTTTAAAATAAGGTTTGTATCAAGAAACTTAAGTTTTTAGGATGGTTACTTAAAAATGATTAAGAGTAGTTTGAATGGGGTAAATAATTATTTTTCGAAGAGATATAATATTGAGTTTTTTTTTCTTCTCAAAACATAACATGATATGTTAAAGATACTATACTGGGCGTGAGAATTGGTGAGAGAGGGGAAGGAGAGTGGATGATGTATCCCACTCGGTGTTCTAGAAGAAGATTCTCGTGAATTATGTGTGGAATTTTCGAAATTCTAATCCTTTGTCTAACCCCTTTCCTCTAATGTCTCCCAACAACACTTTAGGCTGATATCAATGTTCAACATCCATTCGCAATGCGTTATTATGTTTCTTGTTCTGCTAAAAAAAAAGGTTTATCCAATAGATAGATCCTGCAGGTTATCAAACAGATTGGGCTTCATTGGGCAACAGATTGGGCTTCATTGGGCAACAGATTAGGCTTCTATATCAAACAAATTACTCTTCTTTTGTTATATTTTGTAACCTCTAGAAATCCGTTCCTTGGAATTATCGACTTGGATGCCACTATATCAACTCTGAATATAGTTTCTTATTTGGGTTTTAATGGAGAAAAAAAATTCATTTGGGCTTCCTGGATTTTAGAGTACATTCTCCCATTTGAAACCATCCTTTGCAACCTCCCCATAAGACCCTCCCCTTTGCACCTCACTTTTATTACATTCACTATTCCTATTTTTGATTAAGGGCTTCCTTTATCTAATCCTTTATTTTAAAATATTGAGCAGGACTTGCTTAAGTAAAAGTCATTTTTAGTTACAAAATTTTTATGGGTTCCTCAGGTTCTTCTATAAGCATAGCCAGGAGTGGTCCATAGATGAGACAGGTTCTGAACTAAAGCACTATGTTACAAGAAGGATGATATACATTGACAAAATATATGTTTTTACTGGCGAATGGTAAGAGATCTAACCCTCTAAGCCGTGAAAATAAGGATTTATATAGACAAAATCATAGTAAGACAAAGAGAAAAATCTCGAGAAGAAATAAAACAACGGGCCTATGACTAGTAGAAAGATATCTGAAAATATCTAATAATTATGAGGCAATCAAGCTAGTAGCTCTGTAGCCCACAGAGTGAAGCAAAAGGAAAAGGGCTAAATAGTATTACTGAAAAGCCCGCCTGCTGTTAAATAGAAGAAGAAGAAGAAGAAAAGAAACAACAACAGCCACGACGGACATTTCGCCTATATAAATCTGGGCGTCTTCAGTGTTAAAAAAGAAAATTATCTAAAACAACCATTTGAAAGAGGAAAGAATAAAATCTGAAATTGAAAAAAAAAAAAGGAAAATCAAACTAATATATATACACGTACTACTCCATCATCAATTCAGCATAGCGAAAATAACAAGAAGATGAAATGAGCATGAAATTAATTATTCTGCAGGGAAATAATCATTTTGTTGGCATCAAGTCCAATTCAGTTTCTTCTCATTTTTATCCAGTTGCTTTGTGTGTTCACAGCGGCATCTCTCAAGTTTTATATCCTCTACGTTGTGTCGATGATGGGGTAG
Source organism: Artemia sinica (assembly GCA_027921565.1). Lineage (NCBI taxonomy): Eukaryota > Metazoa > Arthropoda > Branchiopoda > Anostraca > Artemiidae > Artemia > Artemia sinica. The sequence continues at coordinate 35,035,994 of CM051272.1, forward strand.
GATGTATATATATTTATATATTGGTTTGACTTTTTTTAGATTTTGTTCGTTATTGCCGTCTTTTTGTCTTGTCACTGTATGTGAGTTTGAATTTAGATCTTTTATGTATAATCATAGTGACTTAGGCTACCCATTTATTTTTCAAAATTGATTCAAATATTTTAATAGGTAAGCGAACCGCCCAAAAAGTCTCGTAAAGGCCGCAATAGTCCAGTGAAAAAAATCGTTGCTGCACAGATGGGTTAAAGGAAGCAATCTCACCTAAGAAAAGTGCGACCCCCCCCCCCCCCTTAAGGTTCAATAAAGCCTTCTAAATGCTTTATTAAATCTAAGCACTTGGGATTAAAAAGATCTTGAGGAGCCCTAGTTACAAATCCATATCACTGTATAGCTAAAACCTAAATAACTACACTGAGTATGCGCACGTTTTCGGTTTGTTTTTTACATTTTGAATGAACTTATTGAAAGCCAGTTCGATTGTACTATTGTACAATTGTACTATTTTCACCTTCTATTCTGTTCTTTTTTCTTCTTCTTTTTTTGTTGTATGTTGGATAGATTTGGTTTTGATGTTACAACTTAGCTTGAATGATAGTGAGGAAACATCACGATTTGTAGATATTTTTGAAAGTATAAAAACTATGATTGGTTGCCCAGTGATTTTTAGCCTCTTATTTTTTATTCTAATTCTGCGTATTTTTTGTAGTTTAGAGTGATTTTAATTGGTTATTTCTGATCCGAGTTAAGATCTGTTGTTTCTTCTCTTCATTAGTCAGTGACAAAATGAAAAAAAAAAAAAAATATCAACACAGGTATGCAAGCAAGAATTTGTTTCGAAAGGGACCTATTGTTTTGAAAAGAGGAAGGGGGGGGGGGGGTGTCGAACATTTATAAAAATGCCAAACACTGGTGGTTTCTATGGAAAATAGGATAAATCATGTAGCAAATCTTATGAATATCGATATTTGGGAGGTCCAAAAGCTCCCATCATGCGTGCTTCCCTGTTTTGTCGGAAATAAGTCCTTCAAAAATATAATTATTTCTTATTTCTAAGATTTCTAAGACAAACTTATGTAAAAAGAGAACTTACCTCAAAGACTAAACAATGAGGACCCAAAATGAAAAGAGGATACTCTCAGGTAAATTCTAGTTTTTTATTCTTCAACTAGAAAGGCTTGCAGTTTACACATATCCCCTTTAATATTAGTTGATATTAGATTAGCCTCAAAGTAAAAATTAAGACCACGAAATTAAAAAAAATACATGTTTATGAAAAATATTAAAGTGTTCTCTTACGTAATATCTGGGCAACTGATATACATTATGTTGGTATGAAGATGAAATAGCATGAGAAAGCTATCCAGGCTAGGAAGTATTTTTGCTCGATTAGTTTAGGATTTTACCTCACCTTAGATGTCTAGTGCATTCAGTGATTATTACTAATTTTGTCGCTGTAGCGTTGGAACCGCCATTTTATATATATTGCTAATGTGAAATAAATTATGGCTTTCTATGCAATTTTTGTCCATTTGGTTTGTGTCATCAATGAATGATCTTGACAAGATCGCTTTAGATGGATTCTAACCAGATACTTCGATCGAATAACCCCTGGTATTATTTCATTTATGTTTCTATTTTTTAGACGCCACAAAATGTTTTGTCTTGTCCCATATGACAGTTTGTACAATAATATGTTTATAAAACATGAATTGGCCAAAAATTACTATTTGTCAGATGAGCCCCCTAACTAGCACCTAATGACAAATCAGTAGGCTGATAATACTGCAGAAAAAATGGGACATGTCTGCGGCGTTTTGAAAAAGGGCCTAGGTCTATTTTTCCTGATTTTACAGGAGACCAAAGTGAAAATAAAGACGCATAATGAAAAAAATCTTTTCCACGCATCTGAATTTCAGAAACTTGAAAGGCTGATTCCTAGTTAACTTTTCGATCGGAATGTGCTGGAAATGTACAAATTGCTGAGTTGTTTGTTACTTAGAAGATAAGGGACTTACGCTCTTCTTCACGTCCTTTTGGAACAATTTATAACTCGGTAAGAATTAACGGTAAGCCAATCTTGAACAGACGGATCGATACATCTCTTTTGAACCATGTGCTTAACTTATTTACAGAAAAAAGTGGACTTCGGCCCTTTTTGCAAAACGCCACGGATGTTAGCTACCATGGTAAATAAGTTTTTCTTTGTCTTTTTTAGATGCGAAACTGTAAATCTTTTGCAAGGGTGTCTACTGTGTCGATAGTAAAGTAATTTTTTTATTTGAGATCATTTGAGAGGTATCCAGGCTCCTTTTTCAAATTGCCGAAGGTTTTTTATTATTACTATTCAAGATACTATGACATTGGATCTCCATAAAGGTACTATTTCTGGATAAACATCAGTACGAAAATTATCTCATACATTTTCACCGAGATTATTTTTCTTTTAACTCATCTTTACGATAGGTCGGGGTTCGGTCTTAACTGGATTGCAACTATTGGTGGAAGCCTGGTGTTAAAATATAAATTATTTGGCCCATGGTTTTGTAGTGGCTATTTCAAAAGTGTAGATTGCCAAGGGGAGTCATTTTATTTGTATGCCAAGTATTATGTGCATAAATGTGTTAAATATAATAAACGGGAATTTAATAAGAAGAAAGATATTTCAGGATTAAAACAGATTGCAAGAACTTACAATGTATTGGCTTTGGGAAAGAAGATGGTAAACTTGTGCTTGTACCTCTGATGCTGTAGTTAGACCAGGGCTGCCAAAACTTTTTAGGACCGAAGCCTCCAAATGGGCAAAAAAGGAACAGTTTTAGTATCCCTCTATAGAAACTGGTGGCTTGGTTTGACTCAAATTCAAGACTCCTGTTCATGCTACTTGCTTACGTGTTTCTTGAAATTTAGATCAGAGTAGTCAGTTTACAGGAAGCAGAGGAAAGGAGCATGTCATCGAAACAGAAAAAAATTCCTGACAAGCCAAATTACAAATTATAACAATTGCTGTGTAGATTTGTAAAGGTAGTTGTGAGTTATGGTGAGGTTTGAGGTTTTGGAAAAAGGGAAAAAATAGTTGAAAGTGTATTTATGACATTTCCAAAGACTATTCGGCTTAAGCGGGATATTCGATAGTTCAGTTTTAAAGGGTGATCTAGGATTGTTTTCATTGAGTTTAAAAAGACTTGTTAGAAGGATAAGATACTGGAAAAAGGTTATTAGTTTACCGAATAATAGGTTAGTTAATATAGATTATCTGGGGGTATTGAAGGATAAAAGGAAAAGTTCATAAGTAGGACTGGAGATTGGAAATGTAGCAATAATTGGTAAAGGGTGTGTTATAAGACCAGGATATCCAGAAATGGCAGTGTGAAGTCGCAGCCTCGAGGTCTCTTGGTGTTTACGAGTTTACCTGCAATGGAAGGAGGTCTGGGTTTTACTTTTTATTTTAAAGCGGGTTTAAATGGTGATGAAATTAAGGTATATAGCAGGTAGTGGTATTTCTCTAGTTCTTAGGAAAAGAAGCAAATATTTAGGAAGGGTAAAGCTGATGGATAGTCTTCACTCGTGCCCAATGAGTGGAGAAACTAACGAGGATATGCTTCACTTTATGACTCTGTACAAAAGTTCAGGATTTAAGGTATGATTCTTTTTCTAATTAATTAAAAACTTTTTGCACAAATTAAGTTTTTTAAAAAAAAGTAAAGAACTCCATTAAACCAAAAATGAAAAAAAAAAAAAAAAAAATAGAATCAAATAATCTACCAAGCATACAATACCACAAATCAGTATCAATAATAAATGAAACCCAAAACGAACAGAGATTAATATAATTAAGAGAGTTAAACTCAAAACGAGCAGAAATTAATATGAGCAGGGTTCAATACCCCCTATGCTTTCTAAAAGCCAAAATATAATTTGTACTTTACTGAAGAAATTCAAATGAATGTGCATTGTCAGTTTAATATACATATGCTGATATTTATTCCTTAAAATCTTAATTCATTTTTGATTTCTTAAAAGTTATAAAAGTGAAAAAATTTAAAAGAATTTTTCTATAAAAACCTTACATGCCCCCAGGGCATAACTTACAACTCTTGCCCTGACGGCTATGGGAGAGTGTTATCCTCAAAGACATAATTTCCGGACCTTTCAACTACGTTGAACAAAATGGCTATCTTAAAATTTTATTGGATCTGTTTGGGGAAATTGTGGGCGTAATAGGGGGGTTAGTTGCCTTCCAATCACCTTCACTATTAAAAAGGGCACTACTCCTTTCAAATTCCAATCGAATGAGCCCTTTTTGAAGTTTCTACGACAACGCTTTCTATAAAAAACCTTAAATGCCCCCAGGGCATAACTTATAACCATTGCCCTGAGGGCTATGGAGGAGTGTCATCCTCAAAGACATAATTTTCGGACCTTTCAACTGTGTTGAACAAAATGGCTATCTCAAAATTTTGACTGAATGTGCTTGGGGAAATAGTGGGCGTGAGAGGAATGTCAGTTGCCCTCCAATCCCTTTCGACTATTAAAAAGGGCGGAAGCCCTTCCGATTTCCAATCGAATGAGCCCTTTTCAAAGTTTCTACAACAACTCTTTCGATACGAAGTGCCATGGTCTAAAAGATAAAATCAAGAATAATACACTGTGCCAACATCGTTCTTTACTTAGGCATTGCCAGTGCGCTGCCTCTGATAAGACGTGGTCAAATACGTGCTTTGTTTCAGTAATGGTTTATGACGATAATGGGTCATTAAAAAGATTGCAAGATATATTAAATTGGGAATGATACATAGATATAGTGTTTTGTAAAGGAGGGAAACTGCTTGCAATTTTTTTGTATAAGCATGTACTGTTTTTTTTTTTTCTATTTCAGTTTTCCAAGTTGCTGAATTGTTCTTTTATGTATAGAAAAGTAGTATTTTGTTAGTTGAAATGACTCTGACTTTTTTGTATTAAATATCTATTTTCATCTTTATCTATCACAGTTTTTCGTAAGACAAGAACAAAATCAAAATTAATGAGGGTTAGATTTTTAAAAGTAAAATATCCCTTTTTTTATAAAAGAAGTACTTTTTAAAAGGATTCGCAGTGGTACCCAGGGTGATAAGGTGTCAAAAAGCCCTAAAAGTGTCCATGTGGCAACTCTGGGTTGAGTGTGAACTAGAGATCAAGCTTTCTAACTTCTTTTGAGGATAACTCTGGAAACGTTAAAGATAATTTTCATGAATTAAAATACCTCTTGATGAAATGTTAAGTCAGAAAAGTATACCTGATATCTCTTTTTATTGTTTATAGAGGATGAGGGACAAAGCAAATAGGAACGAATCTTTTAAAATTGATTGTTTGAGTAACATGCTGTCACTCTTCTTAAAGGTGGTTTTGCCGACTTGAGAAAATATTTTGCTTTTAAATCTGTTTCAGAGTAAGGTAAAAGGTAAAGAATACGACACTAGACCCTTGAAGTCCAAACCGGCGGCGCTGATTTCCGTCTCAAGGCCCTTCAGTCAGGAAGTGCAATGGGGGGATGGGGGGGACCAGTCATCTTTTGCTTTCCCACACCTTTCCTGCTTACCTTTCCCAGATTTCTCCAGGAACCCATTTAGAGCTGGGTTGATTTTGGCGAGCTTACAGAGTCACGCCACTGACCCCCGTCCCAAACCAAGTAATTGGATATACTTTTATTAGAAACCTTGCCTTTCAGACAAAGGATTCCAAATCTAGCACACCAGCCTCTCGGCTAAGTGATCTAAATATCTGACAAAATTGTGACACATTCTTTAATGAAATGACATAAAATACGGTTGCTGGGCAAAATTTCTCTTGTATGCAGCAGCTACATAACTTTACACTTGACAAGACTAATTCAGAAATACAAATTATTTGGAAGAAGAAAAAAAAAAAAAAAAAAAACTAGAGTCTCGTGTCAAATTAGATTATCTTTGAGAGTTTTCACTTAAGTTACAAGTGTTTCAATCAGTAAAACCAGCTAATCGCCCAAGAAAACTTTGGAGTGTGTTTATATTAGGCATTTTCAGGAAAACTGAAAGACAAGTAGCATTCTACATTAGCTATTTTGGCTAATGTAGACTTTTGACTGTCTCCCAGTTTTCCTGGATTTCCCTGAGTCAGCTCTACTCGTTTTTTTCTATAATAGTAGTCCCTCAAATACTGCAGCCTGATTTTAATCTCCGTCGGATTCCATTTAGGGAACAAAAGATTTCGCCTGAATAACTCCTTTGCCATTGCCATAAAAGTTCGATCTCTCGGTCCTATTTTCTGCAGGTCGTCAAATTTGTCCTACCAGATTTAAATTAGTCTGGCAGTATGTTCATTTGAACATTTCTGAGAGTCTAAGGAGCTTTTTTTGTCGTTCTTGGTAAGTCCCATGCTTTCTTTTTTCAAATTTATTGCCTGATAAAGCTCCCAGAAAACGGAACAACCCGCCTTCACTTCATTTTTGTTGGCACGCCAGCTCATTATAATCGTCTTTTTGTGCCGTACCTAGAAACGGTAAACGAGAACGACAGTAACGGTCTGCACAATCCAGATAACCGAGTTTCACAGAAAACGTCAAATGTAGAAGCGGCTTCAACTAGCCAGCTAGGCCATCATAAAGACATGGCCGGCCTAATTACGTCGGGAAAGATAAATAGGGATGCCGGCTTTAATTTGCACAGAAGAAGTAACAGCTTTCCAACAAATATATAGGGAGAAGTTATCCCTTCCCGCAACTCCTGGTATTTTGTTTTTCAACCTTTTTATTATGTTTATTGCATGGGGCACCGTTATATGTATTCAATAGCATTGACAAGGTTTAGGAACTTATTCTAGGATAAACAATTAGCCTACTTTCCAGAACAAATAGGGTAAAAAACCAGTATCCAATTGAGCAAAATTGTGTAAAACTAAAAGCCTCACATCTTGTTACCAAAGAGAAATTGAGAAGGATTGGGTATATTAATGAATAGCTAAAAGTCTAAGCTATGCATCAATATGGTTATTATTCAGATTATTTTAAGATCAACCACTTGAAACTAGGGTAAGACACCCAGTAGTCGGCCACCTGCCTATTCTCAGACAGAATGTAACTAACAGGGAACCTACCTCTAGGCTAATGTGCTTAGAAAGTTTATAATGCTAGAAAGTTTTTATACATAGCTGGTTTCCCTGGTCACTATTAGATATCCATATGGATATCTAATAGTGACCAGGGAAACCAGCTATGTATAAAAACTTTCTAGCATTATAAACTTTCTAAGTACATTAGCCTAGAGGTAGCTCCCTGTTGGTTACATTCTGTCTGAGAATAGGCAGGTGGCCAACTACTGGGTGTCTTACCCTATTAGTTTATTGACTTACCTGCAGGGACCCTTTTTGGAAATACCAATTATCCTATTTTGATGTATATATCCTTTTAGTGTTTCAGTTTTATTCATATATTAACAGAAAGCTGATTTTCTTCTGATTCTAGAAATGTAACTTTTATTGCTTGATATTTATTCTATAAATCACAAATATTTAAATATAATTTTTCTTTTCAATTGCTTTTCAAAACAGAGACCACATTTTCAATTTATGCTGACTAATCATTGGTGAAAATTTGACTAAGAAGGCAGGTTCTTGTTACTGCCCTCACATTGCTTCATGTTGTAGCAAAAAGGGGTGGTCCAAAAACCCATTGCTATTTTTCCGGAATGCCAAAGAAAAGTGGTCTTTCCCAAAAAGAGGTCTTTTACCCTAGGCTATCTCTTGTTGGCTAGACCTAAGCTATATCAAAGGAAGTAGTTGAAGTGGGCTAATGAAACTTTCATAATCAGCTCAAATATAAAAATCCTGGGTAATATTCTACTTTAGCTACTTTTGACTATCTTTGAAAGGCATAAGGTTAGGAAAATGAAACTTTCAGGGATGAGTCTACAGGCTAAAGTATGCCCTGGGAAGATACTTAGAAGTATCTACCTCCACTCCTTCTCCCTCTAGAGGGTCCTGACTTTTGGATGATCTTTAAAACTCTGTGAGTTATAGAAGTGAAACTTTGCAAAATAGATCTTCTGCTTAAATGAAGTACAACAAAATTGGTTTTTTAGCTTCACAACTTTGCTCAATCCCAATTTGTAAGGTTTTAAAGATATGCAAATACATTTCCTAAATTTTGGAATAAAACTGACATGGCTTAAAATTCTGCTCAGATAGCTGAAATTGCATTTTCAGAGCTAAAGGTGGGGGCTAAAATTTATTTCTGACAAAAATGATTATTATATTTGTAAAGAGCATAAAAAAAGGCATCAAGTGGTATATTCACTTTAGTTGTAACTCAATAATATGATTCAGTAAATATTTACCAAAAAAGAAACTGATAACTAAAAATTAAGGTAAAATGCTGTTTTGTCAAAATTTCAATGGGTATAGACCTGTTATGTAAGCAAATTTCAGGACCCTCTAGATAGAGAAGGAGTGGAGGTAGGTAATTCAGAATACCTTCCCAGGACACACTTTGGCCTGTAGACCCATCCCTGAAAGTTTCATTTTCCCTACCTAACCCTATTCCAAGATAGCTAAAAGTAGACAAAGTAGAATTTTACCAGGTAAAATTATTGTTTAGCTACTTTTTGCTATCTTGGAAAAGGGTTAGGTTAGGGAAATGAAACTTTCAGGGATGAGTTTACAGACTAAAGTATGTCCCAGGAAGGTAGGCTATTTTGAAGTAACTACCTCCACTCTTTCTCCATCTGGAGGGCCATGGGTAAATTTTTACCAAATCATATTAGTGACTTTTGAATAAAGTGAAATATACCACTCAATGCTTTTTTTATGCTCTTTCCAAATATAATAATCATTTTTGTTGGAAATGAATTTTACCCCCCACCCCTATATACCAATTCTGGGTATATATTTGCATATTAGGTGTGGGGGTAAAGTTTAAACTTACCTCCCATTTACATCAGAAATAAAATTTGCCCCCACCCCCCTAATGTGCAAATATATACCCTGAGTTGGTATATATAGAGGTGGGGGTAAAATTCATTTTCAACAAAAATGATTATTATATTTGGAAAGAGCATAAAAAAAGGCATTGAGTAATATATTCACTTGATTCATAAGTGAATAATATGATTTGGTAAAAATTTACCAGGCCATGACCTTTGATAACCTTTAAAAATATTTGTGTTATAAAAGTCAAACCTTGCAAAATATATCTTCTACTTAAATGAAGTAGGGTAAAAACCAGTATCCAATTGAGAAAAATTATGTAAAACTAAAACCCTCACATCTTGTTACCAAAGAGGAATTGGAAAGAATTGTATATATCAGAGAAAAGCTAAAAAACTAAGCTATACATCAATATGATTATTATTAAGATTGTTTAAGATCAAACACTTGAAATTATTAGTTTATATTGACTTACCTACAAGGACCTCTTTTTGGAAACACCAATTATCCAATTTTGACATATATATCCTTTTAGTGTCTCAGTTTTATTCACATATCAACAGAAAGCTGACTTTCTTCTGATTCCAAAAATGTAACTCTATTGCTTGATATATATTCAATAAATCACAAATATAAAGTATAGTTTTTTCTTTTCAATTGCTTGTCAAAACAGAGACCACACTTTTAATTTATGCTGACAAATTATTGGTGAAAACTTGACCAAGAAGGTGGAGCTCTTGATACTGCCCTCATGCTGTAGTAAAATAAGGGTGGTCCAAAAACCCATTGCTATTTTTCTGGAATGCCAAAGAAAAGTGGTCTTTCCCAAAAAGAGGTTTTTACCCTACAATAAAACTGTTTTCAGCTTCACAACTTTGCTCAATCCTAATTTATGAGGTTTCAAAGATCCACAAATACATTTCCTAAATTATGAAAAAAAAAAAAACCCATTAATATGGCTTAAAATTCTACTCAAATTACATGAATGGCATTTTCAGAACTAAAACCAGAGCAAAGCAACTGATAACTGAAAATTAATGTAAAATGTTGTTTTGTCAATATTTCAATAGGTATACCTGTCAAGTAGGCAAATGTACTTGTCTATTATATAAAAACACACTCAAGAAGTGAAGTTTGGTGAATGCTAATAAAATAAAACAAAATTATGATGAAAATATGATAGTCTAGAAACAAATTTGGGCTGAATATATGCACATTAAATAGGAGGGGGGGGGGTAAAGCATAGCATATATTAAATATCTAACCTAAACAAACCTATTTTAACCTAATGAAAAAAAAAATATGATGAAAATAGAATAGCCTACATTATTAGCAAAGTTGTGAACTTCCAAGTTTTTTTTTTAAGTGTCAACTTGAAAAGGATGAAATAATATTTTGTTACAAGATGCATATTTGTGATGCACAGACACACAAAAGGAAGGATAAAAAAAAAGCAGCAACAATTACACCAATGCAGTTGACTTAGTCCCAATGCTAGAACTTAAAGACCAAAACATCTTAAAATAATGTTACACTGCAACTTTAAACTCTCCTATACATTTGGTTGTTGCAAACCTTTAAGGGCTAGTAAATAGATCTAGAGCAAAAAATTATAGTAGTAGGTTATGTTTGAAACAAATTTTTTTTTACCTGCAGTGTAAAACTTCCAAATAAGTACATTAGATTGCTTACAGTGACAATAAGTAAGCTCCTTCAAATTGCTATCTTCCTAGAGCACATAATGGAAAAAATCCAAAATTGTTCTCCCATACTTTGTCAATGTACAGATGCGTTTGATATAAGTTTAGTTGGCAGCTGCTAATGCTCTTGTTATTTTTGTTTCATTCATTTGGTGAATAAACTTTGTTTTAGGAAAACGTCTGCTGGCTCTGTGCTTACTCATTATCAAACAGTAGATGAATAAAGCCGAGTTTTTCAGTCAAAATGGTATCAGAAGTCCCCTAGAAAAACAAAACGAACTGAAGGCTTTTGACAGAGGAGCCAGACCAAGGGTGAGTTTTTAGTATTTGCTTATTCCTCATTTTTCAACAAAATTCACTTGAAATGTCAGGAGGTCACTAATGATTAATTATTAGTGTGAATTGTGTCCCACAGCAGTCTGCCAACATATTTGGACACCATTTATACTGGTAATGGCTTTCCATTTCTGCAAGTCTTGATGGAAACGCTCCCAATGTTTGTTGCTTGAAGTCCATGGGTTTTGTGCCCCATGATATAGAAAGTTTGTGACAAGTTTTTTGAGTGATGCCATGAATGGTTCTTGCATATTTAATTGGTTTCAAATTGCGTATCTTTTATTAGTTCCCTTATTTGAGGTTCAACAAATATTTTTTTCTTTTAGTTTAGCTTCACTGGTTCTTGGGAACTGATTTTTCACAATCCATTCGTGCACTGCTACCTACCTTCACAATCCATTGCTTTCTCAAGATTTTTAATTTGGCCTATTTTTATATGCAATGGAGGCAATTAGATTTTTTTTCAGAACTTACAAGTTGCTGGTGAAAATATTTTCTTGTCCTGGATCAAGTAACTCCTGATGTGGCCAGTTCTTTTTCATATAATGGTTACTTCTATCTTTGCTATTCCGCAAGAAGCAGCTAATTTAATATAGCCAAGGTGCAACCTAAGTAAGATAGCTATTACTTTCAACTCCTCACAAATCTACCAAGAAAATTTGTCATGATGGATAGTGGATGGTAAAAGCTTTTTATCCTGAAAATTTTCTTTCAACTTACAATTCAATAAACTTACTTCAGTGTCACCTTGCAGCAGATTCCAGTCTTTCAATCTTGAAGCAAATAATTGTACCTTGCTTTTACTTAAATCAAGATCCCAGACCAAACCATTTGAATCTTCCTTAGTTAGTAATTGAAGTCAGGATATCATTTCCCCCAGAATATGGATCATTCTATTTCATTCTGAACATCAGAAATACTTTTAAGTACTTGTGGCAATGTTATGCCACCTGGTGAAGTTGGTATGGGAAGTACTGGCCCATGAAACACTGGTCGAATTGCTGAATTTAAAGATGGATATTTAACGGTGTGTTTGGACTTCAAAATTATTCTGAATATATTTGTCAAGCAGAAGTACCTGTCTATTTAATGATCCTTTGGCTCATGCAAAATCATATGAACTGCAAAACGTCAGTCGGGTATCAAAAGGATGTGTCTCCATAATTTTAAATTTTCAGAAGAGCAAAAAAAAAAACCTCACAACTTTTTTATTTCCCCTCCGATAACCGTAAAAAAAACAAAAAAAAAAAAAACATGTCGATGTGTAAATCAATACATATCAATCTGTTTTTTTGTTTGACAGTTATCAAAGGGGAAATAAAAAAGTTGTCAGTTTTTTTTGCTCTTCTGAAAATTTACAATTATGGAGATACGTCCTTTTGATAATCGACTGACGAAACGCATTTGAATAGATCCTTTTTAAAAAGCCAGCTAATATTGTCACAAATTGGCATAACGTATCTCTGGGGTCCATCTCGTGTTCTGGTTACTTTGCTGCCAAAATAACACTGACTGAATTTCTGCCTTCATTTTTGCAATCAGCAGATGACAATATATAAGATACTCCTGAAATTATTTATTTAACAAAACCATTGTCGATCAGCGTTGTGTAATAAGTAATGGACATAGTTGGTATTCTTTTTGTTAAACAGGTAAGTTTTCTGAAAAATATGCCTAATATGCATATTCCAAAATAGTGCATTCAGATTATGTCATTTGATGACAAAAAAAGAAAAAATGCAAAGGAAAAATGCAAGCTTTATGTTGTGTTTTGTCAATGAAGTTTTTTGGTCTTACTTCATCAAAGGAATGTTTCCATTAAACTCATCTGAATCCACAGTTCTATTTACACATCAAATTTCATCAATCTGGATCTTTGTCTAGCATTTCAGTAAGGTCTTGTAGGCAACTGACTCGCATCTTTATCTGTTGGAAAGTTTGATATGCAGTACAAAGCATGTACACGTTTTTTTTTTACATTTTATGTCCTTATTAGCGACTTAGACACTCTGTTTTCATCAAGTTGTAGCTGTTCAGCTATTTCATTAAGTGTCAGATAGGGAATCTTGACTAGATTTTATGCTCTATTTCCAGTACTTGATGTAGTCTTCAAGCGACTTCCAGTCTCCTTTAAAGTATTTTTTTAAGACAATTATGACATCTAATAGCTGGCAATAGGCAAAGTTACTGTGAAGTTTGAGGTAGAAAATTGCATTTGTTCCATTCCTTTCTAAGTGAATACATGTTTTGAATTGTGTAAATAGGTTACCATTCAAGTTTTTAATGGAGCAACTCAAAGTAGCAGACTTGATTAATTGAGAGAGAAAGAAAGAAAAGAGAGAGAGAGAGGGGGAAACTATTTAAAAATTTCCATGTAAGGTGCTGATTATGGGGTGGGGGGGACTTAACCTCTCGCTTCCCTTGGATGAACATATTTGTATCAAGCGTTTAACATGGGAGCTGAAGGGTGGGTAAGCTCCTCTCTTTTGTCAAGTTCAGACATATAGGATTTTGTTAATATTTTCAACTTGAAAATTTTTAAAGATACATCATAAGGTTTTTTTTGAGAAGGCTAAAACCCTTAGAGGTTTTTACCTTATAGGACAACCTTAACAACCTAACAACCTTATAGGAGATCTTGAAAAAATTCAAATTAAAGAATTGACAAAATCCAAAAAGGATTTTTGTCAATATGGTGAGCCTGAACAGTAGTTTATAAATATAAAGTTAATATAAAATAGTTTTTAAATGTAAAATCAGTTCGATAATAATTCGAACTTATGTGAAAAGAGCAGAGTTTGATTCCCTCTTATTTGGAAAATTATATATCCTTCAAAAAACCAATTGACTTGGATGGATCCTTTTTCTCACAGCGTTAGAGAAAACTCTAAGTGTGTTCTAAGGACTAGGGTTAAAGGGGGTGGGGAGGCAGCTTCTCTCACATTTAGTTAATCCTAAATACAGTATTAAAAAAGAACTAAAATCTATGCATACAACATCGAATGTGTGTGTGCCTGTCTGTCTATCTTTTATGCTTTACTAAACTGTTGATTCGATCTCCAAGAATCTTGCAAAAGTTTTAGGTATGAAATCACCCCACCCCACCAAGGCACTCTGTTCGTGCTGATTACATTAGAGACCTCTCAACCCAAATAATTGAAGGTTCTATCTGGTAAAATTATTTAAATTTTCTGGATATTCGGTTAACGGGTTAGTAGTTATGAATTCCGTCATTTAACAAACTTCCGGAATTATAAAATTATTTTTTCAGTAAACTCGGTGAGTTTGGTATTCAACGGTACTTTTTGAATTAAAAAATACTATCGCTTTTTACATGTCGGGAAAATTTTCTGCGGGGAGGGGGGATTATGAATTGTGAATAATGTAAAGTGAATTTTATTTGCGTATGTTTTTACGAATCTTTGCATGTATATTCAAAATAAATTAATAAGTCAATTTATCTCATGTATGTATGGTAAAGGACTACTTTATTCAGCCTGGGATTAACTCTATTGTGATTAACAGCATGACATTTGATAAAAATCGATGTTCGTATTTATCGGTTCAGTACATTATCGTGTTTTTTTTATTTTTTTAGATTCGATTCCCCAATGAAGGGGAAATCTCGAGGGGAATTATATGCAGGGAGAGGGTGAGGTGGGCATTTTTTCTGGGAGGTGGATTTTCCGAGGACAGTGGTCCGCGAGGGGAGTTTTCTCAAGGAAATCTGTAAAATGCTTTTAAATTAAAAATGTGATCGTTATCAATACGCGGGAGAATTTTCCGAGGGGAGTTTTCTGCAAAGAAGAATTAATTAGGGGAATTTTCCTTGGAGGGGGAGTTGCACCCGGGAGAATTTTCTTTGAATTTCCTTTCTTTAAAATTGCAGCAACGTGCAACGGGGGAACTAATTTAATATGAAAAACAACAATTTTTTCAGATGAAAGTAAAGAGGGTTGTTGAAATTCTAAATAAGCAAAATATATCCTCTAGTTGAGGGGGATGGCTGCCACACCTCAACTCCTTGGGTGTTGGGTTTTGAGAAAATCACTCTTTTTCGGTGTTAGTTTTCATTCACTTTGAACGTCTGTAGTTGGCAACTTTGTCAGAAGTATAATTAACCCAAGGAACAGGGTTACCAACATGCACACTTTTCGTTTGAAATGTACTCTTTTATACCTTAGTCAACCTGCTTGAGTTTCTAGGCAGGCGTGCCTTTCCAAAAACTAACACACAATTACTTGTCCAATAAGAGTCATACTTACTCCCACCATTATACCCGTGCCATTTAAACATTTTTGCCTCTCAATTACTCGGACTATCTGTCTTGACTTTTTTCCTAGAATTAGCCATGTCTTGATGCCGACTGCAAAACACTTGATTTTCAATTCAAAATAAACGGTGATGATTTTGAGGCAGCCGATCACCTCAGAATTAGAGGTGATGCGCAAGCAGCGGCAGCCGTGCGCATGGATTTTTTTTTACTTGCACTGTTTTTGAGCAAAAATCACTCTTTTTTTGGCCTTGATTTGAACCGTTTTTTGGACGTCAGCAGTTGGCAACCCTGGTTGGAGTTAGAACCTCTGATGAGCTTGGTCATTTTCCATCAGCTTCATGGACTAAAAACACATTGAGTTGGTCTGTATTTAAGAGCACAGATCTTCATTATCAAAACAATCTGGAATAAAGGGGATATACCTTCCCAATCCCTTCTGAATGTTTGATTGTATGAAAGCTAAGGGGAAAGATTTTCCTACCAACCCAGCTGTGATGTAAATGGTGACAGTTCTTCTCGATGATGACGGTTGCTCGATGAAAATAATACTACTAATTTTGATAATTAATTCCGTTAGGAATACATAGCTATTAGATATTTCAACTATTATGCAAGGGTTCTCAAATGTCACGGACATTTCGTTTCTACCAGATTTCTACTTCTCTTGATGAATAACGAAGAAGACCAGCGTCCACCCAGCGACTCGCGTAGTTTCTAACTTGTAAATACGCCCAAATCTGTCGTAAGCTAAAGCTGGGATTTGAAAAAGACTGATGAAAACACAAATGTTTTGTGGTCAACAATGGTCGCACCGGCAGCGCGCCACCGACATTACACCGGCGGCTCGCCGCCGGTGCTTTGATGTCGCTCTGCACCTTCATTTGAAAAAATGTAATTCTTTAAAGATTTAAAATTCCTAAAAGATTCAAAATTCTTTAGTACTATAGTACATTGCTTATCAGTAAACAAAAATCATAATTTAAGTATTAAATAAGAATTTGGTTTGTCTTGGTTGAAGATATATTGATTTTTAGTTTGGAGCGTCTATTTTGACGCTCCAAACGCTCCAAAAAGATTCGTAATTTTGCTTCTTTTCTTTTGATTTTTCAAGCAATTTTGGAGTAGAAAAATTTTTCTCTTTTTGTAAATAATTGCATACCTCTATATTATTGCATATTTCCCGTGAAGTAATTGCTCAAACAAGATTATAATGTCAAGTAAGATTTAATAGTAATCTTGTATAAACTGTACTCCGTTTTCCATACTCAAATATTGCCATAAATTTTATAACAGCCATATATTGTAATCTGTTGTTTAAGAAAGTTCAATTAAGTATTCAATTTTACGGTTGCGGAACTTGCCAATGCGATTTCAAAATTTAATATCTCGGTCCTTGGCGTACTTGTTCTGAGTTAGCTTAGTTTAATCAGAGGAAACTCTGAATTAGTTTTCCTGTTCAGTTTGCTTATTATTTATTTACAAGGAAATCTGTAAATGTATGTATATTTCTGCTTTAATGTTAATGGTTTTTCTCCATGTGAAAACAAATTTAAAAAGAACAGCACATTCCGTAATCCCACCCAGTCACTTAAGACCAGGCATGTATTTAGGCTATATGAGTTGGGAGCGGGAGGGGGGGGGGATGTAGACTTAAAAAACGCAAATAGACAAAATATGTGAAAAATTTGAGGCATTGATGATGAAATCGAGAAGAACTGAATTTAGTGTAAAGGGGACCTCTTCCTTTTGGTGTACGTGCCGACCGAAGACAATATATTTAGTGTCTTAGACAATTATTTCGAGATTGCTTCCTACTCCCACTGTCTTAACAAGTAACTCTAGAAACTCTAGCATGTCAAAAGAATTAGATTCAATAGATTTGCCATCTAATTTTTCTTGAATAGTTCATGATGGTTCAATGATGTTTTGATTTAAAGCATGGTGTTCGTGAAATACCTGCATGATTTCAAGTTTGCGTGAAAATCCAACATAAAATATTTAATTCTGGACATTTGGTCTATACACTGGTGAATCCAGTAATTTTCAACCACCAACAAATGATAGGATGGACAAAATTTTTTATAAATATCTGATGTTTGGCCTTTCGCAAATCCTAGACATGACATGTCCTCGGTTTGAAATCATTTCGTTTTTAGGCAAGGCAGCCTGCTTCATAGACTTTTCATGCCTGGGATAACAGGCGAATTTCACAGCCCGCTGCATCCCTTAAATTGTCCCCTGTCTGGCAAGGATCATTTTTAAATCCTTCGCGTCAAAAGTCATTATTTTACAAAATATAAACAGGAGAGACTCAAAATGTTTTGGGGACTGTTTGGCTGTTGACAGTGACTTTATGGCTGAAAATAAACAATTCCTGAACCTGGTAGGTTTTGTTTATTCGTGTAGACAGTAAAAATTTAGGTAAATTTTTCGTTGTTCATATAATTGACTTATGAATAAAGTAAACATGCCTTTTTTTTATGCTTTTTCCAAATATAATAATCATTTTTGTCGGAAATGAATTTTAACCCACCCCTATATATACCAATTCAGGGTATATATATCTGCACATTAGGGGGGATGGGGGGAAAGTTTAAACTTCCTCTGATTTACATCAGAAATAAAATTTACCCCCCCCCTAATGTGCAAATATTTACCCTAAGTTGGTATATATAGGGGTGAGGGTGAAATTCATTTCCGACAAAAATGATTATCCTATTTGGAAAGAGCATAAAAAAGGCATCGAGTGGTATGTTTACTTTATTCATAAATCAATAATATGAACAACGCAAAATTTACCTAAATTTATTTTTGGCTTTATTTCTGTAGGTATTAAAGGTCTGTATGTATCAAAGTATTTCTGTAGGTTAGAAAAGGAGCCTAAAAAAAAAAATAATGAAAAATCAGAAGAAAACCTATGAATCTTGAAAACCCAATGTTATGCTGGAAAATACCAATTTGCTTAAAAATTCCTGGGAACGAATTGTATTCACAGATTTTAGTAATAGAAAATGACAGAGCGAACTAAAAAGGACACTTTTGGAAGAAGATGACTGACTACAAATTACAGTAAGAAGTAACCTGGTGTCTTCTGATTAGAGATTGTCACATGTATGCTGTGAGCGGTTTACCCTTAGAGTACACTAGTTAACTGGGCATGTACAGGAACTAGGCTCGCAATGAGGGAGTGGAGAAGGCTGGGTCTTAGCGTAAATGCTAAGATTCTTATTATCTTTTCTATCCTTCCCTATAATGAAAATAAATCTACAAGGCTGTTTTGACGAGCTTGCTCCTGCCCCTAAAAAATAAAAAAAATAAAAAAATCTTTGGTATTTTTTTTATAAATATTGATTCATTTTTTTATTATTTATCCCCCCCCTTTTTTAGGGAATAAATGAAGTGCTGTATCTTTACAATTTTCGCTGAGCTGCTCTGCGAAAATGCAAGCTAGAATTATTTTTTACTTACCCTCCTCTTCCCCACACTTCAGTTAATTGTGAAGGTTTAATCTTCAGGTTATGGTCTCTCTTTTGGCAGCAACAATCTACTTGAGTGTACGAACTGAAATGCATGGGGTCAAGAAAGTGTCATTGAGGGGGCGGAGGGATAAGAGCTATCATTTTTCCTATGAAACTAGATCCACCAGATGTTATTAGTAGAAAGTGTGATTCTAGGTGACACTACCATTCAGTTATCAAACAAATTGGACGGTTTATTTTTTACTGTTTCACTTGTTTGCTTAATTTGGCAATTTTAGAAATTGTTTAAAAGAAAATCTCTGCATGGAAAGCTTAAAGGAACGAAAAGATAACATGTCTGGATTGAACCAGTTTTGGTATGTAATTCAGTAATAAAACAATTGAACGATGCAATTCTAGTTTTAGCTATTAAACATACGGAACCATAGAGAATATTCATGAAACATCGCCAGATTGTTTTATTGATATGATTCTAATACTATATATTAGCTTGAAAAACAGTCAGTCCCGTTTAGCGGTAGGTCTCGTATAGGTGTCACTTACGACCTCCTTGCAAACTTTAAGTTTTTCTCATGTCCTCTACTGCACATAATATGCCTTATGTACAGATGTCTATCTCGATACTTACTTTCGATGGAGTCAGACGATGAACCGTCGTGCCCGGTGCCAAAGGACATAAGAATTGCTTCCGACGACTATTTCATCCTACACTCCCAGCTTCTTCAGCAATATTCTGCCAATTCTTGTCTAATCTTCGACCACGCCTCCAGAAATAACTCCAAGGTTCCAGGCCCCCTTTTAATTTTTTTTCAAGGGGTTTTCTTCTGAAACTTCAAGTTTTCATTTTCAGTAGGGTCAGACAAGGACATCATGACATTTCGTCATTTTAACCCAAAGAGCCTTTTCACTTCACTGGTAGGAACGAGGGCAGCCGTGATAAAAACACCCAAAGCTATCCCCCGTTCTGTCTTGATCGACCATGTCTTACGCTCGTACTAGCGGTCAGTATTACGGCGGCTCGAAAAGATGCTATGTAGACTCTGATTAATTATGGTTGAGGTCTCACGTTGTGACCATAGTGCTTGTTTTAGACTAATAAAGACTCCACAAGCCCTCGTTATTTGGGCAAGCATATTTCTCCCAGCTCATTGGAATAGAGCTACTTGAAAGTTACTTGAATTCTTTGATATTACCTATTGGCTCGCCACCGAGCTTAACCTACCAAGGAGCAGATTGCTTGAAATCCAAAACTTTGTTCTCGTAGCTGCTAATGGTGAATTGAATGTACCTCAGGACCTCGGAGATGTAATCATTTGTTCCTTGTAAGCCATCGGCGTGCAAAATTGTCTGTAATGTCCACATCGGTCGAACTGAGGTTGACCAGCTACTTGTAAAGTAGTTCCATAATAGTTTTTTAATTCATTGGTGATTATATAATCTATTAAGTAACTGAATGAATATAGACAATACGGGGGCACCCCTGCTTTTCTGAAAAAAAATCCCCTGGAAATTTAGAATTGACACAGTCAGACACACGGGCCTATGTCTTGGAGTCTTTGTTTATGTTTTTTGAGTGTTTTAAGGCTATTAATCCTTACTGTAAAACAGAGTGAACCCAAAAAAGTACTCTGAAGAATACCACAGTAGATAGGGATCAGAGTAAATAGTTTTTATATATAACCATTTGCGTCCTACCAGAAATGAAAGAACTTAATTTTTTCACTAAAAAATCATCAATTTGGAACCAAGAATTGGGATAATCAAGATTTTCAAAGGATCGGAGTCGAATCGGGAATCGCGTAAATTTTTCTGGTAAACGATTCCACCTTGTAAATCAGGTTTTCACAAAAAAAAGTTGCATATTTTTTTTCAAATAAAGCGTTGCTTGAACTCTCTTGAAAACAGATAATGAAATTTGTATGCATTGATTTGCTTCTAACACTATTGCTTAGCTAGGCGCCTTGTTAATTTAAAAAGTTTACAGAATAAATTTTTCAAAAAAAAAAAAAAGAACCATATTAAAACCTACGACGAACAGAAATAAAGTCCTATAATAATTCAAAGTTAAAACGAAAAAAAATTGTTATCAATCAGTAAATGAAACAAAGAAAAAAGAAACGAACAAAAAATTACCCCAACTAGGAGTAGGGCACCACCCTCTACGCCTTATAAAAACCAGAGTATCATTTGCGCTATACATATTTTTGCCAAAATATCGACAAAAAAAAGACGCAATACTTAAGATTACTGGAAAGAACTAAGGAAAGTCGACAGATCCTTTAATATATAATGATATTAGCTGCTGAAAACCTCTGCAATTTCGATTCTTTGATGTGTAAAAGAGAAAATGTTTATGCTATAATATACTTTATTTTCAGTAAAACGCAAATGACGTTATTTAGAAGGTTTAGCGGGCAATAACCCTACTTCTGTTTGTGGTAATTTCTCTTCGTTTTAAGGTTGACTTGATTATTTATTTTATTTATGTTTTTTTTAATTAAGCCTTAAATTAAATAAATTAACTATATGACTATTAGGACGTAAGAATAAAGGAGATGTCAAATGGAGGCCATGGATAAAATTGCCTAGCATCAGGAAGATGCAGCCAGATGGCATAACAGTAAAATATCGTATTGGTATGTTGAAAAATTGGGAGGAAGTAGTCAGTCTGGACTTGTCCCAGTCAGTAAAAAGCCATATGCCTTCATTGTTTTATTTATTTATTTTTTTTCCCCGGCCACTTTGCATGGAAGGAGTGGTCGTAGAAACTTCGGACGGGGTTTTAAATTGAAAGGTCTAGTGCCCTTTTTTAGAGTTGGGTGTGCAATTAGCTCAAAACTCTCATGGATTATTTTGTGTAATTCAAAAGAATCAAACATTTTGTAGTGGGAGGGGGATAGGGGGGCCTGGGAATAGACGTAAAAACTCTTTGTCCCTGATAAGTTTGAAATACAGCCGTAATTCCTTGGGCCGCGAAGAACCTAACGTAGAAAAAAATTGTTCCGGAGCATAGTCCCCTTAACCCCCCTCCCCCCCCCCCCCCCCAAAAAAAAACACACATAAAAGGGTCAAGTATTTATTCCCCTATCGGCTTGAATCGGCTTGAATGACCACAAAAGACCAACCTTTTTTGCACGACCTCTTTGTATGGAAGACGTGATCGTATACACTTGGGAGGAGGCTTATTCGATTGAAAGTTTTAATGCCCTTTTTAAGGGCTGAAAGTGATTTCCTTTATTTCCTGCATATTTAAGGGTAAGAAAATTTGTCTCCATGCGATTACGCAGAAATTATGAATTAAAAAAAATGCGTCACAATGACGTATTTTCGCAATTATTTTAGTAAAGAGTAGCTGCAGCAATATGACTCTGAAAAGTTAGGGATATATACATAGTACTAATTAGGCTCTATAGAAGGATATTGTAAGTTTTAATCCGTAACGATGACAACGTATAAGAAGAATAAGCTTCAACTGGCTAAAACGTCGATACATGTATTTGTTTTAAGCCCTTGTTATAAGATGACGATCTTCTCGATGAGGGGTTTCCATACTTTCTAGTGGGTAGGTTGAAGAATAGGTTGTAAGAGGACGGTCATCTTCAAGGAAGAGGCGTTAGAAACTTGTGGAAGTTAGTTTTGTCTTTGTCGGTTTCGGTCTCATCGGGGGAAGTTTGAGGGTGTACTATCGTAGCCCCTCTAGTAAAAAACTGATAAGTTGTACGAGCTGATGTCCTAGTTATCTTCAGCTGGCTGCAAGTTCAATATCTTGTTTCTGATACATTTAAGGTTACTTTACGTATATACATTAAAGATCAACTGGCTGCAAAATAGATGTAACTTTTTAAAATTTCTTTCTCGGATCCCTGACCAAAGTGTTACTCATGCAAAACGTTTGCTGGTGAAGCCGACAAAGGGTTGCTGCAACCCTTCACGTTGTCTAGGCAACGGAAATGTAATTTCTGCCCGTTTTAGGATTCAGTTGTTCATCTATAGCAGTATCAATTATCGTTAAATTTAATATGATTATTCATATTAACTTCAGTTCGTTTTGGGTTTCATTTATTCATTGATAGTAATTTCTGCTCATTTTAAGTTTTAGTCAACTATGTGACACTGTTTCGTCTTAGTTTTTAATATTTCTCTTTACTTCTCTTTGAAAAACTTCTTTTTTTAATTTTTTAAAATTAATTAAAGGCAGACACGGAGATTTAATTAATGAGAAGGAAAGTGTTGAAGGGAGAAGGGCAGAACATTTTGAGAATGTTTTAAACCTTGATAACGTTGTAGGAAATGATTTAGAAAAGGATGAAGACTTTTTTCGACGATGTAGAATTGATTGAAGATTTATTTTCCCAGGAGTAATTAGAAACAATGCTAACAGGATTCAGAAATAATAATGCATCAGGGGCTGATTGCGTGTTCAATGATTTTATGAAAACTGGTGATTGTGAAGATGAAGGTAAATTACTTACTGAAGATTATGAATATGATTTTTGATAAAGAACCATAGGAACCATAGTGATTTTAGGAAACTTTTGATTAAACCCTTTATAATAAAGGTTATAAAAGCGAGTTTTGTAATTACAGGTATTATTAGAGTTTCTGTTGAGAAAAAAATACTTTAGACTGAGAGGTGCTGTAGACAGCACCTGTCTAAAAAGGTGAGAGGTGCTGTAGACAAAGTTTTGATGGAAGAACAGTTTGTTGTTGGAAGGGGAGGCGACGCGTCGACCAAATTTTCACTCTTAGATTAATAATAAGTGTCTTCGGATCCCTTTAGTCCTCGGTTTTATAGATCATGAACAGGCATTTGATTCAGCTGATAGAAAAGCTTTATTGAAGGTCTTTTGCTTGTGTGGTATGCCAGATAGGTACATTAAGTGGTTAGTACTATGTATTGGAATAATATTGTTGTGGTTAAGGTAGGAAGTGAGGTTGTGGTTGATTCGGCGTAGAGTCAAGCGAAAACGCCGGAGAAGGAGTTAAGTATAGTTGTGCCCTATCCCCGTTTACATGGTTATTTTGATGGACTAAAGCACAAGCAAAGGGGATGGGAGGACGGTGGATCACATGGGGAGGTAAAAATCTTCTATACATAGATAATTCAGGTGATCTGAGTGTCCTAGATCAACTTGTTAGCAAAATGAATAGTTTTTTGGAGGTTCTGAGAGTAGGGTGCAAAAAGTATGTTTGAAAACTAATTTTAAGAAGACTAAGTCACTTAGAATAGGAATAAGTGAGGGTAAAGAAATGAGGGTAAAAATGGCTAGCCCATATTTTATGGATGAAGTACGGCAAAATGCCAAAGATTTTAGTTTTTTGACCACCAATGTGGGACAACTTCATGAAGAGGGGTAAGAAGTGAAGCTCTGGATAGATTGGGGTGGATAGATCATTTTTTTTAAGTAAAAAAGCAACAATGACCGAAGTGCTTTTTAGACCTGAAAAAAAGGAAAAAAAGGGAGATAATATTCTCAGTTTGAAATATAAGCCTCTCTCAGCCTATAAAATACTTATGACTCACTTTTGTGGTCGTTCATCGCATAAGATGATTATTTTAGAACAGAATGCATAACATACAATGATAGAAAAATTGATAAAACCAGGTCCGTAATTAAGATACAAGTTAAGATTAAGATAATTAAGATCCTTAATTAAGATGCAAATTACGTATTTTCCCAACAAAGAGTGGAGCTTGAGAGCCTATGAAATACCAACATTAAGCGTAAATAAAAAACATTTTCGACGATCAAGCACCATGATGAATGGTGCTTGATCCATGATGAATGGTGAGCACCATGATGTATTCCCAACGACAATAGAGGGAAAAAATAGAATAAAAAGAATGTTAAAAAACGAAACACATAATATAACTATAAGAAAATGAAGCGCCATCCAGCGGGTAAACCGTTCAGTGGGAACACTTCAAATAGAATGTATGTTTGTATCAGGGTGATGAATGTGGCCAACAACCCTCATTTGCGCAACACATAATTATCGCATTTTTGGACCATAATTCTCAAAGAAATGTCGGTGGAACCAGTATTCTTAGAAACCTGAACGTAATTCAAAATAACTTTCTCGTCAACTTGCTCATCAGTCTGTCATTTTTTGGACCATATTTCTAAAAAAATGGTCGAGGAACCAGGATTATTAGAAGCTGGAACGTGACTCAAATTTCAATCAACATTCTTGTGCAATTTTGATTTTTTTTTTTTTTTTTGTATATAAACTTATTACTGTACAGTTAGATGTACATAGTTCCAATAAACTTAGAGACATAGGTAAAAGCTCTGGAGCAGTTCAACTATTCAACAAAGCATTTCCTTATAGACATTTTTCATCTTTTGCCTGCATGTGCATGTGCCTGCTTATCCAGAGGTTAATAAGACACAAGTGCCTAAACTTACAGGCAAATTTGGTATTAAACAGTTCGTGGTAACGAACTGCAAGTAAGGAGCAACCCGGCTCAATAGTAACCGAAACTCTTGGTACCAATAGATATATCAAAAGAATTGGCTTATTATGCTGATTTTAAATATGTAAGTTTCATTAAGTTTAGTCTTACCGGTTAAAGCCTATGAGCCTGAGAAAATTTGCCTGATTTTCGAAAAAGGGGACCCCCCCCCTTAAAAGTATTTGAATCTTAATGAAAATCACACTCTCAGATTCAGCGTGTCAGAAAACCCTACTGTAGTGGTTTCAAGCTCCTGTATGCAAAAAGTGGAATTTTGTATGCAAAAAGTGCAAATAGCTCCTATATGCAAAAAATGGATTTTGTATTTTTTACCAGAAGAAAGATCACGGATGCGTGTTCGTTTTTTTGTTTTTTTTTTCCAGGGGTGATCGTATCCACCCAGTGATCCTAGAATATCGTGAGAGGGGTCATTCAAACGGAAATTAAAAGTTCTAGTTCCCTTTTTAAGTGACTAAAAAGATTGGAGGGCAACATGGCCCCCTTCCCGCCCCTTTTTTTCCCAAAGTCGTCCGATCAATTTTGAGATAGCCATTTTGCTCATCATAGTTGAAAGGCCCAGTAACTATGTCTTTGGATATGACATGATCCCCCCCCCCCACAGTCCCAGAGGAAATGTTTAAGTCATAAAATTTGCCCATTTTTTATACATAGTATCTTCTTGTCTTGGATCAGGACACAAGCTATATAGCTCTCCCTGGCGACAGGATCTGGCAGACTGTTAAATGCCACAGGTTACGGTCTTGAGTTAATGGGGTGATAATTCAAGCCATGAAGGGTCCCATCTGCGACCATGTCTCCGAAAACCGCCAATTGGCTCGAGGTCAGATTTATTGTGAAGTTTGTAGATATTTTCGGTGGAGATGGGGAATTTTTTGCTGGGGGCTTTTCCACGGGGGAATTTTCTATTGGGAAGGAAGTTTCCAGGAGGTAAACTTGTCAGGGAAATTATACACTGGGGAAATTTGCCAGAATTCCTATACAAAATTCTTTTTAAATTTCTTGTTTTCTCTATTCTGTCTCAATTTTACGCGTGGAGTTGTTAAGGGTAATTGTTCAGGGTAAATTTTCACCGGGATTGAATTGTCTAGAGGATATTTCCATGGGGAGGGGGATTTTTCCGTGGAGGTGGGGTCAGATTTTGTGGCATCACTTAAATAAAAAGATAGTTTTTTGAACTGAAAGTAAGGAACAACATTAAAACTTAAAACGGATAGAAATTAATACGTGTATGAAGGGGATTCCCCTCCGCAACACCTTGCTCTTTACGCTAAAGTCTGGATTTTGTCCCAATTCCTCAAGAACGACTCCTGAAACACAAGGGTCGTTTAATTAGAACAATAGGAAGCTTTTTTAAAAGTACTAAAAAACTGTAGCGTAAAGAGCGAGATGTTGAGGAGGGGACAATCCTCTTCATACTCGTAATAATTTCTGTTTTTTTTTAAGTTTTAATGTTGCTCCTTACTTTCAGTTGAAAAAAACTTTTTTTTTTATTTAATATCTGTAAAAAGCCTCACTTTCATTCTATCTGAAATCTGCGGCTATGATAATGGAAAGTGCGACATACGCCTTTTTTGTAACTTTATAGGAGAACAAAAAAAAAAAAAAAGTTTGTCGGCTGTGGTTGCTCTGAAGGATGAGGCTAATGGTTTTCCGAGCGAATTCAAAATTACTCCACTTTATGGCGTATGTCTCGCTCTTCAAATAGATAAGATAATCCTCTTCTGTCAAAAGTATTCTGAACGAATTCAAAATTAATTCATTTATGGGTCTTCTTTTTCCTTGACAAAAAGGAGACAAATGTCAGGTCCCCATGTTAAGCTCCATAAGATAATCATCTTCTTCCAAAACTGCGTATGTCTATTTTTTTTTTATCCTCGTAACGGTAGAAAATAGAACGATTCTGACAGCACCATTCGATTCCTCGTGCTGAGTTTACCCCACAGTTTATATAATATACCAGTAAGTTTACCGCAGATGATTTCTGGCTCTTCATTCTCGGTGCGAACAAAAAGCTCCTCCCACTTATTTCCGCACTTATTGTCCACTTATTGGTGAGCCGGCCAAGTGGTTTTGTCAGTACTTGTTCCGTAGGTGATTATTCTTTCTACCCGTGAAAAGATCTAATGCCGCTTATGTTTATACCTGTTTATACGTTCTCTGGAGCACTCGCACCTCGGTCCGGGTTTTTATAATGGGTGAGATAGGGAAAGATCATACTGCTAATATATAAACTGTGGTTTACCCACAACAGATACATAAGTAATTTTCGACTAAAACGGTATATGTCGCACTTTTAGTATCACAGCCTACCTGATACAAGTGAAAAATATTTAAACATACAAATGAAAAATGTTTGTTTGCCAATAAATGAAAATCATAGGCAGCGAAATCGGGCTGTCTAAGTAAAGAACGATGTTGGCACAATGTATTATTATTATTTTTTTTTCCTTACCAGGGCACTTCCTATCGAATGAGTTATCGTAGAAACTTCGAAAAGGGCTCATTCGATTGGAAATTGGAGTGGCTAGTTCCCTTTTTAATAATCGAAAGTCATTTGAGGGCAACTAGCCCCCCCCCACGCCCATCATTCCCCCAAACACATCCAATTAAAATTTTGAGATGGCCATTTTGTTCAGCGTTGTTGATTTCCTGATAGAAAATATGTTTTTGAGGAGGACACTCCCCCACAACCCTCAGGACAAGGGTTTTACGTTATGCCCCGGGGGCATAAAAGAACAATGTTGGCACAATGCATTATTTATTGTTTTTTTTCCTTTAGAGCAGGGCACTTCATACCGAAGAAGTTGTCTTAGAACTTCGAAAAAGGCTTATTCAATTGGAAATTGGAGTGGCTTGTGCCCTTTTTAATAGTCGAAAGTGATTGGAAGGCCACTAACACCCCTTCCACGTTCACCATTTCCCGAAACACATCCAATCAAAATTTTCAGATAGCCATTTTTGTTCAGCGTAGTTGATTTCCAGATAGAAATTTTGTTTTTGAGGAGGACACTCCCCCACAGCCCTCAGGGCAAGGGTTGTAAGTTATACCCTGGGGGCATATAAGGTTTTTTATAGAAGGTGTTGTCGTAAAAACTTCAAAAAAGGTTCATTCGATTACAAATTCAAAGGACTAGTGCGCTTTTTAATAGTCGAAAGTAATTGGAGGCAACTATCCCCCCTCTTACGCCCACCTTTTCTCCAAACACATCCAATCAAATTTTGTGATAGCCATTTTATTCAACGTAGTCTTAAGTTCTGAAAATTAGGTCTTTGAGGATGAAATCCCCCCCACAGCCCTCAGGGCAAGGGTTTTAAGTTGTGCCCTGGGGGCATATAAGGTTTTTGTAGAACGCGCTGTCGTAGAAACTTCAAAAAGGGTTCATTCGATTGAAAAGTGAAATGGCTAGTGCCCTTTTTAATAGTCGAATGTGATTGGAAGGCAACTAACACCCCTTCCACGCCCACCATTTCCCAAACACATCCAATAAAAGTTTGAAAATAGCCATTTAGTTCCACGCAGTTCAAAGTTCAGGAAATTATACCTTTGAGCAGGACACTCTTCCCACAGTCTTCAAGGCAAGGGTTATAAATTATGCCCTGGGGGCATATAAGGGTTTTATTTAAATCTTTGTCGTAGAAGCTTGAAAAAGGGCTCATTGGATTGGAAATTCAAAGGGCTAGTGCCCTTTTTAATAGTCGAAAGTGATTTGAGGGCAACTACCCCCCTCCCACGCCCACCTTTCCCCAAACACATCCAATTACAATTTTTATATAGCCATTTTATTCAACTTAATTGAAAGTTTCGGAAATTAGGTCTTTAAGGGTGACAACCCCTCCCCCACAGCCCTCAAGACAAGGGTTGTAAGTTATGCCATGGGAGCATATAAGGTTTTTATTGAAAGCGTTGTCGTAGAAACTTCAAAAGG
Organism: Artemia sinica; assembly: GCA_027921565.1. Taxonomy (NCBI): domain Eukaryota; kingdom Metazoa; phylum Arthropoda; class Branchiopoda; order Anostraca; family Artemiidae; genus Artemia; species Artemia sinica. The sequence continues at coordinate 35,065,123 of CM051272.1, forward strand.
GCTCATTCAATTGGAAATTAAAAGGGCCAGTACCTTTTTTAATAGTTGAAAGTGATTGGAGAGCCACTAACGCCCCTCTCACGCCCACCATTTTGCCAAAAACATCCAATCAAAATTTTGAGATATACAGCGTAGCTGAAAGTTTTATATATAAAACATATTTTGTTCAACGTAGTTGAAAGTTCTGGAAATTAGGTCTTTTAGGATGATAGCCCCCTCTGAGCCCTCAGTGCAAGGGTTGTAAGTTATGCCCTGGAGGCATATAAGGTTTATATAGAAAGTTGTTGTAGAAATTTGCACTTTACTGAAAAAAATACAAATGAATGTGCATTGTCAGTTTGATATACATATACTGATATTTAGTAATCAAAATGTTAATATTATTTGATTTATTAAAGTTATAAAAGTAAAAACATTTATATTTTTTCAGTAAAGTGCAAATATTGTTCTGGTCTTGAGAAGGCATAGTGGTTTTGAGCCCAACTTATGCTAATTTCTGCTCGTTTTGAGTTTGAATCGGTTATTTATTGTAATTTCTGTTCGTTTTGGGTTTCATTCATTTATCGATGCTGATTTTTGGTAGTTTCACGCTTGGTAGATTATTTGATTTTATTTTTGCTAATTTTTTGTTTAATGGAGTTCTTTACTTTTCTTTGAAAAAACTTATTTTGTGGAATTTTTTTTTAAAATTAATTCTGCAAAAAGGCTGTTTTGAATTTGAGAGTCACGTTCAAATGTTGAAGAATGCTGGTCCCGTCGCCATTTTTTTTTTTTTTTTAAATTATGGTTCAAAAATTCTGAGCAAGTTGACGAGAATGCTGTTTTGAGGTTGTAAGTCACATTCAAGTTTCCATGAGTACTGGTTCTGCCGCCACTTTTGAAGAATTATGGTCCAATATTGCGAGAATGATGCACTCTGTTGTCATGATAACCGCGAGAAGGGTGGGCTACGTTCACCACCCTGACATGACTACGCGAGATTTGATTATGACAAAGGAACCCATTTATCATATGTCTAAAAAAAAACTCGGTCTAGTAAATACTGTAACTAGTGTGCTTTTATCTCCTTCTTTTTCTGTCATCCGGAAAAAGAACAAAAATAAAGTAAACAAAGAAAAAACAAATAGAACAATGATAGGATATAAATGGTTGTAGCTATTTGACGATAGTATGTCAGAAATATTAAGCAAAAGAATAAGAAAGTCGAGTACGTAATAAAGCTTCTAAAGTAAAAACAGTATGAACAATGCGTAAAACAAACAATACGAATTTTTTTTTTGTGTAATGAGGGCACAGCTCGAACCTCTCCTTCACAGAAAGAGACAAATTGTATTAAAAATATGAAAACTACAAAGAAATCTTCTTTTTTTGGGGAAGAGGGGAGGTGGGAGAAGGCTTGGGAGAGGGGGTGCTCTGTAATCTCTTTTTCCTTAACTGTCTCAGCTCAACGTTTTATAAACACTTATGACACATAAGCCAGGCACACACAGTAGGAGGGGGCCTCTGGACCCAGCTCTTCCCTGGAAATTCTTAATTTTCCCAAATTGTTGACAATTTTTGTTCAAATTTTCCAATAAATGTTTTTATTATTACCACCTCCCCCCCCCAAAAAAAAATGCGGTACTTGTCTATTGTATAAAACACACTCGAAAAGTGAAGTTTGGTGAAATGCTAATGAAATAAAACAAGATTATGATGAAAATATAATACTTTAGAAAAAATTTGGTCTATGTATTTGCACATTAGGGGGGGGGGGGTTAAGCATAGCGTATATTAAATACGTGACCTAAACAAACCTGTTTAACCCAATGAAAAAAGACAAAACAAAATATGATGAAAATAGAATACTTTATTGTGAAAACTACAACTTGCAAATATGCTCCCAGAACGCAGAAATTCTGTATTGGCTATTATTTGCACATTAAAGGGGGGGGGGGTAAAGCATAGCTTATATTAAATAGATAAACTAAACAAACCTATTTAACCTAATGAAAAAATATGATGAAAATAGAATAGTTTATTAGCAAAATTGTGAAAACTACAACTTGGAAATATGCTCCCGGAACGAAGAAATGTCCTCAAGAACCGCGTTAAAATGAACTCGAACCCTTCTGCCTTTACTGCCGCCCGCCACGTGTAGTCTACTAAGTATGAATGTAAATGATGGTGGGATGTACCTCTGTGCCGTTTGTTCCTCCACTTAGCAGAACCCCACACTCTCTCTACTTTTTGGGTAGAGGCGCCGGTTTCTGGGTCGACAAAATTATTTTTGTGGTTCACTTTCAAATGAGTGAAACCTGCTTGTTCCAGCTCAGTTGTGTTGTAGCCCTTCCAACAATCTGAAATGATTCTTGAACATCCATGGTGAGACACAATATTCTATCACTAGGCAAAGCAAACTAACTGGTGTCCTCAAGAATTGGGTTTATAATGAACTAAAATGAACTAGGTCAAGAATCGTGTTAATATTGAACTTTTCTTTGTCTTTGAGATGGTTAGCCGACGTCGAAGCTTCCAATTTAGTAATTCACAAATGACCTTCACAATTCTGCTAATAAAGTATTCTATTTTAATCATATTTTATTGTCACCAAACTTCACTTCTCGAGTCTATTTATATAATAGACAAGTTCCAAAATTGCTACACACATGCCTCACGTGAGTATAATTACTATTATGGCTATTGAAATACGAGGTTTTTGTTTCTTCATTTTTTTTTACATCAAAATACCTGTAAAAACTAAAATATTAAAGAATTAAGTAGCCCGTATAACGAGAGTTCACAGTAGCTTAGTGTGGATAAATTCTATACTGCCTTGGAGCTTTCCTTAATTAAACAAACAATTTGTCAATATCAATAAAATTGACTAACCTTGGCACTGATGACGCAACATTTAGGCCGAGAATGAATAATAAAAATGTCTCATTTGAAACATAACCAAATAAAATTGACTTTCTACTTGTTTTCACGCTGACGCCAAGATAATGACTACAGAAATTTTACTGTTCTTGAAATAAAGGTTTTTGCAGATCAGTACAAATCATGGCAAATAATAGTGCACCTTATTCCTTGGTCTCTCAAATTAGTGTAGAAGGAGAAGCCTTTGTTGACCAGGGGAGAGTTAGCAAAAGTGAGTTGCAGGCTCGTTCTGATGTTGGAGAGTCACTGCAAGTGATTGATGAATTGTCTGAAAGTGCTGTAGCATCAAAAAGATCCAGGGTAGGATACATGTATTGCTTTGTGTGCTGGGTTGTGTTGTTCCAGGGATTTGTGGACTTAACCTTTTATGGAAGTATTTTTGAGGAGATAATTCTTGTGCTTTATGATATATTTTCAGAAAGTGTGTATTTGGACGAGAGTTTGAAATTTATATATATATAATTTGTTGAAGAATATTTATTTGCATGACTTAATGCCAAGAATTGGCAATGGTTTTTGAAAATCGGAAGTTTTGTTCTGTTGGGATTTGTAAACATCTATTTGCGTTGGAATATATTAAGATGTTAAGGGCTATTGCTTTTGAACTCGTTTCAGGGATTGTTCACTGCATTTTGATTCTGAATTTGAGGAGACTTTGTGCATTCTTTCTTGAAAATTACATCTTGAATAAAAGAGAGGTCAGGATTTTATACAAGAATAATTGGGAAGACCGTTTGTTTGTTTGTTTTTTTTTTTTTTTTTCATTTTGGCAATTCGTTCATTTCGGGATGATATCAAGTTTGAAGGGGAAGGCATTTTTCATTAAGATATTTCCTGAAATGAAAGGGGGGGGACAGGGGGATGGATTAGTCAAATCGACAGAAAAGGATGAATCACATGAAACTGTAAGAAAATGAGTAAAAGGTAAAAATCCTGAAGCTTGGGGGGAGAGGGGGGATAGAAGTATCATACCTCGGTTTGGAGGGGTGTTATTCCTAAGATGATAGAAAATCGAGGAATTGAAAAAGGTGAAAACGAAGATTTACATTATTTCGGTTTTCTCACTAATAAAATAAAGTTAAATGTAAATCCAGAGTATTATTTGAGACCAACTACATTATTACTTTATTCTTCTCTATCCATCCTGTCTCCTTCAACAGTGAATGATTTTAGAAGCTCTCTAAGTCCGATTTGGAAGAGACGATCGTTATCTCTAACAGAATAAAATAAGGTAAATGAACTAGAATAGATAAAAGCAAAGATTTAGTATTATTTCGTTTTTCTTGGTTTAAAAACAAAACTAACTAATTAATATTTTTCCAATACGATTATTTGAAGTTAATAAGAATATTACATTATCCTTTTCTTTTCAAACCTGTAAAAAGTCTATCCTTGAGGGATTTTAGTAGTTGCCTATTTGTTTAATGAAAGTAGAGCCGGTACTATATTGTCCTTTATAATCATATTCACATTTTTTTTAATTTCTGTGTTATCCTTAGATTACTTGGCGTCATAATTTCTTCTAATTTAAAGAGGGATATCCATTTTAAAGATATTCTTCATAGAGATGATGAGGGCTATTTGCCCCCTAAAGCTCCTTAATAAATTTAGTGTCCCACCTTCCCATTCTTTGACTATTTATACTTCCTTTGTCCGCCTGCATCTTGAATATATGCTTGTCCAGTCTGATTCGTCTCCCGCGAATAATCAGAAAAAAATTGAATCCATCCAAAAAAGAGCCCTGCGAGTAGTTTTTTTATAGAAGGTAAGGTTTCCATTTTCCCTTCTTAAAAAAGAAAGCCAGACTGGAAATACTTGAGCGCAAAAGAGTTACGTTGCGTCTCGGTTTTGGAAAAAATGCAATAGCAAACCTTTGCACGGAAAATATTTTGCCCAAAAGACACTCCCCGCACGGATTCCGCTCGCCCAAGACTGTTTCAGTACCTGTTTACTATTTTGTCTCCCATTCGTTGCTTTACCTCACAGTTTATAGAATTAGCAGTATGATCATTCTCTATCTCTCCCATTATAAAAACCCGGACAGGGGTGCGAGTGCTCCGGAGAACGTTTTTGCAGATAGAAACATAGGCGTTATCAGATCTTTTCGCGGGTAGACAAGTAAGATTTCTCTTGGACACGAAACAAGTGGAAACCCGCTATTACGAATAATGCACTTGGTAACCATTTCTCAGTGATTGACGATAACAAACTAATCCGCTAAGGCAGAAACAAGTGGGAGGAGCTTTTTGTTCGCACCGAGACCGAAGACCAGAAATTATCTGCGATAAGCTTACTGTCTATAAACTGTGCTTTACCTCTAAGTATGAAAAACCTTTGCCCCTTCATTACAAAAAAATAAACAAAATATCCCGCTAGTTTTCCCTCTTCTATTATTCGGTACTGGTTCTGCCCAAGTTTGTACTTTATTCGCTTTTTCTGCCCCCCCCCCCCTCACCTTACTATATGTCCCTTTAAATGTATATAGGCCTATGTTTAATTCTTTTAGTCATTTTTTTTATCTTTGTAACTTAATCTGAAACTGCATTTTAATTACTTCGACTAAGGAATGATTTTTCATTCTGTTATTGTTGTTTTGACAGTTTGCCAGTCTTCTAGTTCTCTTGTCTTTTTTAATGATTTGCTTGTCCTTATTTACGACTCCAAAATTTGAATTCGGCCCTCCAGGGCCAAATTTGAAAAATTTTCAAAATAAATATCTTATCTTAGACGTATAATTCACTTGTGGTGGGTTCACGGCTTGGCCCCCTAAGTCTCATAATTTTCGTGTTTGCCCACAAATTTTCAAACAGTTGCCTGGTTTTGAGTTTATGACAGATTTGCCTCCTCTTGCAGATAATTTCATGAGAACACATCTGGGCTTCGCGATAAGTAACTACCCATTGTAAATTATGTTTCAGATCCTATTTTGGTTCCATAACATATTGGATTGGTTTTAGTTTTCCGCCTTTTAAAGTTTTTTACGTTAGCCGCGTTACTTCTGAAGGCTGCTTTTACCTTCTTAAAGCTATGGGTTTTTTGGCTTCATTGAAGGGACATATTTAATTGTATATTAATGGTTTACTTCACAGCCTTTTGCAAAGGAGTTAGATGTCCACGGTTTTGAGGATGTATATCCTATTTACTTGTTTATTTATTTATATTTACTTATTTTTATTTTTTTGTGAATTTTTTCTCAAACATAATTTCTATTAAAGAAAAGTAATTTTTAATGAATATTAAATAAAAAAACAAGTTTTTTTTAACTGAAAGTAAGGATCAACATTAAAACTTAAAACGAACAGAAATTATTCCGTGTATGAAAGGGGCTGTCCCCTCCTCAACGCCTTGCTCTTTACGCTAAAGTTAGACTATTTCTCACAACTCTATTTTTTGTACTTTACTGCACTTTACTGAAATTTTTTTTGGCACTTTACTGAAAAAATATAAAATGTTTTTACTTTTATAACTTTAATAAATCAAATAATATTAACATTTTGATTACTAAATATCAGTATATGTACATTAAACTGACAATGCACATTCATTTGTATTTTTTCACTAAAGTGCAAATTTTGTTCTGGCCTTGGGAAGGCATAGGGGTTTTGCGCCCAACTTATGTTAATTTCTGCTCGTTTTGAGTTTGACTCGGTTAATTATTGTAATTTCTGTTTGTTTTGGGTTTCATTTATTTATCGATGCTGATTTATGGTAGTTTCACGCTTGGTAGATTATTTGATTTTATTTTTGCTCATTTTTGTTTAATGGAGTTCTTTACTTTTCTTTGAAAAAACTTATTTTGTGGAAAAAGTTTTTTAAATTAATTTCTGTTCGTTTTATATTGACACAGTCTTTTCAGGGAAAAAGAAAATAATACTTTAAATGTTTTCTTTTTTTTAAGACTTTATAGTTTAGCCTGCTATTTGTATGCTGGAGAAAAATTTTCAGCAATTTTAACAACATACACCCTTCTAAAAATCTGGACATAAATAGTACTGTTTAATTTAGTTTCATACCTCCTCTAGTTGACCTGAAATGGAAAACTTGATACCATTCGCAAAAAAAATCTGTTTACTTTCTTTGATAGCTTGGACACACTTACGCTATTTTTATACGCTAGTAGGGTGCCTCGTCTGGATTCCGGTCCTTTACGTTCCCTGGCAGCTTTCAAGACAGATTACCAGACTAGTTATTTGGCTCAACCATACATGCAAACGGTACAAGATAATAGTGTATACAATATGAACGATACATTGGAATTGCGCAATAAAAACCCATGGTTGTGTCATTAAACTCACGCGTGAATATTTTAAAAGTTGGCACACTATAAAGCATGTTCTGAAACTAAAGACAAGGTTTTTTTTTAAACTTGGCAAGGTATAATGTGGTCATACATGTTTTGAGAGTATGGTCGTAATAATATAATGTTGTCAAACAGGTTTTTTTTTCTGTTTTTGTTGTCAATTGCACAATGAATGTACGTCATGAGTTCACGTGTACATTCTTAAAAAAAACTGGTATGATATAAAGTAGTCAAACATGTTTTGGGAGCACGCACGAAATTATGTAACTCAACATCCGTTTTTTATTCGTCCTTGAAAAAAACTGTATTTATAAAATGTTCATGCACTACAATTTAATTTTCATTATGTTTTAGCATATCGAGCATAGTACACAGAATTTTATTAACTTTATAACAATGGATATTTCTATTTTCAATGTGAGTACACTTTCATTCTTTATTTCCAAAAAAAAAATCGTTTTACTAGTAAATTCAAATTTCAGGGGGACTTAGCCCCCCTCCCCTCCAACAATACAAACTTTAAAATATGATCAGTATATTCGCTAGAAAACGCTAAGTATGCTTTTTTCTATTATGTAAAACAAAAACTCTCTCCACCACTGCTATGTTTACAAGTTTTAATTGTTTTTGAAACACTTCTTTTTCGTTCAAAAATGTCCTTTTCCCATCGTCTATCTAAAATATGCTGTCTTTTTCCGGTTTGAAGGAAAAGCTTCGGTGTTACAAAGAGAGTGACAGTTTTGGGACTCAAATTTCACACGCTATTGCTATCATAAATTAATGGCATATGCTTAATGAATTAGCAACAAGGATGTTCCTTGACAAAGAGAGAAAATTGTATTCTAGTCTAATTAAAGGAAATATATTTATTTTCAATTGTATTCCATGATTAAGAAGGTTTTACGATGTGAAAAAAAAGCTTTATAGTTTAGTTTTTACGGAAATGGCATATTTCGTTCCAAAGCTTGGCTTTTTCAGGGCTTGAGTTGCACGGGAGTTGAGTTGCACGAGGGTTCAGTTGCACGGGGGTTCGGTTACATGCGGATTCAGTTACACGGGGTTTAGTTAAATGTGTTTGAGCTGCATAGTCTCGTTGGAAAAAATTGGAGTTCATACTTAAACAGTTCTATTAAGAGCTATTGCTATGGAAATGGCTCATTTTTGAATCGAAACTATGCTTTTCTGACTGAAGATACACATTTGAATCAGAAAATGTGAAAATGTACACAATTGAAACAGAGAAGTGTGTTTTGACGATATTTTCTATAATTTCGTCTGAAAAATAGGAGTTCACGCTTAAAAAGTTCTATTAAGAGCTATTTTTATGGAAGTGGTTCATTTTTGAACCAAAACTACGCTTTTCTGACTGAAGATACACATTTGAATCAGAAAAAGTGAAAATATACACAACTGAAACAGAGAAGTGTGTTTTGACCGTATTTTCTATAATTTCGTCTGAAAAAATAGGAGTTCACACTTAAAAAGTTCTATTAAGAGCTATTTTTATGGAAATGGTTCATTTTTGAACCAAAACTATGCTTTTCTGACTGAAGATATACATTATAATCAGAGAAATGTGTTTTGATAGTATTTTCTATAGTCTCATTGGAAAAAATTGGAGTTCATGCTTTTTTAAACAGTTCTATTAAGAGCTATTGCTATGGAAATGGTTCATCTTTGAACCAAAACTACGCTTTTCTGACTGAAGATATACATTATAATCAGAGAAATGTGTTTTGATAGTATTTTCTATATTTTCGTTGGTAAAAATTGGAGTTCATACTTAAACAGTTCTATTAAGAGCTATCTTTATGGAAATGGTTCATTTTTGAACAAAAACTACGCTTTTCTGACTGAAGATATACATTATAATCAGAGAATTGTGTATTGATAGTATTTTCTATAGTCTTGCTGGAAAAAATTGGAGTTCATACTTAAACAGTTCTATTAAGAGCTATTGCTATGGAAATGGCTCATTTTTGAATCGAAACTACGCTTTTCTGACTGAAGATACACATTTGAATTAGAAAAAGTGAAAATGTACACAGCTGAAACAGAGAAGTGTTCTTACAAAAACTAGTGTTTACGTTCAAAAAAGCTTTATAGTTTAGTTTTTTACGAAATGGCTTATTTCGTTCCAAAGCTGCGCTTTTTCATAACCAAAGGTTCACATCTGACCCAGCGAAATGTATTTTCTATAATTTTCTTACAAAAACTAGTGTTTACGTTCAAAAAAGCTTTATAGTTTAGTCTTTACGGAAATGGCTTATTTTCGTTCCAAAGCTGCGCTTTTTCATAACCAAAGGTTCACATCTGACCCAGCGAAATGTATTTTCTATAATTTTCTCACAAAAAACTAGTGTTTACGGTCAAAAAAAAGGCTTTATAGTTTAGTTTTTACGGAAATGGCTTATTTTCGTTACAAAGCTGGGCTTTTTCATAAATTATATTATGGGGAGATGTTTTTGAAATCCCCCTTCCCCCAAACTAAAAATTTTCAAAAATTTTACTTTAAAAGCTTTTCTTTTAAAATATTTCTAAAGTGCTAAGACATAGAGTGCTACAAACACCAGAATAAACTTTAGAGGGCAATTTATCTGTAAAAGAGGGCTTATTATTTCCTTACTAAATTTTTCTTCTTTTTTAAGAATGTGGAGGTGGATTCATACAATTACCCTCCCTCCGAAAAGAGACCAAGATGGGGTGATATCACATCGATGCAAGCTGCGAGACCATCAATCATCAGATATGCTAGCTCCATTACAACTTCTTTGGACCAGCCAGGAGCCTCTCAAGCCAGTGTCAGCTCTGCACAAACCTCTATGCAACCTGGCAGAAAATTCAAGAGAGAATGGATAGATTCTCATAATGCATCAGCCTCATCTAGTCAAGATCGGGAGGTCACCCCCTATCAAGAATTGCCGGGCCCTTCACGACCAATGCAAGGCGAGAATGATGTGGCCCCCACAGCTCTCGACATGCAAGCTGCAAATTTAAATGTGAGTTTTCAAATATTATTTCTCGCTAATGATTCTTTTTCCCAAGTCAATTTGAAGGACTGTGTGTGAGCGGTGCATGCGCCGCGTCTACTCGATAATTCATTGAGATAGTGTAAATTCAATATCGATGTAATGATTGAATGGCATATATTTCCATATCATTATTTCTTATGTTTGATCCGAGCGCTGAAATTTTTTCATTATACATATCAACTGAATTGTATTTTAATGCTGATTTTGAATATCTTCAAATTATTTCGTTTACCTTAATCCATCAAAAGTTATGAGAAAATTAAGAATTTTTGAAGTAGAAATTTAGACGTCGCATAAATTGTTTCCACAGCGCATTTCTATCTGACGCTGTTTCCACAGCGCGTTATAGGCTAATGGAATATAGGCTAAGGGGTTAGAAACGCAATTTCAACCTGTAAGAATATTTCAGCGTGTGTGTGCGTGTGTGTGTGCGTGTGTGTGTGTGTGCGTGCATGTGTGTGTGTGTGTGTGTGTGTGTGTGTGTGTGTGTGTGTGTGTGTGTGTGTGTGCGCATGTGTTTGTGTGTGTGTGTGTGTGCGTGTGTATGTGTGTTATTAACAAAATTTGTAATTTATTATACATTGTTTTGTAAATAATGCTATAAGCAAAAATTTGTAATTTATTATGCATTTGTTTGATAAATTCGAATCCAATTAAGAAAAAAAAGTGTGTTATAATTGTGATAAAACTTTCGTCAAAGAAAAAAAAAACTTAATCCATTCATTTTCTAGTTTCAGGGGGAAGCTGTGAAAACTTCTGCCTTCCCTGGTCCGGGACTTCAAAGTATCATGGGTAATTGTCCCCTCTCACCGGATGATGATGTTAGTGAAGGTACGTTATTTGGTATCCCCTGGATTTTCAATTTACAGCTGAAGAAATGGACAGTCTTATGCAAATTGTTGGACCTAATTTTTCCGGGGACATTTTTGACGATAGTTTTATAATTAGTGAATTGGGTCCTGTGCAAATAGGTGCAGGACATGAAAATAGTGTCATGTCCCCGGAATTACGTGAATTTTATTTGTTAGAATCTGCTCTAGGTCACTTACAAACATATAGGGTAGATTTTAACCCCCCGAGGAAAACGCGGTTGACGAGGGCATTATTTTAACAGACCCCGTGAATGTTCTCCATAGCTACATCGACAGAATTCGAGCACAAATTGAGATTCAGATTCAGAAATGGGAGGGTCAAGGGGGGGGGGGGGTTAAAGCATCAGTAAATCAAAAAGTTTATTTACAAAAGGGGACATCTGGGGAAATTTTTTATTTTCATTTTTCAACTGGCAATCAAACTTTTTACCCTGGTCTAAAAGAATTTGAGAGCAACTTTTTCAACTGGGTAAATAAACTAATTTCGACTTTGGACACGTTTAACGAGAGGGGAAGTGGGTCCACAATTTTATACATTGAATACATGGATCTGAATCTGTAGATTAAAAAAAAACTTTATTTTAAGGGGAGCGGGTAATCTAAAAATAAAATGCCACCCAGATTTGTCGGCTACAGGAGGCGTTCAGAGTTTCTATTTTGACACGGGGCTGCAATGCTTTAAATACGCATTTTTAGCAGCAGCCCATAAAACATTAAAAAAGATTCAACAATGAAAAATCTCGACGGACTTGCTCGTAACGGTGGAGAAAATTTCCCTAAAGTAAATTTTGACTGTTTAGAAGGGAAGTATCCGGTGTCCTTGAAAGAAATAACCATATTTGAAAAAGCAAGTGAAAATCTTGGGTTGGGGGTGGTTGTTCTCCAGTATGACACGGAATTTGTAGATGTGGGAAAGAAACCAAATAAAAAAGGGGTTTTATATTCAGTTAGGACACCGATGGTGGATAATGTTAAAAATTGGGTTTGGGTTATTTACGAGCCCCAAAGATGTAAATTCCTATGGTCATTTTTTCCCCGTTACAGCAATAAGTTGACTCCTATCCCAAGGCAAAAAATATGGGGAACGTCACTATTGCCCCATGTGCCTTTCCTCATTTAAAATTGAAAGAACATTCTCGGATCACATGGGGCATTGCAAAATTCATGGGAATCAAAGAATTGAAATGCCGGCAGAAGGCAAAAATACTTTACAATTTAAAAATTTCCAAAATTCCCTGCTACAAGTTGATAAAGTGTCTTTGGACTGTGAATCAAGACTGGTTGAGGTATCAGACCCATCAAGGCCAAATATAGTCAAGGAACACAAACTAGTTGCGTGTTCCTATGCGTATGCCCGTCGCGATTCCAACAATAAAATGCAGTTGGAAGAGTTTTTTTGGCTATGGATGAGGAGGGTAGTATGGAAAAGTTATTGATATCTTTAATAAAAACAGCAAACGGCGCAATTTTACGATTGCGTCACACCAACTACCCAATGACATTATCAGATAAGGAGCAACTGGCACTAGAAAAGGGGACAATTTGCTGGGTTTGTAGAGGTGTTCTTGCCCCAAAAGACGCTGTCCAGGATCACAATCACCTTATTGACCCCAATTCAACGGGAAAAAGTAACTTTCGGGGGTGGGCTCACAATTCATGTAATTTAAAAATTAAACAACAACTCTTTCTTCCGGTTTTTTATACATAACTCTAACTACGATCTGAAGTATGTGCTACCAGCAATGGCACATCTTCAAAGAAATGGAACAGTGGATAATGCATGGGTGATAGACAGCTTTTCCTACAAAATCATTCCTAAATCATCGGAAAAGTTGCTTGTTTTGGAATTTATGTGGAAATTTGTTGAAGCCGACGTTGAGTACACGAATAAAATTCGCTTTTTAGATTCCTACAGTTTTTTCCCCAAATCATTGAGCGAATTAATTCAGGTGCAGAAAAACGATGACGGCTGCAAACGCTTTCCCCCTTCTCAAGCAACAATTTCCAAATGATTTATATGATTTGTTGACGGTCAAGGACATATATCCTTATGATTATTATTGTTCCATGTCGAGATTCGCCGAGGAAACTATTCCTTCGATTGAATCGTTTTACGACAGTCTACACGATCGTAGGTGCACCCCCGATGAATACAGTTTTGCTAAAAAAGTTTGGGCAGAGGGAGGGTGTAAAAATGGGTTTGACTACTGCAAGCTGTATTTGTCGTGTGATGTGTTAACTTTGTTAGACATTATGTGTAAAAATACGGACAAAATCTATGGGGAATTTAATCTTGATTTGGGCTATTGTTTTTCATCTCCTCATCTGGTAATGGACCTCATCCTAAAAATTAGCGGGGAAAAAAAATCGGGCTAATCACAGACATTGATCAGCATCTGTTCATCGAAAGGTCAATGAGGGGTGGATTTGTTTTTCACGGGGATGGTATCTTGGAAACTGATCCAACTGGAGAGAAGACGGGGACAAAATCGGATGCAGTTTTCCTTGATATGAATTCTCTCTACCCCCCGGCCATGTCCCATTATGCGCTACCTTGCGGTGACTATAAATGGCTCAATGACCCTCAAGCTCCCCATTTCCCCAACATTGACAGTGTTGAGGAGAATGGACCGGTTGGATGGTTTTTTGAAATTGATGGGTAGATACCAGTTGAGCTTCACGATTCAGTAAAGGATTTTGTTTTCCCGTGCATCAATAGACCTGTGACTAGGGACTCTTTGAGCCCCCGCAATAGGCGTTTAGTCGAGGAGGACGGATTGCATTGGTCACCTTCAAACAAAAACTTATTGCTGACCTTCTGCCGAAAAAAATATTCTTGTACATCATGTGGCTTTAAAATGGATGTGCAACAACGGTTTCAACGTCACAAAGGTTCACAGAGCGCTCCAGTTTAGCCAAAAACCATATCTAAAAACGTTTGTTGACACTTTTGTCAAGAAACGTTCTGAAGCACAAACGAAAGCCGAAAAAGAAATTTATAAACTCATTTTGAATTCGGCTTTCGGCAAAATGTGTGAGAGTGTTCGCAATAGGAATCGTTGTGACGTCGTGACCGATCCCAAACAATGTTCTCGAATTATTGCCGATCCAAACTACACTTCCTTCACAATCATTGGCCAAGACATGGTACTATTGAATAGGAAAAAAAGACGCATTGTCCTGAATAAAAATATTGCTGCAGGCAGTGCGATCTTGGAGATCTCAAAAAAGCTCATGTTGGAATTCTACTACAATGTGGCTAGGGTACAGTGGCCGGAGAAGGGGCAAGTAGAGGTCTGCTACGGGGACACAGATTATCTACCGTTAAAAAGTAAAAACTCCAAATCTAATTGATGATTTGGCGCACGGTGAAATTATCAGCTCACGGATGGACTACACCAATTGGAGTGGGCTATACCCAGAGCTAGTGAAACGTCGGGCGCCAAATCAGCTTTAATTTTTTAAATCTGAAACGGGAAGCGACATGATTTCCAGTGGTGTGTTTGTAAGTCCGAAGGTGTACTTTGTACAGACACAAGACGAGGAAATCAAGAAACGTTGCAAAGGAGTACCCACGCGCTATGTGGATAAGAATTTCAACTTGGATATCTATAGGAATTGTATTGTTCAAAATACAATTCCACGAGCCAAATTGCTGGCAATTCGTTCTCTCAACTACAGGAACTTCACTGTAAATGTAGAGAAAATTGCCATGAGTACCATCTCCGACAAGGTCTATGTTTGTCAAGACGGTGTGACTACCCTCCCCCTTGGGCACTATTTAACTTCAGACCGGGCCGAATGTGTTATCCATAGGGAAAGTCTCGGTTTGGATAAAGTCCAGTAAATTTTTTTTCCTAAAACTTTTTTTTTTTTGGGGGGGGGGGGCTTGCGGGCTTTGGGGGGGGGGGCCTCGCGGCCCGGGGGGGGGGCCGGCTGCCAGTGGGGGGTGCACCGCCAGCCACTACCAAAGTTATCTTTTTTTGGACTTAGAGCAGATTTTTTTTGTGCTTTTGTAAATGTTTCATTGAAATTTAAAAAAAGTGATATTATTCTAATAAATGTTGTATTTTTCTATAAATAAATAAACAAAAAAAGTGTTTTTTTTTCTCTCTGTGCCTATGTAAATGTTGTATTTTTTATTATAAATAAATTAAAAAAAAGTGTATTTTTTTTCAAGTTTAATGTGCTTTTTTTTTTTCAATGTAGTATTTTTTTAAGTATTGTTACTTTTTTATGCATATAATAAAAGAGAAATATGATTCTTTATTCGTCTTCTTCTTCTTATTATTATTCTTGAACTGAGTAGTAGTAGGGAAATTATTTAGTCATTAGACAGCTATGGTCTACAGTTAGTTGTCCAGGTGAACTATTGAAGGGAACATGTATCAATTTAAAACACCATTCAGATCGTTTTGTGTGTGTGGGCCCTCAATGTCGGGCAAAACAACACTCTTAACTAAAATAATTAAAAATTGCGATAAAATGTTTGTGGAAAAGCCGAAAAAAATCTACTATTGTTACAGTATTTGGCAGGAGTCATACGATAAAATAAAAGCAATTGCTGCCACCACCATGGGATTGGTGCAGATACAATTCATACAGGGACTTGATGTTTTCAGCATTATTGAACCAAACTCTTGGCTGATCATTGACGATCTGGCTGAATCTATTGAACAATGGTCCCAGGAAATGCTGCAATTGTTCACCGTTCGCTCTCATCATGAACAGATTTCCGTTACTCGGTTCTACACAATCTCTTTCATCAGAGCAAATGTATGCGAACACTTGCATTGAACTGCACCTATTATATCATCTACAGAGTTGTTCGTGATTCTAGCTCGCTAATAACCCTCAATAAACAAATCTATCCAGGTGCCCCCAAATTTCTCCTCTCAGCATACAATCAGGCAACTAATAAACCCCACGGCTATATCCTATTAGATCTTAATCAAAATATACCCGAGGATCTGCGTGTAGTCACAGATATTTTTGACAGTGAAATTACAGTATATCTCCCCGTGAAGACTAAAAAGACCTATTAGTCGGTATCATGACACTGAAGAAACTACATGAAAATAGACATCTGTTTTCAGTTCTAAGCACTTCAAAACCTCCACTTAGGAAAGCCATGCTCAAACATGGTATTGACAATGATTTCATTAATCTAATATCTTAACTTTGTTTAATTTGATCGAGGGTAATGTTCAACTGCCAGAAGTAGTTAAGCAACAGGCAAAGCAACATCGTTCCATTGTACGTACATTGACCTCTAAAAACAAAGGAAAAATTTTTAAAAAGAAACGACTTCTTCAGGCGGGCGGTAGCTTTTTCACGCTTTTACTGCAATAATTGCAGGACTTGTAAACAGTTTTCTCTAGATGGCAAAACCCTATAAATTGACTCCAATAGAACTCGCTCTCTCACCCGTGGAACACTTTGAGAACAATCTGAGTAAATTCCTTGACAACGAGAATATTGAGGATGATAAAAAACTGCTTTTACTTCAAGATGCACTTCGCCGAGAGGACAAACATAAGCCCTATTGTGTGAAGGCCACTGCTGCTGCTGCTGCTGCTATTGATCACAAAAAGAATCATCTTCTCAAGAGTCTGCTGCTGGAACACAATAAAGAAGGAAGAATTGGATTCATTTGTATTGAAAATTGGAAATCTATTGCCCCACTCATATCGTGAACAAAGTAAACGACTCCTAGCCTATCTCATGGAAAGTGGTCAAGATCATATTCAAGTTGAGAGCAATGGGAAAGGGATTATAATTCAGGGCAAGAACTATAATCTACTTGATTTAATCTATGATATGGTTACAAATCGTAAAGGACTATTATCATTTGACGCTCATCTATACAACTTTCTAAATACATTAAACTTCCCCAAAAGTCTTATTAGCAATAGAAAAATTCTAAAAAAATTAAATGAACATGCATCATTGTCAACACCACCACCATTAAAATATGAACATGAAGAAGAAGAAGAAGATTTTAAATCTATTTTGGAAAATACTAGCAGCACACCACTGATAGCTAGACAAAAGCGAAGACGTATCAAATCAACGTCACCACCACCACCACCACCACCACCAACCGCCAGTATACAAAAGGGTAGCGGACGTTACACAACGTGTTTACGTTCAAAATGGTTGAAGTTCTGAAACGTGTTTATGAAAATATTGGTGAGGTGGGGAGTTTAAGTTCACCCACCACTCTTTCCAAGGTCACTGGTGTTCACACTAAAAGTGTACAAGAATATCTACAAAATGAATCAAGTTACACTCTGCATAGAAATCATAGACTTCGTGCCAATCAATATCGAAAAACTAAAGCCTTTTTCCCATTGCATATAATGCAAGCAGATCTCCTGACTCTAGATGAGGTTCAACGACGTCACAATACAACGTACAAGTACATTCTACTTGCAATCAGTGTTTTTAGTCGCTATGCATATGCAATTCGATTGCGATCAAAGAGAGGCGTTGAAGTTGCTCAGGCCATTGAAAGTATTCTCGAACAGGATTCATATAAAAAAATTCAAACGGATCGTGGTAGTGAATTTGTAATCCCCATGTTGCAAAAGTACTAGTGAAATATAGTACACTGCTCTATCATAGTCATAGTCCTATAAAGGCTGCATTGGCCGAACGATTGATAAGAACTATTCGACTTTTAATTTCAAGATATTGTACATTGAAAAATACACCGGCTTTTATTCATGATTTAGATAAAATCATGTTGATTTATAATCAACGACCTCATCGATCATTGTCCAACTCTACGCCAACGGAAGCTCATCATCCTGATCATGATACAATTGACACCTTTCTTAAACAATATTCCAATGAAACGATTGTCAAGAAGAAAAATAAATTCAATGTTGGTGATACTGTTCGAATTAATAGAACAACTAATGTTTTTGAAAAGGGGAATTACTCGTGGTTCACAGAACTTTTTAAAGTGGCAAAAATCCTAGACACTAAACCCATAACTTATCTTTTGCGTGATACCAAAGATGAAGAGATTCTCGGCGGGTTTTATGACTATGAACTACAAAAAGTTAAAAATAATAGTGAAATCTATCAAATTGAAAAGATATTAAAGACACGTACTCGTAGGGGTAAGAAACAGTTACTTGTTCGGTGGCTAGGATACAACTCTGATTTTGATTCTTGGATTGGTGTTGAAGATATTGACAATGCCCAATGATTTCTATGTAACTTTCATGTCCAACGTTTCCGATCCTCTCTACATGAAAAGGTTATTCTCAATGATAACCTAAAGGATGTTCTTGGCTTTAAGCTCAATATAATCAAAGGTAAAAGTGCCGGAAACACTAATTTAATTTTTGCTGACTACCCACCAGCCTTCTCCGCGCACACTTGTATATTTCTCTACGCTTCATTTGTGGAAACATCGAGAGTCGGTAATTCAAATGTTCCCCTCCTACGAGTTCTTGAACGAAAAACCAATCAAGAACATATTCACCACTACAATATAAAGCATCTTCAGTATGTTCCCGTAAACACTTCCTATTTGGAACTCTGTCAGTTAACACTAAGAACTGAATTAGGTGATCCTCTAGAAATTACATGTCATTTTCGACCCATTGTCGGCGACAGCACAATCACTTAAAATGAACAATAGAAGAATTCCATTTGTCTGCCCCGATATCGATGGCTATGTTGGTGCTTTGAGTCCACGTCAAATAGGCAATGGATTGGACTACTACAAGGGTCGTACTACAATGTCTGGCTATGGTCTTGGTAGCTGGTTTGCTAGGCTATTTCGTTCTGCACTACCCCTTGCCAGAAAATATCTTGTACCTGTTGCATCAAATTTTGCTGCCTCCACACTACAGGACTGGGGGTCGGGCAAGAATTTCAAGGAGAGTGTTAAGGAAAATATTAGATCTTCAGCAAGAGCCGTTGGTGAGCAATTAAAAATCTCGACAAAATGGGGAGGGATTGAAAAGGATGCGTTCGCGTCATTCACTCATCAGTCTCCACCCAGGCGGGAAGCGAAGGACATCAACAAGGACTTTGAGGAATAAAACAAGGAAGACCAATAAGCAGAAGAAGAAGAAAAAGAAAAAAATTGTTAGATCAAAGAAGGATTTCTTCTCTTAAGATGACTTATCTCCCCCACAAGGAAGCATATCCATCAATTAGTTCCTCATTGAATCTATTCAATGCTGAAAATGTTGATGTCAGTGTCAAGTATGGCTACTATGAACAATTTCATCCCCAACAACCCCTCTCGGAAAATATACACTTTCAAATATTTTCCAATGAAGACTATTTCATTGATTTGTCATCAACATTTATTGATTTAAATGTTGCGGTGAAGAAAAAGTCAGATAATACAACTCCAAATGCTGCCGACGGTCTCTCCTACGAGAACTGTATTCTACACAACTTATTCAAACAAATTAATGTATTTGTTAATGGAACATTGGTGAGCACTAGCAATAATTTATCAAACTATGCAAGCTACATACAATATATGATGGTGACACCAAAGGCATACAAGGAGTTGAGAGGACAATCATTGGGCTATGAATATCGATCAGGTGTTGATACCGACGGCGAGTTGACTACTGCAGTGACCCAAGAGTATCATCTGGTTGGAAAATTAAATCATGAGATATTCAATATATCCCAATGGCTACCCCCTAATGTCAAGATTGACATAAAGTTACAGCTGGCCCCATCGAATCTCATTTTGACAAAAACACTTCCTGCAGCACCCGATGCAAATGTCATTATCACATCGACAATTCTCCACGTCCGAAAACAACAAGTTATGAGCTCTGTTGCATTGGCAGTGGAAAAGCTAAGAGCCAATGGTAACAACATTAAACTTCTTGTCCCCCATACGATCACCAATCAACGTCATATTGCCACCGGCTCTCGTAGCTATAGCGATTCCTCATTTATCAATGGAGAAATCCCATCAAAATTGGCTTTGGCCTTTGTGAAGAGTGGCAGTGCCGTTGGATCCTGGACTGAATCCCCCCATGACTTTAATTTTTTCGGTCTATCTAGCCTTGTGTGCAAAGTGAATGGTATTCCACTGTACACTCTATCATTTGACAAAAAATCCTATAGAACTCTGTACGAGTTGACCATGCAATCCCTGGATCATGACTCTCAACTATTTGAAAATGGAATAACTGATTCAATGTTTTCAAAAAATCATGGGGTAGTTGTTTTGGACTTGTCGGGGACTCAGGATATGAGTATAGTACGAACAGGGAATGTACGTTTAGAGTGTACATATGCCAATGCTCTGACTGAGAGTATCACGCTAATATCACTGAGTCAATTTGAAACCTATTGGGAAATCACACCCGACGGCAGTGTTCTACTAGACCTAGCACCATGAACACAAACCAAATAATCAACGTATTTAGTATGGATCCATACATGTCCCAGTACAAGTCCTATTGCATACCTTCGGACTTCATTGAAAAAATTCCAAGTGTTAACAATACCTTAATCATTGTTAATAGCAGTCCATCGACTTTGAAGACCGGCCATTGGCTATGCATCTTTCAAACAGCGAAGAATATTGAATTTTTTGATCCTCTTGGCCTATCGTATAAATTCTACACTCCATACATCAGCAACTTTATTGAAAGCAGTGGGAAAACCATTATTAAAAATCAACGAAGAGTACAGGATTTAACGACTATGAAATGTGGCTTTCATGCACTACTCTTTTTCATGTTCAGATGTCATGGCTACACCTACAAGCAGTTTCTCGACATCTACGTTGACTTACCTCGATTGAACGACTTTCTAGTGGAAAATATACTTACAAGCGTATTTAATATTGATTTTAGTGCCCTACGAATAAAATGTTCTAAAAATGTATGTGAAATTGTTTATTTAAAAAATGTATATACATGATAAAACGACTTTTCTACTCTTTAGATTTCATCTTCTACTGGGTATAGGTATTTGTCGACAACAACTAGTGCAGGTAGATTATCTGAATTCACAGTGTACTGATCCTGATGTACTGCAATGTCAGGGTCACCTTTTCTACAGTAGAGTGTAACTTCACTCTTGTCGTATCTCTTTGTATAGTCAATGATACTATTCTCATTCATTCTATAGAATTCACATGTTTCAATTTGCTTATTTGAAGCAATATCAGAAACAGTGTCCTCAAGTGTCGAATACATTCCGTCACAGCCAAATAAAAATCAGTGGGCTTATAATCGTAACACCCACCGTCTTCACAACGATGACGTAGAAACCATATTCTTTTGTTGTTCCAGCAGTTGAATCGTTGTCCCGGCTCCTCCTCCCAGAACAATCTAAAACCACGACGAAACCAATCTCGTAGCAATAAATTAAAATCACGATTAGGATTCTTTCCAATCATACCGGGATATGTATTCTCCCACTGATTACATTTATCATAATGGCAATTGGAGCCCTCTAGGATGAGAGTCACACACCTCTTCAAGACAGGAATTACAACCTTTAATTTGTACAGCATATCCTCTATGCAATTTACACGGGTTGCATAATCTACACTTTTCATCATACTCGTCAATCATTGTGCAATTCTCACATGATGACCAGCTGCCCAGTGTGTACATACATAGGGGACATGTATGGAACATTTTTTCATGTGTTGACGCTCTCACTGCCGCAATGAAACTGAGCTAGCAACAACAAAAATTGTCTGAGATAGAGAGAGAGAGAGAGGAGTAAATCATCCTTGAGCACCATCTTTCTCATGAAAAAAGTCCTAAATTTCTAAATTAGTGTTTAAAAGCATATCCACAATATCATTTTGCCGTGTCGTGATCAGTATATCAATGAATTGTGTAAATGCATTTAGACCACGACGTAGAAGCTTCATACAATAGTCTAATGACGGAGAATCACTTTTCATTATATCGACAAGCATTCCCCGAGAAAATATCTTCCTTTGAATAGACAACTCTAGAAAATCGTCATCTAGAATCAAACGTTTTTCCATAAGCACTAGATTCCCCATGATTCGCTCTTTCTCAAATCTATCCATTTTTTAGAGTCCTAACTCTCTCACAACCAACTACTGACTAACCAGAATTTCTTTTTGTACTCTAAAAAATTTACGCTAGTCTACTATAGAAAGAAAAATACCTTTGATTTAGAAACAATTTTATTGAACATAATTACAATAATAATAATAATATTCACTGATGCATTTTGTTCTCATCAATATATTTCGATAGGACATCTAATGCTGACCGAAGTTTATTTATATGGAGAATATTCACTTTTCCAGCAAAACATAGTTGCTCCTCCTGTTTAAACTTGCTTAATGATATCACGTATCTAGCATACATAGTGTCCCATTCAAGGCATAGTCTACAGCCAGCGGTTATTTCCACAGCCACATTGGGTCTCGTATATCGTTGCTGCTGCTGTCGGCTCCATCATTAATCTCCAATAATGTAAATGCACCACTCATTTTTTCTCCACTAATATCCTCTCAAATAAACTATTCTCTTTGTATTCAATTCTCTTTATAATATGAATTGTAATGAAAATCAGTCCTTTTATTCAAATCCCAACCACAAATCAAGTTATCGTATATGGAGTAACCTCCGCTCTCTGATTGGCTCATAAAAAACGGATGTTACCTCGAAAAACCGGTTCGGTTGAGTTACATAATTTCGTGCATGCTTCCCAAAACATGTTTGACTACTTTATATCATACCAGTTTTTTTTTTAAGAATGTACACGTGAACTCATGACGTACATTCATTGTGCAATTGACAACAAAAACAGAAAAAAACCTGTTTGCTTTAAATTATATTATTACGACCAAACTCTCAAAAACATGCTTGACCACATTATACACTGCCAAATAACTAGTCTGGTAATCTGTCTTGGAAAGCTGCCAGGGAACGTAAAGGACCGGAATCCAGACGAGGCACCCTACTTACGCTATATTTTGATTTGGTTAAATTTTAAGAGCAAAAATGGGAGGTTGGCGTGGGAAGGTGGGCTTGGGAGGGTGGGATTGGAAGGGGGATTAGTTGCCCTCAAATCCCTTTCGACTATTAAAAAGGGCATCAGCCCTTTCTATTTTCAATCGAATGAGTCCTTTTCGAAGTTCCCGCGACAACTCCTTCGATACGAAGTGCCCTGGTCTAAATAACAACAACAACAAAAAATAATACATTATACCCACTTCGATCTTTACTATAAAAATGTCAAACCTTCAATCACTTTCGACTATTAAAAAGGGCACTAGGCCTTTCGATTTCCAATCGAATGAGCCCTTTTGGAAACAAAAACGCTTTCTATAAACACCTTATATGCCCCCAGAGCATAAATTACAACTCTTACCCTAAGGTCTGTTAGGGTGGTTGTCATCCTCTAAGACCGAGTTTCCAGAACTTTCAACTACGTTAAACAACATGGCTATCTCAAAATTTTGATTGGGATGTGTTTGAGGAAATGGTGGGCGTGAGAGGGGTTTTAGTCGCCTTCCAATCACTTTTGACTATTAAAAAGGGCACAAGCCACTCCAATTTCCGATTGAATGAGCGCTTTTCGAAGTTTTTACGACAACTTCTTCGATACGAAGTGCCCTCCTCTAAAGGAAAAAATTAATAAATAATACATTCTGCCAAAATTGTTCTTATATGCCCCAGGGCATAACTTAAAATCTTTGCCCTGAGGGTTGTGGGGGAGTGTCCTTCTCTTTACGTAGTCCTCGTTTCTTGTGTCGTTCTCGGGTGTCCCCGTTCTTTACTTTGGCAGCGCGATCGTGCTACCTATGATATATACAAAACTTCCTATATAAATTTGGCATTCTGAATGTTGGGCAGCCGCGTGATTATCAGTTATCAGTGTTTGTCTATCAGTGTCTGATTATGTTATCTCCTGAGTACTTTTGGAATGTATTTTCCAGCAATTCTCTCTTCCATGAATATTCTACACGAAATGTTGACCATTTGGTCAGTGAGATCCAACATTCAACAAGGTCAAGTTTTGCTTTACGGAACATAGGTGTTTCGGTAATGGAATGGTCTCCCGGATAGTGTTAGAGCGGCCGATAACTTAGTTTCATTTAAGAAAAAGTTAAAGAATTTTTTTGTTGAAAAGGAGGATAATTTTTGGAAATTGGGGGGGAAGAGGAAGGGGGGAGGATGGTTAGAGTGTGACAATGTAAATTGTTTTCTTGACTTTTTTTCCTTACCTTCTTTTTTTGAAAAAATAAGAATTTATTAATAATTATTATTGTTTTTATTTGTTTTTGATTAAAGGGCGGTTAGAAGATAGAGCCACCAACAGGATTTTTTTTTTGATCTTAATGTGGTTGTCTAGTTATTTCTGATGTTTGTTGAATGTTTTTTTTTTAATAAAATACAAAAAAAAATGTCTATGTCTAACCTTATATGCCCCCAGGGCATAACTTACGACCCTTGCACTGAGGGCTCTGAGAGGGTTATCATCCTAAAAGACCTAATTTCCAGAACGTTCAACTACGTTGAACAAAATGGATATCTCAAAATTTTGATTGGATGTGTTTTGGAAAATGGTGGGATCACTTTCAACTATTAAAAAAGGCACTAGCCCTTTCAATTTCCTATTGAATGAGCCCTTTTAAAGTTTCTACGACAACGCTTTCAATAAAAATTGTATATGCCCCAGGGCATAACTTACAACCATTGTCCTGAGGGCTGTGGGGGAGGGGTTGTCATCCTGAAATGCCTAATTTCCAAAACTTTCAACTACGTTGAATAAAATGGCTATCTAAAAATTTTGATTGGATGTGTTTGGGGAAAAGGTGGGCGTGAGAGGGGGGTTAGTTGACCTCAAATCACTTTCGACTATTAAAAAGGGTACTATCCCTTTGAATTTCAAATCGAATGAGTCCTTTTTCAAGTTTCTACGACACAGATTTCAGTAAAAACCTTATATGCCCCCAGGGCATAACTTATAATCCTTGCCCTGAGGGTTGTGGGGGAGTGTCCTCCTCAAAAATATATTTTCTACCTGGAAATCAACTACGCTGAACAAAATGGCTATCTCAAAATTTTGATTGGATGTGTTTGGGGGAATGATGGTCGTGGGGGGGGGGGGCTAGTTGCCCTCCAATCACTTTCGACTATTAAAAAGGGCTCTCGAACTCTCAATTTCCAATGGAATGACCCCCTTTTGAAGTTTATACGACGACCCCTTCCATATGAAGTGCCCTGCTCTAAAGGAATTAAAATGATACATAGCACATTGTGCCAACATCGTTCTTATATGCCCCCAGGACATAACTTAAAACCCTTAACCCCGAGGGTTGTGGGGGAGTGTCCTCCTCAAAAATATATATTTTCTATCGGGAAATCAACTACGCTGAACAAAATGGCTATCTCAAAATTTTGATTGGATGTCTTTAGGGGAATGATGGGCGTGGGGGGGGCTATTTGCCCTCCAATCACTTTCGACTATTAAAAAGGGCACTAGCCGCTCCAATTTCCAATTGAATGAGCCTTTTTCGAAGTTTCTACGACAACTCCTTCGATACGAAGTGCCCGGCTGAAGAAAAAAAAAAAAAACAAAAAAAAGCACATTAGTAGAGATGCCTCAGGAGGTCGTGACGGGCACCCGTGCTGCCACCTACAACTTTTTACATAGTTTAATGGGGACAGGGTCAATGACCTCTTTCTCCACGGTCTCTTTCTCCAGGTGTGTTTTTTGGCACGCTCTCAGCGAATGTTATGATCCAGAAATAGTATTTTTTGTTGTTGTTTTTGGCCAAGTGCCCGCTAGGGGAGAATGAAATGCTACTCCGGTACGAACCACGTGGTTAATGGGGTCAATGACCTCTTTCTCCAGGTGTGTTTTTGGCACGCTCGAGGCGAATGTTATGATCCAGGAATAGGAAATAGATTGTTTCCGGGGAAGCTAATTAATGTCTGACAGATGACGTCAAGTTAATTAATGTCTTTGGAGTTCAACCAGAATTGTTTCTGAGGCAAAGTTTAGATCACACATGACAGATGATGTCACGATTGATTGATTGACATGAAAGGGGAATTAATTTGTTGTTTCTAAAGAGAATTGATTCACGAAAGGGGAATTAATTTGTTATTTCTAAAGAGAACTGTCTCCGAGCGAATGTTTAGATCTTAGCGATGAATTGTTTTAGCGCGGGAATCAGGTTTCCAAATAATTTGAAATGCGTCAGCGCAGAGATGTCAAACAAAAGGAACACGCTGAAATTACGTTTAGGGATTATTTGGGCGAAACTGTTTTAGACAGGTTATGGAATTATTTCGGCGAAACAGTTAGAGACATTTTAAAAGATGATTTAAATGATGATTTTAGAAGAGAATTTAAGGGTGAAACTCTGTGGTCGTTATAATACACAAGTTGTATTTTAACAGTGTCGTGAGGTCCCCTACCCCAACCCCGAAGGAAGCCCCCGGTACTCAAAGGTCCCCCAAGCTCCCAAAGGGTTCCAGACCCCCAAAGGCCCCCCCAGACCCCCAAAGGCCCTCCCCGGTCCCCCAAAGGCCCACCGGGCTCCCAAAAGACCACCGGGCTCCCAAAGGGCCCCCCCGGACCCCCAAAGGCCCTCACCCGGTCCCCAAAGGTCCCCTGGGCTCCCAAAGGACCACCCGGCCCTCAAGGGCCCCCCCACCATACCCTCAAAGGCCCTCCCCGGCCCCCGTATTTCGTTGATGTATGTTGTCTGAAACCTATGATTTGGGGTGTATGGGTTGCTATTTTTGACTTTTCTGAGTTGGATTTCATAGTCTTTCATAGGTATGTGTTGTCTGAAACCTATGATTTGGGATGGGTGGTTTGCTATTTTTGACTTTTCTGAGCTGGATTTCTTAGCCTTTCATAGGTGTGTGTTGTCAGAAAATTATGATTTGGGATGTGTAGTTTGCTATTTGGACTTTTCAGAGCTAGGATTCTTAGTCTCTCATAGGTGTTTGTTGTCTGAAACTTCTAGTTTGGGATGAGTAGTTTGCTATTTCAGACTTTTATGAGCTAGGCTTTCCTAGTATATCGTAGGTGAATGTTGTCAGAAAATTATGATTGGGGATATGTAAATTACTATTTCGGGCTTTTCAGAGCTAGGATTCTTAGTCTCATAGGTGTTTGTTGTCTGAAACTTCTAGTTTGGGATGAGTAGTTTGCTATTTCAGGCTTTTCTGAGCTAAGGTTTCCTAGTATATCGTAGGTGAATGTTGTCAGAAAATTATGATTTGGGATGAGTAGTTTGCTATTTCAGGCTTTTGTGAGCTAGGTTTCTTAGCCTTTCGTAGGTGTGTGTTGACTGAAACTTATGATTTGAGATGTGTAGTTTGCAAGTTGGACTTTTCAGAGCTATGATTCTTAGTCTCTCATTGGCGTTTGTTGTCTGAAACTTCTAGTTTGGGATGAATAGTTTGCTATTTCAGGCTTTTCTTAGCTAAGGTTTCCTAGTATTTCCTAGGTGAATGTTGTCTGAAACCAATAGTTTGGGATGAGTATTTTGCTATTTCAGGCTTTTATGAGTTAGGTTTCTTAGCCTTTCGTAGGTGTGTGTTGACTGAAACTTATGATTTGGGATATGTAATTTGCTATTTCCGACTTTTCATAACCGGATTTCTTAGTCTTTCGTAGGTGTGTGGTGTCTGAAACCAATGATTTGGGATGTGTGGGTTGCTATTTTTTGACTTTTCTGAGCTGGATTTCTTTGCCTTTCGTAGGTGTGTGTTGACTGAAACCTATGATTTGCGATGGTTAATTTGCTATTTTTGACTTTTCTGAGCTAGGTTTCTTAGCCTTTCATAGGTGTGTGTCGACTGAAACCTATGATTTGGGAGGTGTAGTTTGCTTTTTGGACTTTTCAGAGCTAGGATTCTTAGTCACTCATAGGTGTTTGTTGTCTGAAACTTCGAATTTGGGATGAGTAGTTGGCTATTTCAGACTTTTCTGAGCTAACGTTTCTTAGTATTTCGTAGGTGAATGTTGTCTGAAACTTATGATTTGGGATATGTAAATTACTATTTCGGGCTTTTCTGAGTTGGATTTCTTAGTCTTTCATAGGTGTGTGGTGTCTGAAACCTATGATTTGGGATGAGTGGTTTGCTTTTTGGACTTTTCTGAGCTGGATTTCTGAGCCTTTCGTAGGTGTGTGTTGACTGAAACCTATGATTTGGGATGTATAGTTTGCTATTTTTGACTTTTCTGAGCTAGGTTTCTTAGCCTTTCATAGGTATGTGTTGTCAGAAAATTATGATTTGGGATGTGTAGTTTGCTATTTCAGGCCTTTCTGAGCTAAGGTTTTCTAGTATTTCGTAGGTGAATGTTGTCTGAAACCAATAGTTTGGGATGAGTAGTTTGCTATTTTGACTTTTCTGAGCTAGGTTTCTTAGTCTTTCGTTGGTGTGTGTTTTACTGAAACCTATGATTTGGGATATGTAGTTTGCTATTTTTGACTTTTCTGAGCTGGATTTATTAGCCTTTCATAGGTGTATGTTGACTGAAACCTATGATTGGGATGAGTGGTTTGCTATTTTTGTCTTTTCTGAGCTAGATTTCTTAGCCTTTCATAGGTATGTGTTGTCAGAAAATTAAGATTTGGGATGTGTAGTTTGCTATTTTAACTTTTCAGAGCTAGGTTTCTTAGCCATTCATAGGTATGTGTTGTCAGAAAATTATGATTTGGGATGAGTAGTTTCGCTATTTCAGGCTTTTCTGAGCTAAGGTTTCTTAGTCTTTCATAGGTGAATGTTGTCTGAAACCTATGATTTGGGATATGTAAATTACTATTTCGGGCATTTCTAAGCTAGATTTCTTAGTCTTTCGTTGTGTGTGTGTTCTCTGAAACCTATGATTTGGGATGGGTGGATTGCTACTTTTGACTTTTCTGAGCTGGATTTCTTAGCCTTTCATAGGTGTTTGTTATCTGAAACCTATAGTTTGGGATGACTAGTTTGCTATTTTTGACTTTTCTGAGCTAGGTTTCTTAGCCGTTCATAGGTGAGTGTTGTCTGAAACCTCTGATTTGGGATATGTAAATTACTATTTCGGGCTTTTCTGAGTTGGATTTCTTAGTCTTTCGTTGGTGTGTGTTGTCTGAAACCTATGATTTGGGATGGGTGGATTGCTAGTTTTGACTTTTCTGAGCTGGATTTCTTAGCCTTTCATAGGTGTTTGTTGTTTGAAACCTATAGTTTGGGATGACTAGTTTGCTATTTTTGACTTTTCTGAGCTAGGTTTCTTAGCCGTTCATAGGT
Source organism: Artemia sinica (assembly GCA_027921565.1). NCBI lineage: Eukaryota > Metazoa > Arthropoda > Branchiopoda > Anostraca > Artemiidae > Artemia > Artemia sinica. The sequence continues at coordinate 35,094,509 of CM051272.1, forward strand.
GAGTGTTGTCTGAAACCTATGATTTGGGATATGTAATTACTATTTCGAGCTTTTCTGAGTTGGATTTCTTAGTCTTTCATAGGTATGTGTTGTCTGAAACCTATGATTTGGGATGTGTGGGTTGCTATTTTTTTACTTTTCCGAGCTGGATTTCTTAGCCGTTCATAGGTGAGTGCTGTCTGAAACTTATGATTTGGGATGGTTAATTTTCTATTTCCGGCTTTTATTAGCTAGGTTTTAGCCTTTCATAGGTGCGTGTTGTCAGAAAATTATGATTTGGGATGTGTAGTTTGCTATTTGGACTTTTCAGAGCTAGGATTCTTAGTCCATCATAGGTGTTTGTTGTCTGAAACCAATAGTTTGGGATGAGTAGTTTGCTATTTCAGGCTTTTCTGAGCTAGATTTCTTAGCCGTTCATAGGTGTGTGTTGTCTGAAACTTATGATTTGGGATGTGTGGGTTGCTATTTTTTGACTTTTCCGAGCTGGATTTCTTAGCCGTTCATAGGTGAGTGCTGTCTGAAACTTATGATTTGGGATGGTTAATTTGCTATTTCCGGCTTTTATTAGCTAGGTTTCTTAGCCTTTCATAGGTGTGTGTTGTCAGAAAATTATGATTTGGGATGTGTAGTTTGCTATTTGGACTTTTCAGAGCTAGGATTCTTAGTCCGTCATAGGTGTTTGTTGTCTGAAACCAATAGTTGGGATGAGTAGTTTGCTATTTCAGGCTTTTCTGAGCTAGATTTCTTAGCCGTTCATAGGTGTGTGTTGTCTGAAACTTATGATTTGGGATATGTAAATTACTATTTCGGGCTTTTCTGAGTTGGACACTTCTAAATTTTTCCGTAGAAGATAGGAAATGTTATACTATGATTGTGATTATTTTCCATGAAGATAAAAAGTTTCACTTTAATTCTAAATTTTCTTAAATTCAATTCCGACCTTTCTCAAAGAGATGAAAAAAAAATTAAAGTTCTGTTCCAAATATTTTCCCGGAAGAAGAAAAGTTCAACTTCGATTCTGAATTTTCTCAATGAAAATGAAATAAGTTATTGATCAAATCTATTTTCCCAAAATAATATAAAAATTTCCACTTCAGTTCAGATTTTTTTCTCAAAGAGATGAAGAAATTTAAAGTTCTGTTCCAAATTTTTCATAGAAGATAGGAAAAGTTATACTTTGATCGTGAATATTCGAGTTCTATTCTGAATTTTACCAAAGAACACAATTCAATTCTAATTTCACCAGAGAAAATAAAAATCTTCCACTTCAGTTCCTTATTTCACATAGACATAAAGAAATTTAAAGTTCAATTCTAAATTTTTCGGTGGAAGATAGAAAAAGTAATACCATACTTGTGAATATTTTCATGGAAGATAAAAAGTTCTAGTTCAATTTAAAATTTTCTCAACGAAGTGAAGGAAAGTTCAAGTTCTCTTCTGAATTTTCTCAATGAAAAAGAAATCAGTCATTGATCATTTCTATTTTTCCAGATAATATAAAAATTTTCCACTTTAGTTCAGATCTGGCTCGAAGAGATGAAAAATTTAAAACACTGTTCCAAATTTTTCACTGAAGATAAAAAAGTTCAAGTTCGGAATTTTACCAAAGAAAAAAAATTCAATTCTAATTGCAAATTGTTCAAGTTCTCTTCTGAATTTTCTTAAAGAAGAGAAAAAAGTTAACTCAATTCTGAATTTTACCAATAAAAATGAAAAAACCTTCCACTTCAGTTCTTAATTTCTCAAAGACATAAAAAATTTAAAGTTCAGTTCTAAATTTTTCTGTAGAAGGTAGGAAAAGTTATACTAGGATTGTGATTATTTTCCAGTGAAGATAAAGTTTCACTTTAATTCTAATTTTCTTAAGTTCACTACCGATTTTTTGCAAAGAGATGAAAAATTTAAAGTTCTGTTCCAAATTTTTCATAGAAGATAGAAAAAGTTATACATTGATTTGAATATTCGACATGAAGATAAGGAGCATCACTTTAATTCTGAGTTTTCTCGAAGAAGTGCAAAATGTTCAAGTTCTCTTCTGAATTTTCTTAAAGAAGTGAAAAAAGTTAGCTCAATTCTGAATTTTACCAATGAAAATGAAAAAAGCTTCCACTTCAGTTCTTAATTCCTCAAAGACATAAAAAATTCAAAGTTCTCTTCTAATTTTTCCAAGAAAATAAAAAGGCTCCACTTCAGTTCTGGTTTTTTTCTCAAAGAGATGAAAAATTTAAAGTTCTTTTCTAATTTTAAATTAAATTTTAGCTCCTTTTGTCATATGGATTTACCCATCAAATTTTTAAATTAGAAAATGAGTGACTCGTTCTATTATTAAAGACAATCGTTCAAACTCGTTCATCTAACCTTCAAAACAATAGGTAAGGTTAGGTATAAATAAATATTAATAAATAAATAGAAACATTTCTACATGTTTAAGTTAGGTTAGGTTAGGTTAACTTATCATAAGTGCTCATGATAAGTTAACCTAACCTTTTCCAGCGAGTATGGTTAGGTTAGGTTAGACTAGATTAAGTTAGGTTAGGTTAGGTTAGCCTACGTACGCTTCACTTAGGTTAGCTTAGGTTAGGTGAGACATGCAAAAAGTTAGGTGTATGATTAGGTTAGGTTAGGTTAGATTAAGTTAGGTTAGGTTAAGTTAGGTTAGGCTAGGTTAGCCTACGTACGCGCGCGTACGTAGGCTAACCTAGCCTAACCTAACTTAACTAACCTAACTTAACCTAACCTAACTTAATCTAACCTAACCTAACCTAACCTAATCATACACCTAACTTTTTGCATGTCTCTCACCTAACCTAAGCTAACCTAAGTGAAGCGTACGTAGGCTAACCTAACCTAACCTAATCTAACCTAACTTAATCTAGTCTAACCTAACCTAACCATACTCGCTGGAAAAGGTTAGGTTAACTTATCATGAGCACTTATGATAAGTTAACCTAACCTAACTTAAACATGTAGAAATGTTTCTATTTATTTATTAATATTTATTTATACCTAACCTATTGTTTTGAAGGTTAGATGAACGAGTTTGAACGATTGTCTTTAATAATAGAACGAGTCACTCATTTTCTAATTTAAAAATTTGATGGGTAAATCCATATGACAAAAGGAGCTAAAATTTAATTTAAAATTAGAAAAACTTTAAATTTTTCATCTCTTTGAGAAAAAAGCCAGAACTGTAGTGGAGCCTTTTTATTTTCTTGGAAAAATTAGAAGAGAACTTTGAATTTTTTATGTCTTTGAGGAATTAAGAACTGAAGTGGAAGCTTTTTTCATTTTAATTGGTAAAATTCAGAATTGAGCTAACTTTTTTCACTTCTTTAAGAAAATTCAGAAGAGAACTTGAACATTTTGCACTTCTTCGAGAAAACTCAGAATTAAAGTGATGCTCCTTATCTTCATGTCGAATATTCAAATCAATGTATAACTTTTTCTATCTTCTATGAAAAATTTGGAACAGAACTTTAAATTTTTCATCTCTTTGCAAAAAATCGGTAGTGAACTTAAGAAAATTAGAATTAAAGTGAAACTTTTTATCTTCACTGGAAAATAATCACAATCATAGTATAACTTTTCCTATCTTCTACAGAAAAATTTAGAACTGAACTTTAAATTTTATGTCTTTGAGAAATTAAGAACTGAAGTGGAAGGTTTTTTCATTTTTATTGGTAAAATTCAGAATTGAGTTAACTTTTTTTCTTCTTTAAGAAAATTCAGAAGAGAACTTGAACAATTTGCACTTCTTCGAGAAAACTCAGAATTAAATTGGAGTTCCTTATCTTCATGTTGAATATTCACAATCAATGTATAACTTTTTCTATCTTCTATGAAAAATTTGGAAGAGAGCTTTAAATTTTTCATCTCTTTGAGAAAAGTCAGAACTGAATTTAAGAAAAATTATAAATAATGTGAAACTTTGATCTTCATGGAAAACAATCGCAGTCATAGTATTACTTTTTCTATCTTCCATCTAAAAATTTAGAATAGAACTTTAAATTTCTTTATTTCTTTGGGGAACTTAAAACTGAAGTGGAAGATTTTTATTTTCTCTGGAGAAATTAGAATTGAAGTGTGTTCTTTGGTAAAGTTCAGAAGAGAACTTGAACTTTTCTTCACTTCGTTGAGAAAATTTTAAATTGAACTAGAACTTTTTATCTTCCGGGAAAATATTCACAAGTATGGTATTACTTTTTCTATCTTCCACCGAAAAATTTAGAATTGAACTATAAATTTCTTTATGTCTTTTGTGAAATAAAGAACTGAAGTGGAAGATTTTTATTTTCTCTGTAGAAATTAGAATTGAATTGTGTTCTTTGGTAAAATTCAGTAGAGAACATGAACTTTTCTTCACTTCATTGAGAAAATTTTAAATTGAACTAGAACTTTTTATCTTCCGTTAAAATAATCACAAGTATGGTATTAATTTTTCTATCTCCCACCGAAAAATTTAGAATTGAACTTTAAATTTCTTTATGTCTTTGTGAAATAAAGAACTGAAGTGGAAGATTTTTGTTTTCTCTGGAAAAATTAGAATTGAAGTGTGTTCTTTGGTAAAGTTCAGAAGACAACTTGAACTTTCCTTGACTTCGTTGAGAAAATTTTAAATTGAACTAGAACTTTTTATCTTCCGTGAAAATATTCACAACTATGATATTACTTTTTCTATCTTCCACCGAAAAATTAGAATTGAACTTTAAATTTCTTTATGTCTTTGTGAAATAAAGAACTGAAGTGGAAGATTTTTGTTTTCTCTGGAGAAATTATAATTGAAGTGTGTTCTTTGGTAAAGTTCAGAAGAGAACTTGAACTTTTCTTCACTTCGTTGAGAAAATTTTAAATTGAACTAGAACTTTTTATCTTCCTGGAAAATATTCACAAGTATGGTATTACTTTTTCTATCTTCCATCGAAAAATTTGGAATTGAACTTTAAATTTCTTTATGTCTTTGTGAAATAAAGAACTGAAGTGGAAGATTTTATTTTCTCTGGAGAAATTAGAATTGATTTTTTTTTTTGGTAAAATTCCGAAGAGAACTTGAACTTTTTTATCTTCAGTGAAAAATTTGGAACAGTATTTTAAATTTTTCATCTCTTCGAGCCAGATCTGAACTAAAGTGGAAAATTTTTATATTATTTGGAAAAAGAAATGATCAATGACTAATTTCTTTTTCATTGAGAAAATTCAGAAGAGAACTTGAACTTACCTTCACTTCGTTGAGAAAATTTTAAATTGAACTAGAACTTTTTATCTTCCATGAAAATATTCACAAGTATGGTATTACTTTTTCTATCTTCCACCGAAAAATTTAGAATTGAACTTTAAATTTCTTTATGTCTATGTGAAATAAGGAACTGAAGTGGAAGATTTTTATTTTCTCTGGTGAAATTAGAATTGAATTGTGTTCTTTGGTAAAATTCAGAAGAGAACTTGAATTCTTCTTCACTTCGTTGAGAAAATTTTAAATTGAACTAGAACTTTTTATCTTCTGGGAAAATATTCACAAGTATGGTATTACTTTTTCTATCTTCCACCGAAAAATTTAGAATTGAACTTTAAATTTTTATTGGGGAAATTAGAATTGAATTGTGTTCTTTGGTAAAATTCAGAATAGAACTCGAATATTCACGATCAAAGTATAACTTTTCCTATCTTCTATGAAAAATTTGGAACAGAACTTTAAATTTCTTCATCTCTTTGAGAAAAAAATCTGAACTGAAGTGGAAATTTTTATATTATTTTGGGAAAATAGATTTGATCAATAACTTATTTCATTTTCATTGAGAAAATTCAGAATCGAAGTTGAACTTTTCTTCTTCGGGAAAATATTTGGAACAGAACTTTAATTTTTTTCATCTCTTTGAGAAAGGTCGGAATTGAATTTAAGAAAATTTAGAATTAAAGTGAAACTTTTTATCTTCATGGAAAATAATCACAATCATAGTATAACTTTTCCTGTCTTCTACGGAAAAAAATTTAGAAGTGTCCAACTCAGAAAAGCCCGAAATAGTAATTTACATATCCCAAATCATAAGTTTCAGACAACACACATCTATGAACGGCTAAGAAATCTAGCTCGGAAAAGTCAAAAAATAGCAAACCCACACATCCCAAATCATAAGTTTCAGACAACACACACCTATGAACGGCTAAGAAATCTAGCTCAGAAAAGCCTGAAATAGCAAACTACTCATCCCAAACTATTGGTTTCAGACAACAAAACACCTATGATGGACTAAGAATCCTAGCTCTGAAAAGTCCAAATAGCAAACTACACATCCCAAATCATAATTTTCTGACAACACACACCTATGAAAGGCTAAGAAACCTAGCTAATAAAAGCCGGAAATAGCAAATTAACCATCCCAAATCATAAGTTTCAGACAGCACTCACCTATGAACGGCTAAGAAATCCAGCTCGGAAAAGTAAAAAAATAGCAACCCACACATCCCAAATCATAGGTTTCAGACAACACATACCTATGAAAGACTAAGAAATCCAACTCAGAAAAGCTCGAAATAGTAATTACATATCCCAAATCATAGGTTTCAGACAACACTCACCTATGAACGGCTAAGAAACCTAGCTCAGAAAAGTCAAAAATAGCAAACTAGTCATCCCAAACTATAGGTTTCAAACAACAAACACCTATGAAAGGCTAAGAAATCCAGCTCAGAAAAGTCAAAAGTAGCAATCCACCCATCCCAAATCATAGGTTTCAGACAACACACACCAACGAAAGACTAAGAAATCCCACTCAGAAAAGCCGAAATAGTAATTTACATATCCCAAATCATAGGTTTCAGACAACACTCACCTATGAACGGCTAAGAAACCTAGCTCAGAAAAGTCAAAAATAGCAAACTAGTCATCCCAAACTATAGGTTTCAGATAACAGACACCTATGAAAGGCTAAGAAATCCAGCTCAGAAAAGTCAAAAGTAGCAATCCACCCATCCCAAATCATAGGTTTCAGAGAACACACACCAACGAAAGACTAAGAAATCTAGCTTAGAAATGCCCGAAATAGTAATTTACATATCCCAAATCATAGGTTTCAGACAACATTCACCTATGAAAGACTAAGAAACCTTAGCTCAGAAAAGCCTGAAATAGCGAAACTACTCATCCCAAATCATAATTTTCTGACAACACATACCTATGAAAGGCTAAGAAATCTAGCTCAGAAAAGACAAAAATAGCAAACCACTCATCCCAATCATAGGTTTCAGTCAACATACACCTATGAAAGACTAATAAATCCAGCTCAGAAAAGTCAAAAATAGCAAACTACATATCCCAAATCATAGGTTTCAGTAAACACACACCAACGAAAGACTAAGAAACCTAGCTCAGAAAAGTCAAAAATAGCAAACTACTCATCCCAAACTATTGGTTTCAGACAACATTCACCTACGAAATACTAGAAAACCTTAGCTCAGAAAGGCCTGAAATAGCAAACTACACATCCCAAATCATAATTTTTTGACAACACATACCTATGAAAGGCTAAGAAACCTAGCTCAGAAAAGTCAAAAATAGCAAACTATACATCCCAAATCATAGGTTTCAGTCAACACACACCTACGAAAGGCTCAGAAATCCAGCTCAGAAAAGTCCAAAAAGCAAACCACTCATCCCAAATCATAGGTTTCAGACACCACACACCTATGAAAGACTAAGAAATCCAACTCAGAAAAGCCCGAAATAGTAATTACATATCCCAAATCATAAGTTTCAGACAACATTCACCTACGAAATACTAGAAACGTTAGAAACTAGCTCAGAAAAGTCTGAAATAGCCAACTACTCATCCCAAACTCGAAGTTTCAGACAACAAACACCTATGAGTGACTAAGAATCCTAGCTCTGAAAAGTCCAAAAAGCAAACTACACCTCCCAAATCATAGGTTTCAGTCGACACACACCTATGAAAGGCTAAGAAATCTAGCTCAGAAAAGTCAAAAATAGCAAATTAACCATCGCAAATCATAGGTTTCAGTCAACACACACCTACGAAAGGCAAAGAAATCCAGCTCAGAAAAGTCAAAAAATAGCAACCCACACATCCCAAATCATTGGTTTCAGACACCACACACCTACGAAAGACTAAGAAATCCGGTTATGAAAAGTCGGAAATAGCAAATTACATATCCCAAATCATAAGTTTCAGTCAACACACACCTACGAAAGGCTAAGAAACCTAGCTCATAATAGCCTGAAATAGCAAACTACTCATCCCAAACTATTGGTTTCAGACAACATTCACCTAGGAAATACTAGGAAACCTTAGCTCAGAAAAGCCTGAAATAGCAAACTATTCATCCCAAACTAGAAGTTTCAGACAACAAACGCCTATGAGAGACTAAGAATCATAGCTCTGAAAAGTCCAACTTGCAAACTACACATCTCAAATCATAAGTTTCAGTCAACACACACCTACGAAAGGCTAAGAAACCTAGCTCATAAAAGCCTGAAATAGCAAACTACTCATCCCAAATCATAATTTTCTGACAACATTCACCTACGATATACTAGGAAACCTTAGCTCAGAAAAGCCTGAAATAGCAAACTACTCATCCCAAACTAGAAGTTTCAGACAACAAACACCTATGAGAGACTAAGAATCCTAGCTCTGAAAAGCCCGAAATTTTAATTTACATATCCCAAATCATAATTTTCTGACAACATTCACCTACGATATACTAGGAAAGCCTAGCTCATAAAAGTCTGAAATAGCAAACTACTCATCCCAAACTAGAAGTTTCAGACAACAAACACCTATGAGAGACTAAGAATCCTAGCTCTGAAAAGTCCAAATAGCAAACTACACATCCCAAATCATAATTTTCTGACAACACACACCTATGAAAGGCTAAGAAATCCAGCTCAGAAAAGTCAAAAAATAGCAAACCACCCATCCCAAATCATAGGTTTCAGACAACACATACCTATGAAAGACTATGAAATCCAACTCAGAAAAGTCAAAAATAGCAACCCATACACCCCAAATCATAGGTTTCAGACAACATACATCAACGAAATACGGGGGCCGGGGAGGGCCTTTGAGGGTATGGTGGGGGGGCCCTTGAGGGCCGGGTGGTCCTTTGGGAGCCCAGGGGACCTTTGGGGACCGGGTGAGGGCCTTTGGGGGTCCGGGGGGCCCTTTGGGAGCCCGCTGGTCTTTTGGGATCCCGGTGGGCCTTTGGGGGCCCGGGGAGGGCCTTTGGGGGTCTGGGGGGGCCTTTGGGGGTCTGGGGGCCCTTTGGGAGCTTGGGGGACCTTTGAGTACCGGGGGCTTCCTTCGGGGTTGGGGTAGGGGACCTCACGACACTGTTAAAATACAACTTGTGTATTATAACGACCACAGAGTTTCACCCTTAAATTCTCTTCTAAAATCATCTTTTAAATCATCTTTTAAAATGTCTCTAACTGTTTCGCCGAAATAATTCCATAACCTGTCTAAAACAGTTTCGCCCAAATAATCCCTAAACGTAATTTCAGCGTGTTCCTATTGTTTGACATCTCTGCGCTGACGCATTTCAAATTATTTGGAAACCTGATTCCCGCGCTAAAACAATTCATCGCTAAGATCTAAACATTCGCTCGGAGACAGTTCTCTTTTAGAAATAACAAATTAATTCCCCTTTCGTGAATCAATTCTCTTTAGAAACAACAAATTAATTCCCCTTTCATGTCAATCAATCAATCGTGACATCATCTGTCATGTGTGATCTAAACTTTGCCTCGGAAACAATTCTGGTTGAACTCCAAAGACATTAATTAACTTGACGTCATCTGTCAGACATTAATTAGCTTCCCCGGAAACAATCTATTTCCTATTCCTGGATCATAACATTCGCCTCGAGCGTGCCAAAAACACACCTGGAGAAGGAGGTCATTGACCCCATTAACTACGTGGTTCGTACCGGAGTAGCATTTCATTCTCCCCTAGCGGGCACTTGGCCAAAAACAACAACAAAAAATACTATTTCTGGATCATAACATTCGCTGAGAGCGTGCCAAAAACACACCTGGAGAAAGAGACCGTGGAGAAAGAGGTCATTGACCCTGTCCCCATTAAACTATGTAAAAAAGTTGTAGGTGGCAGCACGGGTGCCCGTCACGACCTCCTGAGGCATCTCTACTCACATTGTGCCCACATCGTTCTTTACTTAGGCAGCGCTAGCGCGCACGCTAAAAAACGAATTTTGTTCCAATTCTTTAAAAATGACCCCTTAATCACAAAGGCCGATAATTAAAATAAATAGCTCTTATGAAAGTACTAAAAAATCTTGGGCTTAAAGAGCGAGGTATTGACTAGGGGGCTAACCCACTCTTATACTTAATAATTTCTGTTCGTTTTAAGTTTTGATGTTGCTCCTTACTTTCAGTTGAAAAACTTTTTATTTAATTTTTGATCGTTTTTTTTAAATAATGCTGGGAAATCTGGAGCCCCCTTCATAGCAATGTCCCTTCCCCCATGAAAACTTCCTCCATGGAAAGACCCTCCCACATAACCCCCGACCCCCCCCCGCCACTTCCAGAAAAAAAATCCCCCTTGAAAACGTCTGTATACTTCCCAATAACCAATACTATATGTAAACATTGGGTAAAGTTCATACTTTCAGCCCTCCCCCCGGGGACTTTGGGGGATTAAGTCATCCTAAAAGACATATTTATTATATTTTCGACCATGCTGAATAAAATGGCTATCTCAAAATTTTGATCGGGTGACTTTGAGAAAAAAAATGAGCGTGGGAGGGGGCCTAGTTGCCCTCTATTTTTTTGATCACTTAAAAAGGCTACTAGAAATTTTAATTTCCGTATAATGAGCCCTCCCAGGATATTCTAGGACCACTGGGTCGATACGATTACCCCTGGAAAAAAAAACAAACAAAAAACAAATAAACACGCATCCGTGATCTTTCTTCTGGAAAAAAAAAAATACAAAATTTGACATTTTTGCAGATAGGAGCTTGAAACCTCTACAGTAGGGTTCTCTGATACGCTGAATCTGATGGTGTGATTTTCATTATATAGTTGGTTACTATTGAGCCGGGTCGCTCCTTACTTACAGTTCGTAACGATGAACTGTTTGATTTTCTTGTATACGGCATTATATAATTTTGTTCTCGTTTTTTTTTCTACGTATTTTTCTCATAATTACGAACTAGCTTGTCCTTGATTGATCTAGAGACATTTCTTTGGTTTTTGTGTCCTTTTTCTGATGTCACGTCATCATGTAAGTTATATCATCATTCAACTACATGTTTGTTGTGGTATGTAGCTATCAGCTGTCAGTCTTCGAGTTTTACCTATCTTTCCCAGCGAAATTTCAGATAGGAAGTCAAACAGCTGTTGATTATTATGATTAACCGGGAAGAAGTCTTCCCGTTTTGACTCCTAGGGTATCTGTATGACTCCTAGAGCATTTGTTTTGTTTCTGTTCAATACTAATTAAAAAAAAAAGTTTTTACGAGGGAATAAAGAGCGAAGCTGAAACTTGAAACGAACAAAATTATTACTTCACAGCCTATCTAACATATCAATAAAACTAGTGCAAATAAATCAACTGGTGATATTTCCCTATGTTTGTAGGATTACAGAAAATTAGCGCTTTACTGAAAACAAAAAAGCCAAGTATAAATAGCAAAAATAATGATTTAGGAGTCAAAAGTAAGTATTTAGCCTCACAACAACAAACTAATCTATAACGCTTTTCGTAGTCTTACAGGAGCTGTGACATCAGTAACTTTCAGTATACAATTCAAATTATTTTAAATACTTAGGCATAAAAATAATAAGTTTACAGTTATTAAACAGCATACAAAATAATGGATTGATATATCGGGTAACATCTTGGTCTCACCTAGTATCACTCAAAATGAAGAACATATCAACCATAATATGGAGTCTGGAGATCCAGTTATTTCTCGCTATAAAACGGTGAATTTCAAGTTGTGATACAAATTTTAAACCGAGTCTGTAGTCTTAATGCTAATAAGATTCCTTCACTTCGAACTTGTCTGCAAAATCATGAAATGTCTTTTTCAGATCCAAAATGACAGTCAGTCATTGAACTGACCTCATCGTGCAGAAGTGATGCCAAATTAAACGAAAAAAATAAATAAATAGAGCAAGAATCTAAAAATGCTTTACTTTTATACTGTTAAAAGTGCCCTTAAATGCTTATTTTTACCGTACCAAAACTCTTATATTCTTTTGTGTTTTCAGTAAAGCGTTAGTTTTCTGTAATCCTACAAACATAGGGAAATATCACAAGTTGATTTATTTGCACTAGTTTTATTGATATATGTTAGATAGGCTGTGAAGTAATAATTTTTGTTTGTTTTAAGTTTCAACTCCGCTCTTTACTTCCCTCGGAAAAACTTGTTTTTTTTTTAAATTAATATCTGCTCGTTTTTGATTAAAATTTAGTTTAGAAACAACACTGCCATATTTTTTTTTGTTCTACAGAATAACTTCTGTTCGTGTCAAGTTTTAATGTTGCTCCTTAGTTTCAGTTCAAAACTTATTTTTTTATATAGTTTCTAATCACCTCTAATCTAGGGAAAAATAGTGTTGTTTCTTTTTTTAATTTTTTAAAGAAGAAATAGAGCTTTAATTCTTTGTTTTAAAAAATTAAATTCAGTAGCACTTAAGAAAGTGGTTCCAGGCGACTAGCTTCGACACAAAAGGTTACTAAGCGGATAGGTTTGCAGATCGACATGCTTGTGGGAAATTTTGCTAGCTCAACAGAAATGTGCCTTTAGGCTTAGGGAGTTATTTGACCTGTCCCTAAATAGAAAAACCATTCATTACTTACAAATGAATCGAAATTTCAAATAGATCATTTCTTGTGTAGGTACAATAAATAGTATTGTAAACTAAGTTTGTTTTCATTTCAAAAATCTTGGGAAGAATTACCTGAATTCTTTTACAGAACTATTTCATTTGTCTTTCTTCCTCTTTGGATGCACAATCTTGCGTATGGAGAGAATATTACAGCAGAACTGTCAAGTAAATAATTTGAAAAAGCATGTTTAACAATAAGTAATCCTTCTTTTAATATACAACTTTGAGTGGTTGCAGAACCACATGCCTACACTTCTCCAGCCACTAAGTGGCAAGGGATTGGGGTAAGGAGCGCAATTTCCTATGGGACAGAGGGAGCAACTACCTCTCCCAGACCTCAGTTTTCGCCCAGACCCCAGTCCCCCCTCCAGATGAAATTTAGTTTCTCCAAAAATGTTGTCAAAACTAAGATAAGCCTGCATAATTCAGTGGCAGATCCAGGGGGAACGAGGAGGCGCGCCCCCCTAACATAGTTTAAAGTAGTGTAATTTACTTAATTAATGAAAATGTGCGTTAATTATTGGGGCAATCTATTTCCTCCCCCCGCCCCCCCCCCCCTAAAAAAAATCCTGGATCTGCCACTGGCATAATTCAAGCATCCACTGAAACAGGTCAGTTTTCTTTAGTACATCTTTACCTTTTTTATTACTATATGGCTCGTTTTTAAGTTTTCTCTGTCATTTTCACTTGATTTGGGAAAATTGGCTCCAGATTTTACACCCTTCCCCCCAAACAGGCTTTTGACAAAGATACACCATACGTTGGGGTAATGATTTAGTGATCTACTAAGAATGTCGTTGCAAACCATGAACTGGATGACCTCTATTCCCTTTTGAATCAAAATGCTTGACAAAATACCTTCCATGGACATGCTTTAAAAAATTTGACTGCATCATATTTATAAAAACAGTTAAATTATCTGAAAATGGTCATATAGAAGGGGACAAAACCGTGATTGAAAAAAAAAAAAAAAAAAAAAACACAATTGGGAATCGAACACAAGACATTCTACTTTGAAGTCCAACGCTGTACTGACAGAACCACGCCTCTATAATCTGATGTGGAAATCTGCAAAAATGTGGAATTTTGTATTTTGTTTGCCAGAAGAAAGGTCACGGATGCGTGTTTATTTATTTTTCTTTTTCCCAGGGGTAATCGTATCGATCCAGTGGTCCTAGAATGTCGCGAAAGGGCTATTTCGATCGGAATTTAATGTTATAGTGCCCTTTTTAAGTGACCAAAAATTGGAGGGCAAATGGTCAACTCTTGACTATTCTTCAGTAGCCAAAGTAAAAAGCGCAACTTCATTTCTGTACCAAATAATGAACGAGTACCTTTTCATTATTGTATTTTGTTTTTCTTTTTTCCGCAGCTAGTTAAAGTAAAGAAAGAATAGTAAAGCTTATAATAACTGAATATTACTAGGAGACTGAAAGTTTGTTACAAAACCTTATTACTTTCCTAGAAATCAGCATCGTTCATTTATAATTATCAGAAAAGTTGCCCCGATGAGGTTCGAACTCGACGCCTTGGGATTACAAGGCCTAGGCTCTACTGAATCAAAGGCAACGCTGTAGCGCTGCCTATAGTAAAGGCCATACGGCTCCAATGTTTTATTATTATTTATTATTTGTTTTTTTTTTCCAGAGGCACTTCATATGGAAGGGGTCGTCGTAGAAGCTTCAAAAGGGGCTCATTCGATTGGAAATCGAGAGTTCTAGTGGCCTTTTTAATAGTCGAAAATGATCGGAGGGCAACTAGCCCCCCCCCATGCCTATCATTCCCCCAAACACATCCAATCAAAATTTTGAGATAACCATTTTGTTCAGCGTAGTTGATTTCCAGATAGAAAATATATTTTTGAGGAGGATACTCCCCCACAACCCTCAGGGCAAGGGTTTTAAGTTACGCCCTGGGGGCATATAAGGTTTTTTATAGAAGGCGTTGTCGTAGAAACTTCAAAACAGGCTCATTCGATTGGAAATTAAAGAGCTAGTGCCCTTTCTAATATTCGAAAGTGATTGGCGTGTAACTAGCCCCCTTCCCCCCTCCTCCACGCCCATCATTTCCCCAAACACATCCAATCAAAATTTTCAGATAGCCATTTTGTTCAGCGTAGTTGATTTCCAGATAGAAAATATATTTTTGAGGAGGACACTCCCCCACAACCCTCAGGGCAAGGGTTTTAAGTTATGCCCTGGGGTATATAAGGTTTTTATAGAAGGCGTTGTCGTAGAAACTTCAAAACAGGCTCATTTGATCGGAAATTACAGGGCTAGTGCCCTTTTTAATAGTCGAAAGTGATTGGAGTGCAACTAGTCCCCCCCACGCCCATCATTTCCCCAAACACATCCAATCAAAGTTTTGAGATAACCATTTTGTTCAGCGTAGTTGATTTCCAGATAGAAAATATGTTTTTGAGGAGGACACTCCCCCAGAACCTTCAGGGCAAGGGTTTTAAGATATGCCCTGGGGGTATATAAGGTTTTTATAGAAGGCGTTGTCGTAGAAACTTCAAAAAGGCTCATTCGATTGGAAATTTAAAGGGATATTGCCCTTTTTAATAGTCGAAAGTGATTGGAGGGCAACAAGCCCCTCCCCCACGCCCATCATTCCCCCAAACACATCCAATCAAAATTTTGAGATAGCCATTTTGTTCAGAGTAGTTGATTTTCAGATAGAAAACATGTTTTTGAGGATGACAATCCCCCACAACCCTCAGGGGAAGGGTTTTAAGTTATGCCCTGGGGGTATATATAAGGTTTTTTATAGAAGGCGTTGTCATAGAAACTTCAAAAAAAAGGCTCATTCGATTGGAAATTCAAAGGGATAGTGCCCTTTTTAATAGTCAAAAGTGATTGGAGGGCTACTAGCCCCCCCCCCCTACGCCCATCATTCCCCCAAACACATCCAATCAAAATTTTGAGATAGCAATTTTTGTTCAGTGTAGTTGATTTCCAGATTGAAAATATATTTTTGAGGAGGACACTTCCCCACAAACCTCAGGGCAAGGGTTTACAGTTATGCCCTGGGGGCATATTAGGTTGTTATAGAAGGCGTTGTCGTAGAAACTTCAAAACAGGCTCATTCGATTGGAAATTAAAGGGATACTGCCCTTTTTAATTGTCGAAAAAGATTGGAGGGCAACTAGCCCCCCTCCCCACGCCAATCATTTCCCCAAACACATCCAATCAAACTTTTGATGTAGCCATTTTGTTCAGTGTAGTTGATTTCCAGATAGAAAATATGTTTTTGAGGAGGACAATCCCCCGCAAAACCTCAGGGCAAGGGTTTTAAGTTATGCCCTGGGGTTATATAAGGTTTTTATAGAAGGCGGTGTCGTAGAAACTCCAAAAAAAAGAGGCTCATTCGATTGGAAATTCCGAGGGCTAGTGCCCTTTGTAATAGTCGAAAGTGATTTGAGGGCAACTAACCCCCTCTCACGTCCACCTTTTCCCCAAACACATCCAATCAAAATTTTAAGACAGCCATTTTATTAAACGTAGTTTTAAGTTCTGGAAATTAGGTCTTTGAGGATTACAACTCCCCCAAAGCCCTCAGGGCAAGGGTTGTAATTTAAGGATTCTCCGAATCCTTCATATTATTTCTTATGGAAGGGATGCTCATATAAACTTTAGAGAGGGCTCATTTGATTGAAAATTTAAAGTTCTTGTTCACTTTTTAAGAGTCAAAAGAGATTGAAGGGCAACTAGCCCCTCTACCTCCTCCACGCCCTAAATGCATTAGATAAAAATTTTGAGATATACATTTTGTTAAGATAGTTCAAAGTTCTGATAACAAAAAACTCCGGTGTCGACACAGCCCACCAGGGCCCAGGAGTAGGCGTTGTAAGTTATGCCCTGGGGCAAAACTTATTAAGGGGGGTTCATAGCTTATGGGAAGGGTTTTGTATGGGAAGAACACATAGGAAATCTATTATAATTATCCAATTATAAGGTTAAAATACATACTCTGTGATAGATGCAAAATTGCTTTGGCACACAAATTCCTATTAAGGTCAATTCCAAACAGTCGTGATCCCTTTGTGTCAGCAAGTGAAATGGTCTAAACCCCTTTATTAGAGCTATTTTTTCAATCCATTCATTGTTGTCAATCGCTGTCCACAAGTTATGCAAGCTGTCTATTGTTCATATATAAGGTTTTTATCAAAGAGGTAATCGTTTAGACTTTGAAAAAAACCTCATTCGATTTAAATTGAAAATTCTAGATCCGTTTTTTAAAGTCAAGAATAATCGGACAGTAAGCCCCCCTTCCCCATGCCATAAAAACTTGGAACTTTTTGCAATCAAAAACGAACAAAAATTAATTGAAAAAAACTTTCCGAAAAATAAGTTTTTCAAAGAAAAGTAAAGGCCATTTTAAACTTAAGCTCAGGAGATACAAATACCTGTTAAAATTCAAACTCAAAACGACCAAAAATTACTATCAAAGAATAAGTGAAACCCAAAACGAACAGAAATTAAATAAACAATCATAGCAAAAAGCATACAACAAGTAATAATATAAATGAATAAATAGATCTTAAAGCGAGTAATGCTTAGATTGAATATTTAAATCAAGCTTAAAACGAAAACAAATATTTTGCTATTAAAGTATAAATGAAACTTAAAACGAACAGAAATTAAATAAACAATCAGTGCGAACAAACATACAGTATATATTAATGTAAATGAATAAATAAATCTTAAAACGAGTGAAACTTAAATTGAATATGCAAATCAAGTTTGAATTGAATAAAAATAACTACAAACAAGAGTTTGGGTATCGTCTCACTGCAGAAGCCTAAAACCTACTGCGTCATTGGCGCTTTACTGAAAACGAATTATATTACAAATGTTTTCTTTTGTACTTAATATTAAAAATAAATATTAAAATTACAGTAAAATTTTGAACTGATGAGCTTTTAGCAATTAATATCATTATGCATCAAATATTCTGTTTAATTTATTAGTTCTTTTCAAGATTGGTTAAGACAAATATAGTTTCACTACAAGCAAAATTTGGATACTGCTCCCTTCTTTAACTGTAAAAACTTAAAGCCTTCTGCGTCATTGGTGCTTCACTGAAAACGAATTACTCGTATATTACAAATTTATTTTTTTTCCAGTTCTTACAGCATTGAAAATGAAAATAAAAATTACAGTGAAAAAAAATCTTGAACTGATGGATCTTTCAACAATTAATATCATTATATATCTAATATTCAATTTGATTTTGTTTATACTTTCCAAGACTGTTCAAGACTCATATAGTTTTGCCATTTTTTTTAACTCTGCCATTTTTTGTAACTAATCGTGTTAGTTTGTTATGAAAACATTCTATGGCTTCTAGGCATTTCTATTTGAGCGGAAAACTGCACCTCAAACTTTGTAGAACATGGATTTTCTTGCATGAAACACCAAAATATAAAAAAATGTCAAGTTTCGGAGTGTTTCCACCACTCGCAAGCAAGTGCCATTGGTATTTTTGAATCCGCATGGTCAATTTAGGGGGTGGAGGGTAGGCTAATTCTCGTAGCAGCCCATTCCGTCGTGGTATGGTTCACATTTTCAACACCTGGCGTCCGGACTATCATATAATCTACCAAGCATTCAACTACCCCAAATCAGTATCAATAAATAAATGAAACCCAAAACGAACAAAAATTAAAATAAATATTAGAGTCAAACTCAAAACGAGCATAAATTAATGTGAGTGGGGTTCAAAACCCCTATGCTTTCTAAAAGCCAGAATATAATTTGTACTTTACTGAAAAAAAATTCAAATGAGTTTAATGAAAAAAAATGCATTGTCAATTTAATAAATATATGCTGATATTTATTCCCTAAAATCTTAATTAATTTTTGATTTCTTGAAGTTACAAAAGTGAAAATATTTCAAAGAATTGTTTTCAGTAAAGCGCCAATGACGCAGTAGGTTTTAGGCTTCTGCAGTGAGACGATACCTAAACTCTTGTTTGTAGTTATTTTTATTCGATTCAAACTTGATTTGCATATTCAATTTAAATTTCACTCGTTTTAAGATTTATTTATTCATTTACGTTAATATATATTGTATGTTTGTTCGCATTGATTGTTTATTTAATTTCTGTTCGTTTTAAGTTTCATTTATACTTTAATAGCAAATATTTGTTTTCGTTTTAAGCTTGATTTTCATATTCAATCTAAGCATTACTCGCTTTAAGATCTATTTATTCATTTATATTATTACTTTTTGTATGTTTTTTTGCTATGATTGTTTATTTAATTTCTGTTCGTTTTGGGTTTCATTTATTCTTTAATAGTAATTTCTGGTCGTTTTGAGTTTGAATTTTAATAGGTATTTGTATCTCCTGAGCTTAAGTTTAAAATGGCCTTTAATTTTCTTTGAAAAACTTATTTTTCGGAAAGTTTTTTTTTTTTTAATTAATTACATAAAAAGATCAATGTAAACTCGTTTCGGTGAATTCGTTTGTAGATTTTATTTACATGTTTGCAATATTTGCATTATCTATTTAAGAAGTGACACCAAAAGAGCTGTTTTTTGTCAGGGCATAATTTGTTATAGGATAGGAGGCAACTGACCCCCGGACCCCAGTTTGCCCCCAAGGCCCCAGTTCCCCCCACCCTAGCTGAAATTTAGTTTCTTCAAAAATCTTGTCAAAACTAAGACAAGCCTGCATAATTCATAGAAACGGGCCAGTTTTCTCTCGTAATTCTTTGCATTTATGGTACCGTAAGGCTTTTTTTTTTATTTATCACTGACATTTCACTTGATTTAGAAAGTTTGGTCCACCTTTGCCCCACCCCCAGGGTTTTGACTAAAATACGCCCCTATTTTTTAGTGCTATATCACACTTCCGGATAGTAGAATTGATAAAAGTCACGTAGATATGAGTAATAGCTTTCAAATGAGCCAAAAACGTCACTCTAAAAAGTTGCCCCAGCCCCAGCTTTTCCACTTGAGACAAAGTACCCAAAATGCCGTTTTTTAGTGCCATTTGGAACTTGCTGATGGTGGAATTTATAGGGAACAAGGACGTGTATATGAGCAATATCTTATACGAGCTACTAAAAATTTGTCTATCATACAGGCTATACCAAAAACGCCCAATAACCATACGCCCATACTAATAGCCTACGCGTGATATCGATACGTCAGATACCAGTACAGCCCTTTTCCCATGGACTATGAAGGTCGTATCATCACTAAAACCTTAGATATTGGATCTTTGAACTATGTTGAAGAAAACGACCATCTCAAAATTTTGATTGGGTTATTTTGGGGGGAGGGGGCCTGTAGGGGGGGGGGCTAGTTGCCCTCCAGTCTTTTTTGGTTACTTGAAAAGGGCACTTACAAATTTAATTCCCTTTCGAATGAGCTATTACACATCTCTCTATGATGCTCTGGCCACCCCCTAGCCCTGCTAGAAAAAAAGAAAGAAAAAAGGGAGACAGATCAGTGCTACGGATGCAAAAAAGCGATTTTCTTTGTTGATCAAGAAGGGGGGCTGTAATTTCCCTGAAAAAGGTTTTTCACGATGCTGATTCCAATGGTAGACTTTTCATTTCGATCCGACGCCATTTTTGAGGGGTTTCAGGCTTTTTTTTTAAATCACCACAAATTTCTTTTTGCAATTAACTTTTACTTTAATGACAAACCAAAATAATAGATAACATTCCTGAGTCAGTGTCAGATGGCAATTTTTTTCACTAGGCAGTTTTTTTCAGTACGCGTTTTTTAACTTTTGGTTACTATGGGCTGTGGTTCGCTCTTTACTAGGTGGCAGCTACCGCTGCAACCATGATATCAGGCTTCCTTCTTTGTAGACGTACTAGTTGACATCCAACCTTCAGCGTCGCAGGTGCTGAGGTAAAACATACAGAATGAGCATCTCGATTGTGTAATCAATAAAAGGTTTGCCTTCACCTAGGCTTACCATAGATACGGATATTACACGGACTTCGCCGTCCCAAATCCAGTTTAAACTAAACAGGGATGACATCGATATGGGAACTCGGATGTTCAAAGCAGCACTGGAATGACAGGGGATTTTTGGCTGCCTCAGACTTTACCTCTGTTAAAAACTGTGGGTGGAGACATCTAATTTTCGTAAGAAAAGAAATTTGTCAAGTCAGTTTGAATACGAGACGTGTTTTTAATTAAGACCCGTTTGGTCATAAGTACGCAACGAATAATTATTTAAAAAAAGTAAATTTATTTTCAAAAAAGTTCATACTTTACTCTATTTAACAGCATAGTTGCCAAGTTTGTTGTAACACTTATCATACATCTCAACTAATTTTAAAGTAACCTCTGTATAAAAACTTGCCGCCTGTTCCGCCAACCAGCAATTCACTTCCGTTTTTACGTCGTCATAATAATTGTAATGTTTGCCACCGAGGTGTTGCTTAAGGTGGAGAAACGGATGGTAGGCGCAAGATCAGGACTGTATTGTAGGTTATCTAAAACTTCCCAGCCAAAACTGTCCAGCAAATTACGGGTCTGGCCAGATTTGTGAGGTATTGCATTGTCATGAAGAAGGACAATTTCCTTTGTTAGTATGCCTTTTTTTTTTTTTTTTTTTATCGCTCTGCGGAGCTTTATGAGGGCTAGGCAGTATGCTTCTGCATTGACACTGTCAATTTTACAGTGATTCCTCCGTTGCATGGAGTCGACAAAAAAAATACCATGCCTATTCCCAAACACCGATGCCATGATTTTGCGCTGGGAGGGAGGATGGGTACGCGTATTGAATCTAGCACACACGCGAAATGTGAACTTTGGTGAATGCTAATGAAATAAAACAAAATATGATGAAAATATAATAATTTAGAAACAAATTTGAGCTATATATTTGTACAATAGGGGGTGGGGGTAAAGCATAGCATATATTAAATACGTAACCTAACCTAACCTAGGTACCTTATCTTGTCCCTTCAACACCCCAAAAAAAACTAAAGATTAAATAGTTAGCCATTTTGTTCAGCGTAGTTGATTTCCAGATAGAAAATATGTTTTTGAGGAGGACAATTCCCCACAACCCTCACGGCAAGGGTTTTAAGTTATACCCTGGGGGTATATAAGGTTTTTATAGAAGGCGGTGTCGTAGAAACTTCAAAAAAGGCTCATTCGATTGGAAATTCCGAGGGCTAGTGCCCTTTGTAATAGTCGAAAGTGATTTGAGGGCAACTACCCCCCTCTCACGCCCACCTTTTCCCCAAACACATCCAATCAAAATTTTAAGAGAGCCATTTTATTAAACGTAGTTTTAAGTTCTGGAAATTAGGTCTTTGAGGATTACAACTCCCCTAAAGCCCACAGGGCAAGGGTTGTAATTTAAGGATTCTCCGAATCCTTCATATTATTTCTTATGGAAGGGATGCTCGTATAAACTTTAGAGAGGGCTCATTTGATTGAAAATTGAAGAGAGAGAGAGAGAGAGAGAGAGAGAGAGAGAGAGAGAGAGAGAGAGAGAGAGAGAGAGAGAGAGAGAGAGAGAGAGAGAGAGAGAGAGAGAGAGAGAGAGAGAGAGAGAGAGAGAGAGAGAGAGAGAGAGAGAGAGAAGAGAGAGAGAGAGAGAGAGAGAGAGAGAGAGAGAGAGAGAGAGAGAGAGAGAGAGAGAGAGAGAGAGAGAGAGAGAGAGAGAGAGAGAGAAGAGAGAGAGAGAGAGAGAGAGAGAGAGAGAGAGAGAGAGAGAGAGACGAGAGAGAGATGAGAGAGAGAGAGAGAGAGAGAGAGAGAGAGAGAGAGAGAGAGAGAAAGAGCAATTTTATATAATCGTCTTTTTATTTCAGGATGTAAAGGGAAAAAAGCCAGGCCGCCGATATAGGAGTAGATCTCATTCAGCCTCTTCCCAAGATAGTTACAGTTCTGGTAAGTTTAGCCCTTAGTCGTATTGCAAGGTAAGTATTGATAATCTTATACTTGCTCCCGATATTCGATGTCTTAGAAAAAGAAAAATAAACACATGATTTAAAATTCAGAGGAGCTTATTTACGGTTAGGTCCGTATTATCCTATTGTTCGATGATTTTGATGTTGGATTTTGTAGTTTTGTTGTAGGGAATGTTTATTTATTATATATTTACTCTCTTCGTTTTCTTTAGTTATTGCTTACCCTCTATATAGCGGGTGATAAATAAATCGTTATTATTATACCCTTATATTTCAGCCTGTTTCCCGAAAGGTAAGTGTACTAAAAAAGAACTATTTTTTTTTTTAGCTCGAGTCTGTTCGGGTGTGTACCAGCTTTATTTTCCTTTTCAAAACAGTTCGTGGTAACGAACTGTAAGTAAGGAGCGACCCGGCTCAATAGTAATCGAAACTCCAAAAACCGGAATTTTGATACCCATAGATACATCAATGGAATCAGATTTTTATGCTGATTTCAAATATATAAGTTTCAGTTATACCCATAAGTTTTAGTTATACCCATCGAAAGTTACGCGCCCGAGAAAATTTACCTTATTGTCGAAAAAAAAAGGGGGAAACACCCCAAGAAGTCTTAGAACTTTAATGAAAATCACACCATCGGATTCAGCGTATTAGAAAACCCTACTGCGGAAGTTTCAAGCTCCTATCTGCAAAAATGTGGAATTTTGTATTTTTTGTCAGAGGCCATAGTAAAGGCCATACGGCTCCAATGTTTTTATTATTTATTTTTTTTCCCAGAGGCACTTCATATGGAAGGGGTCGTCGTAGAAGCTTCAAAGGGGGCTCACTCGATTGGAAATCGAGAGTTCTAAAGCCCCTTTTAATAGTCGAAAATGATTGGAGGGCAACTACCCCCCCCCCCACGCCCATCATTCCCCCAAACACATCAATCAAAATTTTGAGATAGCCATTTTGTTCAGCGTAGTTGATTTCCATATAGAAAATATTTTTTTGAGGAGGATACTCCCCCACAACCCTCAGGGCAAGGGTTTTAAGTAATGCCCTGGGGGCATATAAGGTTTATATAGAAGGCGTTGTCGTAGAAACTTCAAAACAGGCTCATTTGATTGGAAATTAAGGCGCTAATGCCCTTTTTAATAGTCGAACGTGATTGGAGTGTAACTAGCCCCCCTCCCCCCACGCCCCTCATTTCCCCAAACACATCCAATCAACATTTTCAGATAGCCATTTTGTTCAGCGTAGTTGATTTCCAGATAGAAAATATATTTTTGAGGAGGACACTCCCCCCCACAACCCTCAGGGTAAGGGTTTTAAGTTATGCCCTGGGGGCATATAAGGTTTTTATAGAAGGCGTTGTCGTAGAAACTTCAAAACAGGCTCATTCGATTGGAAATTAAAGGGCTAGTGCCCTTTTTAATAGTCGAAAATGATTGGAGGGCAACTAGCCCCCCACCCACGCCCATCATTCCCCCAAACACATCCAATCAAAATTTTGAGATAGCCATTTTGTTCAGAGTAGTTGATTTCCAGATAGAAAATATATTTTTGAGGAGGATACTCCCTCACAACCCTCAGGGCAAGGGTTTTAAGTTATGCTCTGGGGGCATATATGGTTTTTTATAGAAGGCATTGTCGTAGAAACTTCAAAACATGCTCATTCGATTGGAAATTAAAGGGCTAGTGCCGTTTTTAATAGTCGAAAGTGATGGAGTGTAACTAGCCCCCTTCCCCCCCCCCTCCACGCCCATCATTACCCCAAAACACATCCAATCAAAATTTTCAGATAGCCATTTTGTTCAGCGTAGTTGATTTCCAGGTAGAAAAATATATTTTTGAGGAGGACACTCCCCCACAACCCTCAGGGCAAGGGTTTTAATTTATGCCCTGGGGGCATATAAGGTTTTTATAGAAGGCGTTGTCGTAGAAACTTCAAAACAGGCTCATTCGATTGGAAATTAAAAGGCTAGTGCCCTTTTTAATAGTCAAAAGTTATTGGAGTGCAACTAGCCCCCCCCCCCACGCCCATCATTTCCCCAAACACATCCAATCAAAATTTTAATATAGCCATTTTTCAGCGTAGTTGATTTCCAGATAAAAATATGTTTTTGAGGAGGAAACTCCCCCAGAACCTTCAGGGCAAGGGTTTTTAAGACATGCCCTGGGGGCATATAAGGTTTTTATAGAAAGCGTTGTCGTAGAAACTTCAAAAAAGGTTCTTTCGATTGGAAATTCAAAGGGATAGTGCCCTTTTTAATAGTCGAAAGTGATTGGAGGGCAACTAGCCCCCCCCCCACGCCCATCATTCCCCAAACACATCCAATCAAAATTTTAAGATAGCCATTTTATTCAGCGTAGTTGATTTTCAGATAGAAAACATGCTTTTGAGGAGGATAAACCCCCACAACCCTCAGGGCAAGGGTTTCAAGTTATGCCCTGGGGACATATAAGGTTTTTATAGAAGGCGTTGTCATAGAAACTTCAAAAAAGGCTCATTCGATTGGAAATTCAAAGGGATAGTGTCCTTTTTCATAGTCAAAAGTGGTTGGAGGGCAACTAGCCCCCCCCCCCTACGCCCATCATTCCCCCAAACACATCCAATCAAATTTTGAGATGGCCATTTTTGTTCAGCGTAGTTGATTTCCAGATTGAAAATATATTTTGGAGGAGGACACTCCCCCACAACCCTCAGGGCAAGGGTTTTAAGTTATGCCCTGGGGGCATATAAGATTTTTATAGAAGGCGTTGTCGTAGAAATTTCAAAACAGGTTCATTCGATTGGAAATTAAAGGGCTAGTGCCCCTTTAAAAGTCGAAAGTGATTGGAGGGCAGGTAGCCCCTCCACACGCCCACCATTCCCCCAAACACATCCAATCAAAATTTTGAGATAGCCATTTTGTTCAGCGTAGTTGATTTCCAGATAGAAAATATGTTTTTGAGGAGAACAATCCCCCACAACCCTCACGGCAAGGGTTTTAAGTTATGCCCTGGGGGTATATAAGGTTTTTATAGAAGGCGGTGTCGTAGAAACTTCAAAAAAGGCTCATTCGATTGGAAATTCCGAGGGCTATTTCCTTTGTAATAGTCGAAAGTGATTTGAGGGCAAACTAACTAACCCCCCTCTTACGCCTACCTTTTCCCCAAAACACATCCAATCAACATTTTAAGACAGCCATTTTCTTAAACGTAGTTTTAAGTTCTGGAAATTAGGTCTTTGAGGATTACAACTCCCCCAAAGCCCTCAGGGCAAGGGTTGTAATTTAAGGATTCTCCGAATCCTTCATATTATTTCTTATGGAAGGGATTCTCGTATACTTTAGAGAGGGCTCATTTGATTGAAAATTGAAAGTTTTTGTTCTCTTTTTAAGAGTCAAAAGAGATAGAAGGGCAACTAGCCCCTCTCCCTCCTCCACGCCCAATATGCATCAGATAAAAATTTTGAGATAGACATTTTGTTAAAATAGTTCAAAGTTCTGATAACACAAAAACTCCGGTGTCGACACAGCCCACCAGGGCCCAGGGGTAGGCGTTGTAAGTTATGCCCTGGGGCATAACTTATTAAGGGGGGTTTATAACTTATGGGAAGGGGTTTTGTATGGGAAGAACACATAGGAAATCTATTATAATTATCCAATTATAAGGTTAATATACATACTCTGTGATAGATGCAAAATTGCTTTGGCACATAAATTCCTATTAAGGTCAATTCCAAACAGTCGTGATCCCTTTGTGTCAGCAAGTGAAATGGTCTAAACCCCCCTTATTGGAGCTATTTTTTCAATCCATTCATTGTTGTCAATCGCTGTCCACAAGTTATGCAAGCTGTCTATTGTTCATATATAAGGTTTTTATCAAAGAGGTAATCGTATAGACTTTGAAAAAAGCCTCATTCGATTTAAATTGAAAGTTCTAGATCCTTTTTTTAAAGTCAAGAATAATCGGACAGTAAGCACCCCCCGCCATGCCATAAAAACTTGAAACTTTTTGCAATCAAAAACGAACAAAAATTAATTAAAAAAAAACTTTCCGAAAAATAAGTTTTTCAAAGAAAAGTAAAGGCCATTTTAAACTTAAGCTCAGGAGATACAAATACCTGTTAAAATTCAAACTCAAAACGACCAGAAATTACTATTAAAGAATAAATGAAACCCAAAACGAACAGAAATTAAATAAACAATCATAGCAAAAAACATACAACAAGTAATTTATGTATAAATGAATAAATAGATCTTAAAGCGAGTAAATGCTAAGATTGAATATGAAAATCAAGCTTAAAACGAAAACAAATATTTTGCTATTAAAGTTTAAATGAAACTTAAAACGAACAGAAATTAAATAAACAATCAGTGCGAACAAACACAATATATATTAATGTAAAAATGAATAAGTAAATCTTAAAAACGAGTGAAACTTAAATTGAATATGCAAATCAAGTTTGAATCGAATAAAAATAACTACAAACAAGAGTTTGGGTATCGTCTCACTGCAGAAGCCTAAAACCTACTGCGTCATTGGCGCTTTACTGAAAACGAATTATATTACAAATGTTTCTTTTGTACTTAATATTGAAAATAAATATTAAAATTACAGTAAAATTTTGAACTGATGAGCTTTTAGCAATTAATATCATTATGCATCAAATATTCAGCTTAATTTATTAGTTCTTTTCAAGATTGGTCAAGACAAATATTGTTTCACCACAAGAAAAAATTTGGATACTGCCCCCTTCTTTAACTGTAAAAAACCTAAAGCCTTCTGCGTCATTGGTGCTTCACTGAAAACGAATTACTCTTATATTACAAATTTATTATTTTCCAGTTCTTACAGCATTGAAAATGAAAATAAAAATTACAGTGAAAAAAAATCTTGAACTGATGGATCATTCAACAATTAATATCATTATATATCTAATATTCAATTTGATTTTGTTTATACTTTCCAAGACTGTTCATGACTCATATAGTTTTGCCATTTTTTTTTTAACTCTGCCATTTTTTTGTAACTAATCGTGTTAGTTTGTTATGAAAACATTCTATGACTTCTAGGCATTTCTATTTGAGCGGAAAACTGCACCTCAAACTTTGTGGAACATGGATTTTCTTGCATGAAACACCAAAATATAATAAAATGTCAAGTTTCGGAGTGTTCCACCACTCGCAAGCAAGTGCCATTGTTATTTTTGAATCCGCATGGTCAATTTAGGGGGTGGAGGGTAGGCTAATTCTCGTAGCAGCCCCATTCCGTCGTGGTATGGTTCACATTTTCAACACCTGGCGTCCGGACTATCATATAATCTACCAAGCATACAACTATCCCAAATCAGTATCAATAAATAAATGAAACCCAAAACGAACAAAAATTAAAATAAATATTAGAGTCAAACTCAAAACGAGCATAAATTAATGTGAGTAGGGTTCAAGACCCCTATGCTTTCTAAAAGCCAGAATATAATTTGTACTTTACTGAAAAAAAATTCAAATGAGTTTACCGAAAAAAAAATGTGCATTGTCAATTTAATATACATATGCTGATATTTATTCCCTAAAATCTTCATTAATTTTTGATTTCTTAAAGTTACAAAAGTGAAAATATTAAAAGAATCGTTTTCAGTAAAGCGCCAATGACGCAGTAGGTGTTAGGCTTCTGCAGTGAGACGATAGGCTACCCAAACTCTTGTTTGTAGTTATTTTTATTCGATTCAAACTTGATTTGCATATTCAATTTAAGTTTTACTCGTTTTAAGATTTATTTATTCATTTACATTAATATATATTGTATGTTTGTTCGCATTGATTGTTTATTTAATTTCTGTTCGTTTTAAGTTTCATTTATGCTTTAATAGCAAAATATTTGTTTTCGGTTTAAGCTTGATTTTCATATTCAATCTAAGCATTACTCGCTTTAAGATCTATTTATTCATTTGTACATAAATTACTTGTTGTATGTTTTTTGCTATGATTGTTTATTTAATTTCTGTTCGTTTTGGGTTTCATTTATTCTTTAATAGTAATTTCTGGTCGTTTTGAGTTTGAATTTTAACAGGTATTTGTATTTTCTGAGCTTAAGTTTAAAATGGCCTTTACTTTTCTTCGAAAAACTTATTGTTCGGACAGTTTTTTTTTTTAATCAAACAGTTCGTGGTAACGAACTGTAAGTAAGGAGCGACCCGGCTCAATGGTAACCGAAACTCTAAAAAACGGGATTTTGATACCAATAGATACATCAAAAGAATCAGATTTTAATTCTGATTTCAAATATATAAGTTTCATTAAGTTTAAGCTTACCCATCAAAAGTTACGTGCCTGAGAAAATTTGGCTGATTTTCGAAAAAAGGGGAAAGACCCCCTAAAAGTTATAGAACCTTAATGAAAATCACACCATCATATTCAGCGTATCAGAGAACCCTACTGTAGAGGTTTCAAGCTCCTATCTACAAAAATGTGGAATTTTCCATTTTTTGCCAGAAGAAAGATCACGGATGCGTGTTTATTTTTTTTTGTTTTTTTTTTGTTTTTTTTTTTCCCAGGGGTGATCGTATCGACCCAGTGGTCCTAGAATATCGTGGGAGGGCTCATTGGAACGGAAATTAAAAGTTCTAGTGCCCTTTTTAAAGTGACCAAAAAAATGGAGGGCAACTAGGCCCCCTCCCACGCTCATTTTTTTCCCAAAGTCACCCGATCAAAATTTTGAGATAGCCATTTTGTTCAGCATGGTCGAAAATATGATAAAAATGTCTTTTAGAATGACTTGATCCCCCAAAGTCCCCAGGGGGAGGGCTGAAAGTTATGAACTTTACTCAATGTTAACATATAGTATTGGTTATTGGGAAGTATACAGACTTTTTCAGAGGAGATTTTTTCTGGTAGGTGGGGAAGGAGAGGGTCGGGGGCTATATGGAAGGATCTTTCCATGAAGGAAGTTTTCATGGGGGAAGGGACATTGCTATGAAGGGGGCGCCTGATTTCCCAGCATTATTAAAGAAAAAGATCAAGAATTAAATAAAAAAAAAAACAAGTTTTTCAACTGATCAACTGATTGTGATTAAGAGGTCATTTTTAAAGAACTGGAAAAAAAAAATTCGAACTATAGTTTAAAGAGCAGGGTATTGACTAGGGGGCGAACCCCTAATATACGTGTTAAAATTTTATGAATATAGAAGTTCGTTACGTAAGTTAATTCTAAGTTACGTATATTTATTACTAATAAAAACGTTCGTAAATAAAATTAAACAAGTTTCGAGAAAGCCATTTAACCAAATATAATATGCAAAATTTGTTTTAATTATTCATGTACGGTGAGCCAAAATCAAAACCTGCATTAATTCAAAAACGTTCAAAAATTAAATAAAAAAAAACAAGTTTTTTAAACTGAAAGTAAGGAGTGACATTAAAACTTAAAACGAACAGAAATTATTCCGTATATGAAGGGGGCTGTCCCCTCCTCAACGCCTCGCTCTTTACGCTAAAGTTTGACTTTCTCACAACTCTATTTTTCTAAACAATAAAAAACTTTAGCGTAAAGAGCGAGGCGTTGAGGAGGGGACAGCCCCCTTCATATACGGAATAATTTCTGTTCGTTTTAAGTTTTAATGTCGCTGCTTACTTTCAGTTTAAAAAACTTGTTTTTTTTATTTAATTTTAATCACAAGAAAGATCACGGATGCGTGTTTTTTTTTTATTTCCCTAGGGGTGATCGTATCGATATAGTAGTCATAGAATATCATAAGAGGGCTCATTTGAACGGAAATTAAAAGTTCTAGTGCCCTTTTTAAGTGACCAAAAAAATTGGAGGGCAACTTGGCCCCCTCCCACGCTCATTTTTTTCCCAACCCACCCAATCAAAATTTTGAGATAGCCATTTTGTTCAGCATAGTCGAAAAATCTAATAAATATGTCTTTGAGGATTACTTAATTCCCCACAGTTCCCGGGGGAAGGGCTGGAAGTTATGAACTTTGCCCATTGTTTACAATAGTACTGATTAATGGGAAGTATAAAGACGTTTCGGGAGGGATTTTTTTCTGATGTGGGGGGGGGCGGTGTTGGAGGGGGGGGGGGGGGGTTATGGGGTGGATACTTCCATGGAGGATGTTTCCTTGGGGGAACGGACATTTCTATGAAGGGGGCGCCGGATTTCCCAGCATTATTTAAAAAACGATCAGAAATTAAATAAAAAAAACTAGTTTTTTCAACTGATAGTAAGGAGCAACATTAAAACTTAAAACAAACAGAAATTATTACGTCTATGAGGGGGTTTGCCCCCTAGTTAATACCTCGCCCTTTTCGCTGAAGTGTTTTTTAGTAGTTACAAAAAAGCTATCTATTCTAATTAACCGGCCTTTGTGATTCAGGGGTTTGTGATTCGAACAAAATTCGAACTTTAGCGTAAAGAGCAAGGTATCGACTAGGGGGCAAACTCCCTAATATACGTAATAAAACATACGAATATAGAAGTTCGTTACGTAAGTTAATTCGTAAGTTACGTCAGAACAAAATTTCGAGAAAGCCATTTAGCAAAAAAAAGTAAAATTAATATGGAAATTTCGTTTTAATTATTCATGTACGGTGAGCCAAAATCAAAGCTGCATTAATTCAAAAACGTTCAGAAATTAAATAAAAAAAAACAAGTCTTTTTTAACTGAAAGTAAGGAGCGACATTAAAACTTAAAACGAACAGAAATTATTCCGTATATGAAAGGGGCTGTCCCCTCCTCAATACCTCGCTCTTTACGCTAAAGTTTGAATCTGTCACACAACTTTATTTTTTAAAACAATAAAAAACTTTAGCGTAAAGAGCGAGGTATTGAGGAGGGGACAGCCCCTTTCATATACGGAATAATTTCTGTTCGTTTTAAGTTTTAATGTCGCTCCTAACTTTCAGTTAAAGAAACTTGTTTTTTTTTATATTTAATTTTCAAACACAGTTCGTGGTAACAAACTGTTAGTAAGGAGCGACCCAGCTCAATAGTAACCGAAACTTTAAAAAAACGGAATTTTTATACCAATAAATACATGAAAAGTTTGAATCTGAAAGTAAGAGAGTCATGCATACTCCTGCCATTTACCCGTGCCCCAGCCATTTAAACATTTGCCTCTCAATTACTTGGACTATCTGTCTTGGCTTTTCTCTGTCTACAATTAGTCATGTGTTGATGCAACCTATGCAACCTACTGCAAAACACTTTATAACTTCAATTCAATATCAACGGGCAAACTCCCTAATATACGTAATAAAAACATACGAATATAGAAGTTCGTTACGTAAGTTAATTCGTAAGTTACGTCAGAACAAAATTTCGAGAAAGCCATTTAGCCAAAAAAGTAAATTTAATATGCAAATTTTGTTGTAATTATTCATGTACGGTGAGCCAAAATCAAAGTTGCATTAATCCGAAACGTTCAGAAATTAAATAAAAAAAAAAGTTTTTTTAACTGAAAGTAAGAAGCGACATTAAAACTTAAAACGAACAGAAATTATTCCGTATATGAAAGGAGCTGTCCCTCCTCAATACCTCGCTCTTTACGCTAAAGTTTGAATCTGTCACAAAAATTTAGTTTTTAAAACAATAAAAAAACATTAGCGTAAAGAGCGAGGTATTGAGGAGGGGACAGCCTTTTTCATATACGGAATAATTTCTGTTCGTTTTAAGTTTAATGTCACTCCTTACTTTCAGTTAAAAAAAAAGTTGTTTTTTTATTTAATTTCTGAACGTTTTTGAATTAATGCAGCTTTAATTTTGGCTCACCGTACATGAATAATTAAAACGAAATTTGCATATTAATTTTACTTTTTTGGCTAAATGGCTTTCTCGAAATTTTGTTCTGACGTAACTTACGAATTAACTTACGTAACGAACTTCTATATTCGTATGTTTTATTACGTATATTAGGGAGCTTGCCCCTAGTCGATACCTTGCTCTTTACGCTAAAGTTCGAATTTTGTTCGGATCACAAACCCCTGAATCACAGAGGCCGGTTAATTAGAATAGATAGCTTTTTTGAAACTACTAAAAAAAAAACTTTAGCTAAAAGGGCGAGGTTGACCCCCCATTGACGAGGGGGCGAACCCCCTCATATACGCAATGATTTCTGTTTGTTTTAAGTTTTAATGTTGCTCCTTACTTTCAGTTGAAAGAACTATTTTTTTTTATTTAATATATTAAAGGCTCACCAAAGGTAATTTAGGCCTTATTACTGCAAGATTGTGCTCGCTGCTGCATTTGTATATTCATCTCTGGAGCTTTTAACAAATTTAAAACAAAATTCGTTAAGATTCTGGGCTGAGTGGCGCTATGTTAAAAGTGCCCCCCCCCCCAGATTACCGTAGAGTATGATAGTATAAAAGCAGCAAAACTATGTTTGATTTCAGCCCATAAACAGTGTGAAGAGCTTAACAAACATATTTCAAAAGTGGTGGTGTCTTTTCGGTGGGGGTCAGCATCCCATCCCCCCCCCCCCCCCGAGGAAAATCCACCCCTGTGAGAAATCCCCCTCCCCTGAGGAAATTTCCCCCTGAAAAATTTCTCTAATGGAAAATTCAGCAGCCACAGAGAAAGTACAAGATTGGTTGCTCAAAATGTCGATCAGACTTCCTAAAGGGTAATAAAAGTATCAGATATCAGAAACAGTTCTAGGACAAGGGCTGGTTGGTCTTCAATCACTTTCGACTTAAAAAAGGACTAGAATCTTCAATTTGCAATCGAATGAGCATCCTCCGAAGTTTCTAGACCACGAAGGGGAGGTTGAAGATGTGGATGGGGCAGCACCCTCCTATACCGAATAAATTCTACTCATTTTGGGATTTAGTGTTACTTTTTACTTTGTTACTCATTGCTAATGTTGCAGCTTAGACCAGAAATATTCCCAGAAATCAAGAGGGATTTTATATCAATTTCTATGATATATAATCATAGATCCCCCCCCCTGGAATTTTCTGGGGGGTTTTCCGTGTGGGTAATTTTTTGGGTTAAACGCCTAGTACCTTTTTCTGGTGAGTGGAGGCGGTTGTGATTTTTATGCCTTAATTTCATTATATCCGATAAGTTTTCCCAGTAATATTAGGAATGCTTCAACAGCAGGCCTTATAAATGGCACTATTACGAAACAGTAGAGAAAAACCTGAAACACAGTACAGATTTAAGTTTATTTCACAAAACTAAAAATGTACGTTTGAGCAAGGAATTACTCCCATGTTCTTCATCTGAGCATTAAAAGGATTCATAAAAATATCTAAAATTATAAACAATTATGAAATCTTACCTCCTGATTTTTTTTTTCCTAAGCCGCAATTATATTGCACTTTGAAGTTTAAGTCTCACTTCCAAGATCTCCAATAACTCACTGTAATAATCTGAACGTTTGGTAACACATATGACAAAAAGACTAATGTACATGTAAATCAGCCGCTACTGACCATAGTCCTAGTGGAAAGTAAAAGGAATTATAGAGCAAAAAAGACAGGTAGATCCGATAGATAGTCCTTGTGATTGAGAGGCAAATCTGGGATAAGCCCTTTTTAGGATTGTATAAAAATGATGTCATTTCATTTGTTGATAGATAAGTCTATCTATCATCCATCCATAGGTCATTCCTTGGGCAGAAATAAGGTAGATAGTGATAGAATTAAGGGATGAAAGATTAGATTGATTTTGGGTTGCCGCTTGACGGACAGCGTCAGAGTAATTTTTGTTGGTTATAGTTTCCCACTGAATAGATGCCCAAAATGCCTCCAGTAACCCTTTAACTTTGCTAAGCTTTGTGTTAATATGTAACCCAAAAGATTACTATACAGTCATTTTGTGGTTCTTGACCTCAATGCCCATTTACTACTGTAATTACTAAACACTCGTTGCAACAGGAAACTGCCTGAGGCTAACACAGCTAAGCTAGGCCCGGATGGATTGTTTATGTCATAAACCGCTGCCATGACACAGGAGCAGGGTTGCCATCCCTAGTGATTATCACTATTCCTAGTGATTTTTCATGTTGCCAAAAAACCAAAATCACTGAATCAGTTCATAAATCACTAGATTATTGAAGAAAATCACTAAATCAAACAAGAAAACCCTAAAATCTAATGATTTTTTTTTCATCTGATGGCAACCCTGCACAGGAGTCTTCTGCGACCATCTGTTTTCTCATTCTTAAAAAATTATTAACTGCTAATCTTAAAAGGGACTAAATACCGAATAGGTCTTTATTAAGCTGTACTGGCGGTACCGCAAACCACCACCGTCCGCACTGGTATTGTTCAGGACCCTGATGGTACTATTTCTTTTTAGTTACTATAAGAATATGTCACGTTTTTTGAACGCAGTGATTAAGATAATTTCGTAACCTACAATGGCCTGCAATAACAAAAACAAATTTGGAGAAATAAAGATCAGAATGCAATTCTTTGAGGCCAACAAAAATACTGGACGAACAAAATGAATATTTCGGGAGGACAACCGCCTCCCATCTTCTGCGCTATCTAAGAAATTAGAAGAAAATACAAAAAAATGTGGACGAGATAACTCAGATAAAACGAAACTGATAGAACCAAACAGTGTGGAAAGCTAACGGAAAAAACAAATGATGAACATAATTGGAAGAACTAATAAAAATCTAAAACCCAAACAACGCGAAAAACCAAAAGAAATGATAACCAAATAAAATCTGAAATCGACAGAATTGAAACTGAAGTAACGAGAGCTTTGAATTTGCAAATCGTAGATATTGGTGACACGTTCGGGTTTTGGAATTAGTTTTTTGGCTTTTAAATTGTTAATTCTGTTAAATTTGGTTTTTATTTTATGCTAGTTGTATGGAGTGTCCAAGAGTATAAGTGTTTGTTTAAACCTTGCTTGCATTAAATGGATCTAGAAAG
Organism: Artemia sinica; assembly: GCA_027921565.1. NCBI lineage: Eukaryota > Metazoa > Arthropoda > Branchiopoda > Anostraca > Artemiidae > Artemia > Artemia sinica. The sequence continues at coordinate 35,130,135 of CM051272.1, forward strand.
TTCTGGGCAAAAGTCTGTTTCTTCTAATAATAAGTATTACTTGACTTTCTTGAACTTGAAGTAGCTTTTGTTTTTGTTTTGGCTCTAGAGAGTCAAAGTTTCACGTGCTGTCATTGGTTTTTCTACTGACTTGGCATAGAGCTCTGCCTCTCCACGAACTGTATTTTCTCCGGACTTTTCTGATTCTCAGTCAAACTTTTAGCTCCATTGGAAAACCATTGGGATAACTTTTATCTGGGAATAACCTAAGTCTTTTATAATTTAGTATCCAAACTGTAAATTGTCATTTGCTCATTATGTATAGAAGAGGGAGAAATATTATATTCTAAACTGTGAAGTTTGACGTAATTTTAAAATTACTTTGAAATTCCTATTTAGGGATCAGATGTTATACTGCCCTCTATGCGCAAAGACAAATATTTGTAATTTTATTTTGTATTGAAATATTGTGCAGCCGTCGCTTGGTCTTGTTTTATACGTAAAAGTGACATCTTATTTAGAAGTGATTTTAGTTTAGCTAGAAATGAGGCGTATCTGAAAAATAAACAAGTTGACAATCCTTAGCATATTAGCTTTTCATGCGCGGGTTTTTAGCACTTATATATAGTATCTGATATACTTCTTTATGCATAATACTTTATAAAGTATTATATACTTTGAGAAACGCAAAATACTTTTGCTTCATGGATTTTTTGTATCGTAAATGTACATATAACTGGCCCCCTAATGCTTGGGTAAGAATTCCCCACAACGTCTTAAGATTGGCGAGGAGTATTATGTGAAACAAAATTAGGCCTAAAAAATTCACAGTTTGTGTTTTAAGCTCCCCCTCCCTTAGATAAATATTCCAACGTCTCAGTCCGCGCTGTGAACGTTTATGTGTGTCTCTCAAACCGTTCATGGCAATGAACGGCAAGTAAAAGAGCGCCCCATTCCAATACTAACTAATAATGATTTTTTTTTATAACCTGCTACAAAAAGAGAAAGCAGAGTAACAAAAAGAAAAGAAACGAACACTTCAAAACGAGGAAAATTAAAAAAAAATTAGTGAAAATTCCATCAAACGAGTAAGGGCATTTTGGACAGGCAAAAACTTTGTAGGTACCGGGAGGTAGTTTGTCAGCAAGCTCCGTAAGTTTTAATTTGATTTTGAGGAGTCCGTAAACAAATATGAGATTTTGACTTCATGTCTGAAGTTTCAGTTGCAACTCTAAAACAAGGATGTTTAATAATATGACCCCCTTCCCCTGTTTCATTCTGCTGAACTCCCCCGCAGAACCAATGCTGGTTTGTAAAAGAAATGGAATTGTGCATCCTTTTCAGATACTTAACTGTCTCAATGTAAACGGGACACTTGTTATATTTCCATGTTGCTTTATACCAGCGTTTTAGATATTTAATTTTTTTTTTGTTTTTTGGGTTTTTTCCCACTTCATAAACTAATTTGTGTCTATACTTAACAAAATAATCAAATTAAAATAGAGAAAAATATTTCAATTTAAAACGAGCGAAAATTATCCTATATACCAGGAGGACGTTATCCCCATTGACCCCTATTTTTCTACGCCAAAGTTTCTATTTCTTTAATTTCTTTTGTAAAAAAGTGTTGTAAGAGGTGCACACAAATCTCAGCACATTAAAATATTAGCATGTTTGTCCTGTATATTGGTTACAAATGATTTCTTCTTAACTAATGTTTAATGGCTCTCAGATGAATGATAAGATAACGCACGTATTAATGCGTAGTTTTGGTGTGCGAATTTAATAAAATGCTCATTACCAAAAGTTAAATTTTCTTGAGATTCGTATTTGACGCTTAGGAGGGTAGTATTGCATCTTTGCACTTCATGCACATTAAGCTTTCGCTCGTCAAATGCCTTGTTTATTTATAGAAAAAACAGTTCAAATTCTCCAGTTATAGTGTTGCCGCAATCATGGCAAATAATAGTAGAAATAATGGCATTGATCACGCCGTGCCGTCTGACAAACATAGACACTTAGTTGATCATCATGACAAGGAGATGGAGGCGAAGACGAAAAGATCAACTATTGAACCTAAGGTTCTTCATTCTGCCAGGTCTTCATTTGCTTCCTTCGGGTGAAGTTGGTCACGTGACGTCAAAATCAAAGATAATTTAGTTTGTACCTGGATGGACCAATTTAGTTGGACCCACCCTGCCCTATTCTTGTGCCCCTAAGCTGGCTGCTTATTCCAGTGCCACTACCCCAACTTCACCTGAACAAGGAAAATGAAGACTCGTTGTTATGCTAATGTAGTGATTTTTAGGTGTTTTCGTGTTCTATATTAGGCCTATGTTAGACCTTTACCTATTTAATATAAATTCCATGTTTTGTCTAGTAACTAGTACTATTAACTATTTTAATTACGAAACTCTTAAGTAAACTTTAAACACAACAACTGCTCAGGGAAGGCACAAAAAGTAAGAGTAAATGTTCAACCTCAAATTGTCTCATTACTATTATTTTTGTGTACTAGTTAAAATAACACAGTTGAATGACGAACTTCAAATAAAGTTTCTCAAATGCACGACTCTCCAAGATCAAAACACATTCTGTTCGTTTTTCACTAGGTGAAATGTGCTTTTTGATTCGCCATAAATCTAGAAGTTATTTATTCGTTCTTCTAGGAGTTATCGAGTAACTTGAAACCAAAATGGCTTAACATACCAATTTTGTAGTTAATGTGTTTTGAATTTGCTCAAGAGTAGAGTGAAACTATTTTCTAAGCCTATTTATAGTGAAACTATTTATAAAGATTAAAACTTATGAACTGCTAACACCAAACCAATTAACTCAATTTTTGAGTCTTTATCTTCAGCTTTTTATGCCTACTTTTAATTATTATTGATTTTTTTTCGGAGGTGGATTCAAATACTCAAGGCTCTGATTTTGTTTTATATCTGTTATATTCTGTATCACCTGTCACCTACCTAAAAAAAAAAAAAAAATCACCCTGAATATTTTATCCGAACATGCGAATAGTATAGTGTAGGGCTTCTACTCGTGGGGATTTCAAGATATTGAAATGTCAATTTCGAGCAATCGGCCTTTGGAAGCATATAGTTACTTGTACTTGAGGTGGGTCCAGACATGAACGCCTTACCCAGTATCAAGAAGACTCTATGATGAACTTCCATCTTTTGCAATCTTGTACCAGGTCTTCAGCAAACTGGAGTCAACAGCTATTTCATCTTCGGCCAAACTCTCGAGATCCGGCAGCGGGATCGAGACTGTTTCTGACAATTGCCCACCAACTCTTTAGTCGGGCGCCTGGTCGCCTGCGCCATTCTGGTAAAGGAGCAGCTAGATGTACTTGCTTGTCGATGCGGTTAGCTTCCATATCATGGCGATGATAGGCCTTCAATAGCCATGTCTTGACTTAAAAGTATAATGTTGAACATTACTACACACACACACACACACACACACACACACACACACATATATATATATATATATATATATATATATATATATATATATATATATATATATATATATATATATATATATATATATATATATATATATATATATATATATATATATATATATATATATATATATATATATATATATATATATATATATATATATATATATATATCATCACTGTTTTAAGACTTAAAAAAAATAGATTTTTTTTGGGGTGGCGGGGGCTTGAAAATGACGATTAGCTGCAGGGATTTTGTCTCAACTGAACGTTTAAACTTCATGACTATGGTATTTAAATAATGGGAGGTTTCTAGTAAAGCCGGAAAAATAAACTAAAAAGGTAAATTTGGAAACGACCCTTTCCACTGTCGTTGCAACAAATATTTTATCCAAACCACATACAGCTTTTACAACTTAGGTCAAGTTAAGATAATCTGGGTATTCTATTTGTTGAAATATTAAGATAGTCCTGTGTAATAGCTATTATTCCTGGATCTTCTTTAAAAGAAAATGTTGTTCTCATTTTTCTCTTAACGTGCATCTAAACTTTTGGTTACTATGGGCTGTGGTTCGCTGTTTAATAGGTTGCAGCTTCTGCTTCTGCAACCAAGAAGGAAATTGATCCTTCGTCTTTCACGAATATTTTCTTTGATTGTGGCAAAATATTCAAAAAGCTGATCCATATCATCAAAGACTCCATCACTGTCCTGTGGTGGCGCAGCGAATTTGATCTCAGCTTGGTAATACGGAACCCAGAGTTCGAACTAAGCAGTAGCAACACACTGCAGGGCCGACGTAAGAACCTTAGTAGTCAAGAAGCGTCGTTAATCCAAAACACAAACAAGCACAAGACTCCATCCATTTTTTTTTTCATCCTTTATAGAGCAACTAATGTCCTGTTTTGGAATCCTTTTCCTCTTGCATTTTTAGGAAGCTTTTTATTTATTAGAAAAAAGGTAAAAAAAAAAATTAGAATGAGGGCAGAGAACCTCTGCCTATGCTTTTGCAGCTTCCTCTGCTTGCCAGAATCGACTGTATCTTTCATTAAATTTTGACTTGTGTGTTCAAGAAATTTACTGGCGTATAGTGAATATTGACAACGTTACTATCATTGTAAATGGTTATCAACCGATGATGAAGCTTTAAAATAAGAAATGGTGCAGCAGTAAATGTACGAATTGACGACAAATCCAACGATCACATGTACAGCCTCTGTCCAGAAAGTAAGTACATTAAAAAAAAAAAAAAAAAAAAAAAAAAAAAAAAAAAAAAAAAAAAAAAAAAAAAAAAAAAAAAAAAAAAAAAAAAAAAAAAAAAAAAAAAAAAAAAAAAAAAAAAACAAAAAAAAAACGAACAGCAGCCATTTACACACAAAAATATCATGCACATCCTTTTGTGGTGTATTTTCTCTTGTTTTTACCGGTATTGTGATAAGAAAATACCGTTTGGTCCTTAACAGAAATCTCTTAAAGAATCAGCTGGTTTTCCTTTTAAAGTCACGGTTTTTTTGGTTCATTTTTTCCCGTTAGTTTTCCTTGTGTGACTGAATGAATCGCATCATATCCGGTAGTTGCATAGTCAGAGACTATAGCCCACAGGCGTTCAAACTAACAAAATTAGCGGCAATTTTTTAGCCTAAAGGCTAGAACTTAAAAGACAGTTTTCTCGGTCAACTTTAATTTTCTTTTCGGATATTAACCTGACCACTTGGTGGTGTCTTTTAAGCGATCCAGTGACTTTTAAAGCTGGGCAAAAAGGTAAAATCAGAAGCAGTGTATTAGCCCTGGTTAAGTAAAGAGCCCAAGTAAACCAGAATCAAATTCTGGGCCCGGAAGTGCAAGAATTTCGTTAAGAGTTTGTACAAAATAATCTCTTGTCCTGAGCTCAGAAGAAATGAAATAGCGGGATAATTATGGAATCTACAAAACACAGTTCATATATTATCCAGTATGATCATTCTCTATCTCACCCATTATAAAAACCCGGACCGGGGTGCGAGTGCTCCGGAGAACGTTTTGGCAGATATAAACATGTTAGACATGCTAGACAGGTTAGTCTGTTTCCGACTGTTTCCATCAAAGTGCATTGAAACAAACGGAAATAAAGCTAATGCAGAAACAGGCTAAACAAGCTAAGGCAGAAATAAGTGGGAGGAGCTTTTTGTTCACGAAGACCAGAAATGATCTGCGATAAGCTTACTGGTATATTCTGTCTACTGTGCTACAAAAGAAAAGAAATAAAAATCTTGAATAGTAGGCTACGTAGAAATGATAAATTCGCATTTTTTTTTTTTATTAGGGTGCTCTAATATTTACTTTTTTATTTTAAGCACGAGGGTAAGCATTAAAAAAATTAGTTGGAGGTAAAGGGATGAGTTTAAAAAAAGGGTAAAAAAGTGTTATATTTGTTGCAAAAAAAGTGCTAAAAAGAAGAATTTACGTTACGTTCTAGATTTTTTGCTAATTTATCTAATTCCCAATCGAATCTACAATTGATTCAGCTTTCCCTATGACTCCCTTTTTTAGATCGTTGAAGCTACAAAAGGATCTTCTGTCATGATGTTTTTTAATGTTTCATTTGTGGATTGTCATGAAAATCGATAAAACAGGGAATCTGAAAAAAAAAAAAAATTCAGACAATTTTTTTTCTGCCGAATTTAGTTAGACTGTCATTCTGATACTGAAGAAAATATCCTCTCTCTCGTGGTTAGATTTTTTTTGTAGGGGGGGGGGACTGGAAAAGAAACGTGATTGTATGGAAAGATATCCGTAATTTAAAGGCTCACGTCAAATTAGTTTGGTCAATGATTCCTTAGAAACTCTCAATAGAACATTTTCTGGGTGGTCAATAGCCGTTCGTTAACGTTAGCAGGTCGTTTATTATGTATATATTTACGTGCTCTGGAACTGTCAGAGGGAGCTTATTTTGAGGAGTAAATTGGATTTGTTAAAAAGTCTTCATGCATTTACTGTTTCAGCAATTTTCTGATGAAATTTAAGAAGGATAAAATTTCAAAAATTTTAGAGGGAATGCTGAGGTTAGAAAAAAAGAGAAAAAAAAAACAGAAAAAGAGAAAATCAATAGAAAAGCAACCTCGTGATTTGTAAACTGCAATGTAAAAGTATTTCAGAACCCTGAAACGAGCACAAATACTATGTCTAGATCTACAGCCGCAGTCTTCAGTACTTTCCAAGTCTAAATCAAGCCAAAAAAAAAAAGATGAAGCTTGTTGGAACAGAATTACCCTTCTATCATTTACGCTCCAATTTATTATTACAATTAATTATTCGATTAATTATTGTCATATTAATAGTCAATTGAATAATTAAGTAGTCAATTTACGTTCCTCATCATTATAACTATTAATTAGTCAAATGCAGTGTAGTTCATAGTATTTAGTTTTTTTCTTGCTTGAAAGATACGGACTTGGAAAGGTTTTTGTCTTTAGATCTTAACATTTTATCATCTGTTTGAATGTTTAAGACACAGTTTATAGACAGTAAGCTTATCGCAGATACTTTCTGGTCTTCGGTCTCGGTGCGAACAAAAAGCTCCTCCCACTTGTTTCTGCCTTAGCGGATTAGTCTGTTATCGTCAATCACTGAGAAATGGTTACCAAGTGCATTATTCGTAATTGCGAAAGCAGAAAAAAACTTGGTGAGCCAGCCAAGTGGTTTGCAAGCGTCCCATCTCACAGGTATGAATCAATTTATATACAAATTATGACTTAATCTATTATTTACGTGGACTCAACTGATCGGCCTATGTAGGATTTTATAAAAAAGGGGCGGGGAGGTTGATGAAATTTGTGAAAATAAGGCATTTTTTCTTCTTCTAATAACTGGTGGGGTAGGTGTGATGGTTTCAGGGGCGGATCCAGGATTTTTTTTAGGGGGGGCGCAAAATAGGTTGATCCGACAAACATAATCAATCGAATATGGCTTGAGTGCAAAGACCTGAATTGGGAAACTGGCTGCGAGGACTTCCCCTTTGAACAGTTTATAAGATTTTTTTTGCGCACACGTGCATATTACGAAGTAAAATTTAAGAATCGAGAAATCGAGAGACGTACCTATCAAGGAAAATAAAACTAGCAAGTAATTATTTTAGTTTTAGTAGTTTAAATATTTGATTATCTCTTTTTTTGAACAAAGGGGTAATTTTTTTTAAAATTTATTTAAAATAAAACTTTTAAAACTGAAATATCAATGCGAAGCACCAAACATCATAATCAAATATCATCGCTTTATGGCATTGTTCAAATAAAACTTATTTTTTACTTAATTATCGTCGTAAATTTATTATTCCTTGTCTTTCTTTCCATTCTTAAACCAATGTTATTTACCTTTTGCATTATTACAGCCCACTATATATACATTCATATAAATTTATATGCAGTGTTACCGCCATACCAATTATTCTCCTTTCCTTTTTTATTCTTTAATAATAATTTCTGGTCCTTTTGAGTTTGAATTATTGTAGGCTTCTATTTCTACTGATCTTAAGTTTAATATGGCCTTTACTATTCTTTAAAAAAAACTTTCTTTTTCGTAAAGGTTTCGTAGTATATATATATATATATATATATATATATAGCTATATATATATATATATATATATATATATATATATATATATATATATATATTTATATATATATATATATATATTTATATATATATATATATATATTTATATATATATATATATATTATATATATATATATATATATATATATATATATATATATATATATATATATATATATATATATATATATATATATATATATATATATATATATTATATATATATATATATATATATATATATATATATATATATTATATATATATATATATATATATATATACTATATATATATATATATATATATATATATATATATATATATATATATATATATATATATATATATATATATATATATATATATATATATCGGCGCGTACAAACAACTCTCATTTGATCTGCCATTAGTGGTCCAATTACCCTGGAACACGTATTTTGGCAGAAACTTTCTCAAAATGCCTTTGAAACCAACTTGAGACTTCGAAACCTATTTTTAATTCCTAAAAACATCTAATAATAACATTACACTACTAACTACCGATTTTCATGTATGTATTGGAATAAATTAATTTAAAATTAGTTTCTTCAAAATTAGTGTTCCAACGTTGAAGCCAAGTTTCGCGTCCAAGAGAAATCTGACTTGTCTACCCGCGAAAAGATCTGATAACGCCTATGTTTCTATCTGCAAAAACGTTCTCCGGAGCACTCGCACCCCTGTCCGGGTTTTTATAATGGGAGAGATAGAGAATGATCATACTGCTAATTCTATAAACTGTGGTTTAAGATAAGCTTATCTTGCAATTATAAATGATAAGGTATACTAACTAGCGACAATAATGACTGTATTGAAAGATAATAGGCTTGGTACGTGTGGTGGGGGGGGGGGTCGGGATTGCTCCTCCCTGAAGTACGAGAATTTTATGACTTTCTATAATCGAATATATTTTGTATATAACTTGCCTATTTTTAGTAGTTTCTTTTTTTTTTCAAAGATAATCCAACTCCTGAAAGAAAATACTGCCTGTGTGCCTGTAATAAGTCTGAAAAATAGAGTTTTGATAACAATACATTCATCAAACAAATTGAATGTTTATGCTGATTCAAATATACAAAGCTCATTAAGTTTAATGTTAGCCATCAAAAGTTACATGCTTGAGTAAATTTGCCCCAATTTTAAAAAAAAGGGAACCACCTCTATAAAAATGTCAAGCGATCTTAATGCAAATCACATCATCAGATTCAGTATATCAGGAAACTACTGTGGAAGTTTCAAGCTCCTATATACAAAAATGTGGAATTTTGCATGTTTTGCCAGAAGAAAGATCGTGAATGCGTGTTTTATTTGTTTTTTATTTTTTTCCAGGGGTATTCTTATCGAACCAGTGATCCTAGAAAATCGGGAGAGGGCTAAATTGGTTGGAAATTGAAAGTTCTAGTGCCCTTATTAAGTGAGCTAAAAGATTGAACGGCATCTAGCTCCCCTCCCACGCCCTTTACCCCCAAAGTTGCCCGATCAAAACTTAGATTGCCATTCTGTTCAGCATAGTTCAAATGTTCAACAACTTTGGCTTTGGGGGTAACAAGATCCCCCACAGGCCCTGGGAAAAGGCTGTAAGTTACGAAATTTACCCATTGTTTACATATTATTTGTCATTGAGAATTATACAAACATATTTTTCTTAGGAGGGGGGATCTGCTTGTTGGGATTTATTGCGATGAAACTTTTGGGGAGTGAAGTTTCCGGGGGTGAGCTTTCCAGGGAAAATTCTACGCTGTGGGAATTTGCCAGAATACCTTACGAAATTCTTTTTATTTGTCTTATTTTGTCGTCTAAATTTAACACCTGGTGATGTTCCGGAGCAATTTTCAGTAGGGTTGGGACTGTCTGGAGGGTCTTCCCATGGAGGATGGATTTTCTGCGGGAGCAACTTTTCCCCGCGGGTGGTGGGATTTTTGTGAAAAATTTTCCACGGGGGGGGGGGGATATCTGACATGATTTGAAAAAACGATCAAAAATTAAGGTCTTCTTGAAATGAAAGTATGGTAAGGATAATTTTTCGGGCGCAATCGTCCACAAGAAGTTTCCCTGGGGGATTTTCAACGAGAATGGAATTATCTGGAAGGAATTTTCTGGGGGTGGAGTATTTTAGGTGGGAGGAATTTTCTGTGAAGAATGGAATCATCTATAGAGGGAAGCTGGATTTCTCGGCATTATTTGAAAAACGATCAGAAATTAAATACAAAAAAAATATTTTTCAACTGAAAGCAAGGAGCATTGGTGAAACTTAAAACAAACAGAAAATATTTTTATAAATGAGGGGGATTGCCCTCTCCTCAACATCTTGCTCTTTACGCTAAAGTTTGAATTAGAATAAGAAGTTTTTTTGGAAAACCCCTTCATATAGGGAATGATTTCTGTTCGTTTTAAGTTTCAATGCTCCTCCTTACTTTCAGTTGAAAAAAAAAACTTGTTTTTGGCATTTGATTATGAAAAGAAATTGAATTGTTGTACTTCCTTGAAGTCGAACTCAAAACGTAAGGAAGTAGATCATCATAGGTCTGCTCAGATATAGACTGCCTCTATACCTTTAGTCCTCAGTTTTGTAGATTATGAGCAAGCACTGGATTCAGCTGATAGAAGAGCTTTAGCGAAAGTCTTATCCATGTATGGTGTACCAGTCAATCACATTAAACTGATTAGTGCTATGTACGAGAATAAAATTGCTGCGGTTAAGGTAAAGAATGAGGTTAGTAGAAGGTTTTTGTATCAAATCAGAAGTTAAGCAGGGTTGCGTTCTATCCCCATTTATATGGATCGTTTTAATGAACTTTTTCTTAAAGAGCACAAGAAAGGCAAAGAGAGAACACGGAATCAAATGGGGAAGTAAATCCCTCTTGGACTTAGATTATGCTGATGGTTTAAGCATCCTAGATGAAAGTTATATAAAAAAGACTGAACTTTTAGAGGTTTTGCGATTTCAAGGTGCAAGAATAGGTCTGAAAATTAATGTTAAGAAGACTAAGTCGCTAAGGCTAGGAGTAAGTGAAGATGAAAAGGTGATTTTGGGTAACGAGAAGATCGATCAAGTAGACAGCTTCACTTACCGTAGGAAGTGTTATTAGTGTAGACGGTGGGTGCAGTGAAGATTTTAAAAGTAGAATAGCCAAAGCCAAGGGTGTTTTTCACAATTGAAAAAAATTAGGTTGAATAGGAAGATAAATCCTCAAACCAAGATTAGAATATTGGAAGGTACAGTGATGACAGTGGACAAGGATGGTTCTGAAATAAGGGCGCTCCGAAAAATGGAGGAAGATTTGCTAGTTGTTTTCCAGAGAAATTACGTAGGCCTATGGATTGTTTTGGGAACCCGGCTGACTGACCATATCTCAAACAGTAGACTGTACGAAAAGTATGGTCCAATCCCGTTTTCTAGGGCTATAATGAGAGAAAGGTTGAGATAACTAGGACACGTTCTAAAGATGAAGGATAAAAAATTTCCAAAGATTGTCCTCTCTTGCCAACCATCTAGGGCCAAATGAAAAGCAGGTCGTCCCTGGTTGTGGTGGGAGTATGTCGTAAGGAAAGATTTAAGGGAAATAGGAACTTCTTGGGAGGGTCTAAAGAGGGATGCTCTGAATAGATTGGGATGGAGGAGGAGCGTGTGTAGCTGTGTTGGCCTCAGGTTGCCTGGTGCTACATTGAGCTATTAGTAGTAGTTGTAGTAGTAAATATCTTCTGTAAGCTTATTTTCAGGGGGGTATAGATCATTGCTTCCCAATGCCTGTTCCACTGTCGTCTGAGGGGATCCAGACACCTCGGTGGCAATAAAGACTCCCTTAATATATATAAATGGATCTTTAAAAGAACGTGAATATGCTATTTTTGCTTATTTCTCTTTGGATCTTGGATGAATTTGGCTTAAGCGGGGCGATTGGCGATTTCTGCCTAATAGCAAGTTACGTAAGCAGAAATTTCGTGAAACTTAGTGGTATTATAGTCACACATTCGTGGATTGAAAATTATACTTTAGTAAATAAGATAATTGTTTATTCACACGTTAAGGGAACAGGCAAGATGTAAGTTGATTGCCGTTCAACGCTCTATTTTAGCTTAATTTCCGTGCATTCTGTGTTTCATCTGTGCATTGGGATCATTGGACAATGCTGTCAGGCATTCATGGAGTCAAAACTATTCGTTAGTATATAAGCAAAGATATTTGTTAGTTAAATTAAGCTAGCTATGATGAGAAACTGGTTGCTAGAAGTATCACGTGCTTCAGTTCATTAAGTAACATCTATGTTTCTTAAATAACATCTTCGTGGTTTAGTTTGGAAAATGGTACGATGAAACACCAAGTGAGATTTAAACGTATGTTGTTTTAATTTTTTATTTTTGAGGGATGGGGAGGGTGGGGTCTGTTGAGATTTTATTTCCTGTCTTTGAGAAAAAACAAGTTATTTTTTTTTAGTATTGGGTAGTTTATCTGGATAATGACATAGTTTTAGTCTTGTTGCAATAAGCGATCACATAAAAACCAAGTTTTTCTGTTTAAAGAAAATGGTGGATTCGAAACTTAAAACGATCAGAAATTTCCTTAAATAAGATGTTAAATCTAAAACGAGCAAAATTTGTCGCAAATATAAGGTTATTGCCTCTCCTCCCTCCTCAAGAAGGCTATAATGTCATTCTTGCTTTACTGAAAAGTATTATGAAACTGCTTATATGGAAAGGTTTACTTAGCCATTTTCTTTTTTCTATACGTTTGAAAGGAATGGATTTGGAAGTAAAAATAATAACGACAGTAAGTTATTTTTAAGACAATGAAGCCCTGGCTTTTTCTCAGCTGGAACCTATTGAAGAGCGAACCACTTTTTCGGTTTTTGTTCTTTTACTAGGACTTCGCAAACGTAACTAAAATTGCCTACAGAATCACTGTGTATCAAGGTTGCCACCGTCAGTAGGATTTTACTAGATCTAGTAAACAAAAAAAAAATCTAGTAAATTTCGAGGATCTAGTAAATTTCCCGAAATCTAGTAAAAACTAGTAAAAAGTCATGATTTATAGTAAACAAAAATTATTTTTATTTTCCATGAATTCAGGGGAAAAAAAATTATCGTAAACATATGACAATTTACAATTTTTGCTTGTCTGTTTTACAATTTACAATTTTTGCTCTTCTGTCTCAGAGACAGACAAGCAGTCACCTATTTTCATAAACAGACACTTCACTTCCGGCGTCTAAAGGTCGACAAAATCAGCTTTCTGTGTATCAAATCTTACCAACTAAAAATGAATCTATAATGACACTTGGATTTGTGATGATTGGGAATCTATTGGAATCAAAACAAAAGCCAACCACCCAAGGTGATTAGGTGAATCTCTCAGTTTGAAAATCTTTATTGAGGAAAGTGGAGCCTGTTGAGAGAAATTAAAAGTAAGCAGAAATGTAACATTATATATATATATATATATATATATATATATATATATATATATATATATATATATATATATATATATATATATATATATATATATATATATATATATATCCAAAAAAAGGATTTTTGAACTTGTAGGTCTCCGGAATTTTCAATCATACTATGAAAACGAAAGAAAAGAGGAAAAGAGAAAAAAAAGAAGAAAAAAGATTGTGAAAATCGTATTGATTATCCTCCTATAGTAAAAATCGATGCTTGATGGTGCGCGTATGTGATCTAGTAAATTTTTCCTCTCCGATTTAGTAAATTCTTCCAGGTCAGGGTGGCAACCTTGCTGTGTATAAAAGAAAAACATTATGGCATGCTGTTAGGACTGCGTATGTAACTTTATATGGATAACAATATGGAAACGACATCAACAAATGCGTTTTTATGTGAAAATCCGCATTTTACCCCCAACAGGTCTCATCAACGTTTCAGTACCCCATTAATGCGGGGGTTAAAAGCTAAAAAGGACACGTAAGTGATACACAGGCTCAAGTATAATTTTCTCGCGTCTCCAAGGGTTGGAGGTGGGGTGGGAGGATAAAAACCTCCGTTTAAAGGTTTTACGACATGAAAGTTTCAATATGCCTTTTATTTCTATCTGTCAGCGTTTTTGAGGTTTTTCAAGCTCTTATTCGAAATCTCCATAAATATGTTTTAGATATTCCTTTTTACTTTCGAGTTTAACATGGCTAATAGTTAACATTCCTGAATCAATATATCTTTTTTACAGCCGAAATTTTATTAGAAATGCGTTATTTAACTTTCGGTTACTATGGGTTGTGGTTTTCTCTTTACTATATTGCAGGTATTGCCGTAATTATAATATAACTTCATTATCTGTTGCTGCAAAATCACCATCACTTTTATATTTTCGTTGTATATCTGTCTGTTCAGGTCTATATACAAAAGCTAAAAGAGCATACAGAGTCGTTGCTAGTGCATAGGGTGTCGGATCGATGTTTTAGTTGGTGGGCCTCTTTTACAAGGACAAGTAGCAAGCCTGTCGTCCAACCTTGTTGTTGCGGGGATCGATCCCTGAGCAATGTATGTCCAATTGTCGTATGATTAATTCACTGTACTACGATAGGGTTTCAAGGCTATATATTTGTGGCATAATATCTCGAACGAAGGTCAATTTTTCTATTTTTGAATTCCAAAAAACTGATGAATATCATCGTAGTTTCAAAGCACTTAGTATAATCTTAGTTAGAGATATATGCTTTAGCGCTATTTCACAAAAATGTAGGGGAAGGTAAGGATTTTAAAAAATAAAATACCAAAACAAGGCGTTTTTCAAAATCTGGCGGGGTAGTTACGCTCCTCCTAATTCGTGCTCCTGGATATGTCTTTATCTGGTACAGCAGAGGTCATGTAGTTTTTTTTTTTGCAATTTCCTTTACTTCACTGAGAAATCTCTTTATAAAATAAAAAGATCACAGATTTCGTGCAAAGTTAATGTCGAGTTTTTATTTCATGATCAGAAGACTTCAGATACGGTGCATATGTAGTTCTAGTGTATGTATATACCAATTCCTTATGTAGTTTTGTTATGCGATGTTGTTTTATTCTTATGCCTAAACCTTACGGGAATTCTTGTTTTTATAGAAAGTTGATCGGTTATATCGTGGGGAACGATACAAAAGACGTACTAGTGTTGGCAGTACAGCTAATAAAAAAAGCGATCGTCGATCGTCTGTGATTTCATCTTCTTCTTCTTGTGAGCGTCTCATATTTCTTATATTGTGCATGTTACGTTTACTAAGCCATTATTGCTTAATGTGATGTAGTTAAACATTACCTTTTCTTCGAGAAAAGTCAGATTCTGTCGAAGTTTTTCATCATAAATGATGAAATGTAAAATTTGAATATTTTCAGTATTACCCATGCGGCTAGATAGCCTATGATCTGGTGAAACGCAGTTGAAATTCATTTTATTCAAACTTGCTATTTAACCTCTTCCCTTTTCCTTGCTTTTTTGCCTATTCCGTTCTCCATTTCCGTGCCTCAATATTGTACTGAACAACATTGTTCTTAATCCTTGGATATAAAGTAACGAGACAAGTTATGAATACTTTTTTATGAAAAGGTATTTAATGACTTTCCATATAAAACTGAGAGTTTTATAAATCAGTATTTATTTCAATTAAAACAGAATAAACTTTCGGTCTAGAGTTTTTTTTTTTCTCTTTTCTTAGCCCGTTGTACTTTTACATGAGATTTTCCATTCAAGGTTTGTTTGTATATACTGACTCACCCTCTTGTTCCCAAAATGTGTCAGGCCGAGCTGTCATTATTTTTTTGTATCCAGTTTATTTCAGTTTTCATGTGAAGTAAAAGAATTCTATCCTAGAAATTTTTATGAAAATAGTTCAAGATATTTACAACTTCTTTAAAGTATTCTAACAGCCTGCTTAGAATGTGATGCGAAATACCCCTGTCATTTTTTAGCTAGTCAACTATTTCCATAGTCTAATGTTGTGTCTATAGAAAGATTGGTCATTGAAATAGAATGCATTGAATGCAAAATTATAGTTTTAAGCAGTCGCACTTTGAAGTTAGTAAATGAGTAGAAAATGCCTCGGTGTATATTTAAATGAGTATTGGGTATTTAAGTAAAGAATGTCGTTTGCTTCATTTGTTCTCAGTCGTCACAAAGGTGTGCTGCTGCCAGTACGTTCTTCGCCAGCTTCCAAGTGCTTCTTTTTGTTTTGCTACTCGTCTCCGTGGTTTGCCTTTGGGGTTCCATAAGTTGCCTTTGTGTTTTTAGAGTCAACTGTGTATTGTATAGAATATGTCCAAGATACTCCTTTTGTGCTTTCTTATGATCCCAGAACATGTCTTCCCTTTGCAGGGGAGGAAACTGGATATTTATAATTTCTCAAGCCTTTGCAATCCTTCTTATAAAATTCTTTGTAGACTTGTTCTCCTATCCCAGAAATACGTACCCTAGAGTCGATAGGGCATAATGGAGGTGGGGTTTCCCTGATTTGTTTGTCTGTGACCTTCTGCGTCCTGGGGTTACCTAATATCTGCCAAGAAAACATGGTCTTATAAATGGAAAAATCTTCTTCTTTTCTTTGGTCAAATTCCGGGCAACACTGTAAAAAAAAAAAAATATATTTCCAAACAAATATTTTGCTCGAATTCAAACAAGTAAAACAAAAATCCAATATATCTGTTGCATTTGTGACTTGCTTATTGAATTCCAACAAATTTTTGAAATAATTAAGATTTATGCACTTTTCAATAGAAAAAATGTAATTGTCTATGCAAATAGGTTATATTAATCAAAATGGTTTGGACTTCAACAGTAGATTGAAATTTCTTGAACATCATACTGAATTTGACAATGGTGCCATTTAAAGTGAATTTGGGTACCAATGTTCTTATGAGCATTTTTAGCTAACATTTTTAGCTAATAATTAATATTTCGAGCAATGGAAGAATATCCTATGAATTTTTTAATCATTTATGGCTTATGAAATAGTTACAGTTTATTAATACAAGAGAAACAATCTTTTTCGGCCTTTTCTAAATAAATAGAAGACTGGACTTATTAATTGTTAATATCATACTTTACGGGAATATTTCTGTAGTCTGATTTACTTGGGTTTCGCTGGCAACCTACAATTCCACTAAACTTCATGATTAGCGGAAAAGTCTGCCTCTGAGCAGGAGAAGGATCTGTTCGGGCTTATATTTGGGACTGGTCATTAAGGAACATTCTTGGCAGCTGTTAGAACATGTAACTAGTTTATTGTTCAAGAAATTGAAGGCAACGATAGTCATGGAATTCCGATTAAAGAATAGGAAATCCAAAAAACAAGATGGAAATCCAATAAGGATCCTAAAATCAAACGTGTTGTGTTTGAAAAATCAATTCGGGTATGGGAATCCAACATTTTTGTTTCTCAACAGATTGGATATTCAATAATGATAATGGAATCCAAAATGGTCTCTATATTCAATTTAAGCTGTTGAAATTGTAATTTTGCTGTTGATAAACATTACAAACAATTTTCGTTGAATGTCAAACAATTTTTTTTACAGTGTACGGGAGAACATGTAGGGTATTATTGTTGAAAAGGTAAAGCTTGAGAGGGAATAAGGCCTTTGTTTTCCAGATATCCCTATCCACATATGGATATCTCTATGGATTAGATTCTTTCTGTTATTGCTGTTCGACCACGTCGGTTTGTCTTACAATGTAAAAGTTCTCTTTTGCACCTCGATGATTTTAAAGAATACTATTGGGCTAGTTCCCTTTATTTTTTGACATTGACATGTCTCAATATTTATGAACATTCAAACTTTGAATAAAATACTTTCTTGTAAAAATAATTAGCCTCGTTAGTCGAATTTTTCCGGTAAAGGTTTATTAAAATTGTCAGAGTGTCTTTCGAAATTTTTCGTAAGCTTCTCATAGTGTCACTGTCACCTCTACTATAGATCACTATAAACAATGAAGTGATATGATCACTCTATTGCGAAAGTGATTTTGCTCTTCCATGTTTCATTGTCTTTTTTTCTTGATGAAATATTAATTATGTCGGTTCGTGTTGTGGTTACCACTTTTAAATCAGTTCCATGCAAATCTCTTAAGTAAAACCTAACGTAATCTATAGTCTTGGGCCTTCCTACTGACATTATGCAACTGGTTGCGTTCCAAAAGGTTTTCTTTTTTAAGGTTTTTGAATTGTTGTAATCCTTTGTTAAAAATATATACAAATATTTTTCAATTACCAGTTTTTTGCTCTACGCAACTTAATGCCATTTCATACTGCTGCAAATTTTTTTTTAAAATATTTGATTGCTGACGATTTCTAACAACGATATGTACTAAGCTTGAAACTTTTGGTTTTCTTTTATAAGGTTTTTAAATTGTTGTAACACTCGTCAAAATAGAGAATCATCATTTGTAATAATTGAAAAATTTCGTATTTTGGGCTTTCCTACTGACATTATATAACTAGTTGCGTTCAAAGCTGTAAGCTTTATCACGTAGCGAGTTGATTTTATCTAACAAAAAAAACAAACTAATTTAAAAAATTTCAGGTAAATTTTCTAGTTTGAATTAAAACATTAAAACTATTGCTCAGGCACCTTAAATATATTTTTTGCAGTTTACATAATATCTTTAGTGATTCTGAATTGAATTGAATTTTTTTTTAACTTTTTTCATGTCTTAAAAACACACTGCTTATACTTCATAAGGAAAGAAATTCGGTAGTGATATTTTTCTAACAATGATTTCTACTAAGCTCCAAACTTTTGGTTTTCTTTTTTAAGGCTATTGAATTGCTGTAATCCATTGTTAAAATATATACAAATATTTTTGCAATTACCAGTTTTTTGCTTTTTACGCAGCTTCTTTACGCTGCTCACACGCTCCAACCAGAGCATGATTCTGGGACCATCCCTCAATTGTGCACCAATTTTTATTCTCTTTGTCGGAACTGCAGCTTCTTTAGCGGCCAGGAGTGCATGAGATATCTGGGCACAATATAAGCTAAGTTGAAGTCGCACTTCATCATTAGGCGCTGCAAGATCACCTGAATTCATTAGCAGATTATATGGGACTTTTATTTTATGTAAAATCCTATCACTCACCTCAGCATATACATCAGGGTTAATTCTATTCCAATCCTTTCTCTCAACCAATTTTTTTTTTTTGGTGCCGACAGGGGTGTATGCTTAGCCAGACTTGTGTTGGCTAACACCTTGTGTTAGCCAACACCTTGTGGAGAACCACAAGGTGTTTTTATTTTGAACTCGTTCGGGAAGTGGTCAGAGGAGTAAGCTGTATCGTGTACTGTAATGTGTGGGGTTTAGCTGTTTGGAACAAATTGCGTGGTCCAGGTCTGAGGTGTGTACGATGAAATTATATAAGTGAAATCTTTATTTTTAAGTAGCACAGTCAACGAATCTTCTAGAAGGCCATGAATCATACTCTCAAGAGCTCCCGAGCCG
The DNA here is from genome assembly GCA_027921565.1 of Artemia sinica. Lineage (NCBI taxonomy): Eukaryota > Metazoa > Arthropoda > Branchiopoda > Anostraca > Artemiidae > Artemia > Artemia sinica. Next base: position 35,149,646 of record CM051272.1, read on the forward strand.
GGATCTCCTTCATCAAAGGGCTCCGCACTAAGCCCGCAATTAAAATCCCCTAGTACTACTGCCAGGAGCTTCTTAGAACGAATTAGACGAAGGCAATCAGACAACTTAGCTACACTTCGAGCAAACATGCATTCAGAACAATCATTATGATAATCAGTCGGTAAATATACATTAATAACTACACAACTATGCACCTGGATAGCAAGTATATTCTGCGATATGACAAATATCTTCGATTCAATATCCTTCGTCACATACGTTTCAAGTCCACCGAGGGCCTACCCATTGTTTGTTTGCGCTCAGCGGGGATTGCATGCATCACATGGGTAGGAAAAATGTCAAGCTGATTCACAGACATAGGAATAGAAAAATGCTCTTGGATACAATCACTAGTTGACTTCAAAAATTCACATATTACCGGGTGTCTTTCAGCGAAATTGCCATTAATGTTCCAGGATATCAAGTTCACTGTACTAATGAATGAGTAGCTTTCGTTGTAAACTTAGCGGGCTTATTCACCGGGCACTGTACACTATAACAGGTATGACCCCTCACATTGCAATTTAAACAGACTGCCGGCTCTTTGCACCTACTATCGCGGTCAGAGACGTGCCCTGTCGATCCACACTGAGAGCATTTGGGCTGTTTTGTGCAGTCTGCGGCTAAGTGACCGACTGTATGACACTTATAGCATCTTCTAGGTAAAGAATATGAATTCTTCGGCTGGTAGCCTCTCATATTGCACTTTCACAGATTCCCGAAGGAAGGTCACAAGTTCATTTCGGGACTCAAAGAATATCTTGTAAACTCTAGAATTTCCACACTGTAGTATTTTTGTTGCGTTTGGAAATAGTGCTTTCAGTGAATCACCATCATGTTCTTCTGGAACTATTCAAGACGCCTATATGGCCCGGTGAACGAACAGTGGCCGAGACACCGCTTGGATTGTTCTTCAGAGCTGCGGCCATTGCCTCAGCTGTCTTTTTAGATTTGACCACCAGCTTCCAGTCAGTCTTGGATTTTCGAAGTTCATTTATTTCAGTACTATCAGGGCAAACTTTGTCTATAAAGTGTTTTCTTGCAGCAGGTGTATCTAGGTCCGCAGGCAGATTTTCCCGAACAACAGCATAGCTAGGTCCATCTACTGGCTTACTTCCTGGAATCCAGGGGGGACAGGCTTATTTTGAGCCATTTCATACAGTCCATTTACTTTTCTCCTAATCTCATTCAGGTGAGGATGGCGGTTACAGAGGTACTTTCACTTACTGCGGGCACTAAGCAGGGAGAGAGAATGACAAATATTGGTATTGTTCACTTGTCACAACTTGCTGCTTGTGCAAACCACTTGCAAATTTCTATTACATTTTCTTCTTCCTTTTTCGTGTGCTTTACACGACGGCTCTCAATTTTCAGCTCTTTATGAAGTAACACCTTCGCCTCTAGTATGTCCTCAAGCGGGAAGAACCTCAGTACAGACGTGACAACTACTTCTACTTTTTCTCCTGTATTCATCGATCGCGAAATTTGATTTAGAACAGGACTTAAAATCACCTTCGGAGATGCAACGGTGACGCTTTGTTCATCCATTTCATCAGCCAAAGTAAAATACACCAAACGGTGTAAACCAAAAAAAAAAAAAAATACAGCATCTTTTGGCGCACTCGTTTTTGTTGTATTCAGCAGAACTGGCAATACTGTACAGCGTGAAATTCAAACTTAGCCCGCCACGTGGCTTCCGGTGGAATGTATATTGGATTCAGGGTACTAAGCTAGACTTTTGTCCCGAGGAAATGGCCAGTTACTACCGACTGTCACTCGATACTGTTACTCTTACCTTACAGTTGATCGTTTTGGACGAATTAATTCAGATGATTACTGATTTGAGACGAAAAGAAACTAAACGTGCAAATCAGCAGCGTTGCACAACGTTTCTTCTTTTTTTTATGAAAGATCTTTACTTAAACATTTGTGCAGATAGAAAAGATAGCTTATTTTTTTGATCGAATAAAGGCAGGACACTTGGCTCTTACTTCGGTCCAACTTAATTTTCCACATGACAGATTTTTTATAACGGCAGCCACTTCGTTCACCGGCAGTCGAACTTGCAGCATAGAGTCCCGGTCCCTCAGAGTCACAGAATGGTTTTTTTTAAGTGTGTTTTCATCCACAGTCACTGCAAAAGGCACCCCAAGCTCATCCGTTCTTGCATAGCGACGACCTATACACCCTGAGGAGTTGATTTCAGACGGAATCTCTTGATTTTCCAAATCTTGTGAGATTTGTTTTACAAAAGGTATAAAATCCTGTTCGTTGCTCAACGGGAGTATAACACATTTGCATGGAGCAACAATGGGCGGAAGTTTCAGGAACGTTCTTTTTTCATTACATTCTCGGACACTAAACTTGTGTTCAAGTATCACATAAAGTATGCGCCCAATCCCGAATGAGGGCTCAGTAACACTGGGCACGAAGTTTTCTACATGAACCGTTTTCTTTTGTCTTCTCACTTCTAATATTTTTAAAGTAATTGAGTAAGATTTGTCATTGACTTGCAAATCAAATTTTCCTTCCTGTTTGATTGACGATTCAATGACATTACTTTCCACTTTTGTAATTTCCTCGAGAATTACCTTTGTATCATTTTTAAATTTTTTTCTAATTATGTCTTTCTGAAGTACTACGGTTACAACTTCTTCAATCCTCGCCTCAGGAAGCTTTCTCTCAGCTTTCAATTTAGCACCTGTTGCCTTTGAATGCTGTGTGAGATCAAAGGCTGACCTGTCAGCACAACCGACGCATTCAACCCATCCGAACGAGGTAAGACATTCGGCGTCCCAGCAATCCTGGGCATAATGAGCCATTTCTTTACTCATGTGCTGTCTAAATCTTAACTTTCTTCCGTTCACGCCGACCATAATTAGGAACTAGTGAATTCTTCCAATGAAATAGCCAAGGGTCTCGTTGTTAATTAGTTTCTGAGCGACAGCATCACCAAGCTTCATCAGCTTTGATGGTTTTCCCTCCATCTGCGCACACGCTGAATATAATAAAATCTCCAAGTCTTTGACGCTGCTGAATTTTTTATGGCTTTTATCGTTGGGATCACAGAAATGTTCAATTTCTGCCATTGTAAATTCCCTGAATCGCAGAAGGCCAGAACGTGGTGAAATCTCATTCCTAAAAACCGGTCCAATTTGTGCAGCCGCAAATGGCAGTCTTCCGTTGTTGAATTCCAAAAGACGGAAAAGTTGACAAATATGCCTTGCGCAGTTTCAGGCCGTAAATATCCCCGAATCTGGCCAGTTGGGCCAATAGAAGTCTGAAACATTAGATTAAATTCGACTGGGTCAGTCACATCATTTCCATTACGGGACATCATGTTAAACTGCCTCAATACGACAGTCATTTCCTCTTTAGTCATTCCGTCAAGTCTGGTAAGTATATTTTCACATTCTGCTTTAACTTGAGCTGTTGCGCTTTTGTCCGCTTTGCCTTTTTCAAGCTCGTCTTTGATCAGGTGATCCAGTCTAAAATATTCGCCAGTTTTAACGTCTTTGACCATCAAGTCAGTAAATCTGTCAACGTGTCCAGACGCCCTCAAAACTGATTCAGGAGTCACAACAGCACATTTTATTTTATGCATTTTTTCTTTAAAGATGAAGAATTTCCTCCATGCATCTAATAAGTTGTCTTCCATATGACAACCCATCGGTCCAAAGTCAAACTGACCTGCTATACCTCCATATATTTCAAAAGATTGGTTATAGAAGAACCTTTTCTTCAAAAGATCTTCCAATAGATTTCGGTCAAGGAGCTCAAATCCAATGGGTGCTAGCTCTAATTCTTTGTCTTCAAGAATTTTCTTTCTAGCTTTCAGTTCAGAAACTGCATTCTTTATATCAGAGTCTGGAGTACCAGATTCCGTCAGTTCTTTGACAATATCTCCCTGTTCCATTACTGCCAGTCTCAAGAGGGCTTAGTGTTTCTTCAATTGACTTACTATTTGCACCATTATCTTTGCTTTTGTCATCCACTTTAATTTCTGTTCGGATTTGAACTGGCTCTTTTGAGGCTGGATGACAGCAAAAAGCCACGATACTTTGGATGTTACAAATAACACTTCTGATCAAATCCGTTTTAAAAATTAGTATAGAGTTAGTAGGTATACCATTTGTCACCCAGAGGTAGAAACACTTGCTGCTCGAGTAAGTTAATCCAGTGAGCCAGTAAAGCCAGTTAGGAGCCAGAAGCCTTTTGAATTTTGGATTTGGTCCTCCGTCATTACGATCTTCGGCCTCAACAGTTTCTTCTACCGCAGGTGATATATTTTCACAAGTCATACTGCTTGCACCATTATCGTTGCTTTTGTCAGTCAGAGTACCACTGTCCACTTTAATTTGTTTTTGGATTTGAACAGGCTCATTTGAGGCTGGAACATTAACATTCTGAACTTCATTGACTTCGCTATTCTTCGATTTTTCATCCATATAGGATTTTCTATACTTCTTAATCGCCCACGTGACTGCTATTCCAGCACATGAGACTGGAATCCCAATAGAAAAACTTTTAATGATACTCATCTTTAAATAACTAACTCTTAATAAAATTAAAAAAAAATACGATATTAATTTAATATGTAATACTTTGCAAATAAAGTATCATATTGAGTCAATCTAACCTGTGAGAAATTCAAACTTCTTTTAAAATTTTCAGGTATTTCTCTAATTTCAATTAAAAGATTAGAGTTGGTGATGAGACATCGGAAATATTTTTGCAGTTTACATAATAACTAACTATATCTATTACGATTCAAAGAGTAGAATTTGTGCTCAAACAGTAAAGAAAATTTTTTTCTCCATTTGAGTCGTAAATTATAATCTTATTTTAGTTACTATGGGCCGGAAGTTTGTTCTTTACTGTAATATTATCCGGGTTGCAGCGGTAGCTAGCAACCTAGTAAGAGACGATCACCTCCAATGTCAAGAAATATAAAACCCCCCAACTCCTAAAAAAAGAGTCAGATCAAAACAAAAAGTACACCATTAGAACCGCCTTGTCCGAATCCTCTATAAAGGAAACTTACCGCCCTTTGGCTTGAATAACACAGAAAATATATTGGCTTGAAAATCAAGAAAATTGACTTTTACCACGTTATTCTCCACAAACGGGATATTTTTTTCTTTCCGCTTTTTCTTTCTCCTCAGCTAGCTGGGCACTGGAAAATATTATGATGAACTATGTCGATCCTTTAGGTAAATTTATTTAACAACAGGGATTTCCAGGTAATAATTTTCTTTCTCACTTATAAGTTTTCAAAGCGACTCAAAGACCTACGTAACTCATTTTAAAGGTAGAACTCTTTCTAATTGATTACAAACAGGAAAAAGCCTACGGCTTTTTCTTTTTTGAAATAGTAAGAGACTAGCCTCAAACAATCAATTAGCTAACTAAATCAAATGTATATACTGTGTTTTTACTCCAATGATCGTCTTTTAATGGATTTTAATGGAAAATTTCAATATATTGACCTTAAGTTCAGTTCAGTTCAGTTCATTTTATTTAACATCAAAATACATTTAACAAATATGCCAATACCCGCCCCAAGAAAGATACCAAAAAGCACTTGCGACTGGGCGGGTACATACACTAAAAAACAACACACACGCAAATTACATACAAACACTACAAAACAAAAAAAAAGAAATCAATCAATCTCTCATCAATTCATTTAATAATAATAATAATAATAAAGATAAATAATAATAATAATAATAAAAAAAAAAAAAAAAAAAAAAAAAAAAAAAAAAAAAAAAAACTATGAACCTTGACCTAACAAATATTTTTTCAACTATAAACTGTACTAGCTGTATTAAGTATAACTGTACTAGCCTAAGCTATAGTTAATTGGCCTATAAAATTTAGTAAAGGCAAGAGGTCGTTCTTTATTATACACTACCGACCTTTTCCGGTTCTATCTTTTGTTGTGTAATTTTATAAATAAGTTTTTTTTTTGTCCGAAATAAAGTAAACCTAGTGACGTCTCTGATATATATAACCTGATTACAAACAGGAAAAAGCCTACGGCTTTTTCTTCTTCTTTGAAATAGTAAGAGACGAACCTCAAACAATCAAGTAGCTAACTAAGTCCAATGTTTCCAATGGTTTGTTATTCCAGTGATCGTACTTTATTGTAATAATTGACAAATAATTGACAATTGACAAACAGAAATAACAAAATAATGTCGTGTTTTTCTGTTCACGTCATAGCTCTAATAAAACTATGACGACATTCATTATTTATCTAGTAGGGTTTCCGACAAGGTGGTTCTAATGATGTACTTTTGTTTTGATCTGACTCTATTTTTAGGAGTTCTGGGTTTTTATATTTCTTAGCATTGGACTGATCGTCTCTTACTAGGTTGCTAGCTACTGCTGCAACCCGGATTCACATATATAGTTATGAGAGGCAGCGTGGCCGAGTAGTCCAAAGCGCTGATGTTAGCCAGCAGTCTCTTCGGAGGCGTGGGTTCAAATCTTACCGCTGGTATACGATTATGATTTATGTACAAAAATCAAATATCTTTGAAAAGACTGCAGTATGAAAAGACATCAAAATGCAGTTTTTAGTGGAAAAATTTATTCTCTTTTAGAATTAATTTATTGTCGTTACAAAGGATTTTTAACCCAATTAATTTCGTTTAAAATGAGCCATTGAACAACTCTCTACGATGTTCCAGTGCCAAGCTATCTGTGGAAAAGAAGAAAAAAAAAATCCCGTTTAGGCAGAATGTTGTAGTAGCTGCCATTTCCTTTTTTTTTCTTGTCAATATATTTCCCTTGCTGTTCAAGCCAAGGGACAGAAAGTTTCCTATGTAGGGGTTTCGGACAAGGCGGTTCTAATGATGTACTTTTTGTTTTGATCTGGCTCTTTTTTTTAGGAGCTATGGGTTTTTATATTTCTTAACATTGGACGTGATCATCTCTTACTAGGTTGCTAGCTACCGCTGAAACCCGGATGAAAATGCCCGTATATATTGTAAAATTGACGTCATGGTTGTCACGCTGCTGCTGTTTTATACCAAAAGTGACGTCATACTATCTGTAGTGATATGTTTATACAACCTGAAATGGCTTCATACAAAATATGACGTCATGCTAATTCATGAAAGCAAGGAGAGATTAGACTGATAATAGTAGAATGCACATGAGAAATATCTCACTAGTTCTCTAATAAGTCTTTCTTAAGGGAAAGTATTTTACAAAATTATATAGCCAAATAAAAACTGATAATGAATTATATTGTGATGAATTATTTAAATTTAGAAAGACAAACATACGCGTTTTTCTAATAAGATTAAATTAATTGTCAATTCAGTCAAAGCGTCAAACAATCACTGTGGCAGTTTTACGCAAGATGAATTTTCAAATGAATCTGAGCAAAACTTATTTCTATTAAGCCTAAATCTCTGTGAGGCTCTTCTTTGTAGAAATTATTTTAAAATGTAATGCATCATCTTTAAATTTTGGTTTTCAATTTAGAATACCTGTACCGTTATTAGCTGGAGGCAGTAGGTCTCTGCGATGCGGATTTGACTCATTTTTGTGGGTCCGCTCATAAAAATAATAACCGTTCTCAACCACTTTTTAGAGTCTCGTCAATTTCAGCTGTAAATTAGAATCCACAAAAAAGGTCTTTTGTTAAATTGCATTCTGACGCTTGAGTATTTTTTCATGGAATCGCTGGCGCACGTTAATAATAATAAAAAAAAAACATCCCTAATAAGTGTTTTTATTCAATTAAAGGTCGCGAATTATTGTTGTCAAATGATTTCTTGAACTATCATATCAGATTTCAGTTTTAAGATTTTTTTTTTCTGTCTTATAACTGGTCTTTTTTTTTTTTTTGTCTTTATTCTCTGGTTGAAATATCACTTACTTTTTCCGTGGTGATTATTTCAGTTTATGTTATATACCTCAGATTAAAGATATCACACATAGATGGCGACAGGACAAAACGGGCCTTAAAGAGTTCTTTCTGTGTTAATGTGTCAGAACTGAATGAAATTTGGCGATAAATTGTTCATTGTGTTTGAGTGATCGCATTTGAAATCTGAGAATCTTAGGCGTTTCTTATCAATTCTAGAGCCTTCGAAATGATCCCAGTTTAACTCTTAGAATCTCTTGAGGCATTGTACATTCTTTTCATGAATTTCTTACACAGTGACTGAAACATAGCTGCGGTCCCTCCTTTGATGTAACATCGATTTGGTCCTTGCGTGTAACATTGATCCTCAGACTCTGCGGACCCTTTTTTCTTTATGTAGCTCCAAAGGTAAAAGTCTGACAAGCCAAAGTCTAGGAATCGGGGTGGCAGTATCGGAAGCCCTGTCGAGACTAATAATCCATATCACCCAACGTTGGAAAAGGTTTGAGCTGCGAGAGCCTACTTGGCCTTGCTTAATTTGGAACATCATCATGATTGAACATTACTTTTACGCTCTCGCAAATCTTAAGGACGGACTCCCTTTAGGTACAAAACATCTTGGACGCTGTAGGATCGAACCTCTCACCGACTCAACCAAATTAACGGAACGCTTACTGGGTCGTCTTTGTCAACTTTCTCTGGATGGAATGAGGTTCCCCATGGCCTCTTGCTTCTCAAAATGTTCAATCTGTTTCTGAATTCATTTCTTGGAAGGGGCTCTCACAGCCAAACTGATCTATGTTATCGAACTTGATCTGCTTGGACGAGCTTGTCTCATAGTTGTGTTTGAAACAGCATGTAGTTGACTGGATATCAATTTGAACTCCATTTAGATTCAATGACATTGATTCTACTATATCCTGTGGAATAGGGGAGATAAATCACTGAAAAGGATGTATCCAAAAAGTGGAGACCGTTCTTTTTTCGTCACTCTTCATATATTTCAAGCATAATGCTCTTTGAAAAAAAAAATAAAATTAAACGAAATCAAAATTATTGAAAAAAGTTGCATCAGAAATATTGTACGGGTTTAAATGGGTTTTAAACGTGTTTCGTCTCAGCCATTTTTCTGGAGACGGGAAAAGGACTTTCATGCAGTCGTTGTCATGTTGCTAGAATGATTATAAAGACATTATTAGGAAAATATATATTATTTCCTTTTTATTATAAAACTGCTTTTAAAGCCGAAAGAAAGTAAACCTAAAACTAAACGTATTTACTTTACTTGGATATAATTTTTTGTAAAACCGTATGAGTAGTCTACGAAAAGCTTGTACGGCTTTTCAAATTAAGAATTCATAAGCTGCTGTAATAATACGTAAAAAGTACGAGGGGTCTCTTTGCGATCTTATTTTATTTCTAGCACGTGGTTTATTGGAATAAAAATGAGATTTTCTGTTTCGGGAGCTATGAGCTACTTCATAAAATTCCTTCTTTTTTGGCTCTAAGCTTTTATTTTCTGAGGAGCCTTGGGGGCTACGGTCCTCCAAGCTCGTCCTTTTGCATTCAGTCATTCGGTATTCTTAAAGTTAGAACTAATTATTGTATAGGACCCTTTAAGGTAAATTTGTGCAGAGGCCCAGCCCCTCATTGCACACAGCTAAAGCACCCCTCTGACCCCCTACCCACCCCTCTGAAACTGGCTCGTTGTCTCTTTCTATATTGATATCTCTGTCATTACGTACTTGCGACTTGTTCAGTCATATTAGCTGCACAACCAAGGTTGCAGACCGTTGTTTATGAACAAGAGGGTTCTTTTCGTATATTAATTAAAAAAACTTTCCGAAAAATAAGTTTTTCAAAGAAAAGTAAAAGCCATTTTAAACTTAAGCTCAGCAGATACAAATACCTGTTAAAATTCAAACTCAAAATGACCAGAAATTACTATTAAAGAATAAATGAAACCCAAAACGAACAGAAATTAAATAAACAATCATAGCAAAAAACATACAACAAGTAATAATATAAATGAATAAATATATCTTAAAGCGAGTAACGCTTAGATTGAATATGAAAATCAAGCGTAAAATGAAAAAAAATATTTTGCTATTGAAGTATAAACGAAACGAACAGAAATTAAATAAACAATCGATGTAAACAAACATACACTAGATATTACTGCAAATGAATAAATAAATCTTAAAACGACTGAAACTTAAATTGAATATGCAAATCAAGCTTGAAACGGACAAAAATCACTACAAACAAGAGTTTGGGTATCGCCTCCTTCTCTCACTCTAAAAGTCTAAAACCTACTGCGCCATTGGCGCTTTACTGAAAACTATATGCGTCTTGAACAGTCTTGGAAAGTATAAACAACATCAAATTGAATATTTGATTTATAATGATATTAGTTGTTGAAAGATCCATCAGTTCAAGAATTTATTTCACTCTAGTTTTATTTTTATTTTCAATGCTGTGAGAACTGAAAAATAAAATATTTGTAATATAATTCGTTTTCAGTGAGGCGCCAATGACGCAGTAGGCTTTTGGTTTTTATTTACAGTTAAGGAAGGGGGCAGTATCCAAACTCTTGTTTGTAGTGAAACTATATTCGTCTTGAGCAACTTTAGAAAGAACTAATAAATTAAGTTCATCAGTTTAAGATTCAAGATTAAGCTCATCAGTTCAAGATTTTACTATAATTTTAATGTTTATATTCAATATTAAGTACAAAAGAAAATATCTGTAACAAAATTGGTTTTCAGTAAAGCCAATAAGAAGTAAAGCCAATTGGTTTTCAGTAAAGCGACAATGACGCAGTAGGTTTCAGACTTTTACAGTGAGAGAAGGAGGCGACACTCGAACTCTTATTTGTAATGATTTTTGTTTGTTTCAAGCATGATTTGCATATTCAATTTAAGTTTCACTCGTTTTAAGATTTATTTATTCATTTAAATTAATATCTATTATATGTTTGTTTGTATTGATTGTTTATTTAATTTCTGTTCGTTTTAAGTTTCATTTATACTTCAATAGCAAAATATTTTTTTTTTCGTTTTAAGCTTGATTTTCATATTCAATCTAAGCATTACTCGCTGTAAGATTTATTTATTCATTTATATTATTACTTGTTGTAGTTTTTTTCCTATGATTGTTTATTTAATTTCTGTTTGTTTTTGGTTTCATTTATTCTTTAATAGTAATTTCTGGTCGTTTTGAGTTTGAATTTTAACAGGTATTTGTATCTGCTCAGCTTAAGTTTAAAATGGCCTTTACTTTTTTTTGAAAAACTTGTTTTTCGGAAAGTTTTTTTAATTATTTTTGTTCGTTTTTGATTGTAGAAAGTTTCAAGTTTTTAAAAATTATTTATTCCAAAATCAAACTTAAAAAAAAAAATCAAATCTTCATCAAAGTATCAAAACAGGTATCAAAGTAGCAATATCACAGTGAAAAAAGTTTGCCCCCTTTGAAATGAGCCCCCTTTGAAGTTTATACGACGATCACTTCTATATGAAGTGTGCCTGGGAAAAGAATATAATGGAGTGTGGGGGGAGGCTAGCTGCCCTCCAATCACTTTTTACTCTTAAAAAGTGAATTACAACTCTCAATTTCCAAATCAAATGAGCCCTCTATGAAGTTTATACGAGGATCCCTTCCATAACAACCATATATACCCCCAGAGCATAACTTACAACGACTTCCCGCGGGCCCTGGGGGCTGTGTCGACACCGAAGTTTTTTGTTATCTGAACTTTGAACTATTTTTAACAAAATGTCTATCTCAAAATTTTTCTGATGCATTTAGGGCGTGGGGAGGGGCTAGTTGCGCTCCAATCTCTTTTGACTCTTTAAAAAGTGAACTAGAACTTTCAATTTCCAATCAAATGAACCCTCTCCGAAGTTTTATACAAGCATCCCTTCCATGAAAACGATATTTGCCCCCAGAGCATTACTTACAACGCCTGCCCCCGGGCCATGGAGGTTGCGTCGAAACAGGATTCTTCTTATCTGACCTTTGAATTATTTTTAATGAAATGGCTATTTTACAAATTTTATCGGATAGGTTTGGGGAAAGAAGGGTGTGTGGGAAGGGAGAAGGATAGTCGCCCTCGGATATCTTTTGACTCTTAAAAAGTGAACTAGAACTTTCAATTTTCAATCAAATGAGCCCTCTCTTAAGTTTATACGAGCGTCCCTTTCATAAGAACCATACACGCCCCCAGGACAAAACTTACAACGCCTACCCCCTGGGCCCTGGGGGGTTGTGTTGACACCCGAGTTTTTGTTATTTAATTTTTGAACAATTTGAAAAAAACTGGCTATCTCAAAATTTGTAGCGGATGGGTTTTGGGGAAAAAAGGCATGGGGGGGGGGGCTAGTTGCCCTTAAATCTCTTGACTCTTAAAAAGTGAACTAGAATCAATTTCCAATCAAATGAGCCATCTATGAAGTTTATACGAGCACTCCTTTCATAAGAACAATACATGCCCTTTGGGCATAACTTAGAACGCCTTCTCCTTGGCGCTGGGGGGTTGTATTAACACTGGAGTTTTTCTTATCCGACCTTTGAACTATTTTTTTTTAAATGTATATATCAAAAATTTCCATCACATGGGTTTGGAAAAATGAAGGCGTGGGGGGGGGGGGGTCTAGTTGCCCTCGGATCTCTTTTGACTATCAAAAAAAGAACTCGAACTTTCAATTTCCAATCAAATGAGCCCTCTCTGAAGTTTATACGAGTATCCCTTTCATAACAACCATATATATGCCACAGGGCATAACTCACAACGCCTGCCCTCGGGCCCTGGGGGGTTGTGTCGACACCTAAGTTTTTGCCATCCGACTTTTGAACAATTTTTAATTTAATGGCTATCTGAAAATTTTTATCAGATGTATTTGTGAAAAAGGGGCGTGGGGGGGAGGCTAGTTGCCCTCTAATCTCTTTTTGACTCTCAAAAACTGAACTAGAACTTTCAATTTCCAATCAAATTAGCTCTCTCTGAAGTTTTTCACGAGCATCCCATCCATAAGAACCATATATTCCCCCAGGGCATAACTTACAACGCTTGCCTTCGGGCCCTGGGGGGCTCTGTTGACCCCGAAGTTTTGTTATACGGTCTTTGAATTATTTACAAAAATGGCTATCTCAAAGTTCTTATCAGATGGGTTTGAGAAAAAAGGGCGTGAAGGGGGGCTAGGTGCCCTCCAATGTCTTTTGACTCTTAAAAAGTGAACTAGAACTTTCATTTTCCAATCAAATGAGCACTCTTTGAAGTTTATACGAGCATCCTTTCCATAAGAAACCATATATGCTCCCAGGGCATAACTAACAACGCGTTCCCCCGGGCCCTGGGGGATTGTGTCGACACCGGAGTTTTCGTTATATGATCTTTGAACTATTTTTAACAAAATATCTATCTCAAAATTTTTATCAGATGCATTCGAGAAAAAAGGGCGTGGGGGGGGGCTAGTTACCCTTCAATATCTTTTGACGCTTAAAAAGTTAACTAGAACTTTAAATTTCCAATCAAATGAGCCCTCTCTGAAGTTTATACGAGCATTCTTTCCATAAAAACCATATATGCCCCCAGGGCATAACTTATAACCCTTGCCCTCAAGAACCTGGGGGGGGGGATTGTCAGGCTCAAAGATATAATTTCCAGAACTTTTAACTACGTTGAACTAAATGGCTGTATCAAAATTTTGATTGGATGTGTTTGGGGAAATGGTGGGCTTGGAATGGGTGTTAGCTGCTTTCCAATCACTTTCGACTATCAAAAAGGGCACTAGCCATTTAAATTTCCAATCGAATGAGCCATTTTTGAAGTTTCTACGACAACGCTTTCTTTAAAAGCCTTATATACCCCCAGGCCATAACTTACAACCCTTGCCCTGAGGGCTGGGGGGGGGGGGGGGTTGTCATTCTCAAAGACTTAATGCCCAGAATTTTCAAAATTCCCCAGACCTAATTCCTTAATTCCTAGGTTAGTTGCCCTCCAATCACTTTCGACTATTAAAAAAGGCACTAGCCCTTTGAATTTCCAATCAAATGAGCCGTTTTTGAAGTTTCTACCACAGAGCTTTCTATAAAAAGCTTATATGCCCCCAGGATATAACTTACAGGCCTGGCCCTGAGGACTGTGGGGGAGTGTCCTTCTCAAAAGCATAATTTCTATCTGGAAATCAACTACGTAGAACAAAATGGCTATCTCAAATTTTGATTGGATGTGTTTGGGGAAATGGTGGACATGGAAGGGGTGTCCGTTGCCTTCCAATCACTTTTGACCCTTAAAAAGGACACTAGAGCTCTCGATTTTCAATCGAATGAGCCCCCTTTGAAGTTTTTACGACAACTCCTTCCATATGAAGTGCCTCTGAGAAAAAAATTAATAATAATATATAAATAAATAATAAAACATTGGAGCCGTATGGCCTTTACTATAGGCAACGCTATAGCGTTGCCTCTGATATAACAAGGACGCCAAATGGAAGATTTTTTATTTTTGCCATATGTCAAATATGTTGGCTTTCATATTTTTTCCATTTTGACTGCAACCGTTTATGAAATACTTTAAAGAGGGCAACACAAGATTATTGAATAAAATATAAAAAGTTCTGAAAACAAATAATTATTTTTGCTTAATTCTGAAAACTGCAGGGTGGTAAACTTAGTTAAGAAGTACTGGTTTGAAAAACACGACTTCATAAAATTGTTCGATTTTATTCTGCCCTATATTTTTAACCTTAGTTTACGATGCTTAATATTAAACTAATACTAATATTTCCACATGGAAAAATTCGTATGTCAAAATAGAACTGCGCCAGTAAATAGACTTTCACATTTTCTAATTTGTATTTGAAATCGACCTAGATTATATAGAAAAAGCCAGTAATTGTACGATCATCCTAAGGATTTTGTAATTTGCAAGGTAGAAATTATGTTGAGAAGGAAGCTTAATTCGAATTTCATTTCTAAAAAAAGGGTAATCTTACAAAATTGAAACATGCTCCTTCATTTCTGCTTGTTTTCGCTAAAATATTTGATTTTGCTACTAATGTTGTCGTTTTATCCTCTGAAGCAGCAGATTGAATTTAATTTCATAGAATTGACTATTGATCCCTGAAACAGAATCATATGAGGATAATATGACTGAGAAGATAATGTAAAAAAAAAGTTTCAGAAAGAAGAAAAAGAAAAAAAGTTTCACTGATAGGGCATAGGCTGGTTCAAGACTGTCTACAAAACTTCTGCAATGGAGGCTATGAAGTTTTCTGGTCTTCTAAAAACATTCCACTGTCCATTGATGTCAAATAGGAGGGAATGTTGCCCATGCCTGCTCAAACTCAAATTGCGTGGTTAGACCTGCTTAAACAGAATCATATGAGGATGATATGACTGAGAAGATAATGTAAAAAAAAAAAAAAATGTTTCAGAAAGAAGAAAAAGAAAAAAGTTTCACTGATAGGGCATAGGCTGGTTGAAGACTGTCTACAAAGCTTCTGCAATGGAGGCTATGAAGTTTTCTGGTCTTCTAAAAACATTCCACTGTCCATTGATGTCAAATAGGAGGGAATGTTGCCCATGCCTGCTCAAACTCAAATTGCGTGGTTAGACCTGCTTAAACAGAATCATATGAGGATGATATGACTGAGAAGATAATGTAAAAAAAAAAAAAAAATGTTTCAGAAAGAAGAAAAAGAAAAAAGTTTCACTGATAGGGCATAGGCTGGTTGAAGACTGTCTACAAAGCTTCTGCAATGGAGGCTATGAAGTTTTCTGGTCTTCTAAAAACATTCCGCTGTCCATTGATGTCAAATAGGAGGGAATATTGCCCATGCCTGCTCAAACTCAAATTGCGTGGTTAGACCTGATTAAACAGAATCATATGAGGATAATATGACTGAGAAGATAATATAAAAAAAAAAAAAATGTTTCAGAAAGAAGAAAAAGAAAAAAGTTTCACTGATAGGGCATAGGCTGGTTGAAGACTGTCTACAAAGCTTCTGCAATGGAGGCTATGAAGTTTTCTGGTCTTCTAAAAAACATTCCACTGTCCATTGATGTCAAATAGGAGGGAATATTGCCCATGCCTGCTCAAACTCAAATTGCGTGGTTAGACCTGATTAAACAGAATCATATGAGGATAATATGACTGAGAAGATAATGTAAAAAAAAAAATGTTTCAGAAAGAAGAAAAAGAAAAAAGTTTCACTGATAGGGCATAGGCTGGTTGAAGACTGTCTACAAAGCTTCTGCAATGGAGGCTATGAAGTTTTGGTCTTCTAAAAACATTCCACTGTCCATTGATGTCAAATAGGAGGGAATGTTGCCCATGCCTGCTCAAACTCAAATTGCGTGGTTAGACCTGCTTAAAACTCAATTGTCTACTGGTAGTGCCGAGCCAAGAAAATAAAATCACTTGACATCACAAATTCCACAAAATCCATTGTTGTTTTTTAGTACTTCGTATAATGTCTTTTTCGCGTGTTCGTTCTAGTGCAAAGTTAATCAAAGGATAAGATAACGAGAATTTAGAGCCGAAAAACATGTGTTTGCTTTTCCGAAAAACATGTGTTTGTTTTTCCGAAAAACGTTTATATTTTCCCGAAAAACATGCAAACACCAGAAATTAACTCTGTCCCTGATATGATTGTTGCAATTGATTTTTGGTAATTTTTAGCTTTCAGTAGGCAATTGTAAATTATTAAAAGTACTCATTGAAACCTAAGACGTATTTCAATTAATTATTTGATTATTGCACTTAAGAGGTTAATAAACTGTGACCCGTTCTTTTCTAGATAGTTTTTTTTTTTGCGTTTTAACCTGTCAGAATAAGCTAACGATATTTTTGGTTAGTTTCATAGGTTCTATGGGTGCAAGATTTTTTTTTCTGAAAGAAATTCATTTGATGTTCAAACCGTGTTCAATAGAACACAACAATTGTGTTCATTCATTAATGTGTTGCAATTGATTGCAGCAAGCCCCGTTGAGCGCGGGATAAGTGATTGAATATCAGGAAACTTCACTGTACCAAAATTAGATTGACATCTTTCAACGGTCACACTAAGAATCTGTTTGAATAAATACATGTTCTACATATGCTGCAAAAATAAAAAGAGGACGCAATCTTTAAGAAATATGGTAACAGCAATTCAATATCTCAAGGTGATTTCTGTTAACGTAGAAAGCGTATACCGGCTCAAACAATGCACCAAATCATTATTCTCAAAGTAATTTTGTCTTATTTCAGCTTCGTACACTGGTAGCAGCTCTGATGAGGAAGATGAAGTCCCACCCCGTGAAAAAGATCAGAAGAACTCGAAGGGAAGCTCAGATTTTTGTGTAAAAAATATTCAACTCGCACCAGTTGGACGAAAAGAAATAGAAATTGCGGAGCAAGGTATGCTACTTTACCTAAAACTGTTATTTTTTCAAAAAAATTTTATTCGTTTGCAGTGTCCTTAACTTACATAAAAAATAGAGCAATGTGGCAAACAAATCAGCAGCATATTCTTTTTTCTTTCATTTATATGTTTTTTTTTTCTGTTTTAAGCTATTTAACAAGAAATGCCTGATTTCTGGGAGATATTTCATTTTGATGCATTTGCGACGATATTTTTGCCAAAAAATATGTTGAAAGATGGTCAAGCATGAGATCGACAATTGTTTAGACAAAGACCAAAAGGGCGTATCTAATTCAAGTTTTTTTTTTTATCTGTTTTCTCTGAAGACTAAAATTCGATCTTGCGAAGCTGTTTAAGTTTTACTGCTTCAGAGTGGGTTTGTTTTGAACTTCATACCTTCTCCTCCGTATGTTTGAGTATTCCAATCCCTATTTTGACGCACACACCCCTCGTATGATGGGAATTTGATTGAAACATGAAATAAACTGTGTTTATTTGTTTGAATGAAATGAGGTGTATCTCTATAACTTGAAATGAAAGCTTGTTTGCTGTATGTTTTTTTTCTTACAACTAGAAACTACTGACAATAAGCTGCGTCGGAGGTTTTTGAAAAGTGATTTTTAGAATGTTTAGGGTTTATGCTTCCTGTGTAAATTTTTTGTATGCTATTTTCCTGCTCTCCTATCGTTTTCATGTATCAACGAAAAAAAAAGAAACAATTTTGATATCATTTTATAGCTGACATTCAACTACACCCATCTGCCGAATTGCATTTTTGAAATTTGTCATGTAATAATTTTTTTAGGCTGAAAATTGTTGAAAAAAGAACAATATCCCTATTTTTCTTAGCAAGTTTCGAATCTTCCCCTAGGAAATTTCTAATTAATATTATAATACTGGCTCGGTGAGTGGATAGATCTAAGACTAATGAATCCAGTGATATAAATATCTTGTCCTTTTTGTACAATTTAGAGCTGCAGGATTGTTGCAAATTTGCTTATTTCAGAGCGAACATATACCCTAAGTATACGAAGTTTGCTTGCAGCAGTCGTGATTGGTTTTCGGTAAATTTTCTTTTTTATTTGATTAAAACGGATCAAAACCTTTGCTATTTACCGTTGGAATATTAGTGCCAATTTTAATAGTAGGCTCTTGGTATGCAAAGGCTGTTTTTTGGTTTCAACTTACTCCAGGTGAAGCACGCACAACGGGACAAAATGTTGCCGCAGTTGGTTGTGCAACTGCAACTGCAGTTGTCCGTATAATTTTGACAGTTGTACGATTCATTTGTTTACATTAATTTAGTTCAGGGGGAGGGGTGAGTATGGGCCAAGTCTTGTCAAAAAAGCAAAACTAGTGATTTACAAGATCGCTATACAAAAATACGGTAAATATAAAAATAAGGATTCTCTTGGAGTCTATGCCCTCCTAATATCAAGGTAATATCACCGAAATGTAATGACTCGTACCTTGAATTTTGGACTTGGATGATAATTATTCAAATACCCTAAGGTCATGTGAATAGTACATCTGAGATGACAGTTTGCACGATATTACTGTGTAGAAGGGTAGAAGGGTGTAGCTCCTATTCATTCAGCTTGTTTGAAAGGAGCCTTGTACCTTATTAAGATGTCTTTGTGCATAATGACTTGCAGGATTTTGTACTTGGAAATGACGATGATTCCCTTTGAATACTTTCGCAATTACAATAGAAACTTTAAAGCTATTTCGCAATAGTAATATATATTCTGCCTTTGTATTTTAACAATTGAAGTGTTACTTTTTTATTTACTGTGTGCGTATTTTCAGAAATGCCTGGCATCATGGCTTTAAGAAAAAGAGCTACCTTGGATAAGCCGTTGAAAGGGGCCAAAGTCGTTGGCTGTACACACATAAATGCCCAAACTGCGGTAAGTTTATTCAGTTTATTTTTATCGTGCCTAAAATCTGGTCTTGGTACACTCGTCTACTGAAAACCTCCCTAAGAGTGACGCTATTCCAGTTCCAGTGACTATACCCTTTGTGTCCTTTTTGTATTCTTACAAGATACCAATGTTGTCACCAGTCTTTATATGTATGCACGAAAATATAATTGCCCAAATTGTTTGTTAAGCTTATCTCAAAGGGATATCAGTATGGCAATGTAGATAAAGCTTATAAAAGGTAATTCAACATACATTACCTTGTCGATCCTCCTTTTGAGAACAGCTTACCAAAGAAGTTATCGGTAATTATCTAGAAGTAACGGCAACAATACAGTTTCTGGTATGTATGGAGTTCCAGCATTAAAAAGATTCGTCGTACACAAAGAAGTCTAGAGCAGGGTAAACTCTTCTGTGACTTGTTTGTTGCATGCAATAAATACGTCTAATAAACATTATTTTCAACAGCTGCTATATGCAGTGCCTCAGGTACTGGAGTTGCCTTACCTGATTAATTGCTGACCCAGATATGTGCTTGTTGGCCCAGACAAAATACCAACAACATCAAGCTGACACCAGAGGCACGCTAAAAAAATAAGTCTTTCCACGTTTAGAATCGTCAAAAATACGTTGGAAGACGAACTCATAGTCATTTATTTTTCTAATGTCTGCAAGGAACTCCATTAAGGTATTTGTGATCTGAATATTGTCATCTAAGCCCTCAAATCCAAATGAATATGCTTTATTGTCGGGGAGGTTTTTTTTTGTACGAGAAATACGTACGTATTCCACCTCTAAAGCTGTTGCAGCTCAGAATAATGTGTTCCGTGCCCTCTTTTTTTTTATTATGAGTTCTGTGGCTTGTGGAAGCTTTGTTGAATGTTCTAGCTCTGTTGCTGCTAGTTACTTTAGAACTCTCACCTCTTGTCTGCAAATATGAGGGCATAGGTACCCAAAGATTAAACTTCTGGAGGTGTGCTAAGACTCGAAATGCAAAAAGTGTCTTTCTTGTACTCTATTTTTCAATTCTATGAAGGTATACCCAAGGAGTGATAAAGAGGCTCGTGCTTAGCATCAATCTACTTTTGAAAATAGAATGTATTTTGTACATGGTAAAAGCAATGTATATAAAGAAAAGTCCGATTAGTTTCCCTAAAAGGGGATAAACTCCTTCAAAGAAGTAACCAGATCTAAATAACAATCTTGCCAAAGAATTCACCTCACCTTAGCACCCTATGCTATTTTGTTGCCTCTTTTAATAATAAAACCCTCCATCTTTGATCTGTTTATACGATCACTGTCGGATTTTTTTTTTTCATTTTTTTTTTTTTTTTGGAGGTGATCTTTTAAAAATACTGTTCAGAAAGAGCTGGCGAGTTCTTCTATGAACGGGAAATCTTCATCGAGTGTCTATTTTAAGTGACCAAACAGTGTGTGTCCCTACTAAGTGCTTTATACCCTAGTTTTGTACCGAATAACAATATTTTTACCCAAATGCGTCTAGTGTGATCTCGGTAAAAAATCACAAGATATCGAATCAACCCAAGATTGTCTGGAACCCTCATTAGTTTGTCTCAGAATCGAAGTTACCTTTGCGTTGGCGATCTTTGTGCCCAACCATTGAACTGGAGTCTATACCAAATGAAAGAGGCCTATAATTTGAAAGCATAATTTGAGGTGCTATAGATTGGTATTAATTAAAAAAACAAAGTTTTTCCGCCGGAAGTAAAGAGCGAAGTTGAAACTTAAAACGAACAGAAATTATTACTTCACAGCCTATCTAACATATATCAATAAAACTAATGCAAATAAATCAACTCGTGATATTTCCCTATGTTTGTAACTTTACAGAAAATTAGCTCTTTACTGAAAACACAAAAGCCAAGTATAAAAAACAAGAATATTGATTTAAGAGTCAAAAGTAAATACGTAGCCTCACAACATCAAACTAATCTATAACGCTTTTCATAGTCCTACAGGAGCTGTGATATCAGTAACTTTCAGTATACAATTAAAATAATCTTAAAAACTTAGGCAGAAAAATAATAAGTTTAAAGTCATTACACAGCATAATATAAAATAATGGATTGATTTATCAGGTAACATCTTGGTCTCACCTAGTAATACTCGAAATGAAGAACATATCAACCGTAATGTGAACTCTGGAAATCCAGCTATTTCTCTCTATAAAACGGAGTATTTAAGTTGTGACACAAATTCTAAAGTGAGTCTGTAGTGACACTTCGAACTAGTCTACAAAATAATCATGAAATGCCCTTTTCAGATCCAAAACGAAAGTCAATCATTGAACTGAGCTCATTGTGCAGAAGTGATGCCAAATTAAACTAAAAAAATAAATAAAGCAACAATCTTTACCGCATCAAAACTCCTATATTGTTTTGTCTTTTTCAGTAAAGCGCTAGTTTTCTGTAATGTTACAAATAGGCCTATAGGAAAATATCACCAGTCGATTTATTTGCATTAGTTTTATTGATATATGTTTGATAGGCTGTGAAGTAATAATCTCTGTTCGTTTTAAGTTTCAACTTCCCTCTTTACTTCCATCGGAAAAACTTTGTTTTTTTAATTTATCTATGCTCGTTTTTGATTAAAATTTAGTTTAGAAACAACACTGCTATGTCCTCTTTTATTTATACGGAATTATTTCTGTTCGTTTTAAGTTTTAATGTTGGGCCTTAGTTTCAGTTGAAAACTTTATTTTTTTATAATCTCTAATCACCTCCAATCTAGGGGAGATAAGACACCTCAACCCTTATTAAGGAGTAGAACTAAGAAGCCGTACAAGAATTGAAGGAAGATATAAGTTTATAATGAAAAAAAAAATCAAAACATAGTGTTGTTTCTTTTTGTAAAAAAGAAATTGAAAAAAAAAAAAATAGATCTTTAATCCTTTGTTTTAAAAAATTAAATTTAGTAGCACTTTAGAAAGTAGCTCCAGGTGAGTAGCTACGACACAAAAGGTTAACTAAGCGGGCAGGTTTATGTATCGACATACTTGCGGAAAATTTTGCTAGCTCAACAGAAATGTGCCTTTGGACTTAGGGATTTATTTGACCTGTCCCTAAATAAAAAGCCACTCATTACTCAGAAATGAATGGAAATTCCAAAAAAAGATCACTTCTTGTGTAGGTAAGATATATGGTATTATAAACGAAGTTTGTTTTCATTTCAAAAAATTTGGGAAGAATTACCCGAATTCTTTTACAGAACTGTTTTCATTTGTCTTATTTCCTCTTTGGATGCACAATCTTACATATGGAGAGAATATAACGGTGGAATTGTCAAGTAAATAATTTGAATAAGTAAGTATAACAATAAGTAATCCTTCTTTTAATATACAACTTTGAGTGGTTCCACAATCACATGCTTACACTTCTCCAACCACTAAGTGGCAGGGGGTTGGGGTCAGGGGCGTAATTTGCTATGGGGCAGAGGGGTCAACTTTCCCTCCCAGACCTCAGTTTTACTCCAGACCCCAGTTTACCCCCCCCCCCCCCTCCTAGCTGAAATTAAGTTTCTCCAAAAATGTTGTCAAAACTAAGATAAGCGTGCATAATTCAAGCATTCACTAAAACAGGGCATTTTTCTTTAGTCCATCTTTACCTTTTGGTTTTCTCTATCATTTTCACTTGATTTGGGAAAATTGGCTCCAACGATGACCCCTCCCCCACTCCACAGGATTTTGACAAAATTACGCCACTTGTTGAGGTATAGA
Organism: Artemia sinica; assembly: GCA_027921565.1. Taxonomy (NCBI): domain Eukaryota; kingdom Metazoa; phylum Arthropoda; class Branchiopoda; order Anostraca; family Artemiidae; genus Artemia; species Artemia sinica. Next base: position 35,172,635 of record CM051272.1, read on the forward strand.
TTTAGTGATCTACTCAGAATGTCGTTGCAAACCATGGACTGGATGACCTCTATCCCCTTTTGAATCAAAATGCTTGACCAAATAATTTCCTGGGACATATGTTAAAAAAAAAAAATTGCGCATCACATTTACAAATAGTGAAATTATCTGAAAATGATCGTACAGAAGGGAGAAAACCATAAAAAAAAACAAAACAAGCAGGAGTCGAACGCAAGCCACTCTAATTCGAAGTCGAACGCTTTACCAACAGAACCACCTCTTATAATCTATGTTGATATATTAGTGGTTGTACCTTAATTGCGTTGCTTATTAAGGGGGATTGGAGGTGGAACATACGGGAGGTGTTCTTAAAAACCTCCGATTAAGGCTTTTGGACCATAATTATTACAATGATGATATCGTTTTGTACTTCCAAGCTTTTTCTACTTAAGAAGTGACATCAAAAGTGTTTTATAGTGCTATATTACACTTACGGATGGTAGAATTGATAAACATCACTTAGATATGAAAAATAGCTTTCGAATGAGCCATTAAACGTCACTCTAAAAAGCACTGGTAGCCCACTAGCCCAAGCTTTTCCACTAAGACATGGCACCAAAAATGCCGTTTTTAGTGCCATTTGGAGCTAGCTTATGGTGAAATTTATAGGAAGGAAGTAGAAAGGGGCGTAATGTGTTATGGGGCAGGGGGCAACTGCCTCCTCCACAGCCAAGTCTGCCCACTCCCCCCCCCGACCTCTTTTTGCCATCCCAGCAGAAATTTAGTTTCTGTTAAAAATCTTGTCAAAACTAAGATAAGCCTGCATAATTCAAGTATCCATAAAACAGGTCAGTTTCCTTTAGTATATCTTTGCCTCTATGGTAATATATGGCTCATTTTTTTCAGTTTTCACTATCATTTTCACTTTATTTGGGAAAATTGGCTCCAACTTTGCCCCCCCCCCCCCCATGATTTCGACGAAATTGCGGCACTGGACGTAAATATGAGCAATATCTTTTATATGAACTATTAAAAGTCTGTTGAGATACCTGCAATACCAATACGCCCAATAACAATAGGTTCATACCGTTGCGCGCGATATAAATACGTCCGATACCGATACAATTTGCAGCCCTTTCCCCAGGGACTATGGAGGGTCATATCATCACCAAAACCAAAGATATTTGACCTTTGAGCTATGTTGAACAAAATGGCTATCTTAAAATTGTGATTGGATGACTTTGGGGGGGAGGAGGCCTATAGGGAAGGGGGCTAGTTACCCTCCAATCTTTTTGGTCACTTGAAAAGGGCACTAGCAAATATAATTTCCGTTCTAATGAGCTATCATACCTCTCTATGATGTTCTGGCCACCCTCTAGCCCTGCTAGAAAAAAAAAGAAAAGAAAAAAAAACTGGGGACAGATCAGTGCTACCCATGACAAAAAGTGATTTTCCTTGTTGTTCAAGGAGGGGGAATGTAATTTCCCTTTTCAATGTTTTCGACCATGCTGATTCCAGTAATACAATTTTCATTTTGATCTAACGCCATTTTCGAGGGGTTTCAGTCTTTTTTTGTGAAATCACATGGCATTTTTTTTTTCACTAGGTAGTTTTTTCTAAATGCGTTTTTAAATTTTTGGCTACTATGGGCTGTGGTTTGCTCCTTACTAGGTTGCACCTCCCGCTGCAACCATGATAAGATGCTGTTCTGCAATAGCTGCATATAAAGGGCAGAGGGAATGGGGAATCATCCCCCAGATAAAAATTCCTTTTGTAAGACCGAAAAACTTGGTCTGAAGAATAAACGTATATCCATTAAAACCCCCCTCCCTTTCATAATGGTCAAAACCATATGAGGGCGGTAAGAACAGCATATATAACATTGCTGCTAAGCGGAAGCTTGAGTAACACGGATCTATAAGCTTACGGTATGTCCCTATAATCTTATATGTACTTGCTGTTTCTGTCTATTTTTTTAAAGCTGCAGTTAATGAAGCTGGCTGTTATAATTTCCCTTGTCATGATTCAAAGACATAATTTCTGGACCTTTCAACTACGTTGAACAGAATTATTATCTCAAAATTTTGATTAAATGTGTTTTGGGGAATGGTCGGCGTGAGAGGGGGGTTACTTGCCCTCCGATCACTTTTGAATATTAAAAAGGGCACTAGCCGTTTCAATTTCTAATCGAAAGATTCCATTTTGAATTTTCTACGACAACGCTTTCTATAAAAAAAAAACCTTATATGCCCCCAGGGCATAACTGTACAACCCTTGCCCTGAGGGCTGTGGGTGAAGTGTTATCCTCAAAAGCATAATTTCCGGACTTTTTAACTACGTCGAACAAAATGGCTATCTCAAAATTTTGATTGGATGTGTTTGAGGAAATGGCGGGTTCGAGAGGGGTGTTAGTTATCCTCCAATCACTTTCGACTATTAAAAAGGGCACAAGCCCTTCTAATTTCAAATCGAAGGAGCTCTTTTTGAAGTTTCTACAACATCACTATCTATAAAAACCTTATATGCGCCCAGGGCATAACGTACAACCCTTGCCCCGAGGGCTCTGAGGGGGTTGTCATCTTCAAAGACCTTTTTTCTGAAACTTTTAACTACGTTTAACAAAATGGCTATCTAAAAATTTTGATTGGATTTGTTTGGGGAAAAGGTGAGCGTGAGAGGGGGGTTGGTTGCCCTCAAATCACTTTCGACTATTTAAAAGGGCACTAGCCCTTTGAATTTCCAATCGAATGAACCCTTTTTCAAGTTTCTACGACAAAGCTTTCAATAAAAACCTTATATACCCTCACGGCATAACTTACAACCCTTACCCTGAGGGCTCTGGAGGGAGTTTCATCCTCAAAGATGCAATTTCCGGACCTCTCAACTACTTTGAACAAAATGGTTATCTCAAAATTTTGATTGGATGTGTTTGGATAAATGGTGGGCGTGGAAGGGGTGTTAGTTGCCTCCCAATCACTTTTGCCTATTAAAAAGGGCTCTAGCTATTTCAATTTCCAATCAAATGAGTCTTTTTTGAAGTTTCTAAGACGGCGCTTTCTATAAAAACCTTATTTGCCCCCAGGGCATAAATTATAACCCTTGCCCTGAGGGATGTGGGGGGTCTTCATCTTCAAAGACCTAATTTCCATAACTTTCCACTACGTTGAATAAAATGGCTATCTCAAAATGTTTTTATTGGATGTGTTTTGGGAAAATGTGGGCGTGAGAGGGGGGTTAATTGCCCTCCAATCACTTTCGACTATTAAAAAGGGCACTAGCCCTTTGAATTTCCAATCGAATGAGCCTTTTTTTAAGTTTCTACGACAACGCTTTCTATAAAAAAACCTATATGCCCCCAGGTTATAACTTGCAACCCTTGCCCTGAGGGCTGTGGGGGAGTGTCCTCCTCAAGAACATAATTTCTATCTGGAAATCAACTACGCTGAACCAAATGGCTATCTCAAAAGTTTGATTGGATGTGTTTGGGGAAATGATGGGCATGGAAGGGGTGTTAGTTGCCTTCCAATCACTTTCGACTATTAAAAAGGGCACAAGCCACTCCAATTTCCAATCGAATGAGCCCTTTTCGAAGATTCTACGACAACTCCTTCAATACGAAATGCCCTGGTCTAAGAAAAAAAAAAAAAGAAGAAAGCTACGTGCAGTTTATCTCCCTGCTTATTTATAAACTTATCGACTAACATAAAGGTCGATATTGTTTTGTGTTTTTGGTAGCAATCTGAGGGGGAGGGGGTATACTCAGGCTAATAGGTGTTTTCTGTAAAACAAATTATACATAAGATGCTAATATAATTGTAGACTTGCAGATAAATATCTTCAGCCAGATACACAAGTTAATGTAAATTATTTTGATCCCCAATATGTATGTTAAATGGTAATTAGTGGTCAGGGTCTTTGGAGTAAAAGCCAATTGTCTGTTTTTCTCCCCAACCGAAGGTCATGTGCAGTCATCCTGACTTCATCTCTGAAATTAAATCCATCAAGAGAGTTGATGGTAATTTGTCCCATGGGAATTTATTTTCCTGCGGATCTTATTTGGAGTTCCCGCTTCAGTAGAATTCAATTCTTCTGGGAGTAATTATTCTCTCCAAAAGTGCTCTTTGGTCCAGCTAGATTATCCAATTATACACGTCTTGAATTAGAATTGTACTTGGTCTATTTCAAGTATTTTGTTCTAATTTACTCAATTTGCCCCATTGTATTGGTTCTAGCATTTTTTTTTTTTTTTTTTTTTTTTTTTTTTTTTTTTTTGTTTTGTTCTTTAAATAAGGATAAATCCTGGCACCCTATAATGGTTGTGGCATGAGCCGCAACCTAGTAATTGACGAAATCTAGCCCATAATAATTGAAAATCTAAAACCCTGTTTTATAAAAAGATAAACCTGTCAAGTGAGGAAGAATCTCCAATTGAAGCTGATTCAGGAATGGCAACTATCGTTTCTATTAATTTTAATGGTAAAAGTTCATTGTGAAAACAAATTTGAATTTCAAAAATAGCCTGTAACCTCACAAAAATGGTGTCAAATCGAATGAAAATGTAATGGTCTATATTATTTTTCCGCTTAAAAGCCAGCGAAAATAAAATTAAACATGTCAAACTTTCGATTAAAACAATTGAAGAATGAGTACAAAGTTCTGTTTCCTTAAAATGTTCCTTTTATTTTATTTTACACTTTCTTTTCAAGAAGAAAAAAATATATGAGATTATAGAATTAAAATGTTAGGTGTATATTTGTATTCGATTCTTTGCTGTCATGATTAAAGGTTCTACCTGTTCTTATGTTTTCTTTTCCTTCTTTTTTTTTTAATTTACTTCTTGAAATGTTACAAGATGATGTTAATTGAACTGCAAAAGCAGCCAATTGTATGACCATGTGAATTTAGTTTGATAATAAGTTGAAGTTTCAAAGGGGGCATTTAGAGGGACTGGTCCCCTTAGATGTTTCTGAAATTAAAAATGTCCCCAAAAAGAGAAATCCCAAAAATGAGTAAAATGGAGTTTTACTGCAGCCTTATAAAAGATCTTCCAAACAAGCCTCGCCCTCCCAAGAAAAACAACTGGTGAATCGGCTCCACATTGGACATGTCTGTGAACACCTTTCGTGAGTGGAATCGACCGGATAAAACAGGTTGACCCCTAGTTCCTGCTATCAATTCGTATATTAGGCTTTATCACTTTAACGAATCATCAAAGGCCTAATAGTGTTTTGTCTTAACAGCCCATGTTTCGGAGGTTTCCAAGCTTCGAGGTAGAGCTGTAGAATTTTGATAACGGTATATTTTTTGTGTTGTTAAAACCATAATGTAGCGTTGTAAAAAAGTATACAGTATACAGGTATTATAAGGAGACCCAATAGGCCCTAAACATAAGTAACTAGAATTCATATTCTAATTTTACTTCTAATAACTCATTGTAGCCCCAAGACACCTGAGCCCAGCATAGTTGCGCACGCTCCTCCTCCACGCCAGTCTATTCAAAGCTTCAGTCGTTACTCCCTCTTTGTAAAGGTTTCATTTCTTTTGAATTCTTTCTTGGGACCTCTTACTACACCATTTGAGAGTAAGACTCACCATTAGTGACACGTGGTCATTTAATTTGTTTTTTTGTTTTTTATATTCCTCCATTTATAGTTTAGTTATATTTGCATTAATTGGAATGCCTTTTGCATGGGGCGTAATTTTATTTATTGTATATTCCTTATTTACACTCTCTAATCATGATCTTCCCCTTGGCCATTCCATAGACATTGTGTTGACTTTCGAGTTTTTTGATAACGCTGGGGGTATCATGTTAGGTTACAGTCTCATATAAGTACATAGTTGTTGTTTGGTCTGTTTTTCCATTCTTCTTCTTTTGGGTTATGAAAATAACCTAATAAGAAATGAAAAGAAATGTGTTAGTGAATTAGTTTTGCTAAAAGCACATATAATCCTGTGATTAAAGTGCCATTTAAATTCAATTTCTCCTATAGTGATGCTCTAAAATGTATAGTTTTCCCCAGATTTGTAAAGGAGGGTCGACTATCAAAATAGAAACATATAATAATTATTGTTAACTAAAGTATTTTCCCTAGAAAAACTGGGAATTCCCACGGTAAAACTGGTCACCAGCTTTAACGTCATTCGACACCTTAAAATCATTTTGCGACCCTCAGCGTCGGCTTACCCTCTGAAAGACAAAGGTGCTTTTAGAAAATTTTCCAAGTATCACAGGGAACTCCGAAAGTTGCTAAATTATTCAAACGATTTAAATTTTGGTAAAAATTCCCAGGGGATCGTCAATGTGTCAACAGTTCGAAAAGCTAACAAGAAGGTATTTTAAAATAAAAAAAATATTGTCATTTACTAATTGTTAAGCAAAGTGCTGTCTACTAAGTGTACCTACAGCATAAATAATACGTCCCCTCTGCCGGCGAGGTTTTCAGTCAAAGCTAGTAGAACTACAGGGAACTCTCCAAGCCGTCAATTTCTCAAGTGATATTTCCTTCGAGCTGATTTTTAACGTTTTCCTAGAGGGTATGCTAGAACATTTTTATGAATTAATTTAAAAAACTTTTTCCACAAAAGAAGTTTTTCAAAGAAAAGTAAAGAACTCCATTAAACAAAAAATGAGCAAAAATAAAATCAACTAATCTACCAAGCGTGAAACTACCCCAAATCAGCATCGATAAATAAATGAAACCCAAAAAGAACAGAAATTACAATAATTAACCGAGTCAAACTCAAAACGAGCAGAAATTAACGTAAGTTGGTCACAAAACCCCTATGCCTTCCCAAGGCCAGAACAAAATTTGCACTTTACTTAAAAAATCTAAATGTTTTTACTTTTATAACTTAAATAAATCAAATAATATTAACATTTTGATTACTAAATATCAGTATATCTATATTAAACTGACAATGAAACATTCATTTGTATTTTTTTAAATGTTCCTACGACAACGCCTTCTTTAAAACCTTATATGCCCCCAGGCCATAACTTAAAAACCATTGCCCTGAGGGCTGTGGGGGAGTATCCTCCTCAAAAACATATTTTATATCTGGAAATCAACTACGCTGAACAAAATGGCTATCTCAAAATTTTGAGTGGATGTGTTTGGGGAAATGATGGGCGTGGGGGGGGGGGGCTCGTTGCCCTTCAATCACTTTCGACTATTAAAAAGGGCACTAGCCCTTCGAATTTCCAATCGAAAGAGCTTGTTTTGAAGTTTCTACGACAACACCTTCTATGAAAACCTTATATGCCCCCAGGGCATAACTTAAAACCCTTTCCCTGAGGGTTCTGGGGGAGTGTCCTCCTCAAATACCTATTTTTTTTATCTGGAAATCAACTACGCTGAACAAAATGGCTATATCAAAATTTTGATTGGATGTGCTTGGGGGAATGATGGGCGTGGGGGGGGGACTAGTTGCCCTCCAATCTCTTTTGACTATAAAAAGGCCACTAGAACTCTCAATTCCCAATTGAATGAGCCCCTTTTGAAGTTTCTACGACGACCCCTTCCATATGAAGTGCCCTGCTCTAAAGGAAAAAAAATAGTATATAGTATATTGTGCCAACATCGTTCTTATATGCCCTCAGGGCATAACTTAAAACCCTTGCCCCGAGGGTTGGGGGGGAGTGTCCTCCTTAAAAACATATATTCTATCTGGAAATCAACTACGCTGAACAAAATGGCTATCTCAAAATTTTGACTGGATGTGTTTGGGAGAATGATGGGCGTGGGGGGGGGGCTAGTTGCCCTTCAATCACTTTCGACTATTGAAAAGGGCACTAGCCCTTTGAATTTCCAATCGAATGTGCCTTTTTTAAAGTTTCTACGACAACACCTTCTATAAAAACCTTATATGCCCTCAGGGCATAACTTAAAATCCTTGCCCCGAGAGTAGTGGGGGGAGTTCCCTCCTCAAAAATATATTTTCTATCTGGAAATCAACTACGCTGAACAAAATGACTATCTCAAAATTTTGATTAGATGTGTTTGGTAGAACAATAAGCGTGGGGGGGGGGTAGTTGCCCTCCAATCACTTTCGACTATTAAAAAGGGCACTAGTCCTTTGAATTTCCAATGGAATGAGCCTTTTTTGAAGTTTCTACGACAACGCCTTCTATAAAAACCTTATATGCCCCAGGGCATAACTTAAAACCCTTGCCCTGAGGGTTGTGGGTGAGTGTCCTCCTCAAAAACATATTTTCTATCTGGAAATCGACTACGCTGAACAAAATGGCTATCTCAAAATTTTGATTAGATGTTTTTGGGAAATGATGGGCGTGGGGGGGGGGCGAGGGGGCGACTCCCCTAGCGTAGTTTAAAGTAGTTTAATTTAGTTAATTAACTCGAGTTTACTACTACTACTACTAACAACTCACCGCAGCACCAAGCCGCCTGAGGCCAACACAGCTACGCACGCTCCTCCATACCAATCTATTCAAAGCCTCTCTTTTTACACCCTTCCATGGAGTTCCCATTTCCTTTAAATCTTTCTTTATGACGTCCTCCCACCCCAGACGAGGACGACTTGCTTTCCGTTTAGCCCTAGACGGTTGGCCGAAAAGAACAATCTTCGGCAATCTGTCATCCTTCATCCGCACAACGTGCCCTAGCCATCTCAACCTTTCTTTCATTATAGCCCTAGAGAGCAGTATTGAACCTCATCTTTTGTATAGCCTATTGTTTGAAATACGGTCAGCCGAGTACCCAGAACAATCCTTAAGCAATTTCTCGGGAAAACATCTAGCAAATCTTCATCCGCTTTTTGGAGCGCCCATGCTTCAGAGTCATATTTGACCACTGTCGTCACTGCAGCTTCTAATATTCTAATCTTGGTTTGCAGACTTATCTTCCTATTCTTCCAAAATTTTTTTTTTAACAGTAAAAAAACACCCTGAGCATTGGCTATTCTACTTTTGACATCTTCACTGTTCCCACCATCTTTACTAATAATACTACCAAGGTAAGTGAAGCTGTCCACCTGATCAATCTTTTCATTACCCAACTTCACCTTTTCATCTTCACTTATTCCTAGCCTTAGTGACTTAGTCTTCTTAAAATTAATTTTCAAACCTATTCTAGCACCCTGAACTCGCAAAACCTCTAAAACTTTATTCATTTTGCTCATACTTTTATCTAGGATGCTTAAATCATCAGCATAATCTAAATCCAGGAGACTTTTTCCTCCCCATTTGATTCCGTGGTCTCCCATTGTCTTTCCTGTGCTCCTTAAGACAAAGCACATCAAAATAATCCATATAAAAGGGGATAGAACACAGCCCTGCTCAACTCCTGATTTAATACAAACCAGCTGCTAACCTCATTTCCTACCTTAACCGCAGCAGTGTTATTCTCGTACATAGCACTTATCACATTAATGTATTTGGCTGGTATACCATACAAGGATAAAACCTTTACTAAAGCTCTTCTATCAACAGAATCGAATGCTTGCTCATAATCTATAAAACTGAGGACCAAAGGTGTTTGAAAACTCAGGCACTTCTCAATTATTAACCTAAGAGTGAAAATTTGGTCGACACATCCTCTATCTTTTCTAAAACCGCACTGTTCTCTTTTCTTAAAACTTTGTCTACGGCATCTCTCAGTCTAAAAAGTATCATATTACTAAGTAATTTACTACCTACAGAGACCAGACTAATCCCTCGATAATTACCACACTCACTTTTATCACCTTTTTTATAAAGTGGCATAATTAAGGTTTTCCTAAAATCGTTAGGACTTCCTGCTTTTCAAAAATCATATTCATAATCTTCAGTATCCTATTTCTAACCTCAGAGCCACCATATTAAACAAAAAAAACTCATTTACCACCCTATCAGCACCTGGAGCCTTATTATTTTTTAGTCGTTTTAGTACTGTCGCTAATTCCTCCTCACAAAACAAATCTTCCTTCACATCCAAGGTATCACAAATTTTTTCATTTTCCTCTAAATCTCTTCCTTCAACTCTATCTCGGTTAAGCAAATTCTCAAAATGTTTGGACCATCTCTCTTTAGTTTTTTCCTTATCGCTAATTGCGGCCCCATTCCTATCTTTAACTGGGCCAAGTCCGCACTGACTACTCCCTCTCAATTTGTTAACATGCCAGTACAAAATTTTACTATTATGCCGTCTAGCTGCATCTTCCAGATCATCGGCAATTTTATCCATGGCCTCCACTTCACACCTCCTTAGCTCATATTTTAATGCTTTCTCCACTTTCTTTACATTCCTTTTGTTTTCACATGATCTATCACTAAGGTAACTTTTGTACAAATCCTTTTCCCTTCTATCAAACATTAAGCTTTTTCACTAATATTCTTAGCTGCAGTTCTAGCTTTCTTCCCTAAGACACCTTCAGCAACTTCACAAATTATTCTTCTAAAATATTCCAACCATCTTCCACATTATCAAACTTTAGACTCTCAAGTTTAGTATTCAACTGTTCCTGGAAAGTTTCTCTCAAATTCTTATCCTGGAGTCTACCAACATCATAACTTCCCGGGAGGTAGTTACCCTTCCGATATTTCAGCTTTAAATTAACCCTTAACATCTTTACTTTTAACATGAAATAACAGCATTCCTATTTACCGTAGTATCTTGTATTGATTCTGCCAGTTTTCGGTTTACAATTACATAATCAATAAGGTTGCTGTCACGTGAATACCATGTTAACTTATGAGCCATTTTATGACCAAACACTGTATTGGTTATAAATAGATTGTTATACCTACAAAATTGCAAAAGTCTGTATCCATTGCTGTTTTCTTTTCCTACACCAAATTTACCTAGGCTAGGATACCATCTATCCCTATTTCTACCAACCTGTGCGTTAAAATATCCCATTAAAATTATCATATTTCTACCTGGGACCCTGTCTATTTGCTCCTGTAACTGTAAGTAAAATTCATCTCAGTCACTAGTATCTCCGTCAGTCGGTTCTACAGGGGCATATACTACTATAACTGATACCCTGAACTTTTTAGTCATTAAATAAAAAAAAACAAGTTTTTTAAAACTGAAAGTAAGGAGCGCCATTAAAACTTAAAACGAACAGAAAAATATTCCGTATATGAAAGGGGATGTCCCCTCCTCAACGCCTCGCTCTTTACGCTAAAGTTTGACTTTCCCACAACTTTATTTTTTTATACAATAAAAAACTTTAGCGTAAAGAGCGAGGCGTTGAGGAGGGGACATCCCCTTTCATATACGGAATAATTTCTGTTTCGTTTTAAGTTTAATGTCGCTCCTTACTTTCAGTTTAAAAAACTTGTTTTTTTATTTAATTTCTGATCTTTTTTTAGTTAATGCAGCTTTTATTTTGGCTCACCATCATTGAATAAGTAAAACAAAATTTGCATATTAATTTTAATTTTCTTTTGCTAAATGGCTTTCTCTAAATTTGGTTCTGACGTAATTTACAAATTAACTTACGTAACGAATTTCTATATTCGTATATTTTTATTACGTATATTATGGGGTTTGCCCCCTAGTCAATACCTCGCTCTTTACGTTAAATTCAAATCGTGTTCCAATTCTTTAAGAATGACTCCGTAGTCAAAAAGGCCGTTAATTATAATAAATATCTCTGATGAAAGCACAAAAAAATTTGTTTCCTTGTGAATCAGACGAAATTGGGAAAAAAGGGGCGTGGGAGGGGGCCAAGTTACCCTCCAGCATTTTCGGTCTCTGAAAAGGGCACTATAACTTTTAATTTCCGTTCGAATGAGCTCTCTCTTGATTTTGTAGGACCACGGGGTCGGTACGATTACCCTTTAAAAAAAAAAATAATAAACACGCATCCGTGATCTCTTCTGGCAAAAAATACAAAGTTGCACATTTTTGCAGATATGAGCTTGAAACCAATGTAATAGGGTTTTCTGATACGCTGAATCTGACGGTGTGATTTTCATTAAAATTCTTTCACTTGTAGGGGAGCCTTTGATGAGTAATACTAAACTTAATAAAATTTATATATTTTGAATCAGCAATATAAGCCCATTCTTTTGGTACATTTATTGACATGAAAATTCCGTTTTTTAAAGTTTCGATTACTATTGACGCCGTATCGCTTTTTTTATGGTTTTTTTTATTACGTATATGCTTTTATGTATGTGAGAGGGTTCTCCCCTTAGTCAATACCACGCTCTTTACGCTAAAGTTAAAATGTTGTTTAAATCACAAACCCCTGAATCACAAAGGCCGTTTAACTAGAATAGATAGCTCTTTTCAAATCACTAAAAAAAACTGTAGCGTAAAGAGCGAGGTATTGACTTGGGGGCGAACCCCTCATATACGTAATAATTTCTGTTCGTTTTAAGTTCTAATGTTGCTTCTTACTTTCAGTTGAATTTTTTTTTTTTTAATTTAATTTCTGATCGTTTTTTTAAATAATGCTGGGAAATCCGGTGCCCCCTTCATAGAAATGTCCCTTACCCCAAGGAAACACCCACCACGGAAAGATTCTCCCAAGTAACCATGTGAATTCGTCAGTCAAAATGTCGATAAGATAGTAATTTTTTAACGTCGTAACATTCCAAGTTCCAATTTTCATGCTTTAAATCATTGAAATTATTTTCGCCTCAGGAAAAGCAATGATTCTGGATACCAGTGCAGGACGGGGACCACATATCTTCTCAAGTCTACACCGAAGTGCTTAAGCTGGGTTAGAACCGGACAGCAAGAACTCCCTAGGACCTACATGAATGGGGGCTTTGTGCAATCCTGGGCCCATCTTGGTCACAATATGGTTTTCAGCACTTGGCGATGCTCTTCTATTAACAAGATTCGAAATCCTGCACAGACAATCTCAAGCCTATTACCTCCGACTCATTATATATTCATGCCTACAAATATTATGCTACTACAGGCAGGCAGCCCATAATAGATAAATTAGCTAAGAAGAGGTTTTTCAGCCCGTAGACGCCCGTCAAAACATACCAAGCCCAGAAGAATTATCCATTAGTCAGGTTCCCGTGCAAATGCTGCGTCGTTTACTAGGCTATAGTTTCCTCGAGGGGGTGCCACTCCTCAAGTAGGAATAGAGAGTTGACCGCAAGGTCCCCAGTCTTGCAGGTACCCCGAAAGGGTCGAGGCAGCCCTTTGCAGAGCCCGTTGTCCATAGACCTGGATCTTACGCCCTGCCGCAGTTGTCCTCCTGAAGAGGATCCTCCCGCGATGATGTTCTGCATCACCATGCACTTTAACCCATTACTGGGAGAAGGTTTGTAACTCCTGGGACTGTGGATATATATATATATATATATATATATATATATATATATATATATATATATATATATATATATATATATATATATATATATATATATATATATATATATATATATATATATATATATATATATATATATATATATATATATATATATATATACAAATATATATATATATATATATATATATATATATATATATATATACAAATATATATATATATATATATATATATATATATATATATATATATATATATAGATATATATATATATATATATATATATATATATATATATATATATATATATATATATATATATATATATATATATATATATATTATATATAGATATATATATATATATATATATATATATATATATATATATATATATATATATATATATATATATATATATATATATATATATATATATATATATATATATATATATATATATATATATATATATATATATATAATATATATATATATATATATATATATATATATATATATATATATATATATATATATATATATATATATATATATATATATATATATATATATATATATATATACAAATATATATATATATAAAAATATATATATATATATACAAATATATATATATACAAATATATATATATAAATATATATATATATATATATATATACAAATATATATATATATACAAATATATATATACAAATATATATATATATATATATATATATATATATATATATATATATATATATATATATATATATATATATATATATATATATATATATATATACATATACATATATATATATATATATATATATATATATATATATATATATATATATATATATATATATATATAGAATATATATATATATATATATATATTTATAGGGTGGTTCTATAAGGTACCACATCGTCCGGATATTGATAAGCTATATATATCACATTTCCAGTAAGTAGAAATAGTCGTTAGTTCATTAACATTATTTCTGTTATTCCGTATTCCTTGCTTATATTCTTAACATTTATTTCCTGTATTTGCATGTTATTTCTGCTCAACATTCTTAGACGTTAAAGAGTTAAATGCTTATGCAGCGTTGTCTTTCGCTGCGAAAGTTCTGCATTGTGCTGCTGCGCATGTGGCACAGATCATACTTATACCAGTATGAATTTTCAATGCTTCAATGTGAGAGAGGCTTTACACCTTCGAGCTACAGTAATTTGCCTTTTTATTTTTGATCTGTATAGTAATTTATCAAGCCGCTTAAAATACTAGCAGAGAGGAGGGTAATTTCAAGCTAAATAGATAAACTGAGCAATTCTAAAACACTGTATGATTATTTATTTTAAAATCCTTGCTAATATTGCTTTTTTTTAGGTTTTAATAGAAACAATAGCTGAAATGGGGAGCACAAGTTCGTTGGTCTGCTTGTAATATCTACTCTACACAGGTAAATATGCCTAATGTGTAAGGGTTACAAGTCAATATGATGTGACGTGTATTGCAGAAAAGCCACAGCGCCATGGAAACGATTGAAACGATAGCAACAGTTAACCAGAAAAGATTATCGTCATGGCCAAATTTGTATACAACCCAGTCTATAATATCAAAAACTTTCAATTTGCTCTATTCCCACCCTAATAAAATTCTCCAGCTTCCTAATTGAATCATAATATTCACTCCTAATCACATTTGTCAGCTACTGCTCATCATATTCACATGCCCAAGCATATTGCCTCTTAAACCCTTCAATGTTTCCCACTCACACATCGAGCAGGGATATTTAGTCCATCGGGTTTTGGTCTGCTTTATACTTGTTTTGTCTACCATCGTTAAATTATCTTAGTGATTTCTTTGATGCTTTCAGTTAAAAATCTAAATTGTCTGCGTCAAGGTTAGTTTAAATACTGTAATTTCCTTATGTGTTTATCCTTATGTATTTACCGTATCGATTTAGTATTACGGGAATAGTAAATCGGTTTCATGTCAGGGACGCCACTTTGTCCCTGTCGTTTTTTTTTTTAAGGGACACAACTTTTTTAAGGGACACAATTTTTAAAATTGTAAAGGGACCCTGTGAATTTTTTAAGGGACACAATTTTAGAATTTTTAAAATTTTAAAGGGACCCCGCGAATTTTTTAAGGGACACAATTTTACAATTTTTAAAATTGTAAAGGACCCTTCGCGAATTCTATGGGTAAAACTGTGACCCTCATACATAGCTCTAGTGAGCATGCGCATCGGTTTTACAATTTTGATAGTGGCTAGTTTGTTGCTGTTGATTTGTTCTTATCTTGTGCCTCTTTTTCCATGTTGTTATTTTTTTTCTCCTTCTTGTTACTCCACATTGTGTTGTACTATTTTATTTTTGTACTGCTTGTGGGTTTTAAATTATTAAATATAAATAAATAAATGTCACACGCTCTCATTTATTCACCCACACATTGGGTATGATTATGGAAACGTTTATATCAAATTAAAAACAAGATATAATTTCTATTGTATCTGATTTTAATCTAATCTAAATCTTGATTCAATTAGATCTCAATCTAAAAATTAGGAATTTAACAAGAACAGGTTTCATTTGCCGGGAAATGAGCGACGCATTCGTCGAAACTAAAAGACTAGTCGTCGCAAATTGTGCGTACTTAAAACTCAGTCTGATTCGTCAACAATTAGGAGCAGATATACCCCATCAGGGATAACAGGGGATAATTCAAAA
Source organism: Artemia sinica (assembly GCA_027921565.1). Lineage (NCBI taxonomy): Eukaryota > Metazoa > Arthropoda > Branchiopoda > Anostraca > Artemiidae > Artemia > Artemia sinica. Next base: position 35,188,611 of record CM051272.1, read on the forward strand.
GTTTAAAATGACATCGTGTAAGGTTTTAAATGAAGCATTTAAACTTTAGTACAAAAATCAAGGAGCTACCCGGAAATTTTTTCAAGCAAATTTCACTTCCTATTACTGTAGTTGTAACTTCCGATTTTGCAACGTTTTATTGACGATACCACTAGGTATTTGAGGTTACCCTCAGAAAGGGATGCTTGCCCCTAAACTTCGTAGGATTAGATGTAATATCTGAATCATTGAAAAGTTTTGTGGAAAGAATGTTTTATTCAATACGTTTAATAATTTTTTAACTTGCAAAGATTCGCTTGTCAAATGACAATGTTAGGTTGATTTAAAGTTTCAGTGCTTGTGAACGTTTCCAATCTCCTCTTTTGTATATGATATGTTTCTTTTCCGTTTATATTCTAAATGAGTGATATTGGCGTTTTGTGTCATTTTATGACAGGACTGCTGGTATTTGAAATTTCCCCTTAGGTTTTCCCGTGGGGGGGGGGGGGTGCACATTCCCTAAATTCATCTTCCTATTTTATCGTATGTGGATTTTCATGTATTTTTTGTCTAATGCTTGATTTCTTAGATGTGAACTTGTAAAACTCACAGCGGCGTCAATTGGGAGGAGGGGCATGTGCCACCCCAAAAAAAATTGAAGAAAAACGACAGATTTCCCTCCCCTCTCTATATTTTGAAAAATATATCCCCCCTTCCCCTAAATTTTCATGGATTGAAGCCACTGAAGATTGACCCCACTGAAAATAACCGAAAAAGCTCTAATTTTGATAAAAAAAAAAAGTTCTTTCTAAGTAACCACAAATTGGCGGTTATATTTCCACAATTTATAGGACATTACAATCATATTTCCACAAAACTTCAGCCCAACAATTTTTAGCTTATTTCCTCAACTGTGAAAGTAGTTGCCTCTTCTGCATACATAATTTCAGACTTGCTGCATTTTCAAAGCCCAAATTTTAGCTTAAGTTAAATACCAAGAACAGTGAAAATGAAGTCTGATTGTTTGGACTGGTTAAGTAAAAACTCACACAACCATAAATAATTTTTAAAAATAGGAAAAAAATCACGAATTCAGTTTTTAGTGAAAAACCACCATGTGTAGTTTTTGGTAGTATCGGGAGCAAAAAAAACCCTGATGCAGAATATCTCGAATTTGGGAGTCCCATATTCCTTTTTCTTTTCAAACGACCTTGTGAAAAAAACTAGATGCAAATATGACAGAAATTTTTCTGTAAAATAATGGTTTTTTTAATTAAAAACGTATGAAAAGCTATTTTGAAGGCTTATCAGTACAAGGAAAAAATGTAAGTGTGAATACAGGCTTTATCTTATCAGAACATCTATAAAAACAATCAATTTTAAAACTTATCAAATTTAAATTTCATATTAGTCAATACTTTTTTCAATGTCTTAAAAAGCAAAACATGAAGTAAACAAAAGGCAATAGTTATTATAGTTTGTTGTTTTTTTCTATTTTCCTGAAGCATTTTTTTGAAGCTTTACTGGTAGGTATAGAGTCCAATGCAGTGTTTTATCTTATCATTAATATTAAACAATTGCTTGGCAACATGCATGAATCTATTAATATTACTCGAAAGCTCTTGAAATATGTTTCTATTATTCGACTTTGTCCTAATTCTTGTTTTGTTTCAATTCCTCCAAATTTTGGGAACTTTAGCCTGTTCTTAACGGAAATGTATAAAATTATCTTTTTTTTTTTTTTCTTTTTTTTTTTTTTTTTTTTTTTTTTGGAGCTTTTTCCAGGAACTAGCTGTTCTTAACGAAATGTAAAAATTATGCGTAATAGAATTGAAAACGTAATGCTAAGAACAGATTTGCTGTACAAAAAATAGGAAAACAGAGGTTAAACCTACCCCGTGAGTATATTAGAAGGTGCTTGTTGTGACAAAAAAAAAATAATAAAAAATTTATTTTTCAAAAAAGACAGATTATAAGTAGAGCTGGAAAGTTTTAATAGTAAAATAAAATTGTAATGAAGAAAAGATTGTTTTCTGTTCTAAGATTTATTCATCATAAAAAACATATACAATATTACATTTTACTATTCCTCCAAAGGCTCATTGGCCTGTAAAGAAGGGGAAAACAAACGATTCACTTACTCAGAGAAGAATTAACAAGACAAAAATTTAAATAATCACTAGAAGAGCAAAAAGGGGAAGAAAAGAAAATATAAATAAAATAAAAACTATGGAAAACAAAAATTAAATAGACTAAATAGACTAAATGAATTAAGTAGATTAAATAAACTGTATTTGTAAAACTTCGCAATTTTGTTGCCTATCAGTGTAATAGAATTAGTGTTTATTTGTGTGTAAGTGAAGGCCATTTAAGGCTCATTGGTAAAGAATTCATCATTTTTAATTCAGTTTGTTTAATTTATTGCCTATATTCAGTCGAAACTATAATTTATTTATCCAAAGGTCTACACAGCCATAGCTGTGTTGTATAAAATGAGGATTTTCAATGTAGGGAAGGGGGGGGGGGGAGTATGAAAATCGGTGAGGTCTTTGCAGGGGCACTACTTCTAGGATTTCTTTGGATGTATCTTAGGGTACTGTCTCCTTTACGTGCTTCAACACACAGGTACGAGTTCACCTTCCATAAGTTTTAAGGCTGTTGGCGCCATTTTCAGAAGAAGCATGTCTAGCCTTCACTGCTGATTTTTTGAAAAAAATCAGTTAGTCATCAACTGCATTACTTTTTAAATTATGCCTAATATAGCCTAAACGTGTTAATACCAATTGTTTTTGTTTCAAGATTTTTCTTCTTTTTTTTAGAATGAAGTTGCTGCCGCTTTGGCTGAAGCAGGTAAACTTTGGTTTTATCTATAAACATCTTTTTTGTATGTTAATATTTATTATGCCGTAGCTGGTGTGCATGTGTATAATTTCTTGTGTGCACAAATTCGTATGCGTGATTGTACGTACATTACACTCCGGCTTTTTTTTCTTGAATGCCAACTCAAAATAGACTACGTTTTCAAAATTTTTAATTGTTGTGAGTACTTGTCCAGAGTAATGCGTTAATTTTCCTTCGCTTTTAGTCTTACAACCTATTTTTCTTTCTTCATTTAGCTCTTGCTTAGTCTTATACTTGGTCTTCCTGCTCCTGGAGTCACATTCGCAGCAAGAGTGTCCCACCACAATCACTCCTACTAAACCTGAAAAAGAACTGCCTCCATCAAATTCCTCACCAACTTCGCTTCTTTCTCTAGCGACCTACCAAGGGTTGTTTTTTTGTCATTTTGAAGACGTTACCTTAGACCTTTGATTCTCCTGTGCCTCCGAAGGCACCCAGGGCATCGACGAAGAGACGCCAGTCGTCCCTCAAATGGGCTGCTGCCATAATGTCTACTCAATGGGGTTGTATGGACGTATTTGCGTTGAGAAGGTCCCTCTGGTATGTTTGGCGTAGTGTGTTCTTTGTTTTTTCCCCTTCGTCGCGTTCCCGTTGATTGCCACTGGAGGATGTACTTTGGTGTTTGGTCATCTTCGTGTCCTTATCATGTGGATGACTAAGGGTTGCCCAGCAATTTGACGTTGTGTGGTCCGAGACGTGTTGTCCCAGTTTATATTGAGAATTCTTCGCAGACAATTGTTCTCAAAGGCTTGGAGTCTCTTCTCTTGCTGCTGATTGAATTTCCAGCTTTCGCTTCAATACAGCATAATAGGGAGGATATTACTGTTGAAGACTCGAAGTTTTAGCCGGTTTGAGAACTTCTATTTTGGAAATGATTTTCCATTTGATACCAAATGATTTTCCATTTGATATCATTTAATTTGATATCAAATATTTTCTTTTAAATATTTTAATTTTCATTTGAAGAGACTAGTTTTTAAATAATCATTTAATAATAGAAAGTCGTAAACGCTGAAAAATATGCATTACGTAGCTAATCCGTGTTGCAGCTTATGAGCTTCTTTTATTGTTATTTTTGCTAATTTATTGGAATTTATCGAATGTATTTAAGCTTGAGAAACTGAGGATTAAGATTTGACAAAAAATTAATTGTAGAAATGGAATCCGGAAAATGGACCTGACTTCATTTATCGATACTATAATAAATATCCAAGGGAATGACCCTTAGATGGTTATGCAGCTTCAAGGAGAAACAATCAAAAACCAATGCACCTTCCAGAGAATAACAAAGGGCAGATTGTGCCTTGGCTATTATTAGTTAATAAATACAAACATCAAACAAATAAGATAGTACCACGTATTAAATAATACTTATTATTTCTCCATTGTATTAAAATAGTGGCAACTAATAAAAAATAATAGACTGTTATAAATCACCTAATAATTGCTAAAAAACAAAGTAGACTGCTAAGAAGAAGACTGTAGATTTTAAAGAAGTGGAACAGCAATAGGTTGTTGCTGGGGCTCGTCAGAAAGACATCAACAGCATATTTTGATTTCGGGGTTTTTAGTAGGTGTAGCAACATATGTTATTGTCAATTTCAATATTATTTTTGCATAGGGAACTAATTTCTACTATAACTGTAAGCACTTTTAACCTCCCCCTCCCACCGTGGAAATAAGGGCTGGATATATAATTTTAGATTTTATGGGTTTGGGCAAGACACTTTAGTGGAATGCGCATAATGAATTAGGATTCGGCCATAGGACAAGACCTTTAAACAGGCTTGGGAATGGGTTGTTTTCATTGAAAACTGCCTTTGGTATTTTCATTAAAAAATCAAAAGGAATGACAAATTTTCCCATAAATTTTGTTGTGTGGGAACAATATTTTGCCAACCCCCCCCCCCCGCCCGAATTTTCACGAATTGACGCCACTGACCTATAAACATTTTTAAAAGCGGCAGGGAAAGGAGCCCATTCAGTTTCTCTTTTGGTTTGGGTGTTGAATGCAAGGTATGAATGATTAATTAATTTCATACCCATCTTTGTTCAAAGCAACAGCAAGTGGAGTACATATACATTGAAGTTAATTACGATTTCCGATCAGAATTTGAGGTATGAAGCATTTACTCTTTAATATGTTTTGCATGCGCTAGATCACGGTGAAAATATGCCAAGCGTTGTGAGAACTGCGCCAAGCATGGCAGAAATGTGTGGCATACTGCGCACTCAGTGATGTACAACAGGTGACGGAAAGTGGGTGACCCCCTACCTCAGCCTCTTATGTAGTGGGCCGAAGAGGAATTGGTAATTAGATTGAGAGAAACTGAGATTAAACCTACTTGTTTTTTTGAACATGCGGATACTTTGACTACCAGCTATTGAAGGTTTCTTCAAGGGTAGAAAGGTTGAGATGGTTAGGGCACGTTCTGCGGTTAGTTTAGGGCACCTCCCCCCATCCCCACCTTTTTTGATGCTGGAAATTTCTCGGGTTGTTGAATAATTATCACAAATCCAAGTACTAATTACTGAGTTATTTCTACATTGTTCAGCTTTCCAGTCAAGAAAACAAACACAAATCTTGGTTGCTACAAATCCATAGTTAGGCTTGTTCTACTTTGTTTGTGCAGAAATAACTTGGCAAAGAGTACTTGAATTGGGGTAATCATTCATCGCCTTTCGAAATTTTGAGCCTCAAAAGGCGGGGGGGGGGGGGGGTGAGAAGTATCCGATTTTGCTTACCCTTGAAGAAAACCTTCAATAGCTGTATTAAAAAATATCCGCTTGTTTATAAGAAGAAGTAAGCTTAATCTCAGTTTCTCTTCATCTAATTACAACATCCTCTTTGGCGACTATACAAGAGGCTGAGGTAAGGGGTCACCAAATTCCGTCACCTGTTGTACATCACTGAGTGCGCAGTATGCCACACATTTCTGCAATGCTTGGCTCAGTTCTCTCACAACGCTTGGCACTAACACTTGGCAAAAGTCACCTAGCGCACTCTATTTCTGAGACTATGTACTCCATTTGCTGTTGTTTTGTTTTTTGTTGATTTTTCATTTTTGTTGTGTTGTTTGATTTTATTCTATAGTCCCCCTTGTCTTACTGTTTGATAAATTTACTCCTCCACCCTCGAACTATATTGCTGCGAGCTTGTCTGTATGTAAATAACACATTTAATTGATAGGAAATGTAAATTTGGTTATCTGTTTCAGCATGATTAAAAAATCATGGTGAAATCTCTTATATATGCTCTTGTTTTGATTTATAGGGCTATCAATTAAGCGAAGAAAGCTGTTATCATTGAAACTAAAAGAGCATCTTTTAATGCTTGTTGCATTGTAAACTTCAGAGGGGAAAAGACTAACATGAGAGTCTGGAGGCTTAGCAAATATAGTGTGCGGGTTTTTTGAAAATGGTGTAACTTATAGCCACTACTTTTTTCAGAGTGGGACCATTCAAAAAAAAAAAAAAAAAAATTAAAGTGCTTGTATTTAGTTCCCAAATTTTTTTTACACGCGAAGAAAAATCCTCATAAAACTAAAGTTATAAAACTGATGTTATCTTAATATTTTTGGTGCAAATGGTGCATCAACATTGCTGTTCTGCTTTTCATTTGTGACGCTCTTACTGACGTGTGCATACTAATTGTGTATACTAACGTGGTTTAAACGAGAATATAACTGACCGTCTCCTGAATACTAGGATGGTACTGTGATTAGGTGCTTTCAATGGCCCTGGTAACATTTATGGATAATAACATCCAGCTAAGCAGTTTAGCATCGACTCAACATATACCTTTTTTAATGTAAATTTTGCAAGTTGGTTGTAATAAGATGCTCTTGTTTTCTTTTTTCTTATATAGAACCAGCACAATCAAGTATGGTGAAACTTAGTCTATCGTACAGTATATAAAAAGCATAAAAATATAAACAAACTCAAACGGGAAACTCAGAAAGGTCAGTAGATTAAAATCAACACTAAAAACTACGAAATGTTTAAAAACAATATAAACTTAAAGTGAGTCAAATAAAAAATAGTTGTCAAAGATAAAAAAAAAAAAAAAATAGGAGAGAGTGTAGATTTAGAATGTTGAAACCCATTTAATGGGAGTTATATATTAATCCTGAAAACAAAAAAAACGGAATAAAAGTTCTTATACCTTTTAGTTTTCCAGTAAGCTCTAGTAATTAGTGACCTTGCTAAGGATGGGATGGGTGGAAGTATTTTCTAGGTCAGAAATTTAATTAGAGCCTTTCCGCCAAAGCTGATACAAAGGTGCCCTTGCTTGTCATATATGGTAACCAAACCTGTCTTCTTGAAAAGATGAGGGTATGGCATTCGTGCTTTTAAAGGAAATCTTTAGATTGTTTGACACTGAACTGGTTGGCTGGCTGTCATATTAGCTGATTATCTAATGTTAACCCAGCGGCAGTTCCACCTGCATAGTATGGGACACGTCATGGGTTCTAGTCCACAGACGATATATTTAACATAGTAAACGTCTATTCTTGTTATTAAGGTCGCTGTCCTTATTGTATATATTCAATCCTCAGTTATGCTTACCGAATTTATAGCGCTGGTTTCATATATGGAAATCTATCTTTCTTTTAAAATTTCTGTACGTTAAAATTCTTTCAAGTTGTCGATCAGTTACGTCTGAGAGTCCACTTGATCTCTTTTCTGATTTGTCCCGATTCCAACACGGTGAACATGGACATTTTCCTACTAAAAAAGTAATTTCGAACTATGATTTCTTTCAGCTACATTTTTGTGCTTAACCTGTTTTGATTTCGGAAAGCTGATCTGCCTGTTTTTTTAGTTAGTTTTTTTTTCAATTTTGGTGAGCCGGTTAATTGAAAAAACTCTGAGTCTCCAGGCACTTAATTTTACTATACGCAATTTGTTTCCTGCTTGGAAACAGACTAGTATTTTGTATTGATTGCCCTTTGGTACTGGAAATAGAAAATTTGAATCAATTATTTTGAAATTCTAGCTTCTAATACTATAGTTTAAACACACAGAAGCAGTACTTGTAGGCACAGTACATTTTTTTTTTTCCAAATATACTTAACTATAACAAAAAAAATGTATATATTTTCAGGATGTTCAGGCTAAATACCTGGAGATTTACATCTATGTTTAGTGACTTTTCGATTCACTTTCGTTTTTGACTCGTTGTGATCCTCGTTGTCGCAAGTCTTCTAACCACATATTTCTTCTTTTTTTTTGTTATCATTACTTCAGATATTATTTTTTTTCAATGCCCTTTGCTTTCGCTGCTTGGATTGGTCGTGTTGTACATTTCATGGTCCGAGTTGTCCATTTTAGTCATTGGGAATTTGTATTTTTCGGGTCGTCCTCTTAGTCTTGTCAGGTTTGTATGTTTATTCTAGTTTAATTTGTTGAAGTTGACGTGCCAGACTAATAAACTTTCCGAATATTCCAAGGGTTTTAGGATTTTTGTTTGCAATTGATATTTAGAATCAGTTTTATTTTTAGTCTCTATATAAAATAACTTTATTTTTTGTCTTCATTTATAAGAATTCTTACACGAGAATCTTCTCAAGAGGAGTCAGATAGCCATGTGAGGTCATTTATATGAAAAAATGTGTTTCAATATTTAGGTTCTGCATGAATTTTTTCAAAATCGTGACCAATCTAATCCCAGGTTGGCAATTCAAAAAAATCCCAGGTTGGCAATTAAAAAAAAAAAAATATTGAGGTGTTTCAAGAAAAAAATCTATGTATATGTACACAGCTGCTCGTTAAAAGAGAGTAGATAGATGTACATATGCCCATGGGCGTAGGCAGCATTAGGCAGCATATTGTCTAGGGCGGGGGGGCAGTCGATAGTGTGATGGAGTTTTATCAACTGCTTTTTCCAAACCGTCTGCTTTTTCAGCCATATCTAATGTAAATTTGAAGGTCTAGGGGGGGGGGGGCAGATGCCCCCCCTGCCCCTCCCTACGCCCATGCATATGCCTCACCTGCAGCCAATCAGCGAGTCGGATACATATCCTTTCTCAGCCAATCAGAGGGCTTGTTACATATGATTTCCCCGTTACATAACAATTCGCCCTTGAGATTTCGTATATAACGGACATGCAATGTGATTAAATTATCAGAAAGTATTGTGACACAATTGAAACAACAATGGATAAATTTGATGAGTTAGAAGCCATGTCAACTTCAATTTGCAATGTAAGTACATTTTTATTTTCAATAAAATTGTTTTCCGTGGTTACCCTCCAGTATATTCAGGTAAATCCCCCCCCCATACAATACAAACATCACTTTACAATCTTTATACTCGATGGAAAACGTAAATATATTCTTTTTACCCTCAAAACCTAACCCCCCCCCCTCACTGTTTTACAACCAAATTCTCGCAAATGGAATATATTATCTTTTCGTTAAATCCCTGTTTTTTATTTTCAAATAAAATTATTTTCCTTGCTCACCCTCTTGTATATTCAGGTAAATCCCCCCCCCCCATACAATACAAACATCACTATACAATCTTTATACTCGATGGAAAACGTAAATATATTCTTTTTACCCTCGAAACCTAACCCCCCCCCCCCCTCACTGTTTTACAACCAAATTCTCGCAAATGGAAATAATAATCTTTTCGTTAAATTTTAGCCTTTCTCTATTGTGATTTAAAGTGTCTACTGACTTCTGTCAATTTTTAATGAAAATGCCGCTCTGTTTTGACACAATCTCCAGTGCGAGGTTAAAATTAGCTATCACCCCTTTTCCCTCTGTGTTTACGAACGCAGCGGCCAAAGTCAAAGGAACTGCTCTTCCGTCAAAATTAAAACACTATGATGCAATAATTAAGCACAGACGTAATGCTCTATTTTGGAGAAGTGAAACAGATTATTTTCAAATTAAGGTCTAACAATATATTTAGGACATTATGTAAAAGGGGGGAGAGGGGGCAATGTCTCGCTTCTAACAGCTTCGTTGTAAGTAAATTATGTAAAAGGGAGGGGGCAATGTCTCAATTCTACCGCCATCATTGTAAAATGAAAACAACTGTGCAGGGCTAGAAAAGTCTTTGGGAGAAATGAAGCTTATATTATGTGTAAATTGAAATAGCATGTTTTAGTAAATTTAGTCTAAGGACTGGTAGGTCTATTACCTAAAAAGTTGAAAGTTAACGATGTCAGAAACAAACTGGTTGGGACTGCATGAAGCTTATATTATGTGTAAATTGAATAGCAATTTTAACCTATGTTTGCAAATTTAGGTCTATAGGCCGCTGGGTTAACGATCTAATTTAAAGCCTATAGACTGGAACATTTAATATTTTTCTAAATGGTAAAAATAGAAACAGTGATTCCTATCCTATGGCTATAGACTACTGATTGTCTAATAAAAACGTTTGATTTCTAAGCCTAATATATTTCTCGCGAAATTTTTACTTTTTGCTTTACTGAAAAGAGATAAATGCTTTTCTAAACAAAATTATATGGATGATGATACTAACTTTCTTTCTGTAAAAAAGGGGCAAATTATTTTGATACTAATTTTTTTCTCTTCTTTTAAGGCAAATTATGAAGAATGCGTGCCCCCTCCTTCCAAGAGAACAAGAGAGGGTGAGGCAGCCCCAATACAGTCCGGTCAAAAACCGAAAAGACAATGGGCCATAAGGACGGTGAACCCTGCTGGCTCATCTATGCAATCCCATAACATCGCAGTCCAATCTGCACAAGAACATAGCGACGGCCGACGCCGCCCCGTCCGCCCTCCAACACACACTACCTGGACCATCCGGCTCCCAAGTGCAACCAGGATTTGCAAATGTGAGTATTTTTTCCTCAAACTATCTTATATAAATACATATCTATTTCTTCCAATGTTTTTTTTCTTTTCACTATTTTTCAACATTGTGTAAAAGTGTATCTCAGCGGGATATTAAACCCTCATCACCCCAACCATTGTTTTCTCTGCTCCCCCCCTCCCTCGGAGATATCTAAATATAATGTAATTTTTGCAAAGAAACCGCTCCTCTTTTTTCTAATCTTTACTATTTTCTCTGTTGCTATTGCTTCGATATCTCATAAGCGAATAGTTTTAGGTACCTTTGAAACTCTGTGAATGCTATTCTTCACATAGTTTTAAGAGAGAGATTATTCCATTTTATCCATCTATTGCATATATCAGCGTTCTAATTTACACTGAATGTTTTAAAATAGCTTTCAATCTTGCCAAGATTCTAGTGAGGGGAAACCAGGCTAACGGTTCCGGCATTTTCCTCGTCTGAAGTTCATCTTTGGAAATCAGAAAACTCGCGCGCGATAGGTTACAATAATTAAACTCATGAGTTCACTGAATCTGTGTGGAATTAGAGAAAAAATAGCGACTTATGCAGTCTAAGCGAATATTTCAACTTTTGACGGGCATTATGTAAATGCGGGTCGGGAAGCGCTGTGGGAAGCACCGCGGGAAGCGCTGCGGGCCCAAGAAGCACCGCAGGGAAGCGCCGCGGGCCCGAGAAGCGCCGCAGGGTGCGCTGCGGGCCCGAAAAGTGCCGCAGGATGCGCCGCGGGCCCGAAAAGCGCCGCAAAAAAAGTAGGGTTGATTTGAAAACTTTGAAAATAACCTATTTTTTGAACAAATTGCCGCCTTCTGTGTAAAGCGATGTTTTAGATTGTAAATATCTTAAGTTGGAAATTGTCTGCTTTCAGTTGAATTAACCAAATGCTATTAAGCGTATTAAGCAATAATAATTCAAATTTAAAAAACAGTAGGACTGATTTGAACACTTTGAAAATAAGCTATTTTTCATTTATAGGTTGGAGCATTGGTCCCATATTCGCCAAAATCATCGAGTGAAGGAGAGGAAGAACTCATTGAAGGGACAATGGAGTTTCAGGACAATTCAGCTATCAATGACTGGCATGGTATCATTAACTCTGATGTAATACCTTTTAATATTGATGCTTTTCTATGTAATTATTTCAATGTAGAACCTAGCACAGTTGAGCAAGGTAATGTTCCTGAGGCGGACTTGCCTTTGCTAAGTCCAAATACCCTACAAATTTTAGAGGATTTTACAGGGAACCCTCCTCCCACTGATTACCTACTTCCACTTCAAACAACTGAAGTGGAGCACAGCCCAAATATTGTTGAACAACTTGGGGGAGGGGGTAATATACAAGAGGGGGGGTACGACTTTTCAAGACTTTCAATTATCCAATACAATTTTAAATAATATAGTTGTTTTCACTGCGACTTTTGGGATCCCTTTAATTCACTTATGGGGGGAAATTTTGTTTTTGATCCTGTAGAAATTGTGCATGCTTATGTAGATAAAATTCGTGCACTACTGGAGAAGCAAATTCAGTTGTGGGGAGGTAGCGATTCATTAAGGTTTCTATTGTTTTAAAGGTTTTTTTATTTAAATGAGGGGAAAAGTGAAGTTTATTATCATTATATACATTCCGAGATGCGCGTAATTTATCCGAATTTAGAAAATTTTGAGGGTGTTTTTTCCGAGTGGGTAGGGCAAATTATTGCGCATCTCGAGAACTATAACGAAAATGGGAGCGGGTCTGTAGTCAGTTTTATTTATTGAAAATTTAAGCGTAAATATATGTAAATTTAAGAAAGATTTTATTTTAAGAGGGGGGACAGGTGGGGCTGAAAGGGATACAGTTTTAAATTATAATGCAGATCTAGTAGGTTGTCAAGGTGTCCAGAAGATCTGTTTTGAAACAGATCAAAAAATGTTTCAAGCATGCTTTCCTCATATCAGCATTCGAACCTCTAGCACGTGACGCTACCAAGAAGAATTTAGATCACTGGGCTGTACATGGGAAGGACGGGTCCGATTTTCCCATTGTAGATTTCTCTTGCTTAGAAGGAAAATACCCAGTAACGCTACGATCTATTGATATTTTTGAAAGGGCTAATGCCCATTTAAATATCGGCGTTACTGTGGTTCAGTATGAAACTGAATTTGAAGATGGGGCTCGTTCTAAAAAGAAGGGGGTGGTTTTCCCAGTAAGGGGCCCGTCAGTTGATTTGGTTAAACACTGGGTTTGGTTGTTATACACACCACCTAGTCAACCGAGTGCAATTGGTCATTTTAACCCTATCACTGACATTAGTAGAGTTCTGAGGGAGGGTAAGCATAGGGGGGAATGTTTCTACTGTCCCACATGCCTCTCTAGATTCCGTAGTGATATAAAACTACGGGATCATATGAAGCATTGTAGACAGCATGGCTACCAGACAGTGGAAACGGTTTCAGGGGATAGGGCTATTCTACGCTTTAAAAATTTCCAAAACACCCTTCTCCAGTGCAACAAAATATCTTTAGACTGTGAAGCTAAGCTGGTGGAGGTGAACGATCCCCAATATCCAAACCGAATCAAAGAACACCAGGCCATTGCAGTGTCCCTACGCTCATGCGCAAAGAGACAGTTCTAACAACATGCGGTTGTTAGAAATAGTTGAGACATTGGATGAGAACGAGTGCATGGTCAAGGCACTGACTAAACTAATTGGCACGGCTAATGGCGCTATTTCTCGTTTGAGAAATACGCATTACCCAATGGTGCTGTCTGCAGAGGATCGTCTCGCGATTAAAAATCAAAAAAAATATGTTGGGTTGTTTGTAAGGGGGAGTTTGTAGAGGAGGATAAGGGGACTAAAGGGAAAAGAGGCGGTGGGAGGGGAAAGTCAGAGACCATGATCACTTGTGGCAGGAAATATCCTCGGGGGGTAGCAATTTTAGGGGGGTAGCGCATCAATCGTGTAATTTAAATGTTAGCCAACAGTTTTTTATCCCTGTTTTTTATCCACAACTCTAATTATGACTTAAAATTTATTTTACCGGCACTGGCACGTATACACAGGGAGGGAGGGGGAGTAGACAGTCCATGGGTAAATAATTCATTTACCTATAACATTATCCCCAAATCGGCCGAGAAGTTGTTTGCTTCTCGAACTGAAATGGCAGGTAGTGGATAATGGACTTACGTGCTGGAATAAAATCAGGTTTTTAGATTCCTTTAGTTTTTTTTCCCAAGGCATTGAGTCAATTGATTCAAGTACAGAAAAGCGACAATTTTGATAGCTTTCCCTTGCTTAAACAGCACTTTCCAGACAGTGAAATGTATGATCTGTTGACCTGCAAAGGTATATACGCATATGATTATTACTGTTCTGGCGCTCGCTTAAGCGAGGTGAAACTACCTCCAATTGAAGCTTTTTACAATTCACTGACCAACAGTGAATGCACAGCCGAGGAGTATGAGTTTGCCAAGAAGGTGTGGTCCAAGGGGAATTGTAAAAATGGGTGGGATTATTGTAGACTGTACTTGGCCAGTGACGTTCTAACTCTGTTGGATATAGTCTGTAAGAATACAGACCAAATCTATTCAGAGTTCGGGTTAGATATAGGCTATTATTTTTCTACACCCCATTTAGTGATGGATTTAATTTTAAAAATTAGTAGGGAGGAAATAGGCCTAATCACAGATGTAGATCAGCACCTTTTTGTAGAGCGTTCAATGAGGGGAGGGTATGTTTTTTCACGGGGACCGCGTCTTATCAACCGATCCGAGCGGACAAAGCACCGGTGTGAAGTCAAATGCAGTGTTCTTGGACATGAAACTCATTGTACATCTCGGCAATGTCCCACTACTCTTTGCCGTGTGGGGAACTATAAATGGCTTGAGAATCCTTGTGAGTTCCCCGACATTAACACCGTCGAGGACAATGGGCCACAAGGATGGTTCTTTGAAATTGATGGTCACATTCCGCTGGCGCTTCACGACTCAGTCAAAGATTTTGTTTTTCCCTGTATCAATCGACCATTGACCAGGGACTCGCTGAGCCCCTACAATCGATCATTGGTTGAGGATATGGGGATGCATTGGACTCCCTCCAAACAGAAACTGATTGCTGATTTGGACCCTAAGGAGAATATCGTTGTTCACCATGTGCTTTGCCGCGGGCCCCTGGGCGGCCCGCGGCCGCCCAGGGGGGGAGGGGGGGTCCCGCCCGCGGCCGGCCGGCCTTCGGCCCCGCGGCCCTGGGGGGGGGATCCCACCTTTAAATTCACTGTAATGTTCAACTGTGCTATCCCGTGATTTTCAAGTGTTTTCTGTTTTTTTTTGTTGTATAGAAAAGTGTTTTTTTTTTTGTACAGAAAAGTGTTTAAAGACAAAGTGCTGTTGATGGACAAAAGTGTTGTACAGAAAAGTGTTTTTTTTTAAAGACAATAAGTGTTGCTCTTCATGGACAAAAGTGTTTTTTTATTTATATTGTACATAAAGTGTTATCATTGCAGTTCATGTTGAACAAATAGAGTTTTCATGTTGACCATGAAATTTTGTCAACTGTTCTTGTTGAACAAGTGTTATTCTTTATCGTTGCAGTTCACGTTGAACAAATATTTGTTTTCATATTGCCTCAAATAAATGCTGCCATGAAATATTGTTTTTTGTTGTTGTTCTTGAATAGATAGATCTATGGGGAAAATTATTGCTACTTATTCATTGGACACGTATGATTTACAGTTAGTTGTAGTCCGACTGTTGTCAACAGCATGTATCAATTTAAAACACCCTTCAGATCGTTTCTTGTGTGGTCCCTCAATGTCGGGGAAAACAACACTCTTAGCTAAAATAATTCAAAATTGCGATAAAATGTTTTTTGGAAAAGCCGAAAAAAATATACTATTGCTATAGTATTTGGCAGGAGTCCTATGATAAAATAAAAGCTATTGCCACAACCATACCAATACAATTCATACGGGGACTTGATGTTTTCAATAGTATTGAATCGAACTCGTGGTTGATTATTGATGATTTGGTTGAATCCATTGAACAGTTCTCACAGGAAATGCTACAACTGTTCACCGTTCGCTCCCACCATGAACACATTTCCATAACCCTAGTTCTACACAATCTGTTCCATCAGAGCAAATGTATGCGAACCCTTGCTTTGAATTGCACTATCTATATTATCTATCGAGTTGTTCGTGATTCTAGCTCGCTCATAACTCTCAATAAACAGATATACCCCGGGCCCCTAAATTTCTGTTGTCAGCGTACACTCAGGCGACTAGCAAGCCCTACGGTTACATTTTGCTGGATCTTAATCAGAGCACACCCGAGGATCTACGTGTAGTCACCGACATTTTCAACAATGAAATTACAGTATATCTTCCGGTGAACAGTAGAAAAGGCTATTAGTTGCCATTATGACACTAAAGAAAACTACACGAACAACGGCATTTATTTTCCGTTTTTTTAAGCACTTCAAAAAACCATTGCTTAGGAAGGTCATACTCAAACACGGTGTTGACAATGATTTCATTAATCTAATATCTGAACTTTGTTTAAATTTAACTGAGGGCAATGTTCAACTGCCAGAAGGTGTTAGACAACAGACAAAGCAACATCGTTCCACTGTACGCGCCTTGGCTTGTAAAACAAGGGAAAAAATTTAAAAGAAAACGGCTCATTCAAGCAGGCGGTAGCTTTTTCACACTTTTACTGCCAATAATTGCAGGACTTGTAAACAGTTTTCTCTAGAGAATGGCTAAACCCTATAAATTGACACCATTTGAACTTGTCCTCTCGCCCGTCGAACATTTTGAAGACAATCTAAGCAAATTCATTAATGATAAGAATATTGCCGATGACAAAAATACTGCTTTTACTTCAAGATGCATTGCGACGTGTGGACAAACATAAACCTTATCGTGAGAGACCCACCGTTACCGCCGCCACTGATCCCTCTAAACAGGAAACATCTCCTCAAGATTCTGCACAATCAAAGGAGAAAGAATTGAATTCAATTGTATCAAAAATTGGAAACCTATTGCCACTCACCTATCGAGAACAGAGTAAAAGAGTATTATCTTATCTCATGTTGGAAACTGCTGATGAACATCAAGTTCAAGTCGATAGCACAGGGAAACGAATTATAATTCAGGGAAAAAGTTATAATCTAGTTGATTTAATTTGTGATATGGTGACGAATCGTAAAGGACTTTTATCCTTTGACAATAATCTATACACCTTTCTAAGTGTATCAAACTTTCCCAAAAGTCTTATTGGCAATAAGCAAATTCTAAAGAAACTAAGAGAATATAGTCCTCCAACAACACCAACACCAACACCACCATTTAAAAAAGAAGAAGAAGATTCAATATTTGAAAATACTAGCACCACTGATTTTACAAACATCTGTGGCTGCTAGTCAAAAGCGAAGACGAATTGATTCACCCTCCAGTGTGCAAAAGGGGAGTGGACATTACACTACGTGCTTGCGTTCAAAATGGATGAAGTTCTGAAAAGTGTCTATGAAAATATTGGTGAAGCGGGAAGTTTAAGTTCTCCCAAAACGCTTTCTAAAGCTGTCTCCGGCACCACCACCACCATTGAAAAAAGCAAAAGAGTATCTAGAGAATGAAACCGAGTTACACACTGCATCGGAATCACAGGCTTCGCAGCAAACAATATCGACAAACTAAAGCCTTTTTCCCTCTGCATATAATGCAAACGGATCTTTTAACTTTAGACGCAATTCAACAGCGTCAAATGAATGCACCCTACAAATATATTCTGGTGGCAATCAGTGTCTTTAGTCGCTATGCCTATGCCATTCCACTGCGATCAAAGAGAGGTGTTGAAGTTGCTCGGGCCATTGAAAGTATTCTAGAACAGGATTCGTATAGAAAAATTCAATCGGATCGTGGCAGTGAATTTGTTAATCCCCATGTGCAAAAGGTTCTTTTGAAATATAATACAACACTTTATCATAGTCACAGCCCGATAAAGGCTGCATTGGCTGAACGATTAATAAGAACGATTCGTCTATTAATTTCAAGATATTGTACCCTGAAAAATACATCGGCTTTTATTCATGATAAAGATAAAATCATGCAGATATACAACAACCATCGACCCCATCGATCTCTGTCCAACTCAAGCCCTCGGGATGTTCACTACAATGAAAATACATTTGATGCTTTTCTAAAGCAAAACTCCAATGGTGAAAAAGAAAAAAAAAATGTGAAGAAGAAATTCAATGTTGGTGATACGTTCGAATTAATAGAACCACCAATATTTTGAAAAAGGGAATTATTTATGGAGCACTGAACTTTTTAAAGTGTCCAAAATCCTGGACACCGAGCCCACGACAAAGCGAAGACGAATTGATTCACCCTCCAGTGTGCAAAAGGGGAGTGGACATTACACTACGTGCTTGCGTTCAAAATGGATGAAGTTCTGAAAGGTGTCTATGAAAATATTGGTGAAGCGGGAAGTTTAAGTTCTCCCAAAACGCTTTCTAAAGCTGTCTCCGGCACCACCACCACATTGAAAAAAGCAAAAGAGTATCTAGAGAATGAACCGAGTTACACACTGCATCGGAATCACAGGCTTCGCAGCAAACAATATCGACAAACTAAAGCCTTTTTCCCTCTGCACATAATGCAAACGGATCTTTTAACTTTAGACGCAATTCAACAGCGTCACAATGCACCCTACAAATATATTCTGGTGGCAATCAGTGTCTTTAGTCGCTATGCCTATGCCATTCCACTGCGATCAAAGAGAGGTGTTGAAGTTGCTCGGGCCATTGAAAGTATTCTAGAACAGGATTCGTATAGAAAAATTCAATCGGATCGTGGCAGTGAATTTGTTAATCCCCATGTGCAAAAGGTTCTTTTGAAATATAATACAACACTTTATCATAGTCACAGCCCGATAAAGGCTGCATTGGCTGAACGATTAATAAGAACGATTCGTCTATTAATTTCAAGATATTGTACCCTGAAAAATACATCGGCTTTTATTCATGATTTAGATAAAATCATGCAGATATACAACCATTGACCCCATCGATCTCTGTCCAACTCAAGCCCTCGGGATGTTCACTACAATGAAAAAAATACATTTGATGCTTTTCTAAAGCAATACTCCAATGGTAAAAAAGAAAAAAAAATGTGAAGAAGAAATTCAATGTTGGTGATACTGTTCGAATTAATAGAACCACCAATATTTTTGAAAAAGGGAATTATTTATGGAGCACTGAACTTTTTAAAGTGTCCAAAATCCTGGACACCGAGCCCACGACATATCGACTGCGAGACACCAAAGATGATGAGATTCTCGGCGGTTTTTATGAATATGAACTGCAAAAAGTTAGAAACACTAGTGAAATTTATCAAATTGAAAAGATGTTAAAGAGTCGTACTCGTAGGGGCAAGAGACAGTTGTTTGTTCGCTGGCTAGGATACAACTCAGATTTTGATTCTTGGGTCAGTGCTGAAGACATTAACAATGCCCAATGATTTCTATGTGACTTTCATGTCCAATGTTTCCGATCCTCTCTACAATGACTTGAATAGAACAAGTGATTTTTGGACGAAACTCTCCCCCACCATCAAATTCGACGACAATAGAAAGTATGAAGTGGCTCTTGTCGACTGTATTCTCAAAAATACCTACGACATCCTGAGAAAAGATCGTAAATATGATATAAAAATTAGACCCTATGATTGGCCGCCACCATCCTCAAGTGATCAAGAACAAATTCAAAAAAAATCAATTGGATGGATTATCCATACATTGAATTACCCTACGAGGAACTCACCTGTATGAATGATTTATGTCGTTCTATTAATAAAAGAATTTCCGCTCGTAAAAAAGGAGCTTTTCATTTCAACTATTCAAAGGAGGAGGGTAAGATCTACATTAGTTCACCTATTGCCAGTGAAAAGGTTATTCTCAATGATAATCTAAAGGATGTTCTTGGCTTTAAGCTCAATATAATCAATGGTAAAAGTGCCGGAAACACTAATTTCATTTTTGCTGACTATCCGCCTGCCTTCTCCACGGACACCTGTATATTTCTCTACGCTTCATTTGTGGAAAACATCTCGGGTTGGTAATTCAAATGTCCCCTCCTACGAGTTCTTGAACGAAAAACCAATCAAGAACATATTCACCACTACAATATAAAGCATCTTCAGTATATTCCCGTAAAAACACTTCCTATTTGGAACTCTGTCAGTTAACACTAAGAACCGAATTGGGCGATCCCATAGCAATTTCAAAAGGTTTTGGCTGTGATTACATGCCATTTTCGACCCATCGTTCAAAAGCAAGATGTCTAATAAAAAAGTGGTATTCACTTGTCCTGATATTGACTGCTATGTTAATACTCTTGGTCCAAGACAACAGGGCAATGGAATGGACTACTACAAAGGTCGCTCGTCAATGTCTGGCTATGTTCTTGGCAGTTGGTTTGCTAAGCTCTTTCGCTCTTCACACTACCACTGGCTAGAAAATATCTTGTACCGGCTGCGACAGATTTTGCATCCTCTACACTATACGATTGGGGCTCTGGCAAGGATTTTAAAAAAAGTGCTTCGGAAAATCTTAGGTCCAGTGCGCGAACCCTTGGCGAGAGATTAAAACAAAATGGTAAAGGCTTAAAAAGGTCAAGAAACAATGTATCACTCATCAGTCTCCACTCAGGTCGGAAACGAAAGACATCATCCCTCTTGTCAAAGAAAAGAAGGAAAAAGCCGACACGTGCTGTAAACAGAAGAAGAAGTCCCAGGAAGAAAATTGTTAGATCGAAACTAGATTTCTTCTCCTAAAATGTCCTACCTACCGCATAAGGATTCTCAACCTTCAATCACCGCCTCATTGAATCTATTCAATGCTGAAAATGTTCATGTGAGTGTCAAGCATGGATACTATGAACAATTTTATCCACAACAACCCCTCTCCGATAATATCCACTTTCAAATTTATTCCAATGAAGACTACTTTATGGACATGTCTTCAACATTTATAGATTTGCAAATGAAAGTCCGGAAATCCGATAATACAATGCCAATTCGGGCCGATGGAATATCCTATGAAAATTGTATATTACATAATTTATTTCGTCAAATTAGCGTCTACATCAATGGCACGCTGGTGAGCACAAGCAACAATCTCTCAAATTATACAAGCTATATGCAATTCATGCTGATGACACCCAAGTCATACAAGGAATTGAGAGGCACCTCCAATGGATATGAATATATTACTAATACTGATAGTACAGATGCACTTAAAAATGCTACAACTAGTGAATTACATCTAGTTGGAAAAATATATCATGAAATATTTAATATACCCCAATGGATGCCACCCAGTGTTAAAGTGGATATAAAACTAACGCTTGCACCCTCCAATTTCATATTGAGAAAAGAACTTGCTGCCAATCCGGATGTAAGTCTCTCCCTCACCTCGGCAATACTTCATGTACGCAAACAACAGGTCATGAGTTCTGTTGCTTTGGCAGTGGAAAAAACTGAGAGCCAATGGAAATAATATTAAACTACTTGTTCCTCATACAATCACCAATCAACGTCATATTGCAATGGGCTCACGCACCTTCACCGATTCATCCTTTATCAATGGTGAAATTCCGTCAACACTTGCTTTGGCATTTGTAAAAAGCGCCAGTGCAATAGGATCATGGACTGAATGCCCACATAAATTCAAGATGTTTGGACTTTCATCTCTTGTGTGCAAAGTAAACGGCATCCCACTCTACAATCTATCTTTTGATAAATCCTATAGAACATTGTACGAGTTGACCATGCAAACCCTAGATCATGACTCTCAACTATTTGAAAATGGTATAACCGAAGATATGTTTGCTAAAACACATGGTATCATTGTACTGGATTTGTCTGGTACACAGGATATGAGTATAGTACGTACGGGGAGTGTGCGTTTAGAGTGTACATTTGCCGACCCATTGGCTGAGAGTATTGCACTAATCTCACTAAATCAATATGAAACCTATTGGGAAATCACTCCCGAAGGCAGTGTTCTACTAGACTTGGCGCCATGAACACCAGTCAAATAATCAATGTATTTAATATGGACCCCTACATGTCCCAGTACAAAATCCTATTGTCTGCCCTCGGACTTTCTTGGAAAAATTCAAAGTGTCAACAATACCTTGATTATTGTTAATAGCAGTCCGTCGACTGTGCGGACGGGTCATTGGCTGTGCATCTTTCAAACAATGAAGACGATTGAATTTTTGGATCCTCTTGGTCTACCCTATACATTCTACACGCCTCACATCAGCAACTATATTGAGAGCAGTGGGAAAACTATTATTCAAAATCGGAAGAGGGTTCAGGATCTAATGACTAAAAGCTGCGGCTTCCATGCACTACTATATTTTGTGTTCCGATGTCGCGGCTATACTTACAAGCAGTTTCTCCACATTTATGTTGACAATCCTCGTCTGAATGACTTTCTAGTGCAAAATATCCTCTCGGACCTATATAGTATTGATTTCAGTGCCCTAAGAGTAAAGTGCTTAAAAAATGTTTGTGAATTTGTTTATTAATAAAATGCATATATATACAACAATGTCTTTAATCTTCACTTTAGATTTCTTCATCGATGTATAGGCAACTGTCGTGAACCACTAATGCAGGTAAATCATTTGGATTCACTGTATATATATCTTGATTGACTGCAAAGTCAGGGTCACATTTTCTACAGTACAATGTAACTTCACTCTTGTCATATCTCTTTGTATAGTCAATGATACTATTTGCATTCATATTATGAAATTCACGAGTTTCAATCTGTCTATTTGAAGCAATATCACATACAATGTTTTCAAATGGTGAATCACATTCGGTAACTGCCAAATAAAAATCACTTGGTTTATAGTCATAGTAGGCAGTGTCATCACAACGATGACGTAGAAATCAAATTGTCTTGTTACCCCAACAGTTGAATCGTAGACCAGATTCCTCTTCCCAGAATAATTTAAATCCACGACGATACCAATCTCGTAGAAATAAACTAAAATCACGTTTGGGATTCTTTCCAATCATAGCGGGGTAAGTATTCTCCCACTGATCACATTTATCATAGTGACAATTGGAGCACAGGTGCCCTCTAGGGTGAGAGTCACACACCTCCTCAAGACATGAATTACATCCTTTAATTTGTACTGCATAGCCTCTATGTAATTTACATGGATTACATAATTTACACTTTTCACTATAGTCATCTATAACTGTACAATTCTCACACTGAGTCCAACTGCAAAGAGTGTACATGCACAACGGGCATATATAGAACATTTTTGGTTTCCGATGTCAACTCACTCACAGCTAAAACGAAACTGATCATCCTCGCTCCATAAATTCAATGAGAGGGAAATGGGGGAGAGGAGTAGCTCTGTAACGTTACCTCTTTCGAATGACGGGGGTGCCATCTACATTGAATCCATTGGCAATATTTTCAAAAGTATATCCACAATATGATTCTGCTTTGTTCCAATTAATATATCAATAAATTGACTATAAGCATTTGAATCACATTTTAAAAGTTTCATACAATAGTCCAATGGGGGAAAATCACTCCTCATTATATTGTCAAGTGTTCCCTGACAAGAGAATATCCTGCGTTTAAGAGATAACTCGAAAAAATCATCATCCAAAATCAAATGTTTTTCCATAAACACTAGATTTGATCTAATTCTCTCTTTCTCAAATTTATTCATTTTTCAATCCTTTCACTCCGACTGCTGACTCTAGACTGACCCTGATTCGTTAGCCCCATAGCCCATAGCCTAATCAGAAAAGAAAGAAAACATTTTCGATTTCGAAACAATTTTATTGAATAATTACAACAACATCAATAATACAGAGCATGTACAATTAGCGGTACTGTTAATTGTCTTCAATATGTTTCACCAATGCACTTAAAGCACATTGAAGTCTATTCACATGTGCTATATCAACTTTAGAAGCAAAACATAATTGATCCTCCATTTTAAATTTGCTCAAGGATATCACATATCTTGCATATACTGCATCCCATTCCAGACAAAAGACGTGATCCTTTCGTGATTTCCACCGCAATGTTTGGTGCTCTTGTACTATTATCATCAACTCCACTATCAACTTCTAATAGTGTAAACATTCCACTCGTCATCACAAATATATATCCAAATGAGTAAAGTCAAACTGTTCTTCTTCTCACTCCTTTGAATTCTATTCACAGACTAATAAAACTATAACAAAAATCCTTTCCTTATATTCCCTCCGCCGCTAATATGTAACCAGCCCTCTGATTGGCTGAGAAGGAAACACGTGATCTAACGGTTTCCTGGAAACTCATAACATTTGCCTCGGGCAACAACAACAACAACAACAACAAATGCTGTTTCCTATTTTTGGACACCATGACATTCACCTCGAGCATGTACATGTCCAAAACAACAACAAATGCTGTTTTCTATTTCTGGAAACTCATAACATTCGCTGAGAGCGTGCACTTACAACATCAATAACATCGACCTTGACATTCGTTGAGAGCGTGCACTTACAACAACAACAACATCAACACCTTTGGAAATTTAGGTCATTGACCCCATTAACCTCGTGTTCTCCCTAGGGAGGCTATGCCCATATTAGGTGTTAAAAAAAGTTGTAGGTGGCAGCAGGGGTGCGTGATCGGAGTCAATAAGGCCATTCTACTCACCTGCAATAGTCGCTAAATGATAAATAATCTTTATAGAAAAATCATAAGTTGTTCTGTCCCTGGGTGCTGTATCCATCTGCGTTTGTTTTTTAACTCTATCTTTTCTGGAGACTTCAAAACATTTTTTTCGGGAAACATCAGTTCCAAAATATTATCGTGCGTATTTCATTTTATGAAGACGTTAACTCCAATTTTAAATTTTCAGTTGTGCATTCAACTTGTAAGCTCTTGCGCCATTTCTTGTTTTCTTCATAATTCAGTTCTTAAAGCAGACATCAATTTATGTTGGTTTTCTTTCGTTTAATTTTTCGTAGTTGCTTTCCTACTATAGTATATTTACCATTTAATTGTAGGTTTTCCGATTTTCGCTTGGCGTGGTGAGACCGAGGATGATTTCTGGTGGGCAATTGACAAATGTATCGTAGCAGATGGCTGGCAACCAAATATGATCCTGGATGACGGTGGGGATGCCACTGCCCTAATGAACAGGAAATACCCAGCAATGTTCAAGCTTATTAAAGGTGAGACCCAAAACTGTAATAACACCTAGTTTGAGACAGAGGCTTTTTTTGGGGAGTGGGGGTTACAGAGGGGGTACTTGCCCCTGGTTCTGAAATTTTAGGGTTCAAAATTCGAATAAATCATCTAACAGTTGTAATCATTTTGTATTTTTTAAATTTTATTTTTATTAAAATAGAGTAAAGGGTGCCGTTAATAAATGAAAATAATAAATGAATAATTAATTAACGAAATAAATTAAAAAAATAATTAAATAATAATAACTAAATAAGTAGAATTAAAATCATTAATAATAATTAAGTAGGCCTAATTCGATAATAATTAAAAATAACAAAAAAATTATTCATTATTATTATTAAATTGAAAAATAATTTTTTTAACAAACGAAAATTTTTGTTAAAATTTGGGCTGTTGGGGGGCTAATCAATATTTTGACCCGGGTGCAAGAGATGCCAGAACCGCCACTGGGTTAAGGATAGGATTTGATTACTGAAGGACTTTTTTAAATCAGTTGAAAATAAATCAAAAGGTGAATATTTTTTAGTTGTTTTTATGAAAAAACGAAAATAAAAGAAAAAATAGTTCTTGAAGTTTGGGAAGTGAACCCTGCCTACCTCAAATGGTTTGTGTAGAAACTGATTTGTGGAAGTATCGTGATAGACGGTAGGATACCTTGCTCTTGCAAAATTAAAAAAAACTGTATTTTCTAGGCGTCATCTGTATTTAGTCTCAATAAAAAAAAAAAGAAAAAAAAAGAACTAGTTTTTAAGAAATTACAGGTTGGCCTAAGTCTGGTATCTACTTTCGTATGCCGCACGTCCAAAAATATTAAATTTTGGTTGTGGTATTTGAAGAATTGTTTTTACTTTCTCTTTACATTAATATGTCTGTGAACAAAAATTTAAACTTCTTTATGTTAGATATCTCTATTCTTCCAAGCAAAAAATTATCATTGTGATATAATTTGCGTAAAATATCTATTTTATTAAGCATTTACTGCCGTTTTTAATGCCCAAGAAATAAATATTAATTGCTTGCTGATTTTGTTTTTATGTTGGGGATGCTTTGTTTTTTTTATACTTTTTTATAATTTTTTTTTTATACTTAGTTTTATACTTCCACTTGCACATACCAATGCCGCCAATAATTAATCATGTATATCCCCTTCAATATGAAAAAGTCAGTTTCTATTTCTGTTATAGCTTGCTATTTATTCGCAATGATGCTTTCTCTCTCTATTTCTCTTTTATATCTTTCTCTCTTTCTCCCTCCACCTCTCGTTCACTCCCTTCCTTAAACTGACTCCTGTTATTATGGCACTCTTTGGTTTTATCTTTTGATCGTAATTTAGAAGCCTTTCAAATATCTTCACGTAGTATCCTTCCTCTTTAGGTAGAAAGTGAAATATTCTCTCAGAAAGTGAAACAGTATCTTTAGGGATTTTTCGTACATTTGCTCTGCTGTAAGAATTAATGAAAAAGCTCCATTTCCCAAGGTACTGTTGATAGGAAAATATGCTCCCGTTTCAAGCTATCCATCTTTTACTTTTCGTGCTGAAAATTCATTTGTGACGTTCGTTGTTATCATTGCAGCCAAGGAGTCCTCTTCAGGATAATAGCTCTTAGTAACAGAAAAAGAAATTTAATTTATTCAAACAATTTCTTAAGGATTTTTGTATGGTTTAAAACAGGGATTTTGGATTCAATATATAAATTCATGTGCATTTTATTATAATTTATCTTTTTCGTTCATATACTGTGATTGTTGACTCTCCTTTGTTTTTATTTTATATATTTTTGTTAATTGTTATATGTCGTTTTGTTTATATCTAGTCGATGTAAGCTATTTGATGTTTATAACAAATGGTAGTTCAAATAGAAAATTCAGTTGGGTGTCTTTTCATCGGCATTATCTTATTGGGATGCCACCTACCGCCGGAAAAGTTTTTCTTAGCGTTTTTTTAGTGTAACTCTTAGTTTTCATAATTTTTTTTGAGGGGGGGGAGTAGATAGTTTTACGTATGACATCTCTTTAGGGCAGTTGCTCCTTACATTGTTTATATAAGTTGTGCCCTTTATAGGGGTGTGCACTTTTAGTTGACTTCTAGGTCAAAATACTTTTATTTGAAGTCAAAAAACGACATTCTTTGATGTCAACAGAGGTTTCTAACGAAGATTTATAAAGCCCAAACATATAAAAGATCATAATATAAAACAAAAGACGAAAAAAAAAAAACTTGCAAAAAATTTTTTTTTAGAGGAAAATTTAAGCACGGTTCGAATATAGCCAGAGTGAACAGGACCCTTTAACTTATGGAAAATAATAATTAGGCTACAAGATTAAAGGTCAAAGCCCTTTTAGTAGGGTTTAGACCTAATTTGTCAATAAATATTTTCACTGTGCGTATACTTTGGTCTTATATCCATCCATTGCCAAATTCAAGATGTTGCGCACTGCTACCAGTGAGTTTAATGTTCAATACTGAGAATATAGACTGTCACATTATGTCGTAATATCGTTAACAGTGGTATGGGTCCTTTACAGTGGTATGAACGTTTAGTAGACTCTAGGTGAAATTCTTTACATGGTAGTTGAAAGATCACACACTTTGGAGGGGATATATTTTAGTATCAATACCTTTTGGAGGCAAACCTGAGCATGGTTCAGGTATAGCCAGACTGAACAAAATACTTTAACTGACTAAAACAAAATAATTAAGCTACGAGATAACAGGTCACAACTTTTCAGTAAAGCAGTGGCGTAATTTCGCCAGAATCCTGGGGTGGGGGCAAAGTTGGAGCCAATTATCTTAAATCAAGTGAAAATGACAGTGAACACTGAAAAATGAGCCATATAGTACCATAAAGGTAAATAACCCGTTTCTGTGGATGCTTGAATTATGTAGACTTACCTTGGTTTTGAAATGATTTTTGAAGAAACTAAATTTCAGCTGGAGGGGGGGGGGGTGACTGGTGTCTGCGAAGGGGGCAGTTACCCCCCTGCCCCATAGAAAATTATGCCTCTGCAGTAAAGTATCAAACCTAATTTGTCAATAAAGTTTTTACTGTGTGCATGCTTTGGTCTTATATCCATTGCCAAATTCTTAGAGGTTGTGTACTGCTATCAGTCAAGTTTCCTTGTTAAGCCATGGCAAATACTGTAAATAATGACTATTGCTATATGATTCTACCCGCAAAAGAGGAGAACAGTATTTTTTCCTCTTTTGTTGACGCCAGTCATTTTACTGGTAGAGCTTTGTTTCAGTTACCCTGTAACCGTAACTAAGTTCTAAATTTTTTACGTATTATGGAGCTGGTTCGTAAATTTGTGTTTATTAGCTAACCAAAGATTACAAGAATTTAATTGAAATTAAAATACGAAAAAGAAGTCAACAGGTCAAAACTGTACCTGGTGGCTAGTGGATAAGCACCTATTTGTAGCATAGGATTTCTGCAAAAGGAAAATCCTATCTTAACGAAAGTTTCTCCCTTTCGGTAATTCCTATTTTATTAGTTTTGAGCGTGGCTGTGAGAAGGGAAGCCATGATGTTAGGAAAAGAACCCTTTCCCAAATGGGGTTGGAATGATTTGGATGTTTTTTTCTAGGTATAGTCGAAGAGAGCGTAACGGGTGTACATCGATTATATCAGTTGAGTCGTGCTGGGAAACTCTTTGTTCCAGCTATGAACGTCAATGATTCAGTAACCAAAACCAAATTTGACAATTTGTATAGCTGTAGAGAATCTGTCATCGATAGGTAAGCATTTGAAATGAAGATAAATAAAATATGGAAAAAATGGCTTTCAGCACAAATGCTTCCGTATTTAAAAAAATTGATGGAAGAGGCTTAGAAGTCACCTATAATACCAAATCATGAAAATTTCTTAAAGCCTTATTCGCCTAGCTTACCTACTTACCTTTAGAATATTACTTACCTACTTAGCATACCTTTCAGTGGCGTCATTTCGTCACAATCCAGGAGGGGGGGGGGGCAAAGTAGGGTTCAATTTCCCCAAGTAGATTGAAAATGACAGTGAAAAATCAGCCATATAGTACCATAAAGGCAAAGATATACTAAAAGAAAACTGACCCGTTTCTCTTGAAGCTTAAATTATGCAGGCTTATCTTGGTTTTGATAATATTTTTAAAGAAACTAAATTTCAGCTGGTGGAACAAACTAGGGTCTGGAGAGGGTATTTGCTCCTGCCCCGTAGCAAATTACGCCCCTGTTACCTTTAGAAAGTCAGTATAGGGATCAGTTGTTTATCCTACTGGATGGTGTAGAAAAATATCCACGAAGATAGCACGCTTTTGGGCAGGGTATTCCCCCTTATTCTTAAATCAGACAAGTATGTAACTCAGCGATTCTTTAAAGTGATTTTTTATAGTGATTTAAAAAACTAAATATCTTATAACTAGAAAAAGAGCATTGGAGTTAGAAAAAGAGTAAATAAGATCAACGAGAGTTTAGAAGAGTACTACTGAGAGTTTAGAGCACTGAATGAGTGTTGAATGAGTGAGTGTTAGAGCACTGAATGAGTGTTGTCAAATAAACGTTGCGAATGCAACAGGAGATTCACACTAGTTGTGAATATTAAACTGTGTGATAAACTGAATTTATGACAGATGTTCGATATTCTGTTGGCAAAAACGCGGACAAAAGCTTTATTTAAACATTTAAAAATCAGACTATATGTTTAAAAGAATGCTGCCCATGATTATTTTTCACCGAGCTGACATTTGTTTATATGGCACAAAAAATAGGGTAGACTAAATGACAAATATGAAAAGGCAAAGAAATAATAAAATCTTGGGGCGGATAAAACACCGGTGCCAAACATAATCTCTCCAAAATTCCCAGACGTAAAGATATTTTCTAAAACTTCAGGATTTCTAATTTGTCGTGAACGATCGCCGATTACCCCTCATCACCTTGTCCAGTGCCAATGTGTCTGGCATGGAAAAAGTATGTCAGTGATAAATTTAAATATTAATCTAGACTGGAGCTAAAAAACGAATGTCGACAGAAAAAAAGTCGTCTCATTCTTTTTCCTTGTTTTTTTTTATTTTATTTTATTCTGACAATATCATTTATATAGAGATAAGAAGCGACTGTTTCCTGATTTCAATAGGTGATACAATTACCTTTTAAATGCTGATGTACTGTACAGGCTATTGTCCTCTATTTAAAATGCCAATTAAGAAGTGACCTTTTCCCTGTATCATTTATGCAGTGTTTCTATGTGAACTAAGGAGATATCTTCTTTCAGAAAGGGGCTCCACTTTTAGTTAAATTACTGTGCATCTAACCTAAAGGTTTTTTTCATTAATAAGGAGTATGTTATTTTTTTGGAAGGGGCGGGGGTTGGGAGGGAATGAAAATGTTTATTATCAAATTTTACCACAGGAAAGATTCCTAGCATAAAGGCAATTGTGCCAGATTTTTTCCTCTTTTTTCTCGTGAACACAGTAAAATTTATATTTTAAAAATTCTTAACAGAAGATTTTTGTTTAAAAGTGTTACTCTGGCCACCTTCTTTGAAATTCTTATATTATAATGTCATTTTTATAATCTCTCTCCTGCTTAATTTGGGGTATCCTCTATAAATCTATTTTACTTTTGGGTAGTTTTCGCTAACTTCTCTAAGAATTTGACAAGGAAAAAAATAATAATAATCCTAACAAACACATAAATTGGCATTTTAAGAAGCGACTTTAATAATAAAATCCTAATAATAATCAAATAAAAAAACAAGTTTTTTTAACTGAAAGTAAGGAACGACGTTAAAACTTAAAACGAACAGAAATTATTCCGTATATGAAAGGGGCTGTCCCCTCCTCAACGCCTCGCTCTTTACGCTAAAGTTTTTTTGTTGTTAAAAAAAATAGAGTTGTGAGAAAGTCAAACTTTAGTGTAAAGAGCGAGGCGTTGAGGAGAGGACAGCCCCCTTTCATATATGGAATAATTTCTGTTCGTTTTAAGTTTTAACGTCGCTCCTTACTTTCAGTTAATAAAACTTGTTTTTCTTATTTAAGTTTTGAACGTTTTTGAATTAATGCAGGTTTTGATTTTGGCTCACCGTACATGAATAATTAAAACAAAATTTGCATATTAATTTTACTTTCATTTGGTTAAATGGCTTTCTCGAAACTTGTTTAATTTTATTTACGAACGTTCTATTAGTAACAAATATACGTAACTTACGAATTAACTTACGTAACGAACTTCTATATTCATAGATTTTTAATGCGTATATTAGGGGGTTCGCCCCCTAGTTCGAATTTTGTTCCAATTCTTTAAAAATGACCCCTTAATGACAAAGGCCGTTAATTAGAATAAATAGCTCTTATGAAAGTACTAAAAAAAATCTTTGGCTTAAAGAGCGAGGTATTGACTAGGGGGTGAACCCAATCATAAACGTAATATTTTCTGTTCGTTTTAAGTTTTGATGTTGCTCCTTACTTTTAGTTGAAAAACTTGTTTTTTTTTTATTTAATTTCTGATCTTTTTCTTTAATAATGATGGGAAATCCGGCGCCCCCTTCACAGCAATGTCCCTTCCCCCATGAAAACTTCCTTCATGGAAAGATCTTCCCATATAACCCCCGACCCCCCTTTCCCACCTACCGGAAAAAATCCCCCCTGAAAACGTCTGTATACTTCCCAATAATCAATACTATATGTTAATATTGGGTAAAGTTCATAACTTTCAGCCCTCCCCCCGGGGACTTCGGGGGATTAAGTCATCCTAAAAGACATAGGTATCATATTTTCGACCATGCTAAACAAAATGGCTATCTCAAAATTTTGATCGGGGGACTTTGGGAAAAAATGAGCGTGGGAGGGGGCCTAGTTGCCCTCCATTTTTTTGGTCACTTAAAAAGTGCACTAGAACTTTTAATTTCCGTTACAATGAGCCCTCCCACGATATTCTAGGACCACTGGGTCGATACGATCACTCCTGGAAAAAAAAAAAAAAAAAAACAATTAACAAATAAACACGCATCTGTGATCTTTCTTCTGGCAAAAGATGCAAAATTCCACATTTTTGTAGATAGGTGCTTAAAACCTCTACAGTAGGGTTCTCTTATACGGTGAATATGATGGTGTGATTTTCATTAAGGTTCTTTAACTTTTAGGGGGTCTTTCCCCCTTTTTTCTAAAATCAGCCAAATTTTCTCAGGCGCGTAACTTTTGATAGGTAAGACAAGATTTAATTTTAATATATTAAAATTAAAATTTAATAACAATAATAACAAATAATAATTTAAAAATAATAAAGAATAATAAATTAAACTGATCTGTTGGTGGAAATTTGAGCAAAATTAGGTGTTTTGAATTAAACGGTGTAAGGGCCACAAATGCATTTATGGATTCAAAAAGCTAATATGAAAGCATGCATAAAAAGATAGAGCTATGGAAGATGAGTTTGAAAAAAAATTCGAGTTTTGACATGTTTCCACTTTTAAATTTACGTGCCCCAAATAACATAGAAGCAAACAAAAATCCGTTTGTTGAATTCTCGGATAATTTGGTAATTCATTTTTCGAATAATTTCGACGATCTCTATTTTGCAAAATTTTGTGTGGATACAAAATCCATTTATCGAAGAAGAAAAGGACGAAGTCGAATTAACAAGCAATGAAAGAAAACTCGATTGAATTATCTTGTGATACTTCTTTCAAACAAAAATTTCAGAATGCGTTTCTATTCAATTTTGGCTAGATGTTAAAATTGAACATGATATTTTGTCAAATGCAGCTTTAAAAGTATTGCTGACATTCGCAGAATCTGATTTATACGGAACAGGATTTTCTGCATTTCGAAATAAAATCGAAATATTGGGTTCGTTTGCTTTTAGAAAATTAGTTTTATGTTGCTGTCTCATCATTGACACCGAGATTTGACAAACTTTGCGCTAATAGACAAGCATATCCATCTCATTAAAAGACAATAATGCATTTTTTTTTTTTTCATTTTCTTTGTTTTTAAGCATCTTAATAAGTTTCGTAATGCTAAAAATTTTTGTGTTTTTATTATTTTGCGAAATAGAAGGGATCAAATGAATTCAAGGATTCCTTACAATCAATATTTTTAGCGAGCCGTGGTAAAATAAAGTTTGGAAACCACTGCCCTAGACACTATTGATTGTAATCTTCACTTTTAACATCAATAATAGCACTCATATATAGCCTAGTATTTTGTATCGGTCCTTTCAGTCTTCGGTTTACAATTACATAATCAATAATGTTATCTGTCTTACCATCATGTGAATACCATGTTAACTTATAGGCCCTTTTATGATCAAATGCGGTTTGGACTATAAATAGATCGTTATACCTTGTTATAGCAGTCAGTAACCATTACTGTTTTCTTTTCCTGCACCAAATATACGTACCTAGGCTAGGCTAGAATAATTTTTAAGATTGTGTACAGCAGAAGGTGTACGTGGTGCATGGTATATATATTCCATGTGTGACGCGAACCGGTGTGGCGTGGCAGAAGTATGCGGTTTTGCGGTGCAATTGAAGTTCGAAGATGCCCATCAGGTGGTTGAGAGTGGATGCCCCCTCAAACCATCTGGAGAAAATATCTGAGGTTTTTTGAGTATTTACTTATCTGTCTATGAGTAGAAGATAAGAAGAAGTTTTAAAGTTTGTCGAATTTGCTTCTTAAAATATCAGTTAATGTTCTCTGGCCAGCACGTTCACTGTCATATTACGGGTTAATCCTTATTTATTCGGAAGAGTATTAAGCACGTTATAAGCTAAGAGTTTACCAAGTGCTTTAACCCTAAAATTAAAAAGAAAACTACATAAAAAGTGTAGTTTATCCACTTAGAGATAACAACTTACGAAAATGATAAAGGATGGGGCCAAATGGTCTTGAGAGATAAAATCCTTCTTCAATCAAAATGTCTAAATATTCAAATAAGAATGCCATCATTGTAATAAAACCACTGTAGTAATTGAATTTTCTGGATGCTTTAAAATTCAACCCAATTTATCTTTCTTTTCCTATTCTTTATTGAAACAAACTGTTGGACGTGACTTCAGTAGGAATACACATATATAGAACAGAAGGAGTCGGATGGTACAGGGGGATCTTCCATGGACGTAGCCAGCATATTGTTTAGGGGGGGGGCAGTCGATAGTGTGATGAAGGGGGAGATGAAGTTATGTCGGCATGGGCGTACGTAGTTTCTTGCCTAGGGGAGGGGGCAGCCACTTCTGTGATGAAGGGGGTAGCCACTTCTGTGATGAAGGGTGGGGGGGGGGCTGAAGTTATATTGGCAGTTCACAAAACCTTACATTGCCAGCAAGTTCTATCATACTTATGAAATCCTTATTAATAAGTAATCACCAAAAATTATAAATCATCAATATGCTTCAGCATTAATCTTCTTGGATTACAGCTAAATCTTTCCAAGACATTATGGAGGATTGCTTCTTGTTTGACTTTTATTCTATCTCGATGTATACTCATCATGCAGAGACCTCTAAAAAATTTTTGAAGGTCTAGAGGGGGAAGCTGCCCCCCTGCCTCCCCCTCCCTACGCCCATGGGATCTTCCACTCCTTCTTCTGAGTACTTCCTTGGAAAAAGAGTTTTATATAGAAAACATGGGATTAATCTGTTTTTACAAATGTATTTTGTTTTAAATTTTAGAAGTTGCTCTAACAAACTGTGTACTTTATGTCCTTCAACCATTGCTGACCCTGTTTTAGATCCACCTCCCCTTTTCCAGTTTTCTTGGTTTCACCCTACCCCACTCCCTAAACCAGCTTCATGCATGCTCCCATGACACTACGTATGGCAGGACGAGCCTACACAGGGAGGAGGGGTCTTTGGTCTTGTACCCCTACCCACAAATTTTAATATTCCAACGAATTTCCCTATAATTTCTTATATTTTTCTTATAAGTAATCCATTTTCGGTTTGTTTATATTTTTGCAATTTCCCTCAATCTGAGAGCTCTCTTCCAAAGGAAATTTGCTGCGGGCGTGCCTGACAGTTGCTGCAACTAAGGATTATCACTCAACATCCCATAGTAGACTCCGATTAACATTCTAAGCTTCCACAATATCTAGTAATTTTCTGCAGTGTTTAGTTATTTAGAACATAAACTCTAGAATAAATGCTGAATTTTGGCGCATGTTAATAGTTTCCGAGTCCACCGTTTCATTCTAAGTTTTTATTGGAATCGAGCCAGCCTAGCATAGATTTTACTATCGATGTGTTTAAAGCGATAAATGTAGTGAGATGATAAACCGAGAACTGGGCGATATATCTACAATTCTAATTACAGTTGAAGTAAACACTGTTTGCCTAGCGGTAATGCGAGAGATAATTTCCAATGTTTGGACCATTTACCACTCTGAAGGGGGTCATAGCATAAAAACAATTATAACAAAAGAGTTCGTGTCCAGTATTTATTTGCCGTGTTTGTTCGTGATTGAGTAATCCACTTACCACGTCTATTACCTCAACAAAGAAAGACAATGGATAAAAGCGACAAAATCAAATTTCAATCGTAGCTTGTATTGACCTTGAAGCCACGACCCATTACCATTCTGAGATTTGTTCGGTCACAGAGGGGAGTTCATGTAGAAGTCTGAAATTCTATTGTTTTGTGAAAGACGCGTCTCAAATAAATCTTATTCTAAAGCGTTTGAACTTTTCTATAAAATTACCAACCTTCTCTTTTCCAATGTTTGAAGTCGTATTACAAACTTGAACACTCAAGCTCTATTGAGAAGTGAAGTTTGGTTAATGCTAATGAAATAAAAGAAAATATGTGGAAACGTAGTACTTTATCAACAAAATTATGAAAACAACAACAAAGAATTATGGAAGGGGGGCGCCCATACCGCATTATATCGAATACGTAACCTAAACTAACCTAACCAAAATACCAACTAAATATTTAATTAAAAATATAGCTACAATGAAGTTTCCCACCGAGCCGAAGCTAATATTGTCTGGTATAAATACCATGAAAACCGGTTATTGTCTCATGTTCGTGATATAAGATCTTGAGTGTGGTGGCTATAAGACAAAAGTACCAAAAACTGCTTTATAACAACAAATTGCAACACCGACACTCAATATTTTTCACACTAGATCTAGTGAGTAAACCGGAAGTTATCATATTGATCTGTATCAATATATTAGTTCTAATTTTAGTGCTTTAGTGTTTCGGCTGATTATGATCGCGCTATGTGTGGTCGAAATATCCAGACTTTTGTATCTGTTTTCACTGTCTGATAAATCGACTTATCCCCATTTGAACGTTTATTTGTTTCACTTAATTAATTAAATTGATTTAATTAATTTAACATTAAATTAACATTTTAACATTAAATTACTTTTACTTAAATTTTAACCAAAAAAATATGTATAAAGAATGGCCAAAATAAATTTACAACTACTTGAAGAAAAGTGAATAACTAATATCTTATAATTGTTGTTCACAATTAATAAATGATGGATATTATGAATAACAGCAAACTGAAAATTTATTTCACCCTAAATCAGCTTGTGTCAAGATTGAAAACTTTTCTTTGCTTTAATTTCTACAATCGTATTGCGAATCATCGCCTTTAATTCTCTTCATCAGCGAGGTCTTATTGTAGAATTTACTCTTCACCTTACTCCTGTAATAAAAACCGCAAGTAGTCAAATCTAGTTATCTGGGAGACTATAAACCTATGGAAAATGTAGTTCTCATTGTTTTTAATACATAGGGAACTCTGAAGTATATATATATATATATGTATATGTATATATATATATATATATATATATATATATATATATATATATATATATATATATATATATATATATATATATATATATATATATATATATATATATATATATATATATATATATATATATATATATATATATATATATATATACGAAGAACAGAAGTAGGGGATTTTCCCAAATAAATGATGCCACGCTGCATACTTCTCGATTTCCAATGTTAAGTGTCCATGAAATTTTGGGAAAGAACGTACAGATTCTGAATATTTATGGCCTCCCAGCATGGGCACCCATAAGGGGGGAGGGGGCGCCTTCCCCCCTGGCTGAATGACGGTGTCATATATTTGTATTAATTTAAAACATTTTCCACAGAATAAGTTTTCAAAGAAAAGTAAAGAGCTCTTTTAAGCCAAAAATGGGCAGAAATTAAGTCAAATAATCGTCCAAGCGTAAAACTACTACAAATCACTATCAACAATTAAATGAAACTCAAAACGAACAGAAATTGTAATAAATTGCCGGGTCAAACTCAATACGAGCAAAAATTAACATTACTAGGGCTGACAACCCTCATGCCTTCTCAAGACCAGAACATAACTTAGGCTTTACTGAAAAAAAAGAAATGACAATGGATTGTCAGTTTAATTTACCTATGCTGATATTTATTCCTTAAAATAAAAAATGGGTAAAAAAAAGTAATGAAAGGAAGTTTTTCACTTATTTAAGTAAAAAAAGTGAAAACATTTAAACATATTTTGTTTTCAGTAAAGCGCAAATTATGTTCTGGTCTTGAGAAGGCAGGGGGGTTATCAGCCCTACTAATGTTAATTTTTGCTTGTTTCGAGTTTGAATCGGCTATTTAGTCTAATTTCTGTTCATTTTGAGTTTCATTTATTTACTGATAGTGATTTGTGGTAGTTCTACGCTTGGATGATTTCTTGACTACATTTCTGTCCATTTTTGACTTAATGGAGCTCTTTACTTTTCTTTGAAAAGCTTGTTTTGTGGAAAAAGTTTTTTTTTTAGATGAATTTCTGTTCGTTTTTTATTAACAAAGTCATTTTCATGGAAAAAACATAATGTTTTATATCTTTTCGTTTTTTTTTTTTTTTTCTATACGAATCCATAGTTTGGCATAATTGTGGGGGTTTGACATGTCCAATATTCCTAAAGGCGTAGTTGCTGGACCATTCCACTATGCTGAACAAAATAGTTGTCTCAAAATGTTGACCAGATGTGTTTGGGAAATAAATCGGCTTGAGAGACGGGCTTATTTCCCTCTAATCTCTTTTTACTCTTAGAAAGGATCCTAGAACTTTTAATTTGAGTCGAATTAGCTTCTTTAAATGTTTCAATGATATTTCTAGCTATTATAGAGTGGTGCTGCCTATGATATTGCTTATATGCCTTTTCGAAAACAGCATGTATACAGTTTTTTCGTTTAATTGGAAAGCCCCCTAAACAGTTCCTAGAAGTTTCACCTTAATACTCTAATCGACATTAGTGACAGCACCGCACCTGTAGTCGTAGTACTAAAAGTCTACACATAATGCTTTCTGGCTAGTTCAAAATCCCCCACAACTTACTCTTAAAGATCTAACTTAATAATATAAATTGTTCTCGGGATATTGCTTTATCACTTTTTGATAGTTGACATGTTAATAGTTTGCTTTGATTTAGTTCTGCCTAAATATTTCTTATATTTGATTACTGAAGATATTGTTATATTCTCTTTTAACTACTGGCTACAAAATGGCTGTCTCATAATTTCGATCGAATGTGTTTGGGGAAAAGAGGGTATCAGGGAGAGGGGGGGGGGCTATTTTCGCTATACCATGCTTGACTCTCAAAATTAAATTAGAAATGTGCATTTCGAATCAAATGAGCCTCCTCTAAAGTTCACAAGACCACCTCTTCATAAAAACCTTACCCCTCTTCATAACCCCGGGGCATAACTTAAAACCCTTATCCACATACTTTGGGGGGTTGTGTCAATCCCAAAGGCCGTGTTATGAGATCTTTGGACTATTTTTGAACAAATGGCTATCTTAGAATTTCTATCGGATGCATTAGGGGAAAATATGACAGGGGGAGGGTATAGCTGCCCTCCGATAAATTTGATTCTTAAAAATGGCTCTTCAACTTCCGATTTTCAATCCAATGAGCCCCCTCCGAAGTGTATACGACCCCCGTTTTCATAAAAACCTAAAATGCCCTCGGGTCATACCTTACAACCCCTTGCCCTGAGGACCATGAGGGGGTTCTCATCCTGAAAGACTTAATTTCTGGACTTTTAAACTACGTCAAACAAAATAACTATCTCTATATTTTGACTGGAAGTGTTTGGGGAAATGATGGGCGTGGGGGGTGGTTGCCCTCCAATCACTTAAAGAAGGTACTAGCCCTTTCAATTAACAACCGACTGAGCCCTTTTCGAAGTTTCTACGACAACAAATGGCCATCTTAAAATTTCTATCAGATGCGTTTCTGGAAAATACGAGGTGTGTGTGTGGGGGGGGGGGGGCTATTTGACTTCTGACAACTTTGACTCTTAAAAAGAGCAATATAAATTCTTATTACCAATCTAATGAGCCCTCTTTGAAGTTTATACGACCACCATTTCTATAAAAACTTTATATGCTCCCTGGGCGTAACTTACATCCCTTGACCTGAGGGCTATATGGGGGGGGGTATCCTCAAATACATAATTTCTGGACCTTTCAACTACACTGAAAAAATGGCTTTCTCAAAAATTATGATTGAATGTATTTGGAGAAAGGATTGGTGTACGGGGAGGGGGCTGGATGACCTCCAATCACTTTTGACTGTTAAAAAGGCCAGTAGAACTTCTGATTACCAATGAAATGAGCCCACTCCGAGGTTTATACGACCACCCTTTCTATAAAAAAAAACTTATATTCCCACAGGGCATCTCTTACAACCCTTGCTCTGAGTGTTGTTGGGGGGGGGGGGTTGCCATTCTCAAAGTCATAATTTCCCGACCTTAAAAACTACACTTAACAAAATGGCTATCTCAAAACTTTGATTGGATGTATTTGGGGAAGTGATTGACGTTGGGGAGGGGGAGCTGGTTGTCCTCCATGAGCTCTTTTGAAGTTCCTTTGACATTTATTTCTTCTTTACTTAGGAAGCGCTATCGCGCTGCCTATGATATTTTGTCTTGAGATTTCAAATTATACAGCACTGGAAGTGCTGATTAGACCAGGTAAGCACCCCTAAAATTCAGTCTATGGGCGCCCATGCCTCCTAGATCACCACATAATTCTACCTTGATATTCATTTATGGGGTAACTTGAAGAGTAAAGTGGACAGTAGCAGCTTGCATATAATTGAAGAGTTGAAAACGAATAACTTTCTGGCATTGTTACCATATTTATTTATTTATTTATTTTCTAGCCCGTCACTACAAAAAAGGCAAGAAGACTGGGTACAACATATACACAAAAAAAAAGAAAAGAGCAAAAAAAAAAAAAAAACAAACAAAAACAAAACAATACAGAACAAATACTTAAAAGCACTACATCGACACTACTTCCGCAGGAGGGACGACCACTCGTGCGACAGCCTTGCATTAAAATTGTCAATCTGTTTTATAACGGCCTGACATGGTTCTGTAACTTTATAATGAAGGCTAATATATGAGTTACGCGTCCACAAAGGTAGTCTCAACAGATTCTTTGCATAACGAAAGTAGTAGGACCGAATTTGCTCAATGTCTGATTTCTGAAGCATTCGCCAGAAAGGTGCAATATAAAGAATATGCGGCAGCGCGGTTGCGTTATACAACCTAGCTAAAATCATGCGATTAATACGGAGTTTGTTTGCCATTTTGGCAGTTAACGAAGACAGTGGCTTAACGGTAATATCACCAAGTCTGATAGATACATCAGTCGAATCATTCCAATTAAAAAGAACAATCTCAGACTTAGCTGCATTGAAACTAAGACCAATTTTCCGGTACTCATTATTTAACATTTTAAAATTCTCCTCAAGACGCGCAATGGTCCGACAAGGCATAAACATATCATCAGCATAACAAACTAGGCTTAGATTCAACCGCGAACTATGCATGAACATTCAATTTGCGATTGTGGCTCTATTATTGCATTATTGAAAAAATCAGGTGAAACAATAGATCCCTGTCTCACTCCCTTAAAACCGGTAAGACAACATAAATATCACTCATACCAGGAGTATAAATACGGACCACGAAATTACCATATAAATCCCGATACGCTCCTATCACCAAAGGGTTGACCCCCTTCTTATATGCCGAATACAAAATATATTCGTGGACGAGTGAATCAAATGCACGGTGCACATAGTGGTTACCAAGAACTAGAGATTCACTAGCTGCATCAGCATCCAAAATTATAGCACATAGAGCTGACAGGGCATGACCACACCCTAGTCCCTTCTGAAAGCCAAATTGCTCCGAAAGAACGTAACATTTTGACCGAATTTCATCGCATGTTAGCAACTCAAATAACTTACAAAAAATATTCGACACAGTAATGGGTCTATACGAACTGCAAAGGTGGGGAGGTTTACCTCGCTTTAACATAGGGATCAGTTTACCTTCGCAAAAAGATTTTGGCACTATTCCAGAGGAGAATATCATTTGGTACAGAAAGCTCAGGTGGTCAATCAGAAGACCACTACTAAAATCAAGAGCAGCCCCGCAGATACCATCAGTACCTTTACTGAATTTCTTTTTCAACTTCATTATAGCAGAGATAACCATACTTCGTGTCACAACAAAATCACTATTTGTATGGCGTTGTAAACTGCAGTTAAGATTTTCAGCATGTTCTGCACTAAGATGGAGGGGGGAGGTGCAAACTCTCGGCGGTAATGGTCTTCCCAGAGATCTTCACCTGGAACAGAATCCGACGTAGCATAACGTTTGGGTCGCAGGGCATGTTTCTACAGGGCACTAGGATTTTGGTTCACGCTTTTAGAAAAATTTGTTATGCAATCGCTCCTGTGAGATCTTTAGAGCTTTTAGAGCTTTGGCAAATATACGGTTTGCGTGTTTCCGGACACAGTTAACCCAGCCTGTTCGTGGTCTGCCACAATCAAGCCAGACTTGGAACCAAAACTTAGATTTCTGACACGCAGATGTCAGTTCGGAGTTCCGGGACCAACCTTGAATTCGCGTTACACGCCTGATTTTCACTGTCGGTACAGCAGCTTTTATGCCGCATTAAATGGCATGGCAAATAAGAGCACAATAAACGTCCATAAGCACACGAGAGTAGAGTTGATCTTTTGAATTCTACGACTTTATGTTCCTTCCGGTTTTTCTGGTAGGTAAACATGTCATTACACCTTTGCCAAGAGGAACGAGTACAACTTGATTGGTGATTAGGATTTGAATAAAAGGAATAGTTTTTCTTACAATTCATATTAGTAAGAGAATTGAATTCAAAGAGAATAGTTTTTATTTGAGAGGATATTAGTGGAGAAAAAAAATGAGTGGTGCATTTACATTATTGGAGATTAATGATGGAACCGACAGCAGCAGCAGCAACGATATACGAGTACCTAATGTGGCTGTGGAAATAACTGCTGGCTGTAGACTATGTCTTGAATGGACATTATGTATGCGAGATATGTGATATCATTAAGCCAATTTAAGCAGGAGGAGCAGCTGTGTTTTGCTGGAAAAGTAAATATTCTCCATATAAATAAACTTCGGTCAGCATTAGATGTCCTATCGAAATATATTGATGAGAACAAAATGCATCAGTGAATATTATTATTGTAATTATGTTCAATAAAACTGTTTCTAAATCAATGGTATTTTTTTCTTTTTCTATAGTAGACATGTGTATATTTTCTAGAGTACAAAAATGAGATTCTGTTTAGTCTGAGGTTGGTTGTGAGAGAGTTAGGACTCTAAAAAATGGATAGATTCGAGAAAGATCGAATCATGAGGAATCTAGTTCTTATGGAAAAAAAACGTTTGATTCTAGATGATGATTTTCTAGAGTTGTCTATTCAAAGGAAGATATTTTCTCGGGGAATGCTTGTCGATATAATGAAAACTGATTCTCCATCATTAGACTATTGTATGAAGCTTCTACATCGTGGTCCAAATGCATTTACACAATTTATTGATATATTGATCACGACACAGCAAAATGATATTGTGGATATGCTTTTAAACATTAGTTTTTAGAAATTTAGGCCTTTTTTTCATAAGAAAGAGGGTGCTCAAGGATGATTTACTCCTCTCTCTCTCTATCTCAGACAATTTTTTGATGTTGCTAGCTCAGTTTCATTGTGGCAGTGAGAGCGTTAACACATGACAAAATGTTCCATACATGTCCGTTATGTATGTACACACAGGGCAGCTGGTCATCATGTGAGAATTGCACAATGATTGAGGAGTATGATGAAAAGTGTAGATTATGCAACCCGTGTAAATTGCATAGAGGATATGCTGTACAAATTAAAGGTTGTAATTCCTGTCTTGAAGAGGTGTGTGACTCTCATCCTAGAGGCCACCTATGCTCCAATTGTCATTATGATAAATGTAAGCAGTGGGAGAGTACATATCCCGGTATGATTGGAAAGAATCCTAACCGTGATTTTAGTTTATTGCTACGAGATTGGTATCGTCGTGGTTTTAGATTGTTCTGGGAGGAGGGACCGGGTCAACGATTCAACTGTTGGAACAACAAGAGAATATGGTTTCTACGTCATTGTTGTGAAGACACTGGATGTTATGATTATAAGCCCACTGATTTTTATTTGGCTGTGACGGAATGTGATTCGATACTTGAGGACACTGTTTGTGAAATTGCTTCAAATAGGCAAATTGAAACATGTGAATTCTATAGAATGAATGCGAATAGTATCATTGACTATACAAAGAGATATGACAAGAGTGAAGTCACACTCTACTGTAGAAAATGTGACCCTGACATTGCACTACATCAGGATCAGTACACTGTGAATTCAGATAATCTACCTGCACTAGTTGTTGTCGACAAATACCTAGTAGTGGATGAAATCTAAAGAGTAGAAAAGTCGTTTTATCATGTATATAATTTTTTTTTTATTAATAAACAATTTCACATACATCTTTAGAACATTTTATTCTTAGGGCACTAAAATCAATATTAAATACACTTGTAAGTATATTCTCCACTAGAAAGTCGTTCAATTGAGGTAAGTCAACGTAGATGTTGAGAAACTGCTTGTAGGTGTAGCCACGACATCTGAACATGAAAAAGAGTAGTGCATGAAAGCCACATGTCTTAGTTGTTAAATCCTGTACTCTTCGTTGATTTTGAATAATGGTTTTCCCACTGCTTTCAATAAAGTTGCTGATGTATGGAACGTAGAATTTATACGATAGGCCAAGAGGATCAAAAAATTCAATATTCTTCGCTGTTTGAAAGATGCATAGCCAATGGCCAGTCTTCAAAGTCGACGGACTGCTATTAACAATGATTAGGGTATTGTTAACACTTGGAATTTTTTCAATGAAGTCCGAGGGTATGCAATAGGACTTGTATTGGGACATGTATGGATCCATACTAAAT
Organism: Artemia sinica; assembly: GCA_027921565.1. Classification (NCBI taxonomy): domain Eukaryota; kingdom Metazoa; phylum Arthropoda; class Branchiopoda; order Anostraca; family Artemiidae; genus Artemia; species Artemia sinica. The sequence goes on from CM051272.1 coordinate 35,232,926, forward strand.
ACATTGATTATTTGATTTGTGTTCATGGTGCAAGGTCTAGTAGAACACTGCCGTCGGGTGTGATTTCCCAATAGGTTTCAAATTGACTCATTGATATTAGCGTGATACTCTCAGTCAGAGCATCAGCAAATGTACACTCTAAACGTACATTCCCAGTTCGTACTATGCTCATATCCTGTGTGCCTGACAAGTCCAAAACAATAACCCCATGATTTTTTGAAAACATTGAATCGGTTATTCCATTTTCAAATAGTTGAGAGTCATGATCTAGGGATTGCATGGTCAACTCGTACAGAGTTCTATAGGATTTTTTGTCAAATGATAGAGTGTACAGTGGAATACCATTCACTTTGCACACAAGACTAGATAGACCGAAAAAATTAAAATCATGGGGAGATTCAGTCCAGGATCTAACGGCACTGCCACTCTTCACAAAGGCCAAAGCCAATTTTGATGGGATTTCTCCATTGATAAATGATGAATCGCTATAGCTACGAGAACCGGTGGCAATGTGACGTTGATTGGTGATTGTATGGGGGACAAGAAGTTTAATGTTGTTACCATTGGCTCTTAGCTTTTCCACTGCCAATGCAACAGAGCTCATAACTTGTTGTTTTCGAACGTGGAGAATTGCCGATGTGATAATAACATTTGCATCGGGTGCTGCAGGAAGTGTTTTTCTCAAAATGAAATTCGATGGGGCCATCTGCAACTTTATGTCGATCTTGACATTGGGGGGTAGCCATTGGGATATATTGAATATCTCATGATTTAATTTTCCAACTAGATGATACTCCTGGGTCACTGCTGCAGTCAACTCACCGTCAGTATCAACACCTGTTCGATATTCATAGCCCAATGATTGTCCTCTCATCTCCTTGTACGCCTTTGGCGTCATCATTATAAATTGTATGTAGCTTGCATAGTTGGATAAATTATTGCTAGTGCTCACCAATGTTCCATTAATAAATACATTAATTTGCTTGAATAGGTTGTGTAGAATACAGTTTCATAGGAGAGACCATCGCCGGCATTTGGAGTTGTATTATCTGACTTTTTCTTCACCACAACATTTAAATCAATAAATGTTGATGACAAATCAATGAAATAGTCTTCATTGGAAAATATTTGAAAGTGTATATTTTCCGAGAGGGGTTGTTGAGGGTGAAATTGTTCATAGTAGCCATACTTGACACTGACATCAACATTTTCAGCATTGAATAGATTCAATGAGGAACTGATTGATGGATATGATTCCTTGTGGGGGAGATAAGTCATCTTAAGAGAAGAAATCCTTCTTTGATCTAACAATCTTTTTCTTTTCTTCTTCTCTGCTGCTGCTTATTGGCCTTCGTTGTTTTATTTCTCAAAGTCCTTGTTGATGTCCTTTGCTTCCTGCCTGGGTGGAGACTGATGAGTGAATGACGCGAACGCATCCTTTTCAATCCCTCCCCATTTTGTCGAGATTTTAATTGTTCACCAACGGCTCTTGCTGAAGATCTAATATTTTCCTTAACACTCTCCTTGAAATTCTTGCCCGACCCCCAGTCCTGTAGTGTGGAGGCAGCAAAATTTGATGCAGCAGGTACAAGATATTTTCTGGCAAGGGGTAGTGCAGAACGAAATAGCCTAGCAAACCAGCTACCAAGACCATAGCCAGACATTGTAGTACGCCCCTTGTAGTAGTCCAATCCATTGCCTATTTGACGTGGACTCAAAGCACCAACATAACAGTCAATATCGGGACAGACAAATGGAATTCTTCTATTGTTCATTTTTTAGGTTATTGTACCGTCGTTGTCGTTGACAATGGGTCGAAAATGACATGTAATCACTGCTAAGCCTTTTGAAATTGCTATTGGATCACCTAATTCAGTTCTTAGTGTTAACTGACAGAGTTCCAAATAGGAAGTGTTTACGGGAATATACTGAAGATGCTTTATATTGTAGTGGTGAACATATTCTTGATTGGTTTTTCGTTCAAGAACTCGTAGGAGGGGAACATTTGAATTACCAACCCGAGATGTTTCCACAAATGAAGCGTAGAGAAATATACAAGTGTCCGTGGAGAAGCTGGGTGCATAGTCTGCATAGATAACATGGTCACTACCACTGAAATTTTCTGTCTTAATAATACGGTTTTTAAAACCAAGAACCTCACGTAAATTCTCATTGAGGAAAATTCTTTCATTCTCAAATGGATTGGTAATATAAATTCTCCGTTGTTCCGTCGAGTAATTGAAAGTGAAACCGCCTTTTTTTCGACTTGCAATTTTTTTGTTGATAACTCGACACAGTTCATGCATGTTATTGTATTCCCTGTAGGGGATGTTAGCAATAGGGTACTGATTAGAGTCAAAAGTTGCCATTGCACCTTCATCACCGAATTCAAACGGTCGTATTTTTATTTCATATTTACGATCCTTTCTCAGGATGTCATAGGTATTTTTGAGAATACAGTCGACAAGAGCCACTTCATATGCACCGTCAAATTTGATGGCGGGGGAGAGTTTTGTCCAAAAATCACTTGTCGTATTCAAGTCATTGTAGAGAGGATCGGAAACGTTGGACATGAAAGTTACATAGAAATCATTGGGCATTGTCAATATCTTCAACACCAATCCAAGAATCAAAATCAGAGTTGTATCCTAGCCACCGAACAAGTAACTGTTTCTTACCCCCGCGAGTACGTGTCTTTAATATCTTTTCAATTTGATAGATTTCACTAGCATTTTTAACTTTTTGCAATTCATAGTCATAAAAGCCGCCGAGAATCTCTTCATCTTTGGTATCACGCAGGCGATAAGTTATGGGTTTAGTGTCTAGGATTTTTGCCACTTTAAAAAGTTCAGTGGACCACAAGTAATTCCCCTTTTCAAAAACATTAGTTGTTCTATTAATTCGAACCGTATCACCAACATTGAATTTTTTTTCTTCTTCTTCTTGACTTTTGATTCATTGGAATATTGTTTAAGAAAGGTGTCAATTGTATTATGATCCGAATGATGAACTTCCGTTGGTGTAGAGTTGGACAATGATCGATGAGGTCGTTGATTATAAATCAACATGATTTTATCTAGATCATGAATAAAAGCTGGCGTATTTTTCAATGTACAATATCTTGAAATTAAAAGTCGAATAGTTCTTATCAATCGTTCGGCCAATGCAGCCTTTATAGGACTGTGCGTATGATAGAGCAGTGTACTATATTTCTCTAGTACTTTTGCAACATGAGGATTAACAAATTCACTACCGCGATCCGTTTGAATTTTTTATATGAATCCTTTTCGAGAATACTTTCAGTGGCCTGAGCAACTTCAACACCTCTCTTTGATCGCAATGGAATTGCATATGCATAGCGACTAAAAACACTGATTGCAAGTAGAATGTACTTGTACGGTTATATTGTGACGTCTTTGAAGCTCATCTAGAGTCAAGAGATCTGCTTGCATTATATCCAATGGGTAAAAAGGCTTTAGTTTTTCGATATTGATTGGCACGAAGTCTATGATTTCTATGCAGAGTGTAACTTGGCTCATTTTGTAGATAGTCTTGTACACTTTTAGGGCGAACACCCGTGACTTTGGAAAGAGTTGTGGGGGAACTTAAACTCCCCACCTCGCCAATATTTTCATAAACACCTTTCAGAACTTCAGCCATTTTGAATGTAAACACGTTGTGTAACGTCCGCTACCCTTTTGTATACTGGCTGCTGCTGGTGGTGGTGGTGGTGGGGACGTTGACGTGATACGTCTTCGCTTTTGTCTAGCTATCAGTGGTGTGCTAGTATTTTCCAAAATTGATTTAAAATCTTCTTCTTCTTCAAGTTCATCTTTTAATGTTGATGATGATGATGATGATGCACGTTCATTTAATTTTTTTAGAATTTGTCTATTTACAATAAGACTTTTGGGGAAGTTTAATGTATTTAGAAAGTTGTATAGACGAGTGTCAAATGATAATAGTCCTTTACGATTTGTAACCATGTCATACATTAAATCAAGTAGATTATAGCTCTTGCCTTGAATTATAATCCTTTCCCCATTGCTCTCAACTTGAATTTGATCACTTTCCAAGAGATAGATTAGGAGTCGTTTACTTTGGTCACGATATGAGTGGGGCATTAGATTTCCAATTTTCAATACAATTGAATCCAATTCCTCCTTCTTTAATTGTGTTCCAACAGCAGACTCTTGAGAAGATGATTCTTTTTTGGGATCAGCAGCAGCAGCAGTGGGCTTTGATCGATAGTGTTTGCCCACTCGGCGAAGTGCATCTTGAAGTAAAATCAGTTTTTTATCATCATCAATAGTTTCATTGTCGAGGAATTTACTCAGATTGTCCTCAAAGTGTTCGACGGGTGAGAGAGCGAGTTCTATTGGAGTCAATTTATAGGGTTTTGCCATCTAGAGAAAACTGTTTACAAGTCCTGCAATTATTGGCAGTAAAAGTGTGAAAAAGTTACCGCCCACCTGAAGAAGTCGTTTCCTTTTAAAATTCTTTCCTTTCTTTTTAGAGGCCAATGTACGTACAATGGAACGATGTTGCTTTGCCTGTTGCTTAACTACTTCTGGTAGTTGAACATTACCCTCGGTCAAATTTAAACAAAGTTCAGATATTAGATTAATGAAATCATTGTCAATACCGTGTTTGAGTATTGCTTTTCTAAGCTGAGGTTTTGAAGTGCTTAGAACTGAAAACAAATGTCTATTTTCATGTAGTTTCTTCAGTGTCATGATAGCGACTAATAGGTCTTTCTAGTGTTCACCGGGAGATATACTGTAATTTCATTGTCGAAAATATCTGTGACTACACGCAGATCCTCGGGTGTATTTTGATTAAGATCCAGCAGGATATAACCGTGGGGTTTATTAGTTGCCTTATTGTATGCCGAGAGCAGAAATTTAGGGGCACCTGGATAGATTTGTTTATTGAGGGTTATTAGCGAGCTAGAATCACGAACAACTCTGTAGATGATATAGTAGGTACAGTTCAAAGCAAGTGTTCGCATACATTTGCTCTGATGAAAGAGATTGTGTAGAACCAGAGTAACGGAAATCTGTTCATGATGAGAGCGAACAGTGAACAATTGCAGCATTTGCTGGGACCATTGTTCAATAGATTCAGCCAGATCGTCAATGATCAGCCAAGAGTTTGGTTCAATAATGTTGAAAACATCAAGTCCCTGTATGAACTGTATCTGCATCGATCCCATGGCAGCAGCAATTGTTTTTATTTTATTGTATGACTCCTGCCAAATACTATAGCAATAGTAGATTTTTTTCGGCTTTTCCGCAAACATTTTATCACAATTTTTAATTATTTTAGTTAAGAGTGTTGTTTTGCCCGACATTGAGGGCCCACACAGAAACGATCTGAACGGTGTTTTAAATTGATACATGTTCCTTTCAACAGTTCACCTGGACAACTAACTGTAGACCCCAATTGTCTAATGACTAAATAATTTTTCCCTACTACCACTACTCTGTTCTTCAAGAAGACAAAGACAAAGACAAAGACGAATAAAGAATCATATTTTTTTTCTTTTATTATATGCACATAAAAAAAGTAACAATACATTGAAAAAAAATACACTTTTTTAAATTTATTCATAATAAAAAATACAACAACAACAACATTTACATAGGTACACACAGAGAAAAACACTTTTTTTTGTTTATTTATAGAGAGAAAAAAAAAAACATTAAATTAGAGAGAGCACTTGAAAAAATACACTTTTTTAAATTTATTTATAATAAAAAAAATACAACAGCATTTACATGGGATGCACACAGAGAGAGAAAAAAAACACTTTTTTTTTGTTTATTTATAGAGAAGAAAAAAAAAAAAAACATTAAATTAGAGAGAGAGATGGCACTTGAAAAAAAAAATCTGCTCTAAGTCCAAAAAAAGATAACTTTTGGTGACGGTGCGCCCCCCCCCCCCCCCCGTGCTGGCGGCGGCCCCCCCCCCGGGCCGCGAGGCCCGGGGGGATCCGTGTCACCGTAGCAGACCTCTACTTGCCCCTTTTCCGGCCACTGTACCCTAGCCACATTGTAGTAGAATTCCAACATGAGCTTTTTTGAGATCTCCAAGATAGCACTGCCTGCTGCAATATTTTTATTCAGGACAATGCGTCTTTTTTTCCTATTCAAAAGTACCATGTCCGGGCCAATGATTGTAAAGGAAGTGTAATTGGGATCGGCAATATTTCGAGCACATTGTTCTGGATCGGTCACAACGTCACAACGATTCCTATTACGAACACTCTCACACATTTTGCCGAAAGCTGAATTCAAAATGAGTTTATAAATTTCTTTTTCAGCTTTCGTCTGTGCTGCGGAACGTTTGCTGACAAAAGTGTCAACAAACGTTTTCAAATAAGGTTTTTGACTAAACTCGAGTGCTCGGTGAACCTTTGTGGCGTTGAAACCATTGTTACACATCCATTTTAACGCTACATGGTGTACAACTATGTTTTTTTTCGGCAGAAGGTCAGCAATAAGTTTTTGTTTTGAAGGTGTCCAATGCAATCCGTCCACCTCGACTAAACGCCTATTGCGAGGACTCAAAGAGTCCTTAGTCACAGGTCTATTGATACACGGGAAAACAAAATCCTTTACTGAATCGTGAAGCTCGACTGGTATCTCTCCATCAATTTCGAAAAAACCATCCAACCGGTCCATTCTCCTCAACACTGTCAATGTTGGGCACAAATCAAATAATCAATGTATTTAGTATGGATCCATACATGTCCCAATACAAGTCCTATTGCATACCCTCGGACTTCATTGAAAAAATTCCAAGTGTTAACAATACCCTAATCATTGTTAATAGCAGTCCGTCGGCTTTGAAGACTGGCCATTGGCTATGCATCTTTCAAACAGCGAAGAATATTGAATTTTTTGATCCTCTTGGCCTATCGTATAAATTCTACGTTCCATACATCAGCAACTTTATTGAAAGCAGTGGGAAAACCATTATTCAAAATCAACGAAGAGTACAGGATTTAACAACTAAGACATGTGGCTTTCATGCACTACTCTTTTTCATGTTCAGATGTCGTGGCTACACCTACAAGCAGTTTCTCAACATCTACGTTGACTTACCTCAATTGAACGACTTTCTAGTGGAGAATATACTTACAAGTGTATTTAATATTGATTTTAGTGCCCTAAGAATAAAATGTTCTAAAGATGTATGTGAAATTGTTTATTAATAAAAAAAATTATATACATGATAAAACGACTTTTCTACTCTTTAGATTTCATCCACTACTAGGTATTTGTCGACAACAACTAGTGCAGGTAGATTATCTGAATTCACAGTGTACTGATCCTAATGTAGTGCAATGTCAGGGTCACATTTTCTACAGTAGAGTGTGACTTCACTCTTGTCATATCTCTTTGTATAGTCAATGATACTATTCGCATTCATTCTATAGAATTCACATGTTTCAATTTGCCTATTTGAAGCTATTTCACAAACAGTGTCCTCAAGTGTCGAATCACATTCCGTCACAGCCAAATAAAAATCAGTGGGCTTATAATCATAACATCCAGTGTCTTCACAACAATGACGTAGAAACCATATTCTCTTGTTGTTCCAACAGTTGAATCGTTGACCCGGTTCCTCCTCCCAGAACAATCTAAAACCACGACGATACCAATCTCGTAGCAATAAACTAAAATCACGGTTAGGATTCTTTCCAATCATACCGGGATATGTACTCTCCCACTGCTTACATTTATCATAATGACAATTGGAGCATAGGTGGCCTCTAGGATGAGAGTCACACACCTCTTCAAGACAGGAATTACAACCTTTAATTTGTACAGCATATCCTCTATGCAATTTACACGGGTTGCATAATCTACACTTTTCATCATACTCCTCAATCATTGTGCAATTCTCACATGATGACCAGCTGCCCTGTGTGTACATACATAACGGACATGTATGGAACATTTTGTCATGTGTTAACGCTCTCACTGCCACAATGAAACTGAGCTAGCAACATCAAAAAATTGTCTGAGATAGAGAGAGAGAGGAGTAAATCATCCTTGAGCACCATCTTTCTTATGAAAAAAAAAGTCCTAAATTTCTAAAAACTACTGTTTAAAAGCATATCCACAATATCATTTTGCTGTGTCGTGATCAATATATCAATAAATTGTGTAAATGCATTTGGACCACGATGTAGAAGCTTCATACAATAGTCTAATGATGGAGAATCAGTTTTCATTATATCGACAAGCATTCCCCGAGAAAATATCTTCCTTTGAATAGACAACTCTAGAAAATCATCATCTAGAATCAAACGTTTTTCCATAAGAACTAGATTCCTCATGATTCGATCTTTCTCGAATCTATCCATTTTTTAGAGTCCTAACTCTCTCACAGCCAACCTCAGACTAAACAGAATCTCATTTTTGTACTCTAGAAAATATACACATGTCTACTATAGAAAAAGAAAAAAATACCATTGATTTAGAAACAGTTTTATTGAACATAATTACAATAATAATATTCACTGATGCATTTTGTTCTCATCAATATATTTCGATAGGACATCTAATGCTGACCGAAGTTTATTTATATGGAGAATATTTACTTTTCCAGCAAAACACAGCTGCTCCTCCTGCTTAAATTTGCTTAATGATATCACATATCTCGCATACATAATGTCCCATTCAAGACATAGTCTACAGCCAGCAGTTATTTCCACAGCCACATTAGGTACTCGTATATCGTTGCTGCTGCTGCTGTCGGTTCCATCATTAATCTCCAATAATGTAAATGCACCACTCATTTTTTTTCTCCACTAATATCCTCTCAAATAAAAACTATTCTCTTTGAATTCAATTCTCTTACTAATATGAATTGTAAAGAAAACTATTCCTTTTATTCAAATCCTAATCACCAATCAAGTTGTACTCGTTCCTCTTGGCAAAGGTGTAATGACATGTTTACCTACCAGAAAACCGGAAGGAACATAAAGTCGTAGAATTCAAAAGATCAACTCTACTCACGAGCATCGTCACGAGAAATAACTGCATATTTTTGTAAAAGAATGAAAGGGATCTTAATCTTACGAAGGATTGTAACACAGACCGATTGGAAAGATAATGCGTCTGTCTTTTTCCACTCTTCTTTGACACACCAGACTGGAATCTTGGCTGTTGGGGCAGCAGCAGAAATTTTTACGTTGACAGTTATCGGAAAATGCTCAGAAGTGTATGTTGAAGACAGGACTTTAACTTGGTTTTGGGACAGATTTCCTGATGCTAAAACGTGATCAATATTGGTAGTGGCCCCTGTATGATGAAGATAAGTTGCGTCACGATTTTTCATTAGAACCTCTAGGTCACTGGCAAGCTACAGGATAAGATTTGATCGACTTGAGGTCAAATCACATAAGTTACAATTAAATCACCAATCAGGAGCTTTTCGGGCATAGCATTGCGGGTAACACATTTTGCAAGACGTTTGGCCGCGAGAGCAAAGCATTTTTCAGATTTTTTGGACTTCTAATCTGTCGGAAGGTAAGTGTTAATAACGGTCAGATTCGCAATTTGAACAGCGATAGGATTGGCTGAGGTTTCCACGAGGACGCTGGGAAGTGCTTTGTGAACTAGGGTAGCAATGCCGCCAGAAGGTCTGCCGTGGCTTAGAAGACGTTTGGCTGCCAAAAAAAATAACACGTGGGAATCAGAGAATTCAAGGAGCTCCTTATTGCACTCGATTAAGAAATGTTCTTGCAAACATAACACGTCGTAATTCCTCAAGAATTCTTCAATTACAGGGCGCTTATTAAGAGCATCGCCATGTATATTTCATGAAATGACGCTATTTTCCATGATTAGGCTTGTCTGCAATCACTTTTTGGTTTTCAGGGCATCTTACGTGATATCAGGTGTGAGACGACGAATCACTGGCTACACAACGCATCGGCTTTGTACAGGGGCTGTTCTTTGATGAAACGTGTTCAGGACTCGCGCATCGGCCACAGACAGCTTCATTTGTACACGAAGCGGCTTTATGCCCATTTTTATGGCACTTGTAACACTTGAAAGGCAAAAAAAATGAAGTTTTTCACATTTAATCGTTCTATTCCAACCAATGGCGGGCTGTCGACGGCAAGTTTGAGGTCAGTTGTGTGTTTCAAAATAGAGTTAAAATGTCTGTGCAGTACCACAGCGTTTGACCTCAATTACGCCCATGAAGAGGGCCTTCAATTTCTCCTCTGTAACATCCCGAGGCACTTGCGTAACGATACCGATGTATGATGGGGCCTTTGCACGGGCTTCTAAGTTTGAACCTGACTTTGCTATTTTTTTGGCGATGCGTGTGGCGGCCTTTTTGTTCTTAACAAGTAGCTTAGTTTCAGTTTTAAAACGCTTCAGCTCAACAACTTCATCACAGTCATTTTTGCAATATTGGGTAATAAACTCCTTGCGGGATTCGGGAGTTTTTAATTCACGTGGAAAATTTTTTTTATTACTACTTCAGCGTAGGATAACTTTTGGGGGGGACGGAGGTTTTTTAAGTCTGGGTAAGTAGTTGACTGAATTTTTGCTGGCTTTGTGATTCTATAAATCCGTCTACCTTTCTGAACATCTCATTGACACGGGTAATTACGACTGCACTGATTTCATCTGCAGTTGTAGGAACTTCTTGTGGGTCTACTATCACAAACTTTGGAAGCTTACATTTCTGATCTTTCACCGCCGAGACCATTGTACGACATAGTTCTTTAACGTTATCTTCATCTTTGACTTTCACAGACAACCGCTCATTAGCGCATGTGATTTCTTGCAGCAAAACTCGGGCTTCATTTATCCTTTCCTTGTCATAGAACTTAATGCGGAGTCAATTATTTGCGATAGCTTATTGCCATTATTCAGCGAACGGAAAAGAAAGTTCAACAGCGGCGAATAAACAAATTTTTCGCTCATAGTTTATCTGTAGTTCCTAAGGCAAAACGCTATCAATTATCATTTAACAGGTAGCAGGTAAACATAAGCCGGAGACCGTCCAATTTCTTTATGAAATAAATGTTCTTTTACTTCACTGAGATTAGATTGCAAAACTTACTAATTTGATGATGTTCGTAAAACGGTCCAATTTCGTTATGAAATAAATGTTCTTTTACTTCACTGAGATTAGATTGCAAAATTTACTAATTTGATCATGTTCGAAAAATATCCGTTTTTAGACAGGTGTGATCGCTTTGAACTCTGAATCAATATGAGCTGGCAATAGTTATCGAGATCAAGTTGGGATGTGCTAATTGAGTATCGAAGCTCATGGTCAACACTCTCATCATCACCTGTAAGCAAGGCCGTATCCAGGGGGGTGGGTCAGAGGGTTAACCCTCCCCCCCCCCCGAATTGTTCGTCCGACTCTTAAAAACGTAACAAAAATGAATATAAACCAATTTTTTGATGCGTTTTTTAAAGTGATTTTTTTGTATTCCCCCCCAGAACTATAAGATGTTAAGTATGTTGTTATTCATAATATCCTGTATTCATTTAAGTAAAAAACTATAATAGACTAGATATTTTCTGTAAGCTATTGTTCTTCTGTATTCACGCCGGGGTGTTCGGCATTGTTGTGCAACGCTCAATGTTATATCATTAATGTCGATATTCAGCCGTATAGTAGAGGAGTTATTTTTCTCCGTAGTGTGGTCACGTCCGAGATGAAGCTATTTACCCTCCCTGTTATAATTGTGTGTGTTATTTAGCGACGCCACTCTATACATACTTCTAATTTCTTGTCAATTCTAGAGAAGAAATTAGAGTAATAAATATAGCTCAGTACTCCTCAGTAGGTTTATTGCAATCATGTTAGCCTAATGGATTATTCCCGTTTGATTGGCCGCTTGTCAAAAAACAAGATGTACGGAAAATGTGTTCTATCCCACTTTCTAGGGCTATAATGAAATATATTCTTAATGAAAAGATAGTCCTTTTTAGGGCTATAATGAAAAATATAATATTCTCGAAGATTGCTTCTTTGGCCATCCATCTGAGGCAACACAAAAAGTAGATCGTCCCCTAATGGCAAGGCACCCAGGATTTTTTTTCGGATGGAGTTTTACTCAGATTTTTTTTCGGGGGGGGGGGGGGTTACCACAAAAACTAAAAAAAACGCATACAAAATTTGGTTATATCCATTTTTTTGTTACGTTTTTACGAGTCAAACAAACATTTCGGGGGGGGGGGGGGTTCAAACCCCCTAACCCCCGCTCTGGGTACGGCCTTGCCTAATGGGATGAGGAGAGGACATAAGAAAAAATTTAAGGGAGGTTAGAAGTTAAATTAGGAGGAGGTAAAGAGTTCAGCTGTGAATAGATTGAGGTGGAGGAAAAGCGTGCACAGCTGTGTTGGCCTCAGACGGCTTGATAGTGCAGTGGGTTAGTAGTTTGTAGTACTGTAGTAGTATATTTACTGTTCAGCTATACTTGCTATTCTGAAGATTCTTTAAGCAGAAATAAAATTCTAACTACGAAAATGCTTGTTGACTCAGAAAGCAAGTGATGTTAGGTGTTGGTTGGGATTGATCGCTTCATCTACCGTTTCCCTTTACTGTTCATGCTTGATTATCATTTGTTCTATGGAATTATTCTTTCATGGTAACATTTTCAAAAATGATGGCAAAGGGAAATCGCGCTTGTTTCAGTTTGTTCCACAATAAAACCAGAAATCTAATGATTTTGGAATAGTTTCTAGAATAGAAAGGGCCAAATGAAGGGCCAAATTCTGTTATTTCAAATCCTGTACTTTCCTTTCAAGCCTATAATTACTTAGTTACTAACCGTGGAATCTTTTTCTCTATTAATTTCATCCCAATAAGTATGGCTCAGGCAATGTCTATTACTTGGCAAACATCGAGAAATTAATTTTCCAAAGGGGTTTTTCTTTTTTCATCTTGCAAGGGGTTTGATTAGAGCTTTTTTTGGCCCTAGTATACGAAGGAATTTTTCTAAATGTCTGACCGCTTTACTAGCAAGCATCTAGATCACAATAAATTCATGAATAAAAAAAAAAAAAAAAAAAAAAAAAAAAAAAAAAAAAAAAAAAAAAAAAAAAAAAAAAAAAAAAAAAAAAAAAAAAAACACTATGGATTTTGTGTCGGCATTCTTTTGGTATGTATTGGGGTGTTCTCACTAAACTTCAAACCACCAAACTTCAACTAAACTTGCTCTGCTCCACTTCTGATAAATTTCGTTGATTTTTCAATCCGTTTACTTAATTTTTTTTTAGGGGTTCGCCTAGAGCCAGTTGTTCTTTCCTAATTCAGTCAATGAGTTCCATTAGATCTGGTATCCTAGTGCACGGAATGCTTTTTTTTTTTAGATTTTTAGTTGTCGCTATAATAGTATGAAAAACATACACTACCTTTCCAATTACAATTCAGAAAATTCCATTTACTAATCCAGAAACGAAAGTTTATTAATAACGGGGAAGAATTTTTAAGACAGTGAAAAATAAAATGTTTATTTTTAATACAAAAATAATAAAATAATCACACAAACGCTATACAAAAAAAAGAAAGAAAAACGAAAGCAAAGTCACATTTCTGTTTTTTGTATAGCGTTTGTATGTTTTCTTTGCCTTTTCTTGTTTTGTTGTAGCTCTTTTTTGCTGTTGATAAAAGTTTCCAGATGTGAAGCCATAATCTTCGGACTTTTATCATTTTTTTTTTCTGTATTGAAAAGTTTTTCTGTTGTTTCATTAAAAAAAAAAACTCTTAATATCATTCTCTTTCTTGCCTCGGTATATCTGCTGACCTTCCATTAAACTTCATAAATTCCATATCGACTAAACTTCACTCTAACATTTCTACTGAACTTCTTAGAAGCAGCTACTCTTCACTTTAGTATACGGAAATGAGTTTTCGAATGTTTGACTGTCTCAATATATAGTTTGACAAACATCTAGGCTACAATCAATTCATGTGTTTAAACAGAACTTTCGATGATAAAATAAAAGTTCGAAATAGGGATAAAATCCTTTTTAATAGACAGTGTATAATAAATTTCACAAAAAAATAACAAATATTTCGGTCACATATACAGTGACCGAAATATCTGGTATTTTTTGTGAAATTTATTATACACTGTCTATTAAAAAGGATTTTATCCCTATTTCCAACTTTTATTTTATCGTCATGGAAAGGCAGTGTGGTCTCCGAAATTATCTACGTCAAGAACTTTCGATATAATTTTCTTTCGTGTCTTAGTATGTCAATTAAACTTTAGACCAGCACGCAGCCGTGTGGAAAGTCAATCTCTTGAAGGGATAGTTTTAGTTTTCAAATACATTAGTAAGTCAAAGTTTAATTAAATAAAAAGTATAGGGCAAGTGTAGATGACCAGTGGTTAAACAGATCTGGATGTTTGGTTGCGAGTATTTATTATCTTAGTACTTGATAATACCAAATTTTAATGTCAAGAATAGCATAGTGTTAACAAGGGTGCTAAGCTTTCATTTCTCCAGAGAGGTCTGGGGTTTGGTATATTTACTTTAAGGTGGTCTTAGTGCCGAAATTGAATATTTATGGGCTTTGTGCACTCCCGTATCCAACTTTGGGTATGGGGGCTCAGAACACCATGCAGTATTCTAGAGGTCGATTCTGCCCCCTAAAACCCCAATCTCAAGTGGGACCTATTGGTCTGAATGTAAACTTCCGGAGTTGCTGAAGATAAAAGTAGAATAGTCGTTCATGAAAATCTATGTATTTCAATAAATTCAAGATGTTATTTCCGTCCCGGACAACTTTTAAAGGTCTTCAGAAGACCCTAGACCTTTTTGGCATATCTTTTTCAACCGTGCTTTATATATTGTACATGTCTCTGATTCTATTGAATCAACAGGTATATTTCTTAATTACAGTGGCAATTAATTTTTGGAACGGTTTTTATCTAAAGTGTTTTACCCTTGTTTTAGGCAAATGTGACTGCGAGAAAATACCTTCGTTTATCCCCATGTACCAGCATTATTCAAACGGCTAGTATAGCCTATATTTCTGTGTTAGGATATATTTTAATGCATGTTGAAAGAAGTTAACTCACACATCTTTGGTCGCCATAGGCATTGGAATAAATTTATTTATTTCAATGTCAAAAGTATCAATGGTTAACACATGTAAAACTTCTGTACATCTCATTTATAAGAAAAATCCCATGTTTGCGATATCCGTTAAGACAAGTTAGCAAGTCAGTTAATCATTTTTTGGGTTTATGGAAATAATCAAGATACGCAGGTCGTTTTTTTGTGCAGCATAAGAATAAAAGCTCCTGTGTTAATTGCTTGTCCCTAACTCCTTATATGCTGATTGAACCTGTTTTATGTTTTGTAAAATTTTGGATTTTGTAAAATTTGAAAATTTTAAGATATTGTTTGAGAAGCGTTGCATTTCTTGTAGCCACACACCCATGTAAGTAATATAGCATGGAAAAGCTCATATTTTCTTCCCTCTTTGGGGGAGGGGGAGGGATGTAGGAACCCCTTGGATGGTCCAGCTATTGATGCGAAGCTTGTTGTTTCACATGTTTTTTAACTTGGTATTTCCTTTTTTGCTCTTATTTAATTGGCTTTGCGCCATTTACTTGACTATTTTGAGGTAGTAAAGAACAATTTTGATTTCCTATTAACAAGTAAGTTAAAAATTATATGCATGACGGAAATCTTTTTTTTTAATTTAAATTTAGATGCATCGTTTTTTACTTGTTTATTTTTGACCTGAGATTTGTTGCATTCCTTATTATAAGTTTGGTATTTTATACTTAATATCATTAGAATTTTAATATGGATTAATTGCTCCTCAGTTCTTTTATTTATAAGGGAAAAAATATAACAGTAATAATGCACGAATTTACATTGAATTATAAATTTATAACAAATGTATTATAGACTTAATGTATTTGTAGACTTAAGGTCCTATGGCTTGGTTTTGGGACAATGACTTTAGTAATGCTGATTTTGCTTTATTTTGGACTTGATTTTCGGACTATCGGGTTGGATGTACCGTTTTGTCCTAGGTTATTGGATGGATGAGTAAGGTTCAGACCCTGTTCAAGTGCTCATTTATCTCAGTTACTAAATTAGAAAGACAGTTTTTTTTTTTTTTTTTTTTTTTTTATAATAAAGTAATTACCTGTAATACATTAAATGTATTTATTTTTATTATAATTTATTTATAATATAATGTATTTATGTATAATTAAAAATGGATGGCCTATAGCAACAAACTATATAAGAGTAACGCTCAATATTTTTCACTGTCATATGGTAGTAATTTTCTTATTGGACCAGTATTAAAACAGATCCGTAGGAGGTTCTCTATTATTTTTTGAGTGTGTCATTGTTTTGAAAAATGTCAACAATCATAAGTTTACATTTTAATTGAGTCCCTCTATGACTAAAAGCGGCTAAAACCCGCCATTTGTAAGAAAATAGTTTCTTAAAGGTTTTTTTTTCTCGTCAGTATAACTTTTGTTCTAAGTATAAGCTATGGTACATGGTGGTCTCCTATTTATTATCTGTTTTGATGGTTGTATGATATGGATTGATTATGTGTGCCAGTTAAAGTAATGTCAAATAACGCTGAAATAATCCATTGGTTCCCTGTCAGAGATGTCTCTCAGATAGAACTGGGCATTACGAACACTACAAGGAAAATTTCGGTCCTTGTATTTAACTTAGGTCAACTTGCATTTCGATTCTTCTTTTTTTATCATGGCTAATTTTCTCATTTTATTGTTGTTGCTAGGATTTTGTGTTCTTATCCTTTTTTTCTTTTACTGTGCCCTTTCTTTGATTTTACTGTACTCTGCAGTATGTTGAATTGTTTTTATATCTTTTGCGCTATAAATAAGTAAATGGATAGTCTCATTTTGATCAAATTGAAAACAATTGAACAAATCCTATATTTTTGAAGCTTCTTCTTTGTTTTAGTTTAAAGCGTGCTACTGACATGATGTTCGCTGGAAAGCAAGTTGTGGTTTGTGGATATGGTGAGGTTGGAAAAGGTTGTTGTCAGTCTTTGAAAGCATTGGGAGCCGTTGTCTATGTAACGGAAATTGACCCAATTTGTGCTCTTCAAGCCTGGTAAGACAGTTTGCAAAACCTCTTTAATGCTGTTTCTTACGGCGGATTTTAATCTTATAGTTTATTTTTGTACAAAACTCACTACTTTATTTACAAAAAAGTATTATTAGACAATAAAGCACTAAAAATAGCAAGGATGTACAGCAAGTGGCAACACTTCTTTGACTTATTAGGTTTCCCTTTGATTGGATGAGATTTTTAGATTATTATTTAAACACAAATATATATACAATCTTAAAAAACAGTGACATGCCTTTGAGATACTTATTCGGAGTTACTCTGACCGCAATCTATTTTAACGACAAAAATGCATTTTCTCCAGTTAAATTCGTCTTTTATTCAGTTTTCTCTTATTTCTTATTTCATCTCATTGAAATAAAGGGTAAGCGACACTTCGTAAAACATTAATACTGTTTTCAATGCGTCTTTAACCCTTTAATCTATCGTATATTTTGGTATACAATTTGTAGACTATCGTAGAGTTTGTTATAGCTGTACCTGTATTGATTTTATTAAATTAAAAGCCTTTTTTTGTATATCCGGAAGTAATTGATATTTTCACGAATCTTTCTAAAATAGAATTCAAAAATTGAATTTGAAAAAAAAAACAGGCTGCTGTATTGGAAATCCCAGTTTCTGGAATAATTATTTTGTATAAACACTACCTAATCTTAAAAAAATGTCGGAGCTTTGGGGATATGAGGTGATCCCGCAATTAGAAATGGTTCAATTACAATATTACAAAAGATTGGTTAGGGTACATGCTACAACTCATGCACAGGCTCTTAAGGGAGATCTAGGTTTGTTTTCGCTGCATAAAGAAAGGCTACTACAAGTTGTAAAATTTTGGCTGAAAATTATCCAACTACCAGATGAGAGGCTTATGAAAGCCGCATATTTTGAATTATTGCAGCAAGGTAGAAAAAAGATCGTGGCCGTTCCATGTTAAAGCCCTCCTTGATAAAGCCGGACTTTCATACGCTTGGAATGAAGGGCTTGGTCCAACAGGCGATCCAGAGGAAATTTATCGGAAGCTAAAACATGTTAAGGAGGATCAAGAGATCCAACTCTGGCATGAACAGATTCGAAAATCTGAAACCTTGCAATTTGCAAAAACCTATACAATTTGTAGACTCTATCGCAGAGCTTGTTATAGCTGTACCTGCATTGACTTTTTTAAATTAAAAGCCTTTTTTTGTATCTCTGGAAGTAATTGATATTTTCACGAATCTTTCTAAAATAAAATTAGAAAATTGATTTTGAAAAAAAAAAGGCTGCTGTATTGGAAATTTCAGTTTCTGGAATAATCACTTCGTATAAACACTACCTAATCTTTAAAAATGTAATTTTTTTTTTTATCAATTATAAAACATGTGCTTTAAATATTTAAAAAGTACATTAATCCAAGCTATAAACCAACAGAATAATAACCAGCGTGCGTAATTAAGAAAGAGTGACAATATTCTTAAACCTGGAAAAATATGCAAATAGTACTGATCTGTAAGCAGTCAAGAGAGTTTCAGAGGAGATTTCTAAGAGACTTTTTTTTTAAGACAACATCTAGTGTTCTACTAAATTTTACTTTATTTTTGACGATTCCCTTCTTCTCCTTTTTTTTGCTCAGAAATTGTTATTAAACACTTCATAATAACTGTTTATAATAACTAAAATAGAGGATTCTAGAGCAATATCTGCTTCAAAAGAAAGTGCTGTTAATCTTCACTACAAATTTGCTAAATGCGTTAATTTTAAATCAACTCTTAAATAAGACCATCAAGAATTGTCAGAGTGATCAATAGTGTTGTATAAGAAAATTTTATCAGTCTTATGAGCAGTGCCCCCCCCCCCACTGCCAAGAAAAAAAAGGGGGGTGTGATCTTTAGGAAAATTGATCTTGAGGGAGCTATTTCTCTTCAATTTTTCTTTTTTGGTAAGGAACCAGATTCAAATGGTTCAGGTAATAAACTAATTTTAATGTTGACCGCAAATACACTAATTTTAAATCTACCCACCAAGAGTTATTATCATATGAGAGCTTGCGTAGAATTAGAAAAAAAAAGACCCATCTCCAAAAATGAGTGCGCTCAGTAAAGATTACATCTTCAAAGATAATTTCTTAAACCACATTTGCCTGACATCACATAAAGAAAGAAAAACGAGCAAAAATGGGGTTTTTATAGGCCAAATGAAGATACTGAAAAAAACAAAGCGAATATTTCGAAAGGACAAACGCCTCTCTTCTTCAGCGCGAAACGAAACGATGTATCAATAAAAGCCAAAAATTAAAAGAATTAAAACCAACTACCTAACAACCATAAAAGCGAGTTAGTCGCCAATATCCGCGATTTGCACAAAATCCAAAAAAACATGAACTGCCATCGACGGATACTAGCGAGCAACTGACAAATGAAAGGAATCAATTCATTCACTCGAAAAAACAAAACGAACCAGCAATTAAATAACTTGGAAAACTATGTCATTTGATTTCGGATTTTAACTAAGGCATTTCTTGCAGACACCCTTTGAGACCTAAGGGGTTGTTCACGTGTTTGATTAGATGACTGGGAAAGTGGTTCAAGGTTTATTTCAGGGATTACTAACGTATCGGCTTCTCTTTTGAGAAAACCGAAATATAACTCGTTTATTCTTAAATCACCGGAATCTCTGTTTAAAGCTAGACCTAAATGTTGGTATTTATAAATTTCAACAGCTTCTCTGTAATGCTGGACAATACCTTTATCCTGCGAAATAAGACTAGCTTGATTAAACAAAATAGTATGGTCTGGTTTTTCAAAAAACTCATAGGTGAAAACTCCGGTGTCTACAGAATTCCTTGTTCGTGTGGTCTCTTTGGTATATCGGAAGAACTAATCAGCGACTAACAGATAGATTAACCCAGCATTCTAGTTCAATTAATAATACACTTAAAAAGCGGAAAAAACCAGAAAATTTTGACTCTGCCCTTGCAGAGCACATTTTTGAAAAACCAGACCATACTATTTTGTTTAATCAAGCTAGTCTTATTTCGCATGATAAAGGTATTGTCCAGCATTACAGAGAAGCTGTTGAAATTTATAAATACCAACATTTAGGTCTAGCTTTAAACAGAGATTCCGGTGATTTAAGAATAAACGAGTTATATTTCGGTTTTCTCAAAAGAGAAGCCGATACGTTAGTAATCCCTGAAATAAACCTTGAACCACTTTCCCAGTCATCTAATCAAACACGTGAACAACCCCTTAGGTCTCAAAGGGTGTCTGCAAGAAATGCCTTAATTAAAATCCGAAATCAAATGACATAGTTTTCCAAGTTATTTAATTGCTGGTTCGTTTTGTTTTTTTCGAGTGAATGAATTGATTCCTTTCATTTGTCAGTTGCTCGCTAGTATCCGTCGATGGCAGTTCATGTTTTTTTGGATTTTGTGCAAATCGCGGATATTGGCGAATAACTCGCTTTTATGGTTGTTAGGTAGTTGGTTTTAATTCTTTTAATTTTTGGCTTTTATTGATACATCGTTTCGTTTCGCGCTGAAGAAGAGAGGCGTTTGTCCTCTCGAAATATTCGCTTTGTTTTTTCAGTATCTTCATTTGGCCTATAAAAACCCCATTTTTGCTCGTTTTTCTTTCTTTATGTGATTACATCTTCATAATCAATGTGACTGAGAAACCCTAGAGCGGAGGTTTCAAGTCTCAATCTGCAAAAATATGAAGTTTGGTATTGTTTCAGATAAGGGAGTGTTTCGAACAGGTGGCTAAAGAATGTCGGAAGAGTAGTCACATGTAAGGAAATTTAAAGTTATATTTTATTATTATTATTAACAAAAGAGATTGTGGCCGGACAAAGTGAGGGTTTCTGCCATTTTGCGCTGTAAAACATATATTTTAGTACAAGTACAACTGAAGTGCTATCGAGGGAAAAATCTAATGAAGGAATCTCTTTAGTGCAGGAGAGGTGGGAACAAACCTGAACTTATTAATTGCAATAAACGATATATTGTATTTTGTACTTGTTTTCTGTACTAACCCTAGGAAGCCCAGTTCAGTCCTGGTATCAGCTTCTGCACACTCCGTGAAGTGTGGTAAACTGTTGGCATAGAATTCTTGTAGTCATCTTCTATCTTATTCTTTTTATTTGGATTAAAATGGAGGGGCTTTCGCATAGTCTCATAATCGGAATCTTGTTCTGGACCCTGGAGTGTGTTGCTACAGCTAGGATTGATCTCTGGGTCCCGTTTTACCGTATTAGGTCAAACCCAATTTACCCAATGTGCCACTACAGGATTCATACAATTCTAATAGTCAGGTTTTAAATACCGATATTTTCTAACTTGACTCTTCTCATAGTAAATTTTGGACGTAGCGGGAAAGTTTTTTTTTTTTTTTTTTTTTTTTTTTTTTTTTTTTTTTTTTTTTTTTTTTTTTTTTTTTTTTTTTTTAATCCCACCTCCTCTCCTCTCGGTGACCTTCAAATTTTCTTGTTAAAAAATCTCATAATGTATCTAATGTCACATACTCTTTTCTTAATAAAAATAGCTTCTTCAAAAAATTTGATTTATTAAATTTTATAAAAATTGAGCATTCCATAATATACCAGGGTATAAAAATAGAGGTTTACTACAAAGCGGAAAAGCTTTTCTTAAATTGACAATAACGCTTTGTTTTGATGTTTTGTCCCATATATCAATATCTCGAATCACTCATACAGGATCTGCAAAGCTTCTTTTTTATTATGCCCGTGCCACATGATAGCCACACTTGTCGATAAAATCAAAATTACGCACGACTAGAATGCCGATTATGCACGCCGTTCGTAATTTCTTGAGTTGAACATTGCTCAACTTTCAGGGATAAATTTTGTGATGAAAAATCAGAATCAAGAGCTAAGACAAAAAAAAAAAAAAATCAGGCGTTCTTAGTAGAGAATAGTTGCGAACAAATCTGTGTTGGTACAATCTTTTCGAACCCATTTCTTGCCATTTTAATTTTCTGCCTCTTAAATACAAATATGCCGTTAAATCACGAAAAACTCCCCGTCATTCATAAGACTTGACTCTTGGTTAGATATGACTATGGTGTGCCCCGGGCATTATTTTACTGGAATCGGGCTATACTAAATATACCCCGTTCTAAAAAAAACAAAACATAAAAACTTTGCGCCCATGAGCAAGAGGGAGAAAAGATCGGAAGCACAGTGCACCCGCAGATATGAGAAAAATGTCTACTTTTATTGTAGTTTTTTTCTAAAAATCAAATAACTTAGATACCACTCATCAATAGAACATAAATAATACGGTTAAAGTCTTAGTTTAGACCATTCATATGGGTTCTTTTGAATCTTTATTTCATTTTATATTGAAATTATTTACTGATACTGCTCCTAAAAGTAGAATGGCTACTAAGTTTTTTTTGAAGCATGTATTCCTTATTTTTCTTTTTTTTTTCAGTAAATTATATTCTTATTATTATTGCTTATGCTCCTCTGTAGAAACTAGACACACATGAAAAATTAATTAATTTTTCTGGTCTTAATAGGCAATGTTTAAGTTGGATTGGTTTCTTCTGTTTTTGTTTTTTGTAGATGCCACAGATATATAGCCATTAAATGATATGCTTACATAGGTTAGGTAATTTTCTATGTGCCGCTAAATCTTTGTCCCCGTTCTTTTTCATTTTAGTATGGAGGGTTTCCGAGTCGTTAAACTTTCAGAAGTAATTCGTCAAGTTGATTTGTTGATCACCGCCACTGGGAACAAAAACATTGTTACTAGGGATCACATGGACAAAATGAAAAATGGTGCTACTGTTTGTAATATGGGACACTCTAATACGGAAATTGATGTTGTAAGTCTCACTTTCTGTCTCTCCTCATGCATATCTCTCTCACTCTCTTTCCGTATCTCTCTCTCTCTCTCTCTCTCTCTCTCTCTCTCTCTCTCTCTCTCTCTCTCTCTCTCTCTCTCTCTCTCTCTCTCTCTCTCTCTCTCTCTCTCTCTCTCTCTTTCTCTTTTTCAGTTCTTTGGCCTTTTTTTTTTATGAGGAATGTTTGTTGTGCGCGTGTATGTTATTCAAATATGTCTGCTTTCTTCCGATTAATTTGTTGTTGTTTTTTTCTCATGCATGCTTGATAGAAGTATCCTATCCAAATTTTAGTAAAAAAAAAAAAACAAACTCAAATCTAATGTAGGCCTATATATGTATCGAGAACGGATCAAATCAGACCGAAAACATATTCTATTCTATTCATATACATATTCTAAACATAACATATACCATTTTCTTAGCTTTCGTCTGCTAAATCTAACTTTGTTTCTAGAATAATCTCCGAACGCCGGATCTCATATGGGAGAAAGTGCGATCTCAAGTTGATCACATAATCTGGCCTGATGGAAAGAAACTAATATTACTTGCTGAGGGAAGACTCGTGAATCTAAGCTGTTCCTCTGTCACATCCTACGCTGTTTCAGTTACTGCAGCAACACAGGTAAGCAGGTTGAGTTGAGCGTGAGAGCCAATAAGAGCTAGGTGCGCTGTGTATGCGTATTATGACAGTAGCTTAGATAGTCTCATATTGGCTATCTAAACAATTCTGTCTAAGAATAGCATAGATAGCTTCAAAAATGGGCCCCATTTTTGTACTTTTTCAAAGTTGTGTCTCCCCAGAATACTCCCCTTGCAAGCAAAAGATCTATCGTACTTGCCTGTCTTATAGATGTGGTTTCGACTTTACCCGCGATAACTCTTTGTAAATAATACAGTTTTGCTAAGCTTAAGCGGTAAGAGGAGTCAGAATGCCCAGATAAGGCAAGAATAAGTGTTCTAGGGGGGTTCGTTTGTGTTTCCTGCTGATAATCCTTGATGCTCTGATGAATTTGTACAAGTTTTCAAACAGATCATGGTGATGAACCAAGTAAAGAGCAACTTTTTTTTATTGAAGCCGAAATTCTGAAACAGTGAATTTTGATATGCATCAGAAAAGGTTGATTTTTATGACTTCCAAATATGCAAAAATTAGTTAATTTTAAATTTACCCATCAAAATGTATTACCAGGAGAAAATATGCATCATTTAGAGGACCCCCCCCCCAGAAAAAAGTATAGTGAAATTAAAACACAAAATTTAACATAACCTAGAACCTCAGAGCTGAGGTTTCAAGGTCCTATCTTCAAAATACAATTTTTTATTTTATTCTTCGAGAAGAAGATCGCGGGTCTGTGTTTATTTATGTTTTTCTTTTTCTTCTTCTTTTCTTAATTTGCGTTCATAAAGGGTCATCGTTTGGGGGCTAGTTGATTAATATCAGGAGACGGCTCATTCGAAAGGAAATTAAAAGTTCTAAGTGCCCTTTTGAAGTTACGTTGAGGGCTATCGAGTGAAAATTCTGAGAAAACCAATCGGTTTAGAACTATAGAAAAACTAATTTTATTACCCTCTGGTTGTAGAGGCTATACTGCTGTATGGTGACACATGCCGAATACTGCTGCAGGGTGGCACATGGTGCCATGCCACCTGGCACCATATCACATTGTTCTTAAACACATGTGCAGTCGAAACAAAATGGAATGGCTATTATTGACCGTTTATCCAGTATATCAAATCGTATTACAGCGTTGCATAGTTCCACACCAAATATTATTGAAGGATTCTGGATCCTGAAGGATTATCACTGGATTCTGGGAAGGTCTCAAAAGGTACCAAAAGTCTCAAAAGGTTCATTTGGGCCTGATTTTTCAATCTTCCCGTGGGAGGACCATGAGATAAATACAGAGAGGAACCCCTGGCCTCCCTTCATTTGCTCAAATGACTAGACTGAACGTAATGGCTGGACTTATTTAGTAAAGGAAATACTCCTAAATGATCCTTATTCTCACAACAATGTCTTATAGAAGTTAACCTTTACTGGGAAGAGAATAAATTGAAGGAGCCAGTAGCCTGTGTCATATCTGTGATTACCGTGAATTTATGTTAAAAACGACGATCATTTAAGTAGTATAAAAAGGTAATATAAGGAAATATTTATGAAAAGAGTGGAGATTTTATATAGACTGTAGGTAAAATAATTTTCTGCCTGTCTACAGCGACCAAAACCCCACTTCCTGGGCATGCTAAGTTTCGAATCCTGGACTATTCCAACTCTGAAAAAGCATTGTGGGTATAATCTACTCTTACATTTGGGATCATCTTGATTCCAAAAGTAAAGCATAAGTTGACGTGCGTAATTTCAAATAAGAGAAAATTTAGCTGTTTTATAACAAAATCTGTTCCTCAACATTGAAAGCGTCATGAGGAACCTAATGCACAGGGCTGTATCCAGGATTTTTGGGTTTGGAGGGGGGGATATTACTAAAGGATTTTTTCGTGGGGGGGGGGGGGGGGGTTACAAAAAAAAATTGAAAAAAAAAACCATCAAAAATTTGTTTATATTCATTTTTGTTACGTCTTTTTACGAGTCGGACAAATGTTTCGGGGGGAGGGGGTCAAACCTTCTAACCCCCCCCCCTCCCAGGATACAGCGTTGATAATACAATTTGAAGTTTTAATCTTCACTTATCTGATGAAACAACCTACGTCTCTTAATTCTCCTTGTTTCCCTATAGAAACAGGTCTTTACCCTCATGTTTAAAGGTGTTTTACCCCTCATGTTTAGAGGTATTTGAGTGTGATAAACACACATACCTCTGAGTTTTTAGGCAATGGGGTTCTCTATGGTGCCGATGTGGGATTTACATTAACATGTAGAGGAATGCTATTGGTTCACAGTTTTATGTTGGATATTCTTACAGGAAATGTTTCCTGTGGGATATGTTTGCCTTTTATAGTCCTTGAAAGCAAAAATGCTCCTACGTGTTTGAAATATTGATTTTAAGAATGAAATGATTTTCAACTAATGTCATATAAAAAAAATAGTAAAAATTCAATAAGTTTCTCTTCAAAGTATCTTTCAATTGGAAATATGTTTTTCTACTTCACAGTCTGGGGAACTATTAATCTTAGTTGTAAATAGCGGAAGAATTTTTTTTTTTTACCGAGTAACACATACAGGTTGTATTTGTTTTGTTTTCTTTCTTTCTTTACTTCTGTGCTTTCATTTAAGTAGCTTAAGCTCAGGTGAGGTAGATATCAGAAAGCTTTACTAAAATACAGCCTAAATTTTTTTTTTTTCTTTTCGTGGGTGTTCTATAAAAAAAAAATGTCTCTTTTGCTGGTATATGTCGATATACGTAAATTTAAGTGTGTATTTGTTTGTATGAAAACTGGAAAAACAGCTAAGCTGATTAAGAGTGCAATTAAATCCTTTTAATAGATATGAATTTTAGTTTTGTTGTTGTTTTTTCTGTTGAGGGGGGGGGGGGGGTGCAAATAAATTATTGAGTAGTTTGTTATGGCCTCTCGGGGCATGATGTTAGCAGTAAAGTTGAATTTTTTTTTGTTGTAAAGTTTATGGTGCCGATTAGGATATGCGATTTGTATTAGGTGTCTTATAGTTTATTTACTCCTGTATTATTGGCAATGCATTTTTGCCAACCCCTTGGACAAGTTTTTCTACTTCTTGGGGTGGCTGTTAATACTGATGTTGTATTTGGTTTAATAAGTATCTCTCTCTCTAAAGGTTAAGCTAAAACTTGGAAAGTTCTATGTATTTTTATAAAATGCCAAAATTATGTATTAAAAATAAACAGAAAGTTGCTAATTTGACTTAATAATAACAAACATGCAATGGGCAAAGGCCCTAGCTTTTGATTAAAGTGTAGACTAATGTGAGGAGGAAAGCCAAAGCACTGTCCTAGCGAAGTGAGTTCTTACACCCGGGGTGTCAACCGTAGCTAGCGGAACGAGTAGATAGTGGTTAAAAAAGAACTATGTAAAAAAAATATAACTTCAAATCAGAAAAGGAATATAAGAAAGACTGGGATTTTCTTCTAAAAAAATGTTGTACTTTAACTTACTTTAACTCCTTGTTTTTTTGTCCCATGTTGTGATGTCAACTTGGTCTTTCTTGTTTTCTTACTTTCTGGGTTTCTATTTTTTGCCATTATTATAATTACTACCAGTTTTTTTTACTCTATGCTAGTGTTTATTCTCCTTCATCTTTATTTCATATGTATTGTTTGATTTAGGGTATTATTTATGTTTTTTTTAGTGCTTTATTATTGTGTTGTATGGCCCACAACAAGCCAAGCTTCTTCGGCCAAATAACTTTTTTACATTTGTAATAGTGTTTTAGTATTAATAAAATTACTAATTGATTGAACTCTTTTCATTTCACACCTTGCTTTTTTCATATACGCCCATATTTATTTTCTTCTTCACGTTGCGCCATTAGTAAATCTTCTTGTTCCATATCTCGAAGGCACTGGCATTAATTGAACTCTTCAACGCTCCTTTGGGTCGATACAAAGCGGATGTGTACCTATTACCGAAGAAAATGGACGAGTACGTGGCTAGTCTTCACTTGCCTTCTTTTGATGCTCACTTAACTGAGTTGACGGAAGAACAGGCAAAATACCTTGGTCTGAATAAAGCCGGTCCTTTCAAACCCAATTACTATAGGTACAATTCTCTTATTTTTATTGTATTCGTCATTTATTTTTAATTGACTTACGGTTGTTTTTCATGAGCTTTAAAGCTGGAAAGCTTTCCATTATTTACTTCTATTATTCGTGACAAGCGGAAAGCTGCCAGACCATTATTCGCGATAAAACAAGAATTGGCTAGACTTAAAAAGAGAATTCAGTCCGCTTGTAGAAAGTATTTTTGGCGCTAAATTCAAATTACTGCGCTCACGAGTCCAATAAAACTTCCGATTTTTACTTTTTTCTGTTGGTTATTTCAAGAAATGAATAGTATTTCTGAAAACCTTGCAAGACTGTGACTGAAGACCAATTATTAACACTGACTTGTACATAAAATTCTATGATAATGGATAATTCTCTATAATTATTATATTAATTGATATTAACATATATTATATATATTGTGTATGATTATATTATATATTATATACTAACATTATACTAAATTCAAATTCAAAATTCATTTAATTCAAATCAAGACATAGCTCTCGTGGGCAAAGCCCAAATATGATGTCTCTAGTCATAATTAGCAAAATAAAGTTGTCTGATAAAACTTCGTCAGGATAAATAAACTAAAGGATAAAAACACTTGAGATTGAGAATAAAATTATCTGATAAAACTTCGTCAGGATAAAAATAAACTAAACAATAAAAACACTAGAGATCATTGTAATATTTGACAAAGCTTGGCACAAAGCTTTTACTGTAGCGCATGGTGTTACAGTGGACTGGGGTTAGTTTCGGAACTTTCTCAGCCACTTCCCTGGGGGGACGAGATCTTATAGGGACAAAAGGTGGGGGAAGGAATGATCGGTAGATGGGATGTTGAAGGAGGGTGGAGCCAAATCTTTGGCATAATTTTCCTCGGCGGGAAGAAAGGGATTCAAGTTTAAATTCCTTGAGGTAAAAGGAGTAAGGTAGAGGGGATCCGCCATAAATGATTTGCAGTGATCTCTTCTGAACTCGTTCTATTTTATCAATTTCATCCTGGGTAAGGGCAAAGTGCCAAACCGGACAAGCATATTCAACTAAGGGGCAGATGAAAGTGTGAAATATTAGTTTCAGCTTATCCTTAGGAACTCGAAATTTTTTCAGTGTTTTTAGCATTTGGATTGCGCCGTTAGCTTTTTTTACAATTGTCTTTGCATTCTCCCGCCATGAGAGGTCAGAAGAAATCACTACACCAAGTAAAGTTATTTTATGGCTTATTAGCTCGGAAGCGATAGGAGGTTCGAAAGACGGTTGAGTATTCTGAAGAAAAGAAAATGTCGTGACCGAGCATTTGTCTTTATTCACGACCATGTTTAGTTCAGCCGCCTCTGAGGTAACTTGGTCGATGATACCAGCAGCATTGCTCTTCGAATCCTTAGATACGATTTCCGTTAAGGACAAGTCGTCAACGTATTTCCATCTGTCCCCCAGCTCAGCAGCAATTTCATTTATCATGAGGAGGAAGCCCAGCGGCCCGGTCACAGTTCCTTGTGGAATTCCACAAAAAACTGGCAGAGAAGTGGAAAACTGGTCTTTATACTTCACAGCTTGCTCTCTATTTGTTAAGAAGCTCTTGATGATTTTAATAATAAAGCTGGGTATATTTTTTTTCCGCCATTTTTTCTAAAAGGATTTTGTGATCAACAAGGTCAAATCCTTTTTTGAAATCAATTGCAATTAAATTTATCCATTTTCCAGGTTCATCCAGGTGTTTTAAAATAAAATCAATTAAATTAACGAGATAATGAACTGTCGAACACTTAGGGATGTTACCAAATTGCTTTCGATCAGTTACTTTCAAAGATTGTTTTTGGTAAAATTCATAGATCTCAGTACAATACGGTACATTTTATATTTCAGGTTACAATCCAAAGATGTTGGTACATTGAACCTGTATTTGCAGAGTCAAGTTTTATTATTTTTTTTTTCAAATCTTTGAAACTCCTCAACTTACGGATTTCAGCAAAAGAAAAGGGATTTTCATCGACGTGACACAAAAAGAAATCTCCGCAAAATTCAGATTAATCATCACGCGTGAAACAGCGCTCAAAATTGGTATCTGAGAGAGGATGAAAATATTAGCGCAAAAGAAGTTGCTTGTCTTTTTTCTAGTATTTTATAAAATGGAAACTGACGTAGAATGCTATATGATAGTACAAAAAGAATCTTCAGGGGTACATAGTGGTCCGAAAATCGGTAAAAATTTATCTCAAAGTGTTGGCAACGCTGCTCAGACGGCCTTAAGCCACGATGAGTTTCTTTCTTATTTGTATTGAGCAGAGAGTATTTTTGCTAAGATTATTTTGCTAAGATATGATTTTGTCTCAGAAAATTATTGCTGTTTAGCTACTCTTCTTTTTTGTTTTTTTTTTTACAAAATTAACATTTTTCTGTCAGGCTCTTCGATTTGTGTATACAATTCACAAAAGTTCAGGAAGGATGGGAGGAAAGATGTATTTTTCGGAATCTTGGGGGCTGGGTGAAATTGTCTTTTTTTTTCCAATGATAGTACCAAAAAGACATTTACACTAAAAAAAAGTACTAGTACCCTAAAAAAAGTGTTTTTCAAACATTGGGGGGGGGGGGGGGCACTTGCCTCCCCCTTCCCGGTCGACGCAATTGGATTCAATTTTTTTTAGTTCTGACGCCGATTAATTTCGATTATAGATACTAATCTAGTTTCTTTGTAAGGTAAAATCCTTCAATCTCAGTCTCAGATTGCTCCTTTTGACGCCAGTATTTTAGATAGTGTTTATTGTATATTAATGCTCTATCTGTATAATTGACGATTCTGTTAACTCGCAGACAATCATTAGTATTCAGGCAAAAAATCGCGTGACGTTATATTATGGGTACTTGAATCCTGAAGCCAAGCGACTATTTCTCATTATATTGGCAGTAAGATTTCGTTAAACTTTGATGTGTTTTAGACCTATTTTTGGCAATTCTACCTTATTTTGTCATACAGCCGGGGGATTAAGTTGAAATGCGGGGAAGTGTTTTCTTTTAGGGGGGGGGGGGGCGAGTACTTCACATGAGTGTTTTGAAGGGCAATTTAGCTTTAAACAGAAGAATTTTTCTTTTTTCGTTTGCTAAAATCTTCAAGTTTAATATTCCATGGTTACAATTTTAAAGAACAATTTTTTAAGTTTATTTTTTACTCCGAATCGATGTTTTGGGTAATTAAGTTCATTAGACAAGTTATTAAAATCTCTAACATTGCTGAAATCGGATAAAATTTAAATTAATTTGCCAACAGGGCCGGTTTTGTAATTTTTCAATATATTTTTCATAGAATTTTGCTTAAAGAGGGAAAAAATACCTTAACCTTTCTTTTGCTTGTAGATTTTTCAGTAGCATATTAAGCCCATATGTTTAAGGAACATATAGTTAACGGATGATAGACGAATGATTAGCCTTTGAAGTCATAGAATCAAAATTAATAATCTACATAAAATAAAAGTATCAAAATAAATAAAAAGGACTACAAGTGTGGCTTTAAATGTCTTTCATTATTTTATTCACTAACTCGGTAAAATGTTAATTTATATACCACTTATCACCTATACTACCAACATACTATATATATTTTGAATCGATTGCTGTAAAATTGCAGGAGTTAGAAATTGCGACTATTAAATAAAAAAGGAACTTAGAAGAGGGAAGGGTTAACTAACGCTTTTAAACTTCTGAAATTCTCAAAGATCCGAGTTCTCATATTTTTACAAATACACTAGAAATTAATTTTCTTACTAATTTCTACAGAATCGTTCGGCTAATTTAACATTGTTGGCAATTGTTCTTTTTCTTACGAAATATGGCAAAATAAATTAGGTTAATAATTTTTTCGAATGTTTTCACATGTTTGATCTTTTTTTTTTTTGCTATCCAAGAGAAAGTAAAATTGTGTCTGTTAAACTTTTTGAAAGGATTCGATGTTTCCGGGCAATTATAAAAAAAAAATCCTGCAATTTATAATCTCTATCTCTTTCTATTTAATAAAACTGACAAGAAAGTACACTTGCGTATTTTTCGTAAATTTTTCTCGATATTTGTTGGCACTTGTTCAGAAAGTTCCTTCTTTGTCTCTGAGAACTGGATCTTTATGTCCTCTGCAGTAGAATAATTTTCTGGGCAATTTCCTGATTGCATTTGTTGAAAAATTATGTATAAGCAGAAAACTTTGCTGAGAATGGAAACAGGGAAAAAAAACGGCTAATTATTAAGTTTTTTCGAGCGTTTCCTGCTTCGTGTTTCACTTTTATAAACATTTTAATAGTAATAAAACAGGCGTTTTAGGGGAATATACTCCACATTATAGCTTAGTTAGGCCTGGGTAAGATTTGGAAAACAATCAGAAATTAAACTTTTAAAAAAAACTATTTTTTTCATCTGAAAGTAAGTAACAGCTTTGAAACCTAAAGGGAACAGAAATTATTCTGTATATAAGGAGGGGAGTATCTTCTTCTTAAGTCATTGCTTTTTAAAAAGAAATTCGACTTTTTGTCTAAATTCTTTGAAAATATTTACTGAAACACAAGGGGAATTAAATTGAAAAAATAAGGTTATTAAGGTTTCTCAACAGTTTCTAGAGTTTTTAGAATACTCAGGTAACTCTGATTATATGTTGGCAATCAAAAAGCTTGTTTTTTTCTTATTGCTTGCTGATTTTTTTTTTTTTTGCAGATATTAAGAAGATACTCGGAGATGATAGTGCAAAACTATTGATATTGGTCGTCCTTTTCTATAGTCTCAATGTGGTGTTTAGCTTTAATAACGTTGTTGTTCTTTGCCTGAAGGAGGAATAGAAAAAAAAAAATATAAGTGCGCACTATGTCCTAGCTCTTAATTTATGCTAAGGATCAGGTTATAACCAAATTTCAACGAGTTGCTGCTATCCCTTTACCATAAAAATATCCTTAGCCTCATTCGATTCTAGCTTCTTGATATAATTTGATTTGGTAATTGTATCCAAATTATGACGAGGGGCTCCTCCCCCTTTATCATGAAAAAAAATCCTTAGCTTCGTTCGATCTAGCTGTTCGACCTTAGCTTCGTTCGATCTAGCTGTTCGACCTTAGCTTCATTCGATATGACAACTTGATTTGATAATTACCTACAAATTTCCCCCTTTACCATAACGGAAATCCTTTAGCTTCATTCGATTCTAGCTTCTAGTGTGATAACTTGATTTGGTAATTATCTTCAAATTTTGACAAGTCGCTTCTCCCCCTTTACCATAAAAAAGTCCTTAGCTTCATTCGATTCTAGCTTCTAGTGTGATAACTTGATTTGGTAATTATCTTCAAATTTTGACAAGTCGCTTCTCCCCCTTTACCATAAAAAAGTCCTTAGCTTCGTTCGATGCTAGCTTCTAATATGATAACTTGATTTGGTAAATATCTTCAATTTTGACAAGTCGCTTCTCCCCCTTTACCATAAAAAATTCCTTAGCTTCATTCGATTCTAGCTTCTAGTGTGATAACTTGATTTGGTAATTATCTTCAAATTTTGACAAGTCGCTTCTCCCCCTTTACCATAAAAAAAGTCCATAGCTTCATTCGATTCTAGCTTCTAGTGTGATAACTTGATTTGGTAATTATCTTCAAATTTTGACAAGTCGCTTCTCCCCCTTTACCATAAAAAAGTCCTTAGCTTCATTCGATTCTAGCTTCTAGTGTGATAACTTGATTTGGTAATTATCTTCAAATTTTGACAAGTCGCTTCTCCCCCTTTACCATAAAAAAGTCCTTAGCTTCATTCGATTCTAGCTTCTAGTGTGATAACTTGATTTGGTAATTATCTTCAAATTTTGAAAATTCGCTTCTCCCCCTTTACCATAAAAAAGGCCTTAGCTTCATTCGATTCTAGCTTCTAGTGTGATAACTTGATTTGGTAATTATCTTCGAATTTTGACAAGTCGCTTCTCCCCTTTACCATAAAAAAGTCCTTAGCTTCATTCGATTCTAGCTTCTAGTGTGATAACTTGATTTGGTAATTATCTTCAAATTTTGACAAGTCGCTTCTCCCCCTTTACCATAAAAAAGTCCTTAGCTTCGTTCGATTCTAGCTTCTAATATGATAACTTGATTTGGTAAATATCTTCAATTTTGATAAGTCGCTTCTCCCCCTTTACCATAAAAAAGTCCTTAGCTTCATTCGATTCTAGCTTCTAGTGTGATAACTTGATTTGGTAATTATCTTCAAATTTTGACAAGTCGCTTCTCCCCCTTACCATAAAAAAGTCCTTAGCTTCATTCGATTCTAGCTTCTAATATGATAACTTGATTTGGTAAATATCTTCAATTTTGACAAGTCGCTTCTCCCCCTTTACCATAAAAAAGTCCTTAGCTGCATTCGATTCTAGCTTCTAGTGTGATAACTTGATTTGGTAATTATCTTCAAATTTTGACAAGTCGCTTCTCCCCCTTTACCATAAAAAAGTCCTTAGCTTCATTCGATTCTAGCTTCTAGTGTGATAACTTGATTTGGTAATTATCTTCAAATTTTGACAAGTCGCTTCTCCCCCTTTACCATAAAAAAGTCCTTAGCTTCATTCGATTCTAGCTTCTAGTGTGATAACTTGATTTGGTAATTATCTTCAAATTTTGAAAATTCGCTTCTCCCCCTTTACCATAAAAAAGTCCTTAGCTTCATTCGATTCTAGCTTCTAGTGTGATAACTTGATTTGGTAATTATCTTCAAATTTTGACAAGTCGCTTCTCCCCCTTTACCATAAAAAAGTCCTTAGCTTCGTTCGATTCTAGCTTCTAATATGATAACTTGATTTGGTAAATATATTCAGTTTTGACGAGTTGCCTCTCCTCCTTTGCCATAAAAAAAAAAAAAAAAAAAAAAAAAAAAAAAAATCCTTAGCTTCGTTCGATTATATAAATTTTTAGTTTGCTAACTTGATTTGGTTTTTGTTAGAGAACTTGAGTCTAAGAAATCGATTCCAATCAGATAGAAATAGCCACTCGTGTCACTCTTCAGTTATACTCTATGGATCATAGTTATTTTAACACTTCACAGGGACTTGGAACAGGGGGGTCGAGTTTCAGCTGTCACTGTATCTGATCCCGTAACCCTTCTTATTTTAAGCTTTTGATTAGATAGTCGGAGTCCAGAAGAATACGCCCACTTTTCTGAACATCAGTCGTCGATGACAATCAAAATTTCCATTGTGTTCCTTGTTCCTTGTGTTGAAGAGAGACAGGGGAATAGGCTATATATTGGCTGTACAAGTAACTTTCTGGGCCGTATCCAGGATTTGTTTTCGGGGGGGTGAGGCAAAGAATTTTTTCGAAGCGGGGGTACAAAAAACTTTTAAAAGGCATCAAAAATATGTTTAAATATTCATTTTTGTTACATCTTTTACGAGTCGGACAAACATTTCTTGCGGGGGGGGGGGTATGGTATCTACAAATTTCGACAAGGGGCTAATGAAAGAAAAATCCAATTGGTGAGAAAAACGAGGATTTTATCAGCCAGCAGCGAACAATGAAAACAAAACAAAGGACCTCCGCCAATTTTTCTTCAGTGCTCAGAAAAAAAATAAACAAAGACAAGATCTAACCTTTTTATGTGAACTCTACAAGAAGAGAAAAGATACTGAATAAAAAAAAACCAGCCCGAATCAATGAAAGACAATTCACCAATTAGATTGGACAAATATTCTTTGCTTAGCAAAGATTTTGCCTGCCTGCAACCTCGATTTTCATTAGATATGTGGACAGGTTGTCTTAAATTAGAGGCTGTTTATAGCAAAATTTATGTTTCTGTGTTTTTTATCTCAATTGCTTCTCTAGGAGATTGCGGTAGGCCATTTACAGTATATATTAAAGTTGTCTCTTCAAAAAGAACTAAATGATCAGGGTTTTCAAAAATATGGAGGGCCAAAGCAGAATTAAAGTTGTCATGTTTATTTTCAAACCTCAGGGATTTATCTATTGGAGTTTTGTGTTCATGCAATAGTTCCCCCAGTTGTTGATGGGTTCTACCAATGTAAAACTTCCCACGTGAACACGGGACTCTGTGGACACCACTACCCAGTATAGGGTTGGTTTTATCCTTTCCTAAGTTGAAAAAATGTTCAACTTTTTGTTCAGTTTTGAAAGAAAAAGAGAGATTGAGTTTTTTATTCAAAACAATTTGTTTTTCACTTTTTCTGACCACTGAGGACGACTTGATGGAGGGCCTTGTCGAAATATTTTCTTTGTTTTTGTTAATCCTCGTTTTTCTCACCTATTTAATTTTTTTCATTTATTATACCCTTTCTTCTCTTTGTTTCATACGTCATTAAAAAACACCTTTAGCTTCGTTCGATTCTAGCTTCTAATACAATAACTTGATATAGTATATAATGATCTCCAAATTTTGAAGAGTCGCTTCTCACCCTTTACCATAAAAAAAAAAAATCCTTACATTTGTTCGATTTTAGCTTCTAATATGATAATTTGATTTAGTAATAATTTCCAAATTTTGACGAGTCGCTTCTCCTCCTTTACCATGAAAAGAATCCTTAGCTTCGTTTGGTTCTTGCTTTGTCGATAATCAGTAGCTGCGTTGCCAGATGGGCTTGGTTTCCGCCCCGTGGGCTTGTTTTAGCCGTCAGGGGCGGGCTGAATTCTGGAGTGGGCGTGGGGGCCGTGGGGCGGGAACGTGGGCTTTTTCTTAAAAAATGGGCTTGTTTTGGCTTATTTTGACTGAAAGTTTGGAACCAGACAAAAATTTCAAAATCACGGTGGCTCAGCCGCGGCTATGCACCAAAAAGACAAGAGCCCTCCTTCAGTGCGTGGAACACTTTCTATTGTGAAACGCTTCCCCATTAGGAATTTATTTCTGCATGGCTGCATGGCTCGGCGTTAGGAGTCTTACAAGGAATTTTATTGCTGGGCAAATTAAGGCAAGACTTGAATTTTATGCAGATCTATCCTTTATTGATATATATTTGTCAGATCTGGCCCAACCTTTTTGTGGCCTAGGCTTAGTCTAGAATTGGGGCTGTTGCGAAAAAATCATGTTAAGAAAACAATTTATACTTTGTAATATGCAGATTTCCCTACTTGTAATGGTATA
This sequence comes from Artemia sinica, assembly GCA_027921565.1. NCBI lineage: Eukaryota > Metazoa > Arthropoda > Branchiopoda > Anostraca > Artemiidae > Artemia > Artemia sinica. The sequence continues at coordinate 35,269,685 of CM051272.1, forward strand.
TACCTAGAGCAGAAAACATGTCAAGAAAACAATTTATATTTGATAATTAATATACAGAAATAATTGTTGCTGCTATCTTGCTTGTAGCCCTGCTATACATTACCCCCAGGCCCTCCCCCTTAATTTGTAAATACATGGCTGAAATTCATCCATTGTACCAGTAAATTTAATCAACTGTGACAGAACAAAAACCAGAAAAACAAGTTACTGATTGTTGGCAGAATGCACTGGAAATATATAATTTGGGTTATATATTTGCACATTAGGGGAAGGAGTTATAATAGTGCTGCCTAAGTAAAGAGCAATGTGGGCACAATATATTGTTTTCTTTTTTTAGACCAGGGTACTTCCTATAGAAAGCAATGTCATAGGAACTTTAAAAAGAGCTCATGGATGGCAACCAGCTCTCCCTCCCCCACGTCAAATCACTTTCCCAAAACATCCAATCAAAATTTTGAGATAGACATTTTGTTCAGCATAGTTTAAAGGTCCAGATATTATGACTTTGAGAATGCCCCCCCCCCTACAACCCTCAGAGCAATAGTCCAAAGAGAATATAACAACATCCTCAGTGATCAAATACAAGAAATATTTAGGCAACGTTGAACTAAATCAAAACAAACTATGAGCATGTGGACTTTCAAAAAGGTGACAGAGCAATATCTCAAGAAAAACTTATATTAATAAGTTAGATCTTTAAGAGTACATTGCGGGAGATTTTCAACTATCCAGAAGGCACTATGTGTGTACTTTTTGTGCTACAACTACAGTTACTGTAACTAATGATGCTAAGAGTACTAAGGTGAAGGCGCTCCCTCCTTGTTCCCCCTTATAGGCGCCCATGCAAATATATAGTCTGAATTTTATATGGTAAAATTCTAGAAAAGCTATTTGTTGCTATCTTTGGAAAGGGTTAGGTTACAAAAATGAAGCTTTCGGGGATGGGCTTACAGACTAAAGTATGTCCTGGGAAGATATTTTGAAGTAGCCAATCCATCTCTACTCCTTTTCCCAATAGAGGGCACTGACCTTTGATGACCTTTAAAAACCTTTGTTTTACAAAAGTGAAACCATGCAGAATAGATCTTCTGCTTAAAAAAGAACAAAAAAAAGTGTTTTCAGCTTTACAACTTTGCTCAATCCAAATTTGGGAAGCTTCCAAGATCTGGAAATACATTTCCTAATTTAGGAAAAAACCTTTTATATCGCTTAAAATTCTACTCTAATAAAACTCAAAATTAAGATATAATGTTGTTTTGTCAAAATTACAAGACTTAGAAATCAGTAGGGGTTAACATAGTAGAATGGCAATACCTTCCCAGATCATGTTTTTGGCCCTGGATTCATCACTGAAAGTTTTGTTTTCCTAACCTAACACTTCCAAGATATCAAAAAGTAGCTTGTCTAGAATAGTGCTTCAGAGGCGGTCTGTGAACTCCCTTCGAACTTTGAGTTTATGATGTCTGAAACATATAAATGGTTTAATGTAAGCCCCCTTAGAAGGGAGACATATCAACATGTATTTAAGTTGATAAACGATGGAAATACCCTTACGTATTATTTCTCCCTCAAATACTCGTTGGCTCTCTCGGTACAATGCCTTGGTTTGCATACATGAGCAGTACTTGGACCTCACCACACACTTCAGTCTAGCCAAAGAGAAAGAACGTTGCTATACTGCCAGAGTGCTACACGCTACGTATCAAGATGAGCAAAACAGAATTTTCATTGCGTTCATGAAGCCATTGCTGTCCGAGTTTCAAAGGGCCAACTTGCTGTTTCAGCACACACACGCTGATCAATTTCGTCTTTTTGAAGAGCTGTAGGGTTTGATACTAAGTCTCCTGCGTAGGATACTCTGCTCATCTGCAGTGTCTTTGATGGTTAATATGGACTTCGAAATCAATTATTTGCCTCCAGATCAAGTTGATTACGGACACGAGTTCCTGATTGAACTGGCCAAATCTAAACTTTCAGACACACAGAAGAGCGAAATCAAAATACGTCGTTTTGCGTTCCTGAAAACTGCGGCTAAAGCGGTGCTTAAACGAATGCCTCCTGCTCTGGATCCGCTCCTAAAGCTGAAATTTTTATCCCCTGTGATTTGCTTGTCTCAGTTTCGACCCCGATTTGGAGACTTGCCATTGAAAATTTCTGCTACCACTGATCTCAGTACCTTGGAGAATCAGTGGAGGAAACTGTTGGACGTAAATTTGTGATTTGTGTGTGAAAGAACAAACCCCAAAGACTCCTCTCAGTTCTGGATAACTGTCCTACATTATCTTGATGCTGTTGGGGCGTTTTCTTTTCGTGAATTAGCCAAGTGGGCATCGACCCTGTTGATTTTGCCAATTAGCAATGAGATAGTGGAACGGTTCTTTTCTATGATGAATCTCATTAAGAGTAAGCTCCGAGACCATATGCTCTTGCCCATGTTAAACTCAATATTTGTGTTCAGTCTGTGGTTGTCAGCATGGGGCTCTTGTTGTTGGACGTTTGAGCCTGCAAAGTGTATGCTGATTTTTAATATTGATATTTATAAGGCTTGTGGAGTCGAAGAAACTGACTAAACAACTGATCTAGTCGATCTAGATGATATCCTAGCCTCCTTTGAGTCTTAAATCTCTTAGTGCCTTATGGATCAAAGTGTCTTTCTTTTTTGTTTTTGTTTTTTTTTGTTGTCTCTATTATTTCATCTTGGGATTACGAAGGCTTTTGTATTAACCCCGTTCTCACGTTTTTTTTTGGGGGCCTTACTTTAATCATATAGTTATCTTTAAATATTGTCTTGCAACTGTACCAAATAACGTGTAACAAAAATTTGTATGCGATAATAAACCAATGATATTGTATGTCTTCGGCTTGTGGTTGTTACTAGCGTATTCAGTGGAATAAGTCAAATTAAATTCTAAAAGTTAATAAAAAGAGTTCACAGCTGTTTAACCATTATGACGCATAAAACTGCAGCTAAAAACAGACGAATTTTGGCGGATCACATAAATCGTTGTTCTTCCGTGAAAGTGGAGCAGGATGAACGAAGGGTAAGCAAGCAAGGTAAAAGTAGAATTAGATTAGGGGCAAAACTGTTTCTGACTTTAGCACGAAAGAACAATTTTAGTACTATTTCATCATGTGTAGCACTGTAACACGTGCTTCAATTTGTAGCAATTTCGTAACACAATTTTTTAATTTTCTCATGGACGAAATGATGAGGGTTTTGAAAAAGGTTAAGGAATTAACAAAAAGTCTGGACTGCATTTTTCCGTATTTGTTTTGAGAGATTTGTGCGAAATTTCATTTAACCAGGATCACCTTTTTGCCGTGTTTGTTTCGAAAGATTGGTTCTAAGTTTGAAATAACCGGACCAAAAAAAAAACTGATCTAGAACTAATCCAACTACACTTATCGGGCCATGCGCGTGTCGCGGCGCAAGCCGCGACACGCGCAAAATTTTAATTAGACTTTAGCACCGATAATTGTTGTGAAACACAAAACTTTTGGCAATTTTAGAACGTTATGAACTGACCATGATGGCAGAGTTGGTTTTCAAAGGCTCGGGCGTATTTTGGCTTGTTTTTCAAAGGCTCGGGCTTGTTTTTTGTTTGACTTTCTGGCAACCCTGATCAGTAGAGAAAAAGTAGTGACAGAGAGATGTACATAACATTTTGTTAGGTTGACTGAAGACGATATTTATGTTGACAGAGAATTACTCGAACGCTGAGTTGTCGACGAGAATATAAATCAGACGCATTAATTCTCTTTTCTTTGGACAGGTTACGTGAATGAGGCTCTTAATTCAACTTATTCCCGTATTTCTATACTTGTTTAAAGCCAAACGTGAATTACCATGAGCTTTGAAATCCACGTGGGTTTGCAACTAGACACTGGTTTCAGAAACTTTATGCCACCCGATGTTAATATCGATTTCAACTCCTTGGACAAATATTTACTTTACTGATAGAAAGAAAACGTCATATATCGGAATGATAAAATTATAATAGGTAACTTGACTGCCTCTTGTGGCTATTAGAATTAACAATTATAATTATACATTCTTAGACCACACTGGCTATACATGACAAATGAAACTCACAGAGGAAAGAAAATAACAAAAAGAAAAATAAAATAAAAAAAGGTGAAAAAACGAGATTTTGTCAGCCAGTGGCGAACCATGAAGAAGAAGAAATAAGCAAATATTTCGACAAGGACCTCCGCCGAGTCGTCCTCAGTGCTAAACAAAAAAGAAAGAAAAGAAAAAGAAACCAACGAAAATCGAACCTTTCGAAGTTTACTTGTCAACGACAGAACAGAAACTAGGACCTCCGCCGAGTCGTCCTCAGTGCTAAACAAAAAAGAAAGAAAAGAAAAAGAAACCAACGAAAATCGAACCTTTCGAAGTTTACTTGTCAACGACAGAACAGAAACTAAATAAGAACCAGGTTGGAATCAATGAAAAAGAAAACTACCAAGATGATTGGGCAATAATCCTTTGTTTTGCTATTGCTTTGGCTGGCCTACAAATTCGGTCATCATTTGATGTGCAAATAGGTTCTTTCATGTTATACCGGGTAAAAATATTGAGTCCTTCAAAATTAAACTGTCGTAAATTGGGCTTAATGAAATATCTCCAGTATCTCTATTTATTGCTAAATTTTGGTTCATGTATTTTTTTATCTCAATTACCTCTTTAAAAGTTTGTGGTAGGCCATTTACAGTAGATATTAAGGTTGCCTCGTCAAAAAGAACCAGATGGGTCGGATTTACGAAAATATGCGAAGCCAATGCCGAATGAAAGTTGTCATTGTTATTTTTTAATCTCAGGGACTTATCTATTGAAATTTTGTGTTCATACAAACGTTCACCTAGTTGTTGATGGGTCCTACCAATCTAAAATTTCCCACATGAACACGGGATTCTGTAGACACCACTACCCAGCACAGGGTCAGTTTTATCCTTTCCTGATTTGAAAAAATGTTCACTTTTTGTTCGGTTTTGAAAGAAACAGAGAGATTATGTTTTTTTTTTAATTTTACAAGTTTATCGCCAAGTTTCAGGATGTATGGTAAAGTGATGAAAGTTTTTTCTCAATTGCCGGGGTAATTGAATCAAGGGGGCGAGCTCCCTATTTTGTTGTTTTATCTTTTTTAATCGTTTATGTATGATATTTTCAATAAGTTTGATTGGGTAACCATTGCAGAAAAGAATATCCTTGACATAGTTTAATTCAGAATTTATATGATTACGGAAACACATTTTTAAAACTCTGTCGACTAAAGAGATTATTACCCCTCTTTTCACAGAAGGAGGGTGATGGGAAGAGAAATGTAGATATCGATCATTATGAGTCGGCTTTCTATATATAGAAAATTCAAGGCTAGGAGTAGTTTTTATAATCAAAATATCCAAGAGAGGCAGCTTACCTGAATCTTCGAGTTCCATTGTGAACTGGAGATTCGGATCAAAAGAGTTCAAATGTGCCAAAAATTCTCTTAAAGAGTCTTGTCCATGTTCCCAAACAGAAAGGATATCATCAACGAAACGAAACCAGATAGAATGTTTTGAGTGGAAACTCTTCGAAGCAGACTGTTCTATGAAATCCATGTAAATTTATCCATCTTATTTAGTTTCTGTTCTGTCGTTGACAAGTAAACTTCGAAAGGTTCGATTTTCGTTGCTTTCTTTTTCTTTTCTTTCTTTTTTGTTTATCACTGAGGACGACTCGGCGGAGGTTTTTGTCGAAATATTTGCTTATTTCTTCTTCTTCATGGTTCGCCACTGGCTGACAAAATTCTCGTTTTTTCATCTTTTTTTATTTTATTTTTCATTTTGTTATTTTCTTTCCTCTCTGAGTTTCATTTGACAATTATAATTAACAAATTGTTTACTTCTGAAGAACTAGATGGCAGTAAAACTTCTGAAATAGAATTCGCTTGAGTTGCGTTTCTTGCTGTCTAAGGCTTTCTTGTAAGTCGTTCCAATGTACTCAAACCTAGTTTTCGCGTCGCCTATTTTATTAAAAGCCCATTCGTTTCACTGAAGTACCAAAGATTTCAAATTAAAAACATTATTTGCCTTCTGGACCTATTTTAGGTTATTCATACCCGAAGACAACCATTTTCTATGATTTTTCTTTGGTTCTTTCAAAAATATGAAGTTACTAGGGCAGTGCCACATTCTCGTCAAAGCTGCTACTTTGAATTGGGAAAAAGATAAGAAAAACGAATTAATTGACTTTATCAATGCTTTCAGTCCGTCAAAGTTCAAATATTAACACTGTCAATCCCAAAGACAACTGGACCTTCAAACGAAAGATGCACCTTCATAAAATGTTTGATGTCATATGTTTTTTGCTGATTTTTTGCCCACATTCCTTTTTTTTTTAAATTTGACGCCCGCTACTACCAACAACTGCATAACTGTGTATGGAGGTCATTTTATTGAAGATTAAATTCCTGGTTTTTACTAAATTTCAAGGCATCTGTGGTTAAATCACACATAATCAACTCAAACAGTCACATTTTACTTTCATTGTCCTTGGTATTTTAGAGGAATCCAATCCTCCAATCTAGTGAGCATTCGCTTGAAATGGTTCAGAGCTAGCTATTGTAGCAAATTGGTGTTTAGTTAGCTTGAATCCCCTGATGAAACTTATTAACCCGGAATGTTGATAAATGAATAGAAGTGATTGTTTCTTAATAATCTTTGGTTTATTTGTGTTTGCTTTCTTCTATGAGCGTTCCTTGCCTTAATCTCATCTTGAGTGTACTTCCATCCTTAATTTAAAACACATTATTTTATTTTTTGTTAAGCTTTGTACATGTTATAAATCGGGAAAATCAAATGAATTATTCGAGGAGAAAGACCGTGTTTTGAACTATTTTTGACATTTTTTAAAATTTCATCGATGGACCGCAAGGGCTCTTACTGAATTTTCACCAACTGATTATTGGGTACTCCGCTCCAAACCAGGCATAAGTGTCAAAGAAAATACTCCGCTCCAAACCAGGCATAAGTGTATACCTATGCTCGGGTAACACCTGCATTGATGAGCCATGGTATAAGGTACTTCGGCTTCTTCACCCGTCCAAGGAATATACTGGGCTTTTGAGTACCTCGTTATTAACTACACCCACCCTGAAAAGCTTTCCTTTACCCGGCTGTAATACCTTGGTAAATGGTTGAATAATGGCATATAAGACCCTAATTTCTTAGCGGCCTAGACTGTGAATTTTGCTACGAAAAAGGGCTGCTTGGATAAAAAAATTAGTTTTTTTTAGTCACTCTTGACCTTACATTGAACCTTCTAAGAATAAGCAGGGGCGTAATTTTCTATGGGGCAGGGTTAGTTAAATGGGGTCGAGTTGCACGAGGGTTCAGTAGCACGGAGGTTCAGTTGTACGGGGTTTCGGTTATACAGGGGTTCAGTTACATGGGGGGTTCAGTTGCACGGGGGTTTAGTTAAATGGGGCTTGAGTTGCACGGGAGATGAGTTGCACGAGGGTTCAGTTGCATGGGGGTTCAGTTACATGCGGATTCAGTTACACGGGGATTGTTAAATGCGGTTGAGTTGCATAGTCTCGTTGGAAAAAATTGGAGTTCATACTTAAACAGTTCTATTAATAGCTATTTTTATGGAAGATGCGGCTATATCTCAGAGACACGATGCGGCTTTCCCAATGGTACTCTATGGCTGGTTATCGACACTACCTAGTTTATTGCATGCATTAAATCAGTATTTATTACGCAGTGGAACGATAAACACATAAGTCATATCTTTTTTAAAAAAAGTGAAGATGGAACATTTTAATAAAGTGTGTTCACATGACAATGTTATTGTAGCATTGAATGCCAACAAGGAGAAGTATTTAAACTATGAAACAAGTACAAGTGGTAGCACTATTGGAAATGTATGCATGCATTGTCATGACAGTAAGGCATTAAATTTCTTTGGAATACAGAAAAGATTCCATTTTACAAATGGTGGATATGCGAGATTGAGATCTCCGGAGATGATTGCACTCAAAGATAATGCCAACATAAAGATAATCGTTGATGATAGAGGACAACTCCTTGCTACTGTTGCAGGTAACACATTACCTACTGATACATCCAATCGTCATCTTCTAGGTATTAGCATTCAACGGAAGATTAATAAAAGAAAGCCCTACTCTTCTACGAATATCGTAAACCATATCTTTGCTACGTGCCGAAACTGCTACCTGTGTAAAAATAATGTAATAATAGACAGTGAAATTGCCAGAAAAATAAAAAGGGCATTGTCAAAAAATATCACTATGGAATATCAAGATGAATTGATGAAAAACAAAGTGCCAGCAAACGTTACTACCATTTATCAAACAGTCGATGAATCAAATAATAGCAAAGATGAAACGTATATTGAACCTGTCGGTGACACACCAGTAAAAATTGTGTATGACTCAAAATGGAATAATGATTATTCTACCGATTACGAATTAAGAGAAGACAATAGCTACAATATCAAGAGAGAACATGGTGAAACTATTTTATGGAACAGATTCAAAATGTCCAAAGTTGATCATTGATATTAATAATGTATCATAATATATTTTTGTATTAATATTCTACATGGCGTTATTTCATTAAAAGTATATTATGCATTACATTGTTACGTGTTCATTATTTTTAGAATGTCTATTAAAACATTGGAGATGTAAGAAAAGGAATTCGCATACATCTATTCTCAGACACATGGGATAACATTGTTCTCTAAACGGTTCATGATAAAAAAAATAGTTTGGGACAAGAAAAAAACCAAAAATAATGTCGTGAAATCATTTTCAACACTCAGAGCAGGGGGGTGTTGGGATTGAATCATAGAGAAACATCGAATTTACTTTTTTTTCTAAATGTGACTCAAAGACGTTTTGTTCTTTTCATTCTATTTGAACTTTCTCCAAGTTGATCAAATTTATCTCTAAACGGTTCATGATAAAAAAATAGTTTGGAACAAGAAAAAAAACCTAAAATAATGTCGTGAAATCATTTTCAACACGCAGAGCAGGGGGTGTTGGGATTGAATCATAGAGAAAAAACGAATTCACTTAAAAAAAAAAGGTGTGTGTGTGTGTGTGTGTGTGTGTGTGTGTGTGTGTGTGTGTGTGTCTGTGTGTGTGTGTGTGTGTGTGTGTTTATGTGTGTGTGTGTGTGTGTGTGTGCGTGTGTTTGTGTGCAAGCTAGAGCAATTAAAATAGCTAATATCGATAACCGGACAATTTCTCTTCTTCTTTTTTTCTCTCTCTTTTTATCACAAACAATTTTCAATGTGTCCAAGGCAGAGCAGTTTCTTCATAAATTCCACTATTTGGATACACAATACAGAAATTATAAAAAAAAAAAAAATGTAATTTCCAGACTTCATTTGCATGCAAGAGATACCGAGAGTTCTATGACTCCTCCCCGCAATGAATTCTAAGGGTTTTATGACTCCTCCCCGCAATGAATTCTAAGGGTTTTATGACTCCTCCCCGCAATGAATTCTAAGGGTTTTATGACTCCTCCCCAAAATGAATTCAGATGCTTTTAGGAGTCATCCCCCTTAGCCATAAGTCCATTCGACCTTGAGCGAAGGTAAAAATTTGATGATGTATTTCTCTTCTTAACAAGTACATTAATACCTTCCAAGATGATAGGACTCTATGACACAGAATTTATCGGTTTGAAAAAATCATCTTGCGGTGTTATATTTGAATGTGCATTTTTATTATTGTCAATGGAACTTGAAGAAATTGACTGTTATCATTGGATAGTGAACTACAACATGTATGAGTATGATAAAAGCTTGTGGAGTAATACATTACATCATATAAACAGACTGGGATTCTACGATAGAGTGATTACACCATTTAATAATAGCGGTCCGGAACTGAGAAATGTCCAGGAGGAAGTCAGTAAAATTTGCAGCTTTTTCGGGGTTGAAGCACTCTATGTAAAGGGTAATGTACCTACAGATAAAGTTATAATTCAAAAGTGTGACCCTAGGATTCCACTTTTCAATCTAGAAGAATTTAAGTGTCCTAAATTTGAAGGGGTTTATCATCGTCCTGAAGACGAGGTCAGGTTCTTCGCGCACTGGATACCTATGGTCATATAATTTAATTTTTATGTAATGATTTCTTCAAATAATATCAAGAGGATTTGTTTTTACACTGCTCACAGTGTAGAGTCTGTTACTAAAATTTTGTTTCAAAATATTTTTGGTCTATCGACCTAGTGGTACTAAAATATCGTAAGAGGGCTCATTTGACTGGAAATTAAAAGTTCTACTGCCATTTTTAAGTGACCAAAAAGATTGGATGGTAACTACGCCGCCTCTCACGCCTCTTTTTTCCGAAATCCTGCAGTCAAAATTTGACACG